>JANBXA010000007.1:125507500-126107500 GCA_030556225.1 Cricetiscus sungorus | reverse complement strand
CAGAGGATTATCCAATCCAAGATCCAAGAACTTCCAAAGTGGAGCTCTACAGTTTGATCAGAAGGCTGGGAGAAAGACATGGGAGTAGAAGGGACGTCTTGACATCTTTGGCATTCAATATCCAAAACCTCCTTTATTTTCCTTATGACCGTAGTAAGCATGGCCAGAATCCTCTTTGTCCTACTTGTAAGGAACTGATTCTTCATTTACAGTGAATCCAGATAGACCTGGCTATGGTCTAGGGGTGCTAGGCTCCTCTTGAGCCCGAGACTGCCAGATTCCTAAATGTTCTACCCACTCCTCTGGTGGCACCTGGCATGCTTTCCAGATGCAACACTTTGCCTCTTGTTTCTTCTTCTTGCTCAGTCTGGAACTATTACTATTCCTCTGCCAAATGTAATACAGACCCGTACGGGAACATTAGAACACTTTGGCTCTAACTGTGATCTCACCAACCTGGCCAGCAGAAGTGAGTGGCTGTCCCTTGCCCACCAACCCCAGCATGTAGTTCACTCTGCCAACAGGGTTCTTTAGAGGCTGCAGTCTTAGGGCATGGGTCATGAACTGCACCTTGCTGACCAGCAGGGACACCACCCATCATACTGAGTGGCAGCTGGTGCCTGTCACACATGTCCTAGTGGCGATTATGTTGGAAGAGAGGAGTGATCAGTGCCAGCTGGCTTCTCAGCTGCCACGATAAACAATGAGCATGAACCACCTTGTGTCTGCGACACAGCTGAGGGGCTGTCTTTGCACACGGGCTGTGCGAGGGAGGTGGGCAGCCTCCTCATGCTCCGTATGAGCAATTTCCATTCTGTTGTTTTCTCTCACACATGGTGTTCTGGAACAGCTCTGGAAGGAAAGAAGAAGAGAGAAACTGACTTTTTTTGCCTTAGATTCTGTGGGATTCATCTTTAGTTGTGTCCATTTTCTTGTGTGTAAGAAGGAAAATAAACAGCAGAGGGTTAATGGGTGAGTGGTGTTTGTGGCTTGGGTACAGGAATGCATGTTACTTATGCATGGAAAACTTTAATGCTGCATTGGGCAGCAGCCCTAGGCTCTTGACTTAGAAACCTAAATTCTAGTTCTGATTCTTAGGGATTGATGGCGTGAACATAGGTGTTAACTACTTATCTCATCAATGTGACCAACTACCTGACAAAAAAGCAAATCAAAGAAGGAACGTTTGTTTTGCTTTACAGTTTAAGATGGAATACAGTTCATTGTGACAGAAAAGCATAGTGGCAGGAGTGTGAACACATTGTGTCCCCAGTCCCAAAATAGAGAGCAGACAGGAAGTGAGACTATACTAAATGACCTCATGCTTGGCCCAGAGTGACATACTTTCTTCAACAAGACTTCACATCCTCAAGTATTCCATCTGGGAACCAAGTATTCTAACACTTGAACTGTGGGAGGTATGTCACATGCAATACTATGGTGAAGTTAGTACTTCTCCCTTTGTCTAAAATGTAAACATTGCTGTATGTGCTAGTTATTCCTCCTGTTGCGATGAAATGAAAATGTTCCTGACCAAAGCAATTTAAGCGAGAAAGGGTCTGTTTCGGCTCCCAGTTGTAGGGTACCATCATCACAGTGAGAAAGGCTCTGTCCTGGCTCACAGTTGAAGTGTACCGTCATCACATTGGGGAAGTCAGAATGGCAGGGATTTGAAGGAACTGGAAACCAGGAATGCCCACCTTATTTTCTGTTTATCAATGATCTTCACCCTGATGATGGTCCTGCCCATACCTGATCAAGATAATCCTTCACAGGCATGTTTAGAGGTTCATCTTCTTGGTGATTCTAGATCTGGTCAAGTCGGTATCTGTAACCACCACCATATGTTGTCTAAAATTTATTTCAACTTTAAATGACTCTGGATGTAGGTTACAGTTCATAGTACTCAGACTGGCCTTGACTGTCTCCAGATCCCCAGCACACACCTTCTCATGTCAGAGTGCCTTTGTAAGCAGACACACTGATCATGTCATCTTGGAGTTTCTCACAGACTAAATAGGTAGGAGGACATCCTCTAAAGGTCATCTGCTTGCTGTGGCTCTGCCCCAGTGTTAAAAGATATCCATCTAAAGGTAAGGGAGTAGCTGAAGGTATTAAGCTGTGCAGAATTCTTCTAGGTATGTCCGACTTCCTTGGGGTCTTGGGAGGGACTACTATTGAATGTATTCTGGAAGCATTTTGACCAGACAGCTTTGTGCTCTCTTTGCTGGGTGAGGGCAGGCCAGGTACTGGATACTGCACTAGGATTGTGTTCATCCTGAGCCTTAGAGTCTCGCTGTTAGTCATGTTCCATGCTTTATGTTGAATGGCCCACAATGAGCTCATACCCGAGCTCATTCCCTCCCTTTTGAGCCATAGATCAACTAAGCCAAATCCTGTCAGCTACCCCTGCCTCATAGTATAGTCATCAAGCCTTCCAAGGATTACAGGTTATATCTGGGAAAAGAGGATTTAAGAACCGTGGCATGTGCCTTTCTTTGGATGACGATTTAAGAGAGAGAAGGGATAAGCAGCCTGATGTGCTGTTGTCTTGGGGAAGGTTGGTTTGGCACCCAAGGACACACAGAGGGAAGCAGGAGCCTCATCCTGTGGCTGTGATAAAATACCCTGAGCAAAAAAGCAACTTAGGGCAATTATAGTTCATGATTGTGAGGGCATCACCACAGGAACTTACAAGCAGTCACGTGATAGCGTTGATCCCACTCAGGCTGGCTCTAGCAACCCTATCTAACAATCAAGACAAACCCCCACAGATACTCACAGACCATCCTGAGCTAGATAATTCCTCATCCATCTTTCTTTCCAGGTGAATTGTGGAAAGTAGACATTCTAAATTAACCATCACAGTTACTATCCTTATTTCCTCCAAAGCAAGGGTACACATACTTCCTGGTTTATATGCTCTCTATACATCCCTCTGTAATTATAGCAGTGTCCTATCTTTGCTGTAATTCTGATACGGTTATGTGTTGTCTGCCTTGTTTGTTGTCAGACAAGGAGTTGTATAGGTCATTAATGTTTGTTTTTTATCGTATCTGGAGTATTCTTTCATCATATGTGCATTCCTTTAAATTATAGGGTTTTCCTTACATTCCTGATGAACTCTTATTGTCCTGATGATCTTGTGGACACATAACACACCTATTTAATTGCCCTCAGCAGAGTCCAGCTTTTACTGTCACAAAGAATTGAGAAGACAATGTACAGAGGGAAGATGTCGACAACACTGAGGTAAGAAAAAGGCCCTTCAACCAGGAAGATGTCCAGGAACAGAGAGACTCCTAGACCTCACCTTTATTAGGCTAGTGCAGGGACTGAGGGAGCTGGGCTTTACAAACAGGTGGCTTTACAATGGTGAGATCGGAAAGAAGGCAGCTAGGACTTTTGCTCACTCTGATTCTGGGTGCGCCTCTCTTTTAGGAGCTCCTCAGCAGGATCGAGTAGGCAGAACCCCTGGTTGTGGCTCGCAGTGGGTTTGCACATACGCTTGAAGTTTGGGGCCTTTCGCTGGTTGTCTTTTCCTCTAGCAGATGAGTTTACCTCATGATCTTAAGGTTTGTTCTTAGAAACATTAACTCCTGAGTCACAGGAATGACATATCATTATTGTAACATCATTATTTGAATTTGTTCAACCAAAGAGTGCTTGCCTCACTGGGCTGCTGTTTCTGGACATCTCAGTCCAAATGAACTTCATGAAATATTTGTCACCTCATAACAGTACTTTGGATGGGTTTCTAATAGCGCTGTTGTCTCTCCCCTCTTACCTTAAGCTTGTATCATGACTAGTAACTCAACAGCATTTACCTGGAAATGTTAGGTTTCATGGAAAAAAAAAAAACCCAATAATCTTTTTAGAAACAATGGGGCTGAGTATTAGATCTCAACTTTCTCCCTTGCCTACTGTTCTAGTTTGCATTTTTAATATGCTAAGGCATTCTGACCAAAACCAGTTTATTAGCTTATCTTACAGACCACAGGCCATCATCCCCATCAAAAAAAAAAAAAAAAAAAAAAAAACAGAGCAG
Organism: Cricetiscus sungorus; assembly: GCA_030556225.1. NCBI lineage: Eukaryota > Metazoa > Chordata > Mammalia > Rodentia > Cricetidae > Cricetiscus > Cricetiscus sungorus. The sequence goes on along the minus strand of JANBXA010000007.1, from coordinate 126,103,452 downwards.
AAACTCAAGCAGAGACACTACTTGGTAGCATGCTTTCCATGGCTTGCTCAGCTACCTTTCCTACCTGACCCAGCACTACCTGCCTAGGAGTGGTTCTGCCTACACTGTTCTAACTTCCACGTTAACCAATCAAGAGGATGCCCTGCAGACACACCCACTGGCCAGTATGATGGAGGCAGTTCCTCAGTTCAGGTTTCCCTCTTTCTATGTAACTTCAGTTTGTATCAGGTTGAAAAATTAACTACTAAATAAACTTGGGTAAGTCTTGTAAGAACCTTGTTACTTAATATTTTCATCTACAGCATGGAGATGATGATACTTAGTTCCTTGTGTAGGGTTGATCCATAATGCACATAAAAGGCTAGGTGTTTGGTGGTTGTACTGGTTGGGTTTTGTCAGCTTGAATCAAACCTAGACATCTTTTGGTAGAGGGGGAGCCTTCATTGCAACAATGCCTCCATGAGATTGACCTGTGGGTAAATTCTGTGTGGTGGTGTTTTGATTAATGATGGATGCGGGAGGGCCCAGCTCTCCATGGGTGGGTGCCATCCTTGGGCAGGTGTGGTGTCCTGTGTAAGAAAACAGGCTGAACAAGCAGCCAGGAGCAACAGTGTTTCTCTGTGTTTTCTGCTTCAGTCCCTGCATTGAGCTTCTACCCTGGCTTGCCTCATGGATAGAGTATGACCTGAGAGGTCTATGCTGAAATAAACCCTTTTCCCTAAGTTGCTTTTGGTCATGTTGTTTTGTCAAAAGCAATAGAAACCCCAGTTAAGACAGTGGTGAAGGAACATAACTGTCACGGTCTTTCATCTATCCTCAAGCCACCATAGACCATCAGATGTCCCTCACCTCAGTGATATATTCCAAGCATCTTCAAAGCAAAGAATTAAATAATGACGCATTTTTATCATCTGGCCTCCAGTTAAATTATATCCTCATTGGCTGTTTTACCCACTTTGCTTTATTTTCAAAAATTCCATATGGATGGCTAAATGGGTTCCAGAAACAAGGCATATTTTTTTCCTGACACATATGACTAACTAAAGTTAAACCGGTATGCAGAATAATGCCTAAAATAAGTGTTTGTACTGTTTACCTGTCAGGCAAGGAATATGAAAGAAAGAACTTACAGCATAGTGCCCAACACTGTCCACCCAGGCAAGAAAACATGCTTTCTCCTGAATTATTTTGGCAGCTTGTGTAGAAAGGCCACTGAAAAAAGAGAAGAGGACATTGGCTCCCCCTGTGTTCTTTCCATCATAGATACTACACACTGAAGAATGGGACAAGCAGGTAGAGAAATCCTGCTTGTCCCATGTGGGTCTGCATAGGATGTGTTAGCCTTATGCAAACATGCAGGACTTTCTTCTTCATCTTGTCTCCTATTTCTGCTCTTATTGAAGGGCTGAAGATTATAATAGTACTACGGTTATAATAACACTAGGTTAATTCGTCAAATTGCTAACAGAAATGGAAGAAAAAGCCCACAGATCCCAGAGTAGTTAGATGCCTCTTCTGGAAAAGCAACTGATACTGACATAGTTAAATCTCTGATGATGATATTTTCTTTCATATGACTGTAACTTTCCAAGTTCACTCTGCCTTTGTTGGACATCCGTTACGTTCAGATTCTGTTATTTCCTGATAAGTTTTGCTAATTCAGTGTTTGGTGATCATGATGACACAGCCCATTGGTGTACACTCCTTAATCCTCTTTGGCTTAGGTGTGTTGTGTCTGTTTCCACTCTTTCAAGCTGGATGAAGTTGTTAATATTAACTCCACTTTATAGGTGAAAAAACAAGCGCACAGATATCCAAGAAGCCTTAAGTGTTAAAAGATGTTAGGAGTGGGATTGGGACTCCAGAATTTAGCTCCTGAGACCATACTCTTCGCTCCTGAGCTAGTCTGCCTCCTATTAGCATGTATGTGTGTGTGTGTGTATATATATATATATATATGTATATATATATACACACACACATATATATATACACATGCTAATATATATTTGTGTGTGTGGTATTTTATATACATATATGTATAGTATGTATGCATGAGTGATTGAATAAATGAATGGCAGGGCATTCTTTTGTTTGTTTCTTTGTTTATGTACTTATTTTTATGTGTATGAATGTTTGACTGCATGTATGTGTGTGTCCCATGAGTGCATGTAGATCAGAAGAGGGCATTAGATCCTCTGGAGTTATAGGGGGTTGTGTTCTTCCACGTCTGTGATGGAAAACAAACCCAGATCCTTTGAAAGAATGGCCAGTGATCTTCATGGCTAAGTCATCTCTCCAGCCCAGGACATTCTTTCATATTAGTTTAGATTCTTGCCAGTGGGTTAGCTGAAGGTTGTGTGTTTGAAATCTTGATGAGTTTTGTCAAACCATCCCTATAATAGAATGTACTGCTCTTTTACAGCAGTTATTTTGAGACATATTTTCAGCATTAGCTGCTATAGAGAATATAGAAGTGACAGAATGTGTGAAGGTAGGAGCTGTAGCTTGAATGTTTCTGTGGACAGCTCAGAATAGACTGGAGAATTCAGCACCGGGACCATCATGATCATGGGGCTGACCCACTGCTGGTGACTTGAGTGGTCTGCTTTAGTTCTGGCTTCTCTGTGTACCTTGATGTACTCTGTGTCTTCATTAAATCACTTTCTAAATTGATGCTGCCATGGAAATGATGCATGATAGATCCAGGGGTCAAGTATGGTTAAAATACTTGGTCTAAGGTTACTATGATGAAGTTAGAAATAGGTCCCTGGTGAAGTGGATGGAAGTGTTGCCTGGCTTAGGCTATCAAAGAGACACACAGTATCTTCGCAGTATTTTCTGAATCTACATAGCTAATAGGCAGTCCCTCCCTTTCCCATGTGCCTCCCAAAACACGGGGTGCCTTGGTTTTCTCTTGCTGCTTATAGCAAATTACCACAAACAGTGTGACTTCTTACAGCAGAGATTTATTGTCTTACCTGTCTGGAAGTCAGGATATGCACAGAAAGCAAGTATGCTTTCAGTTTCACGTGGGAAAGATCAAACGAGAATGAGTCTTCCTGGACTTAGAGGCCTGGCTCCTTCTGGAGACTCTTGCCTTGCTGAGCTTCCAGAGGCCTCCTGCATTCCTGAGCCTGCCACTGCATTTTCCTATCACTCCAGCCTCTTCCTAATTCCATTGTTAAATCTCCTACTAGCAACTTGCTTCCTTTCTTCCTCTGAGAATCACTCTTGGATAGCACCTGAATAATCCAGGTCATTATTTTTGGCTTAGCCCGAGATTAGTTTAACCATAGTTGCCAGTCTCTTTGAACATGTAATGTGATGTATTCCAAGGTCTGGGGGATAGGTTGCTGGTCTTGCAGTGGGACATTGCAAAGCCTCACAGTAGAGAGGAAGGAGAACCACCCAGCAGGGTGAGAAAGTAAGATCCCCACAGGAGCAGGTAGTATATTTGCCCCACTAAAGACTAGATAGAGCCCAATTTGAGAGGAATGAAATTGGACCCAGGAGGCATGACTCCTTGTTGAAGTCTTGGGTTTGGTTTGTTGAAAGCTGTTATTTGTAAAATGCATCACTCTAAGTTTGCCATGCCATGTAACACTCGTAAGTGGCAGATATGATGAGTAGCTGCTCACTTGAATGCCTCCAGCTATCTAGAAATTTTTAAGAATTAAAAGAATCCCTAATTTGAAGTCTTGCATTGGAATTCTTCGCTTTTAATGAAAGTGAACTCAAACAAACATGTTTATAAACAGTTTCACACGAGAGGGCTCAGAAAAGAGCACTTTCATTAACATTTTCTGCAAACACAACTTTCTCATATTATTGTTTGCTATCCTGCTATGGAATAATACGAATTTGTGTTAATTGGCAAAATATATTCTTCCCTGGAATTTCCCTGAAAATAATTTAAGCAAGCTACATCTTTCTAACACCCTGTCTCTGTCTCCATCTCTTTCGGTATACTTTAATCTTTGACAGGCATATGCGTTTTACTCTTAAAAGGTCATGGAAAAAACGTATGATTCATGCCAAACGGTTTTTTTTTTTTTTAAATTTTGTTTGACAGTTGATTTTATTTTAAGTAATAAAGGCATAGTGTTTATTTCTTAATTTGTTCATTCATTGATTCACCAGACAGAACTTAAGAATTTCCTACGTGGCTTGCATAATACACAAAGAAAATAGGCACGAAGGCAGCCATGTTGAGTATCTTCAAGGCTGGCAGGTCCCTGGCACAGTGCAGCCTGTGAAATGAACACACAGAGGCCTTTACTGAATACCATCAACTTCATTGTGTCTGACTGCAAGATAGCAGAGACTTCAGAAAAATTAACGTAACTTTGTACAAGTACAGAGGAAGGAGGGGACCATCAGAACTGTCAGAGAAGATTACTCTGGCATCTACTGATGCTGCGAGTAAAGGAACTGGGCAGGTTGAGGCAGTCGGAGCAGTTGCCAGGTAGAGTGATCTGTGGAGCTGTGATGACTCAGGGGGTGTGCACATTGAGTAGCAGTGATTGTCAGAAGAGTGGCAGGTGGTGATGGGAGATAAATCACAGGTGACTAGAGGCTCCATGGGGAAGCAGCTTATCAGGGCCTTCAGTTTTATCCTGTAGACAACAGGAAACCAGTAGATGTTTTAACATTAAGAACTAGGAAAAATGCCCTTTTCTCTTGCTAAACTTTTGAGAATTATAAAATCATTATATCTGCCAGAGACAGAATACATAATTTATACATACATGTTCATACAACTGTGTGTAGTATCCGCTGTCCTGGAACCAGTTCTGTAGACCACGCTGGCCTTGAACTCACAGAGATTGGCCTCCCTCTGTGCCACCACCACCTGGCCAGGTGTATCTTTTGTAATTGTGATAAGTAACACTTGACTCTGGGTAGTTCTGGAGACAGGTGGGTCTCGGTCTTCTAGCTCCCCTGTGTCTTTCTTAGACCAGTTCCTTCTGGAGAAGTTCCTACTGTAATTTTAATTTTGTATTGATTACTGCCCTGTTATCTCTCTCTGTCTCTGTCTCTCTCTGTCTCTCACTCTCTCTGTCTCTGTCTCTGTCTCTCACTCTCTCTGTCTCTCCCCCCCCCAGCTTTGCTGAACACAGGCATATGTACCTAAAGATACACTGTTGTTCTTCAAGTGTACACAAAAGAAGAAACCAAATGCATTTCTTTTATGATTTTGTTTTCAGAATTATTTTCTGGTTGATATGTGGGTAATTAAATTTCAGAGTCGGGAAATATTTACCAGGTGATTTTTTTTTTAAATCATTTGGTTTACTGTCACGTGTTAAGATTATGTGAAAATTTTCCTATTCTGAATAACTCTGTATTGGTAATTTTTGTACATTGTTTGTTGAAAGCATAAATATGTCTAAGAGCTTTAAGAGAGAAATTATTAGTGCAGAGATTATGCATATTTGAGTTTGGTACCTTTAATCTGAGGCTTGTTTTAATTTTCATTCCCACCATGGTGTAGAATTGTTGCTTTTTCTTCTGATGTTTGCTGATTGGTACTAGCAGACATTTTAATCTTGGCACTTTTACTGGAAATAAGAAAATATCACTGTGAATTTTTTTTCTATTGTAGCCCTGGTCATCCTGGAGCTCTGTAGACCTGGCTGGCCTCAAACCTACAGATCTACCTGCCTCTGCCTCCCATGTGCTTGGATTAAAGGTGTGAACCACTATGCTCGGCCCACTTTAAATTTTTAATTGGTATTTTCCCCCTATATACTTATAAGTGTCAGCTTCCTTTTCTATGTTCATTAGCCATTTGTAATTTCACTATGAAATATAGGTCTCTCTTTAAAAACTTGGCTAGTTAAATCTCACAAATGTTTATTCTATTCTATAAGGAACTATACATTTCTCTTAGCTTTTATTTGAGGCAGTGTCTTCGAGAGATCCTGCCTTCTTCTAGTTCGTAACAAGCTCTTACTTGTTTTATTGTCTTTTGATGAACATCCTTAATTTAAATGACACATCAATTCTGAATGTAATTTGTGCATTTTATGCTCTAAGCCTCCCTTTCTAACTTAGGGTCTTTAAAATACTAACCATGGTTTTCTTTCTTTTGTGAAATATAAATGTGCTAACCTCATCTGTGTTAACTTTCAATGGTTTCCTTTTTCTCTTTTTTCTGAATGCTGAGACACTGAAATATGTTTGTGCTGTTTTCTCTGGACACTCACCATCTCTCCGGGTATTTTAAAGATTCTCGTACTTTCCCTATAACTCAATGACACTGCTGCCATAGTGCTCCCCTCATGGCGTCCCGCTCTTTGCCATTGTTCTTCTTCCGTCTCCAGGCTTGAATATCACATGATGGAGAAATACATTTGTCATTTGCAGAAACAGGTTCTGAGATGACCTTGGCTGTCGTTTCTTCATATGCATTACATGATAAGGTATTCAATATTCTTGAAACACCTTGTTGATGTTTGGATTAGAATTTAATTGAAATTTGATCTCAGGTATAAAAATCACCAATATGCTTGCAGTTGGAGACCCTTCTCTCCCTAAGTATGCTTTCTTTCTCAACTTGTTCTGTCTTTTTTAGGGTCTTCCAATGAGCTTTTTTTATGCCTTCAATGTGAACTCTCACGCCTTTTGCTAGTCTTCCCACTCGGGCATATTGTATGCTTCTGTATTTGTTTCGTAAGTGACAACTTCCAAAAATTTACATTGCAAACTCATGATTTCTCATGCATAGAAATTAAACTTTGCTAGGAAAAACACTCTTGGAAAGTCTAGAGAAACAACTTTCTGGTTCATTGCTAATAAAAATACCAAATGATTGAAACTTCCGTGGAGAGGAATTGCACATAAGCTTACACGTTTATTTGTCCTTCAAAGAAGCAACCCTACTTCTAAAAAAAAATTAGCTCAGTAAAATCTTGTACATTTAGGAAGCAAGCTATACTTCTACAGCTCTGAAGCAGTTTATCAGGACCAATTATGTCTTGTGGTGTTCGTTGTAATAATAAAATATTGGAAACCCAAATTGCTGTTCTATAGATGAGTTAAATAACTATGGCATTCAAAGTAGTTGAGTGCTGTGGGATGTAAAAGAACGAAGACTATTTCTATAAACAGGTATGATTTGATATACAGGATAATTGTTAAATAGAGAAGAGCAAAGCATAAACCAGCATGCATTGTGTGTACGATGCACAACCTTTTGCTTTAGAAAGATAATGCTACACATGATTAGATGTTACTTGCTTTCTTTTACAGTAAGTAGTTCAGAAGGATAAGCCAGAAAGGAATCTATATGGTTGACAGGGATATCAGAAGCATTATTTTAATGCTTGTTGTTTTACAATTTCTCTGGGTTTTTGTTTGTTTGTTTTTTATGGTAACTTGTATTGCTCTAGATGCTCACTTCGATTTGTAATATACTGGCATGAATATCGAATGCCTTTCTAATTTCTGCTTCATATTTATATTCTTCTTTCACTTCTATTTTAACTCGTGCTATAGACCCTTTTTTTTTCTTTGCTAGCACTTGTCATAAATGAACTAAATGTATTATTACCATAAAGGAACCTGTTTGGGACTTCATCTCTTTGCGTATCTTTTTAAATTTTAGTATTTCTTCCATTATTTCTACTCCCGATAAAGATAAATTGAGAATTGTCCTTAATTATTAATAATTTATTATTTGTTAGATAAGCATTACATGTCATCATCCTCCCTTAGAAACTGCTTTAGCTGAATGCCACAAATGTTTACATATTGATATGTAGCATTAATTACTAAAAGGTAAAATTAATTGAGTCTGCCTTTTGCCGGGTATCACTTTTTCGGGACTCTCACTATCAGAATTTCATACGTGCCTTCAGATGCACCCTGAGATTACATCGTTCCCATGGACTGTCACACAGAGCAATGAGATTTCCTGTAAACTCTGGTCTTTACAACTGTATCATGGAAATTCGCCGAGGCCTCCATTTCTGTGTGCTCATTCCAGGGTCCTTACAAAAACTCAGGGGCTTGTAGAACTTTAAAGCATCATTGTAGTAGTGTTTTAGACCTCAAAAAGTACTTGAGCTCAGAACACAAACCCAGATGTGTGTTTAGAAAATTTCAAGGGGCCTTTTCCCTAAACTTTCCACCAATAGTAAATACAGCTTTGCCTGTAGCAAAGTGAGACTTAGAGTCTTTTTCACAGTAGGTCAAGTTGTTTTGTTTTCCTACTGCATTTGCTTTTATCGTTTGGAAATCTTTGCTTCAGGTTTTTAAGTCTCTCAGGAGGCAATCCCCAAACTGGACCCATGCTCTGCTTCTTCCTGCTGGCCTCTTGGAAGTCCCACTCTAGCGTGCATGGAACAGGAAGACTACCTTGCCAACTCTTGTTAACTCCCTTTGATGGCTAGTTTCTTTATGCCTCTTAAGTCATTCCCTCACTTGCCTACCAGGTTAGCCATCTTTAAAGTGTTACTTTGGAAAACATTTTAGCCGCCACTTTAGATGTTCTGTATCAGGAAGGATTTTCCTGAATATTCCATCTACTGCATTGTTAGAGAAGTGTGAAAAGTATGGATTTTGAATTTTAGGGATGTTAATGAATTGAATATAGACCAACCTCAGGATCATGCTAAATATGATAATGAAATATTCTTGGATAGTGTTGCTGACAATACAATTTCATAAAATGTTGCGATCATAATTTTTATAATTTATTCACACAAAAATGCAGAATTTCTGTAGTCCAGGTTTTATGGACCAGATAAATATGATGACCATGTTGTAAATAAGAAATATGTGCCATAACTCAAAATCTAAGTGTCAATAGTACATACTTTCTTCCAGTAATACTTTGCTAAATGTTTTTGTCATCAGAGGGTCCTGAGCAGAGGTCAGGTCATGGTGGTGCTGAGAAATGGGGATCGAAGCAGCTTTTGATTTCTCAAAGAGAAGATAAAAGGGCTTTGCAGTAGGAAACCCTTGACTGTGGTCAGTTTCATAAACCACAGTGAGAATCCTTTCACTGTACCAGTTCCTTAAACCATAGTGGGAAACCCTTAACAGCATTAGTCTCACAAACCCACAGTTGCTTTTCTCCCAAGTTTACAAAGCGTGGCTTACTCCATGAAACTGGATGACCTTAAACCTTTCCAGTGAAGAAGAAACTCCAGGGGTAGGGTCTAGAACTGTTTCGAAGAAGCTTAGTGCTTAATTCCGTTTGTATGTTTGAATTTGGAAACTGCAGACAGAATAGATTGTTCAGAAAAGATAAGTCAGTAATTTAGTGTGTGACATTATCTGTAAGGTATATAGAAAACCAAATTATGTATAGTAGGGAAAAAATTGGGGTTGGGTGTGGCTTAGTGGTACAGTGTTTGCCCGATATTCTTGAGGCTGTGGGTGCAGTCCTGGTTAGTACTTAGTACATGGCTCACATACTGTGTAATCCCAGCACTGTGGTGGGAGATTTCAAGTTTGAGGCCAGTGTTGGCTACACAGAGAGCTCTAGGTCAATCTGAGCTACATTGGAAGACCATATTAAACACAGAAATAAAGCAAAACAAAATTCAGAAATTACCTGAGTTTTCACTGGTAGACAAATTGTAAAATGAATTGTGATCTGAAAATTTTATGTAATTACATAGCAAGAAAAACTATTTGAGAATGTTTTGATTATCAAAAAGTCTATTGTATTTCAAATATATGTACACATACATGTTTATGGTGACATTTATAGATGTTAGGATTCTTTACTCTAGAAATATGTTAAAGGCATGTTGATTCTCCATGGGAGTGGCATTTTGGGAAGGTTTTATAGGTACATATACATATATTAAATGGATATACAGTTGTTGTATGTGTCTTTCAGACGTCTATGAGAAGCAAGTACTTATCCTATATCTATCAATTAGAAAATAAGCTGTGTTTGAAATAGGAGTAAGATTGCCTTGTGCTGCAGGTTTCAGAAGATAAATGACCACACCTGCCTGGCCTACTTTCCTCAGAATGCCTGGGGAAGGAAGTTGCACAAAGACATCCTGGTCTGGCAAATGGTACCAGGCCACATGGTCAGTGGATTCTTCTCATGGGATGTTTTCAGGAAAGTTTATGATACCGTTGACTAGCTATAAATCTCCAAAGTTTGAGAGATGGAGTGAGAACACAGGAAATGCAAAAATCTTTTTCTCCACGATCTTGTAGTCCAGAAAATCCCCAACATCTGGCTCACGTGTGAAGCCAGGAAAGATATAGTTTACCCTGGCAGCTGTCCTTGGTGAGGGATGGAGCTTCTGGCTTCATGTCTCGTAGGGAAAACACTCTGCAAGGATTTGCAAAGGATTTTGTTCCCAAGTGGAAAAATCTTCACACACATCACACTAAACAAGAGAGAAATTTTTGAGCCTTTTTTTTGGGGGGGGGGGATAAAAATATTTGACCTTATCAGAATTGGTCAAAGTCAAGATTATTGGAAGCAGTGTCTGCTCTTGGTTTTTTACCATCTAAATAAAAGGTTTACTCTATAGAGTACAGAGCTTTACAGAGGGCAGCAAATACACTGCTAATGGTATTTTTTGTTTTTTGCTTTATTATGGGAATTCACAAAAACCAAAAGTGGACAGAAGATTTCCAGAGATTTACTGCTTAATAGTGAAAGCAAGCATTTTATTTCTGATGAGCTTAGGCTAATAACCTCACTTACTCCTGTTCATGAGAATCTCTTCCTCTTGTTGGTATTTGGTTTAGGAAAACAAGGGTAATTTTGTTTCTTTGAACTCTTCCCAGCCACACATTGAAGAAGGAAACAGATTTTCTTATTGTCACTATTCCCCAAAGAAACATCTGTCATTAAATTAGACTACTAATTTTAATTAATTTGTTTTCTGTCATTTTGAATTTCTATATCTCAAATTACTAAGATTTTTTTTTTAAAAAAAAATTCTTCCCACCTTCAAAGTTACTTTCAGAGCAGACAGATCTGCCTTAAGGGGAAGTTTGAAATGGAGAATTATGCTTTCTCATTGATTTCATTCTATAAACTCCAATCCTAGTTCTGTGAACGTAATTGGCATAAAGATGTCATGAAGCCTCACTTAAAATTTTAGCCCCCTTAAAGTAATTGCAGGAAATATTAGCAGTACCCAAGTTAAGCAACAGTTTAAAAACAGAAAAAATATAATTAAAACAAGACTGAAAGCATCAGTAATTTAGTCGATCATCTTGTAAAACACAGCAAATAAAGATAACAGCCACAGAGTTCAGAGCCTTTTATAGTTTCCTAAACATTACCATACCACAATGGATTAAGCCTTCCCATGAAGTCACAGTTTCAGCTGTCATATCCAGGTTGGCTTTAATATTTTTTTAAAATCACTCCACTCACTTTGTTACATTTCCCCCTCTCTGTGCACTTGCTAAGCACTCTTGAGATAGTATCTGGTGATCTTCTAATTGGTGTCTTCCTTGACGAGCTTTGGAGGAGAATGAAAAAGTAAAGGCCAGGGTGAACACTGACTATAAAGTTGCTTTGTAGCCTGTACTTTGCAAGCTGTCTGCCAGACGTCTCCGGGATGGACCTTCGGGAAGCTTCCTTTCTTTGCCGTCAGTGCATCTACTCACACGTTGCAGGAGCTGTATAGTTCCACTGACATACCGGTAACTACTTTCTGCTTGGGGAACGATGCTGAAAGGAATCTTCTGAAGATCCCCAGCCCTCACTTTTGCACCAGAAGTACTAATCTGGTTTTTTGCCAAACTAAACTGTTCCACTTTGAAACAAAGAACCCCTGTTGATTAGGCCTGTTCTTCAAATTTGGGAACAGCTTATATTGGTAGGAATGAACCTGGCTTTTGGCAGAAGCCATGAGAAGCTTACCTTTGCTGTTCAATATATATGAAGCTGAATTTTATGAGATTTGGTGTCCTTTACAACCACAAGCCTTGGTATATGTGGCTACATGATAATGAAAGTTAACTTCATGGCAATGTGCCTTCAGATTAATTATAGTCTTCGCTCTTTGGAAGTCAAGTGTTGTTTTGCTCTTGTGTGTAGTTGAATAAGAGGTGTATGCTTGGAAAATCCTGAGTGTCAGGGCATTTGTACTTGGCAAAAAGAGTACGAATATTGTAAACTTTAGTCAGCAGAATACCTTAGGTACTGGAGATGAATTACGTACCTCACACACTGATTGACTCAACTCAGATCCCATCATGAGTCAGTATTATGCTAGACGCAGAACAGTCTTCAGTGGATGTATCCCTCTGGAAGTTAGGGCTTGTTAGCTATCAGTATTTACTAATGTGTTCCTATGATGTTTCCAACATGCCTCCTCCTTGAAGATTCCAATGCTGTGAATTAATGAATGTGACATTCCTCCTCTTCTACACATGCTATGCTTGAAAATAAACTTTGTGAAGGAAGTATCATCTGGATTCATCATTCAGTGACTTTAGGTTTGTAAAGTCAAGTATTTATTGGTATCATTATAGATTCATGTTTACTTATAGGAAATAAAGAACCCTTGTGTAGTTTGTCTATTTTTCCCATTATTTTGAAAAATAACCTGGTTATTGGCCTTGGTATGTGTGTGTGTGGGTGGGTGTGTACTTCTGTGCACTTGTCTTTATGTGTCGATTTTTGTACTGAGCAAACATCAAGATGCTGAATATTGTCCATACCACCATCATCTCTCTCTCCCTTTCATAACCTCACCCGCTTTTCCCCAGCCATACTGACCTTCATTTTCTTCAGAACAGTAAATCTGTCCTTGCTAAAATGCTTTCATTCCAAAAATGTGACAGAAACAGAACCTTACACAGTATGTAATCTCTTATGATTGGCTTTTTTTTTTTTTTGCATTCAGCATAATTTATCGGAGAGCCATCCAATTTTTGTGTGTATCTATATTTTAGTTTTTATATCTGAGCGGTGGTGCACAATGTGCCTGTTCCATGGTATGCTAATCTGACCATTAACCTGGTGAAAGACGTGTGGGCTGATTCCGGTTTGACGTATTACACATAAAATCTTCTATGAGCATTTGTATACAGGTTTTTATGTATGGTCATAAATTTCCATTTCCATGGGTGAATGCCTGAAGTGTGATTTCTGGGTCATGTTGTAATTTTATGTTTATTTTTTAAGAAAACTTTTTCGGACTGGCTGTATATTTTTAGTTCCTACCATCCATGTATGAGTCATCCAACTTCTTCGTGTCCTTGCAACCATTTGGTGTTATCACTTCATATTTTAGCTGTCCCACCATGATTTTAACTTATATTATCTTTCAACTTACATTCAACAGGTGACGTACGACATGTTTTTTGAGTGATGCTGAATATCTTTCCATTTGGCATCTGTAATCTTCAGAAAAATCACTGTTTGTGTCCTCACATTTTCTAGTTGAATAGTTATTTTGATTATTGTTGGTTTTTTTTTTTTAATCTTCTGTAGATTTGCCCCCAGCTAGAAATGTGATTTGGAAACTCTTACCCAGTTTCTCTGCATTTCATCTTGTTTCCATAAACTTTGGCCAAGAAGTTTTATTTTTGATGAAGACAAGCATTGGTATTTTGCAGATCATGTGTTAGTACCAAGTCTAAGAACTCTTAATTTTAGTTCACAAAGATTTATTTTTAGTTTTTCTACAAATGCCATAGCCTTATGCTATACAGTTAAACCCAAGCTCTATTTTCAGTTACTTTCCTGTTAGGTCTGGACTCTGTGTCAAGTTAACATGTTTATTTTATTTGATTGATTTATTGACTGATTATTTGTGGGTGCTCAGTGACCCTAGCACCATTTGTTTTAAAGGCTAAGCTTCCTTTAGAACTGGTCTAGAGACAGTCAGGTGCCTCTCCAGCATATTTATCAGAACCTACTTTGCAGTTCTCCATTTTGTTCAGCTGGTCTGTGTCTTCATTAACACTACATCACTCTAATGATTGGAACTAATTGATGACTAGTAGCAATTAGTGACTAATACCATAATAGTAAGCACTAAGATTCTCTCCCTTCGATTCCTTTTTTGTTACTGTTTTAACTATTCTGGGGCCTGTGTCTTTTCAAATACATTTTATGTAAAGGACAGAAATTTTCTTTTTGAGTCTGTTTACCTTTGCCACTTTTAAATGTCATCTTGAATATCAGATGGTGTTTTAATTTTAATCACCAACCTCACGAGGAAAATTATGATCTGTTTCATGCAGCAGTGCACCTGCTTTTCTGGTTTCTCTGTTTCCAGTGATCTAGGATTATTTCTTAAATTGCTTTCTTTCTGTTTTAAGAGTTTTTCTAGCAGTCTTTAAGAGTAAGTGTCCTAAAGTTATATTCTTTGTTTTGTTTTTCATAAGATTTACAAAATTAAAAAAAAATAACTTCCTTTCACTCTTGTTCTTGCATAATAATCTCCCTACATGTAACATTTGCTATCAAGAAGCCTTCCCATTTCAACAATTGAAAGCACCCCATTCTGGCCTCTGTGGATTATTATTATTAATATTAATGCTAGTCTGTTTGTTCAGGATGAATCCAGGTGTTATTTTAGTGAATTGTATACTAGAAACATGGTAAAGTTGCGGTGAAATCTCACTGTCATTTGACTGGGTGTTCTTTTCTCTGTCTCCTTCCAAGATATTTTTCTTCATGTTTAGTCTTGAAGTTTTTAATGATGATGTTTTGGGGAGCCCAGCAGTGATGACCACTCAGACACAGTTTGTAAGCAATTGAAAGTCTTTATTCCAGACTGTTAGTACCATGCTCAGGTATTCAGGACCCAAGTGTTTAGAATAAGGGACTTTTAAAAGCAAAAAACACATATCTTGCTCTGCAGCTGCCGGAGGAGGTTTTGTGTAAGCAAGCAGTTTAACAGAAGCTAAGTTAGCTGGAGCGCCCTGGCCTCCGGTTCCCAGAATAGAGTTGGGTAATGTTACATAGCAGAGATCAAATTCTAGTTAAAACTAAGATGGCCATAGTAAGAAAACAAGATGGAGGAACCTCTACACTGTCTCACCCTGTCACATTGTGTCTTAATGTAAAATTGCTGTTTGAGTCATCTTACTTGGGTTTGTTGTGTATTTTTAAATTGCAGGTATGTATACTTTGTCAAGGTAGGGCAGCTTCAGTCATCATTTCTGAAACCCTTACTCATCACCATTTCTTTCTCTGAACTCTGATAACAAACAGTGGATCTTTTATTCTTGGTTCACCAGTTTGTAAGCCCCATTTATTATTTGATTCTGAATATTGCCTTTTTCTCTTTTACTGAGATTGAGTGACTTCTACTCTCAACGACATTAATTTTGTCCTTGGTCGCCTCCTCATTGAGCCTACTCGGTAAAATTTTAAAATTTCTATCATTTTCTAGTTTATAAAATCATTTTATTTTCATAGCCTCCATATCTTGAATCTCATTCTCCCTTTTGTTTCAAGAGAGCTTATACTTTACTTTTGAAGCATTTTTTAATGATGGATGCCTTTAAAAGTCTGTTTTAAAATTACTTCAGCTTTCTAAGTTAACAAATTTATTCTGATGTTGGCATTAGTTGATTGCCTGTTTTTATATACAAGTTGGTGGCTTTCTTGGTTCCTGGTTGATGAATGGATTTCAGTTTTATCCTGAAATTCTGTCTGTTGTACCTGTGAGTGTTGAGTTTTACTTCAGCCCTCCCTTTGGGCATCAGTTCACTGTTGAGGTTTAGTGCATGAATCTTGCATGCTTCCCGGGGAGTGGCAGTGCAGCTCTTAGAGTCCTTGTGGGACTTTTTATCTGGCTCAGTTTATGAAGTGTCTCAGAGTTGGTCCTTGGCTGGTTCTCAGCAGGGGAGTCGTGTGGTGGGATTCTTGCCTTTGTGTGCCCTAGTAGGGGAAAATGTTGGGCTCATGGGGACAAAAAGAATACCAAGACTGAGTCAACTGATGAGTCTGGGACCTTCTTCATGATTCGGTATTCCCTAGCCAAAGTTAAAGTTGTATGCTGATATTCTCTGTTATTTTCAATTCTGCATCTACTTCTAAGCCTCTTTATTGAGGAAGAAGTTTCTGGGAGTCTGTTGCATTCAGTTTGAGCGTGGAATTAGGCTTACAGGACTTCATCCAGGTTGATTTGTAATCTCTGCTAAGCTATCTTCATTATGCTTTTGATTTAGTAGTGCTGAGATAAAACACTGACCAAAAGCAAGTTGGGGAGAAAGGAGTTTATTTTAATTTTCCAGGTTATAATCCATTATTGAGGGAAACCAGGCCAGCAGCTCAAATAGGAACTGAAGCAGGAATCACGAAGGGATGCTTCTTGCTGGTTTGTTCCTTGGCTTATGCTCAGATAGCTTTCTACACAGCCAGGCCCTACTGCCCAAGGATGGTGATGCTCACAGTGGGCTATGCCTGTCTACATCATTCATCAGACATGGTCATGCAACTAGCTGGTAGAAGCAATTCTTTAGTTGAGGGTCCACCTTCCTGAGTGATTGTTGCGTGGGTAAGATTGACATCCTGCTTACTCAACAGCTACAACCCTCTGTCTCATCTGTGAGTCCCTCTGTATGGCTCAATGCAGCTGTGTGAAGTGCTTGGTGGCCTCATGTACACAAATAACTTACCAACTTGGTGCCCCTTCTTGGTCTGTGAAAGTTGCATTCCCTCAATGAACCATATAGTTTCTAGTAACTATTAGGTCTGACATCAGGATACTTAATATTTAATTGTCCAGTCTTACGTTGCTTGAGCGTTCACAGACGCATGCAACACTGGGAAGAAGGAAGGAAGGACAATGGTAGTATGAAAGTATTCCTACTTATATGTAGCTTGAGGTCAAAGTGAGAATAATGGATGGGGAGCAGAAATTTGTTCTAATTTAACATAATTATCAAAGATCCAGAGTAAAATAATTTACAGCAGCACCATTTTGCCAGCCATGGTGGACTTCTGAAGTGCTGAACCAGCAGGGAACTATGCTCAGCTCACTGATGGTTTTAGCCTAAGGCAGAGTGTATCTTTCTTGAGGAAATAGGTGCTCACAGTGCACAAATACAAAATACCAGTGTTCTCTGGGCCCTGTGGCCCCAAGGTATTGAGAATCCATTTGCTACTTTTAATTTTCTATAAATTATTCTATAATTTAACTAAAGAAGACTTCCTTCTTCCTTCAGGGAAGTCACTCTTGACAGTTCCTTGCTTAATATTTTAAATTACCATGACTGATTGAGTTTTCTTCCTTTATCCTCACAAATGAATTTATAATTGCTGTGGGTAGAACAAACTACGCAGTTTATACTTTAGCAATATCATAAGTTTTCATTGAAATTGAGAATGACAGAAACTACAGGGAAGCATGAAGAAGTAGTTATTTTACAGAGTTAGATTATTGCATCTGTAAGTCTCTTGGGTTTTTGAATAATTCTCCTTCCACTGTTGACTCTGGTTCCACTGGCCAACCACTGGAGTACTGGCAGATCTGAAAGCCTTTTGTTCTCTTGAGTAACCTTGTGTTTCTCTCATGCAACCAACCCTGCTGTCCTTGCTAAAATTTCCTTATCCCAAAGCTTTCTTGTGATGACTACATGGCATTATTTCTTAAGAAAAAAGAATTGACCTAGTGGTAGCTGGTCTTAGTCACATATCTTTTATAGAGAAAGATATTTCTAAAAAGGGACGCATTTGCCTTATGTTTCCAAATGTTTCTACATCAAGAATCAGTGTCCTGTAACTGGCAATCCCTGAAGGTACTCTTTTCACTCTTTTGTTAACACTCATATCTGACTTTTAGGGCTGGGAGGGATAACATGGATTTCCTCATGAAGTAATCTCCATGTATAATGAATGTGTAAATCACAGAATGTGGGTTTTTTGGCCTCTGCCTTGACTGGGGCTCTAGTATCTTCTCATTTAGAGAAGTTTGGAATATGCACTGTTACTCCCTCTATTCAAGGTTTAGTGACCCTCTGGTGACTGGGGACTTCATTCCCCTAGCTTCCTTTTGGCGAACTTCTGGGAAACTTCTATTCTGGTTAGGGAGAGTGGAGAACGTAAGAGAAATAGAAATGCTAATTTTCTGTTTCTGAAGACACTTAGTGAAGATGAGCTCTACTTCCTTACTAGGCTTCTTCTAAGCAAACAATATAGAAAGGATCTTATAGATTTATTATTATTATTAGTAGTAGTAGTAGTAGTATAGTAGTAAGTTTTCACATATGTAGGCTATTAAATTGATAGACCATCTTTCCCTGTATTTATAAGGTGTCCCACTTTTTATGACCGGGGTAAAAAGGAAATATTTTGCTTTTTAAGTCATGTTCCATTTGATAAAAAGGAATATGGTCAGTTACATAATCACTCTACTGTGGAACAAAATATTAACACTAGAGCATGCAACAAAACATTTGAGTGTTAAAAGTGGGAAGGACTAGGTACATACATTAGGAGCTGGAGAAGGGGACATAGGGAAGAGATGGCATCTCCATACTAAGATATTCTGGACAGGAGCTACTCTTCATAAGGTAGCTCAAAGAAAGGGAAAAAAATAAAATAAAATGAAAGAGGCAATGGTCAGATTTTTTGTGTTAATTAGGCGGCTATGTAAATCAGTCTCAAAATCAATCTCTCTCTCTCTCTCTCTCTCTCTCTCCCCTTCCCTCCCTTCACTCTCTCCCCCTCCCCCCTCTCTTCTTCCCTCCCTTCTTCCCTCCCTCCCTTCTTCCCTCACTTTCAAGAAAAGGTAGATGGGTTTTGTTTTAATTAGGTGGCTGTGTAAATCAGTTTCAAAATCAATCTCCCTCCCTTCCCCCCCTCCCTTCCTCCCTCCCTCTCTGTTTCTCAAGAAAAAGGTACTCTGTGTCACAAGAGGAAGTCAAATTATGAAAAAGCATATTCTGGAATATCATGTTCTTTCCTGTCTCTTCATTGACAGCTAGCTATGATGGTGCTGTGCTGGTTAGTTTTATGCCAACTTGACACAAACCAGAGTCATTTAGGAAGTGGGAACCTCAATTGAGAAATTCCTCCACAAGATTGGCCTGTGGGAAGTCCTGTGGCTATTTTCTTGATTGATGACTAATGTTGGAGGGCCCAGCTCACTGTGGGTGGTACCAGCGCTGGCTTGGTGGTCTTCATGCATAAGAAAGTGGGTCAAGGAAGTCAATATGGGCAAACCAGCCAGCAGCACTCCTCTGTGGCCTCTCCACATGTTTTTGCCTCTAATTCCTTCCTTGTGTTCCTTCCCTGACTTCCATAGGTGGTAGACTGTAAGCTGTAAGATAAAGTAAGCCCTTCTCTCTTCAAGATACATTTTGTTATGGTGTTCTATCACAACAATAGAAACCCCAACTAGGACAAGTGCTATGTAGAAACAACAAATGAACTAAACCATGGAATGCTGTGAAGGTGTGCTACATCAGAGAGGTCGATTTAGGACTTTTTTTTTAAGTGTAAGTAATTATTTGGAAGGCTGGATATGATTAGAGTTGTGTGACTCTATCCCTGTTTTTATGGTCAGGTGAAAAACACCTTAAAAACCTTTGGTCATCCCATGAGGGTTTGGATGTCCTGTAAAAGGGAGAGTGTAGAAGACAGCTGGCTGTTACGAGCACTTTCCCACCAGCCTGGCCACTGAGCTGCGTCAGTCCCAAAAGTAACACACAGAGACACTGTATTAGGTATAAAACTGTTGGCCTGTTACTAGCATTTCTTATTGGCTAGCTCTGTCTTAAATATTAACTCATTTATATCAATCTAAGTATTTCCATGTTATCTTGGCTTAGAGGGAATGCTGGACTGGCATATCTTTTGCCTGCTACATTTCTGTAGAAAAGAGAGCAATTTCTTGTTTGTTCCTGCTTATATTCTGAGTCTGCCATGGCCACAGAAAAGTAAAACACCACCTCACAACGGCAGTCCCAAAGGGTTCTTAGGCTGCATTTGGGCTAGTTATCAATTGATTGCAGCATGCCTTTATGGACTCTCTTCTGAGAAAGTCTTCAAGAAGTAGGACTACAACAACAACAATAAAAGGATATGCTGGCTTCCACCCACTCACCGGACCCATCAACCCACCCAGTATCCCTCCACCCATTATTTACCCATCCAGTGGACTTTGAATTTTTGTTCATTCAGGGATGGTTCAGTGCAGCATCTTCATTAAGCCACTGAGGGGTTATAGCTTTGAATTTTCATGCATCTCATTACTTCTTTTGCAAGACTGATGAACAAGAAAGACATCAGTTTACCCTAAAGATGTTCTACCTAACAATTTAGTTGCTACTAGAACCCATTTTCAAGAGAACAAAATTTAGTCTTCACAACTCCCTGGTTTCTAGAGTGGAAGATAGACTTATAAACTGCAAAATAAGTGCTTAGAATCTAAACTCGTCCTAAAGTGAACAAAAGCCTCTCTGCTCATCTTGGGAAACAGCTTATCTGAGGCAAATGTAACAGGCGTCCCCTCTCCCCACTCATCACTGTTCTGACCCTAGGGAGCAAACCTGAATAATTTGAATCTTCAGAGCTGGACTTGTTGATGTATTTCCACACCACCCTCACAATTAACCTGGAAGTGCATTTGGAGGCCTAATATACATCCACCTTCTCTCTATTCATCATCAGTTTCATTTGTCTTCCAGTTCCTTAACAGACCCTGTAGGTGTCTCCTTGACTCACATGCATTTAGTGTGCATAGGATTTCTATTAGGGTTCTCTAGATTCACAGAAAATAAGGGATAAATTTCTCTCTCTCTCTCTCTCTCTCTCTCTCTCTCTCTCTCTCTCTCTCTCTCGTTCTCTAGATTCACAGAAAATAAAGAATGAATCTGTGTGTGTGTGTTTTTTTAGTGTGTGTGATTAGTATACACACACTAATCACATACACACACATATATGGGTTAGAATACGCACGCACGCGCACACACACACACACACACACACACACACACACACACACACACACACAGTTTATTGTAATACTTACCTACTTCAGTCCAGCTAATTCGACAATGGCAGGCTCTGAACAGAACGTCTAAGAATTAGTAGTTGCTAGGTCCCACAAGGTTGGTTATCTCAGCTGGTCTTCTGAATATGCTGGAATCCTCAAGAAGTGAGTACCATTGCCAGCAAAGGAACGGATGTGCTAGCAAGGTGAGGACAAGCAGGCATAGAGAAAGAGCTCCCACTTCTGTGTCCTTAGATAGCCTTCCAGCAGGAGGTGTGTGTGGCACATGTTAAAGGTGTGTCTTTCCACATCAAGATTTGGATTAAAGGTATGTGTCTTGCTGCTTTAAGATCCAAATTAAAGTCCTGTGTGTTCCAGCCTGAAGTTCTGGGTGGAAAGTGTGTCTTCCTACCTCACAGGTCTGGACTAGAAGTAGAGTCACCTACTTCAAACCAAGCTGAACATCTTTCACAAGTGTGCCCTCCATTTGTGCACTGTGTTTCTTTCCAGATGTAGTCAAATTAACAACGAAGAGTTGCTAAGTGCATATGAAAGCCAAGGCCTTAAGGGGCAGTGGAAGAGAGACTTCTTTGCCAAAAAATAATTTCATAGTAGAACGACTTTCCTTGCTGAGGATTACAGAATATTTTACCGTATAGATGGTAACTCTGCTCCCTATATCTGTCTACCCATGTCTGCCCTTCCCTCCTCTAGGTGGAGAAGACAGCCTTCCATCCCCACCTGATCTATGTTCCACATGCCTGGTGATTACCTCGGGATCTCCTACCCCTGTGGAGATGAACTTTCTCATTTAGTCCCTGTCCTGAAAACACGCCCCAGTCCTCCTCCCAGCCTGTGACCCTGCTACCCTGCTAATTACTCTCCCTTCTCCCAGTCTCTACTGTGCTAGCCCCATTCTTTCAGCCTCTTGGCATTTGATCGTGCTCCCCACATGTCTCCTGCTCTCACCTCGTCTTCCCAGTAACACTTGAAGTTGTCTGAAAATAGGAATGACGTTTCTCTTAAGCTTTTTAAAAGTTAATTTTAAAAATTAGCAAAATTGTTGGGCTGTGGTGGGGTACACCTTTAATCTCAGTACTCAGGAGACATAGGCGGATGGATCTCCGTGAGTTTGAGGATAGCCTAGGTCTATGGGATAAGTCCCAGGACAGCCAAGATTATAAAGAGAAACCCTGCCTCAAACCACCACCCTCCAAATTTAACAAAACCACATGAATTGGGTGATTAACATCCTATTCATAGCTTCTACCTCTGTGATTTTAGCCAACCTTAAATATAAAATATTTGGGGAAAAATGCATCTCTTCTGAACTTCTTGTTAAAGTTATCTAAATCAGTGGTTCTCAACTTGTGGTTTGTGACTCCTTTGAGATCTCGTATCATATATTTACATTACAATTCATAACAGTAGCAAAATTACAGTTATGAAGAAGCTACAAAATACTTTTATGGTTGGGGGGTCACCACAACATGAGGAAATATATTATAGGGTCGCAGCATTAGGAAGGTTGAGAACCGTTGATCTAAATAATCAACCATCACTGCTATTTTTGTATCTCATCATGCATTGCATTGCAGTAATTTAGAGACTATGTAAAGTAGAAAAGGCATATGGTTTATATGCTAAAATGATGTCATTTTATATACAGAACTTGGACATCTATGGATTTAGGCACCTGAAAGGGATTTGGAGCCATCTCCCACGGGTACTGAACAACGACAGTAATTTACCATTTACAGCATATTTTAAAGTATGTATGTCTGTGGAATGCTCACATTGAGCTCGTTAGTTGAGGTTAACATTTTTCAGTATCACTCGCCATGGTACCATCACCGAGTTGGTTGCAGGCACTGGATTGATACAATCTGATTAGGGTGATAACTTCATGGCTGTGTGTTTCAAAGCACCAAGGAGCCTCTGTATTGATGAAGGTATTCAGAGAAGGTGTGAAATTGGCCCCATCTTACCATCTTAGTCTTTTTTTTTAACTGCTATAATATTATAACTGGGAATAATAACATAAAAAATAAAAACTCATTCCTCACAGTTCTCAAGTTGGGGAAATCAAAGATGAGTGTGGTGGCAGGTTCAGTGTCTGGTGTGGGCCTGATCTCTGCATCCAAGTTTGCACAGTGAATATTGTGTCCTCTCTAATATAGGGATGCTATTTGCCGAACTGGTGAAAGAATAGAAGAGACTGGATCTGCTTCACCAAGTCCTGATCGTATATCTTACATGAAGACAGGAAGGTATATAAAATGCATTTGGAGAGCATTTCCAGACTCTTATGTTGCAGTAGGGTTTAGTTCCCATCCAAGTGGTTGGAGCAGCCATTCAAATGTCAGCTCGGCCTTGAAGGAAATGAGAAGAGCTGGTTTTAAATACTAACAAAAGTGCCCAGACCTCACTTGAAACTCAAGAAATTTAAGATTGATACTGGAGTTATACCTTACTGTTCTAGGGATCACAATACATTTTGCTTTATCTAAAGCACAAAAATGTAAAATAATACATAATAGCCTTGAAGCAAGCAGTGTTTAATAAGATTTGCCTAGAACATTTGCGTATGTCTTACATTTTAATCTTCTTGAGAAGGCCCTTCTTTCTGTTAAGTTCTTTCCATGTGTAACTATCTATTGATGGTCGTTTTTCAGGTGCATCTTTGCTATTAGATTATAAGTGCTGTGAATATGATGGGCATGCCCCATATTCTCTTAGCTGTTCCAGTGGATATGGAACTCTGTTGATTTTATAATCCAGGTCTATACAGTCCAGCGTTCTGATTGCATTTCTTGGTCTTGAGAATGGCACTAGATACCTGTAACTTTTTGTATCCCGCCCGTGAAAGAGAAGAAAGAAGTGATGATAAAGAAGATGGAGGGGCTTGTGATGGGGAATCCAGAGTATTGGGTGAGCACTAAATGTCAGTAACTGTGCTGGCAACCTGAATGGAAAACTGTGAACAGCACAGACACGGTCCTTGCGCTCACAGAACTTGGAAGCCCCTGCAAGAGAGTACAACAATTTACTTCCATAGGGTTATGAGTCACAGAGGGAAAACAACAAGACTCGTTAAGGCATGTAAGGGGGTGGGGCCTCTCTCAGACATCTCCCCAGAGATCCTGAAATGCCTTCATTCAACAACACTGAGAACAACCTCATTCTAGTGTTAGGAAGAATTTTCCAGCATCAGGAACCAATGGCATATTTATAGCCTCTTTGACGTCAGCTCTTCAAGCAGCATCTTTAAGACAGCCTGCTTCCCAGAAGCATCTCATGCCTGTTGCAGGCTATTGCCACACTGAAGCCAGACATTCTGTGACATCCCATTTCAGCCTTGCATGGGATGCTTGTATTTAATCTGCTCTGGCACTGTTAGGACAAGCATCCTGAGTGAGCCAAGACACAAAGCAGTTCTGACTCCCTGGACTCCAGAGATGTTTTGCTGGCCAAATGGTGTCATGTGGAAACCTCTAAAGAGTCTTAATTCTATGATTTAATTTGTATTTTAGGAATGGTGATGACCAGATGCAACCTTTTAGACCCTCAAAGCCATTCCAAGGGCAGACTTTTACAAATATTTTGTGTTTAATGGTATATTGAGTCCAGTTTTGGAGAGTGCAGGGAGACTTAAACTATCAAGCTGTTCCGTGTTGCTGAAATACAAACCCAAAAAGGTTGAGATATATCATACCTCAAAATGACACTGATTACATATGAAACCCCAATGAGAATACCAACCTGAAGAGTATAGGGAACAGAGATCTGCAAGACACCAGCCTTCTATGCAACTAGCTGGGAGCAGAGGTCCAGCTAACCAAGGTTTCAATGGGCTGATTAGCTCTCACTTGCAATCAAGGCAAATTGATTTTATGCATGATTATACATAGGCAAGAAATGATATGATGCCCTTTTGTGAAAATTACTGATAGCCCATTCAGAAGCCCAACTCTAGTTTACTTTGTACAAAGAGAAAACTATATTATATAGCTAAATGGCAAGCATTTGGAGATCTAAAGTTTAGAGAAAATAGACTTTCTTAGGACCATCTTTGCTGAGGAACTGAGACCTGGATCTGGCATAGCTGGCAGTGAACCTGGCCTCCACATCAGAACCCTTATAAAAACTGAAGGCAGTAGGGTATGGTTACTG
The DNA here is from genome assembly GCA_030556225.1 of Cricetiscus sungorus. Classification (NCBI taxonomy): domain Eukaryota; kingdom Metazoa; phylum Chordata; class Mammalia; order Rodentia; family Cricetidae; genus Cricetiscus; species Cricetiscus sungorus. The sequence goes on along the minus strand of JANBXA010000007.1, from coordinate 126,078,376 downwards.
CACAAGCCAGGGGAGGCTTTACTTAGAGGTGGCATTTGAGCTGATCTTTGCCAGTCTGTAGTACACCTAGAGCAGAAGCATTGTGAGCAAACACAGCGGATCAGCATGCACAAGAGCCAGCTAACAGAGGAGCCTGTGGATCAGGGAATGGCAGAGAGAGATGGGAGGAGATCTCACATCTTTCTTTGCTACCCTTGTGATAGTCTTCTGAAGTGAAGTTGCAGTGTGCTTTTTGAGCACTAAAGAACATGATGCATTTATTATTCAGACATTTATGTTGGCAAGTCAAGAAGTGAAAGGCAGTGTGAGGAATGAAGTTAATGGGAGGGAGGGGCAGGAGCTGGAAACATGAAGCCTTGTGCTATGGTTTGGATCTTGACTGTCCACCATGGCTCTCATCTTAAAGACTTGATCTCTTGCAACTTTAGGAAGTGATAGAGCCTGTAAGAGAAGGAGCCTTGTTGGAGGTTTGTAAGTCACTGTGAGAATTCACTTTAATGGAATTTTGGGAACCCAACTCCCTCCTCACTCTCGTTGGCTTTCCTGAGTGATGATGCTCCTGGCCCTTAACAGATACCTAAAAGTCATCTGAAACCCTGAACAGATGCCTAAAAGTGATTAATCTGCTTGATTATGGACTGCAAACTATTTTAAGTAGGCAGTAGAAAATGAACCTTTTCTCTTTTTTATAAGTTGATTGTCTCAGGCATTTTGTCTAAGGCAGTGAAGAAAAATGGTGAGAACAGAGTGAATAGTCATGTAGGTCAGGTACGAGAGTGTGGGGAGAAAATTCTTGAAGGAGATATGACACACTGATAGCAATAGGTCAGATGCTGAGAAGTATTGCAGCCACATAATCACCTGTGACTCATGAGTGAGTTTGGCCCTCAGGACCTGGAATTCTCTTGAACTCCATCAAGGATAGTAGGCAAGTTACTTAAGGTTGATCCTGTAGCTGTGACCACATTCTGTTAAACATAATCACTTTGCTCATTTTACTATCTGTCTTTTTTACCACAAAACAAGTCACCAGTGTCTTAGAAAGCTCTCCATCGTGCAAATGAGAAAATTTCGTCTTAAGGCAGTTTACCCAGAACTTCCAACTTGCAGTTTGTGTGACAAAGCATCTGTCCATCATCCTCTTCTCCTCTCCATGCATGCCTACCAGAAACTTCTCTGGTTTCCAGCACACAGTAGAGAAAGTACCAGCAAGAACTTTCTTCTTATTTCTCTCTTCTCCTTTATTCCATTATCTACCTATGATGACAATATCCTTCTCCTTTTCTTCCTCCTTCTTTTTTCTAGACCGAGTTTCTCTGTGTTCTCCTAGCTGAATTGGAACTCACTCTGTAGACCAGGCTGGTCTTGAACACCAAGATATTCTGCTTCCATAAGTGCTGGGATTAAAGCATTTATCACTGTTTTGCTCAATACCCTGTTTTTCAGCCTGAAACTAGAAACCAGAAAAGTGCCAACTTCCTGGTTCTTTCTTCCTTCTGCACTTTATTAGTCAACCAAACTGAACCTTCTTCCCCTGGACACTCTACTGCTGGCATTCTTCTGTGAAGAATCTCCCTCTCCATCCCTTTGGCCCTCCTGGGTGCTGCAGTCAGTCAACTCTGACCTTCCTCATTGGACTGTGACCTTCTTAGAAGGCAAGGGCCATATTTTTAGCTTTTTGTATTGTAAGAGTCTCAGCAGCAGTAAGAACTTCAAGTTTGATGTTGATGATAAAGTCTTAGGAATGCTTTTAAAGGAAATCCGTACCCTGGCTTATCATGTATTCACTTTTGAATCTCCTGCTGTATGTGGGAGTGCCTTAGGCTTTTTGACAGTCCTAACTAAAGAGAAATAGCAAGGCCAATTGGCTGGTCAAGGACTGGTTTCTAGATGTTTCCAAGGTGGTGAATTTGAGGAGGTCTTGGAGCAAACATTGGAGTTTAATGCATGACTCATATCACTAATACTTCAGGAGCCTGTGTGGGATATGAAGTTGTGCAGGCCCCATTAGCAAAGTCCACAGAAAAGAAAGCACATCCCAACTTCAGGAGAGGTGGTGGGTTACTAGACAGTACTCAATCAAGTTCATTCCCTCTGTGACCCTCTCGCATTCTCCATCTGTTTGGTTTGCTTTTTTGTTTCATTCTTTTAAGTTATGTGTGACACTGTGTGGATTTTTAATATGTAACTAAATGAGATTCATATAGAATTACTTAAAAAATTTGTAGACTTATTTATGTAATGAGACAGCTCAGTTTTATTTATGTGAAATTTTAATTTTGTCAGTTTTTCTCTCCCATAGTTAGTGATTATTTAAGATGTATCACGTGACCCTCATTTTCACCTCCCTGTCGTTTTTTAAAGCTTGCACTTTGGTGTCAGTTGGCGAGGGCTAGCATTCTGTTCAGCTGTTAGAGCTGTAGGCAGAAGATGGGCCTCCGCGGAAGATTTTTCATGATGTAAAAGCTCATTAGTTTTGATTCTATTGCCTTAGATTTGTGATGGTTTAGGTCTGGCAAGTGTGACTGACATTGAGTAAAATGTCCAGCCTTTTATGTAGAAAATTGTCGTGATTTCTTTTCCACTAATTTTCAGAATGGTAGAGCTGATGGAACTGTAAGTACCCTCCATGAATGTCTTACTTGGCAGATAAAGAGCCGCAGTACGAAGGGTAGAACACTGTTTGAGAGCAGCAGAGCCCTGGTCATGAATTATCAGATTCCTGGGATTTCAGGTACAAAAGAAAGAGCATTTTAAAGCCAAAATAAGCTTTACTTTCAACCTGGTATTGAGAGCTACCCCATCATTTCCCTGTTCCCCACTTATCCCATTATTCAGACTGTAATGCTACCCTTGGATCCTAGAAAAGTCTTGATGCAGGAGGAGTTTCTAGCTTTTGCAATAATAGAAATACAGCCTCTCACACTATCTTTCAAGCCAGCCCAGAAGTGGCCATTTATGGCAGAGTGAAGGAAAGAAACCAGCATGGCCTCCTCCCCGTCATAGTTGATGATGCAGTCTTCAATCTTAGTTTATGTCCTATTTCCACCAGGAAGCCCTTAGTTGAGCCACCAGTCCATTGGATCTTAAAGGTTCAGAGTGTTCTCAGTATCCCCTGTCCTGAGGATAGCTGCTGTTGCATAGTCTGTCCTGGAATTTCAGAAGAAAACTATATAAGGGCTAAAGTTACTCTGCATCTTTTCCCAGAAGTCCTTGGGACAATGACATTCATCTTTGATGAATGGCTTTGGATGTTGATTGAAGCACTCTGATTGATGTAAGACCAAGTCCAGGGTACTTGTGCACATAGCTCTGCATACTATTTGGAGGGATGTATCTGCAGATTCTTGTAATCTCATCAGTGTCACAGAACAAACAGTCTCTATGAATTTCCAGTGTACAGTGAGTACCACCCAGATCTGTCTCACATGGGGTGGATAAGTTACAACTTTAACATATAATATAGTGTGTGATCCTAGATAATTCCATGTGGTATGTCTAATCTCTTGATGGATGTGAAATATTAGTAAATAATAATGGGCATAAAAATACTGCTGTTATTATTAGTTATAATCACTAGTACTAATGACTTGTTTTCTGGACTCTGTTTTAAGCCCCTTGTATGTGTTAACTCTCCTTCATAATATTCTTTGGAGGACTATTACTTTGGAGGATTCAAAGGTAGAATAATGAAGATGGGATGGCAGGGCCTCACAGGATTGACAGGATTTGAGCATCAGGCTTGGAATGGAGTGGAACCGAGCCATAGTTCAGAGTTGGTGATGAGTCTCCTTTAGGGGTTAGCAAACTTTCTCTGTGGTGAACAGTTTCCACCAAAATTTTTCACAATTGAATTGTTCAAAATGCAGTATGAGTATCCCAGGCTACCTGGCTCTCTCCAGAGTGTGGCCAGCTCGTGGGTTTTCCCTACATGCATACTGAACTTAATGGAGACTAAGGACTGTCCTGTTACCTAAAGGTAAGGGTGAATAAGGAGAGGAGAGTGACTGTGGGTGCCTCCTGGCCATGGGATTCATGACTTGGTCATTCTAGGCCATCCCTTGGTTTAAGACGTGAATGAACTAATAGCGTTGGAATCCGTGCCAACTGTCTGGTGCCAGCAACTGAAGTGGTCCCCTGCCCACGCCCTGGGCCACAAGACGCTTCCATGTGGTCTGGAGAGGAGACAAGGAGCAAAGCTTGTTTTCTTAGAAAGGAAGGGGGAAAAGAAGAAGAAAGAAAAAAAATAAAAAGAAAAGTCATTGAGCTAACTACCATATGATTGTAGGCTGTTTTCATGGGAAAATAATTTTGTGTGAGACAATGAATATAGTAAAATTTTTATTTTATATTTAATTAGATGCTGGGATTTCAGATGGCCTAAGATACACTGATACATGAAGAGTAATTTGGAACTTGTTGGGATTTTACAAGGATTGTTGTATAAAGTCTGTTCTCTTTCCCCTCTGTCATTCTCCTTAGTTGCCCATCTCTTCAGCCATGGCAGTATTCATGGCGCCAAATCCTCAGGATACACTCCCCAGTCTCTTCTTGTAGGTCAGTGCAGATCTAATATGTGCGCAGAGAAGGGCATGAATATATCCATCACATACCCTTTCCCATATTCTTACATGCGTCCTGCCTCAGGGCTCACAGTAGCTGCTGTCCTAAGTATTCCCTCCTCCAGTAAGAATCACTGCCTCTATGTACATAGGATGTCATGACAAGGCAGAAAAAAACAGGTTCTGAAGTCACATGAACCTGGCTTGGCTCACTGGTTCCATTCATTGCTTAAACCTCTCCATTCCATGTTTCTTTAGGTGCATTTTTGTTGTTGTTCTTCTTCTTCTTTTATCACCACTAAAAACTCCAATTTCCTCACTACCAACTCTGCTGTTAGCCTCTTCCATTGTAGTTTTCCCACCAAGAGTTGGCTGTTTTAATCTCTAGAAGTTGGGTTTGCTTTGAAATGGCACCTAGGCCGTTTCTTCACTTAGTGAATATAAGGAATGTAGACTATATTATAGTAGAAACAGTATAATGCTATCTTACTGGCTTTGTCAGCTACTTCTAACATACATGTCAATCCTCACATCCATCAAAGGAGGTTTGACTCTTAACAGTGGGCATGCTTTCCCAATTCTGTCAAGCCTGGGTGTTATGAGTCTGACACCATTATGTTACGAGTAGTTTTACCCCCGCCGGTCGGGTCCGGCTGCCATGCCAGCCCCCAATAACACACAGAGACTCTGTATTTGATATAAGGCTGTTGACCAGTTAGTAGTTTCTTACCGGCTACCTCTGTCTTAAGTATTAACCCATTTCTACTAATCTAAGTACTTCCATGTGGCTTATCGACCAGAGCGGCTGGCTTTCTACCTCTCCAGGCTCTCCATGTTGACTCCTCCTAACTACTTCCTCTTTTTTTCTTGTCTCCTAGCCCCGCCTATGTTGCTTTCTTATTGGCCAACAGGGCTTTATTCATTAACCAGTGTGAGAAACATATTTACAGAATAACATTTCCCATCACCTGGGAATTTGGGATTTTTAGAGACTATAATGGGGGGGTTAGGGTTACAAACACAATTGATAGTAGCATTTATGGACTCCCCATGTACTACTAGTTGCCAACTTCCCCATGACCAGCATCCTTCACTGCTTTTTAGATTGCTGTGCCTATGTTGACACATTATACATTTTTGGAAGCCCATAGAATGCTTGAGGTTTCAGTCCTGATGGTGGGTCAATGCCTAGTGACATCCATCCACCATTATAGCTCTTCAGAGGACTTCCACTGCATAAAATTCCTCTGCCACCACTTCTTTCTTCCTTGTGCCATGGCTCTGTCTGACACTGATCTTTCATTGTCTCCATGGTTTATGACTTCTTCGGAATGCCATGCATAAGGTTGTTACTGTATATTGAATATGGATGTTGGCTCCTTTAACTTAGTAACATGCACCTGGAGTTCCTCCATGTCTTTTTATACTCCCCCGTTTATTTATTTCAGCACAGAATTGTTGCTGGCAGTTTTTCTTGTCCCGCCAAATCCCTCTGCCACTTTCAGCTCCAAATGAACACGCAAAGACTTATATTGATTATTAAACTGTTGGCTGATGGCTAGGGCTTCTTATTGCCTAGCTCTGTCTTAATTATTAACCCATTTCTATAAATCTATGCATTTTCACGTGCTCTTTGCTTACCAGAGGATGCCTGGACCAGTTATTTCTTTGGCAGCTACATATTGTCTATCTCTAATGGACTCTATCTACCTACCTTTCCCAGAATTCTCCTCATCTCCTAGTCCCACCTATCTTCCTGGTTCATTGGCCAGTGTTTTATTCATCACCAATAAAAGAAACATATATACAGAATGACATCCCCCATCACAGAATAATGTCCCAATGGATGTTGGTTTGTCCTTTCACCTACTAAGAGACCTCTTGGTTATTTGTCCATATTGATGATTATAAAGGCAAGATTCATGAGGGTCAAAGTATTTTCATTTACTTACATCCCTGAACAAATACAAGAATATTTTTAGGCATTCACCCAACAAATACAAGAATATTTTTAGGCATTAAGAGGGTCCTAACAATGTACCAAGTTTAAGTATGTAATGTAGTGTAAGGAGTTAGGTTTTTCACCTGCCCTGGACCCAGAGCCACGCCAGCCCCAAAATAATACACAGAGACTCTGTATTTGATATAATGCTGTTGGCAAGTTACTAATTTCTTACCGGCTAGCTCTTTCTATTAATCTAAGTATTTCCACGTGGTCTCATCTTACCAGAGAGAGGGCCAGTGTTCTGCTCTCTCCAGTCTCTCCATGTTGACTCCTCCCTACTCCTTCTGGATCCTCCTTGTCTCCTACTCCCTCCTATCTTGCTTTCCTATTGGCCAACAGTGCTTTATTCATTAACCAATAAGAGAAACATATTTACAGAATGACATCTCCCATCAACTTAGTTACTTACATATGAAATAATCAGGTCCCTGCTGAATACTTTGGGGGTGATCCACAGGTCTTCTCTCTGGGCTTTTCTTCTGTGTGATACTTTCTAGTTGTTTTTATGTGTAAGCCCTTTCTCAATTTCTCTAACTTTAGAGTCTTCTGTAGTCTTCCTGGATTCTTCCTTCCTTGTGTTGATGACTGAAAATTTCCGTCAGGCCTGCAGAGGGCCAGAAATACATCTCACTTTGTTTTTGGTGTTCTTTAGGGGATTGTTTTTCTCTTGTTTACTGAGGTCCCATATTCTGACAAATACTATCCTCATGTTTTATGCTGTGAGTTTGAGAGCAAACCTTTACTCCATGTTGACTGATGCAGAAATATATTTCTTTTATAGGACTTAAACATGGAGGACTATGCTTATCACTGAAGGACTCACACTCACAGTGTCCTTCTTATTAGCTGTCAGCCCCCCCAAAAAAATTCCCATAACAAACTATTCCATGTAGCTATGTGCTCTTTCCTTTGCATTTAAAAATGTGGTGTCCAACATGCGGAGAGCTGCAGATTCATTCACACTCATCGAGCATCTGTTAGACTCCTTACACTCTTTGAAGCATGTAAAATAAAAAGCAGGGACATGGATCCTGTCTTTGACTAACCATAATATGATCATTGACCGGAAATTCATCTAAGAGGACTCAAGAACCAGGCTTTTGCATGTGGTCCATGAATTGTCATTCTCTAAAAAGGGTTTTTTTTAGATTTATTTTACTTTATATTTATGAAGATTTTTGCCTAGATGCATGTATGCACTTCATACATGTCCGTTGGGTTCCCCAAAACCAGAATTATAAATGGTTGTAAGATACCATGTTTGTGCTAGGAATTGAACCCAGGACCTCTGCAGGAGCAACAAGTGTTCTGCTGTTAACCACAGAGCCATCACTCCAGTCCCATGAATTGTGTTCTTGAGAGGAGAAAGTAGAGGCTCATACGTGAAAAAGAGAGAGGTTATTTACATTTTCAATTTGTTGGCCAATGCCTACAAAGTACGAGATATTCAACAAATGTGTTGCTAAAAGGAATGAATAAATCAATCACACTGGTCATTTGAGACCATATTCACTGATGTATTATATGAAAGGGTGTATAAAAGCATAATTGTAGCTGTGTTACATAAAAGGGTGTGAAAATATTGCCATGTCATGTGCAAAGCAGGTCAATTGGAGCTGTGTTCTGCACTCCTGCTGTGCACCTAGCACTGTGCTGGCCAGTGGGCAGTGGTGATGAATAGTGCAGAGGTCTTTCAGGTTGTATAGAACGTCAGCTACCTCACAGCATTTCAGAGAGAACTTAGCATTGTCTCACAAGCTGATGGGGAGCTTCCAATCAGAGATGCTGTAGAACTTGCAGCCTGGTGTTTGTTGAAGGGGCACAGTTTAAGAGACACCCTTCTTGTAATGCCCCAAGCCTGGGAAGATAAACATTTATGTGTCTTCTTCTGTTCTGGCTGAGAGCTGTTGTGTAAGATGGACTGGACTGAAAGGGTGAAATGACTTTCCCCATCATTGTAGAGTGCAGTATCCTCATGGTAACCGATTAAAAGGAGAAGACTGGAATATGGTTCCCTTTCATACTGATCAATTTTCAAAGGGTCCCAGCAGAGGGCTAAGGTTTGCAAAGTGCTTATTTAATTCAGTTAAGGACATAAACTCTGAGAGGTAGCAAGGACAGAGTCGGAAGGAACTGCTGTCCCTCCTCCCAGCTTGGGCTGCCAGGCGGAGCTCATCTTTCTCCAGTTGGTCTGGCTCTGCAACAAAGAGGGGCTTCAGTTCAGTGGAGCATCAGGCTGCATGCGTGCTGAGCAAGAGGGTGGCAGAGAGGTGCTACAGTAATACAGAGTGTTCATTGAAATGCCAAGTGTCACTAGTTTGGCATTTAATTATCTGACTTGCTGGCAGTTGGAAGTAGAAAAGTAAGGCAGGGAGGAGAGCGGTTGGGAGGAGGGAGGCAGGAGGAGGCAGCATGGCAGCAGCAGAAGTGTGGGGGTGGTGAAGGGTAGAGAGTAAAACCCAACTATGCTGCGATGAAGACCCAGGAGCTACAGTTCTTTATCAACACATCTTTAAGAAATACTGGCCTTGTACATAGTAGCTGTGCTGTCTGAGAAGAACTATCAATTGCAGTGTCTTCTGGTTTTTAGAGTTTTCCCTTCGTGCATGCAGAGAAGCATCAGGGAGCATCACCCTTATGTGTAGCATGGTCTGCACTGCCAGAGTCATCTAAACTCACGGCTCGATCATATGGTAAGGAAACTCAGGCAGTACTAATGCTATGAGGCTCCATCAAATTAGAATCAGAGTTCGCCATTGGCTGCCAGGGATCTTACCTCTCATGGCCATGAAGAGATGTGGGCTCTAGAGGTGGAAAGCAAAGAAGAGAATTCTAGCTTGGCCACTCGCCTGTTGTGTGTTGGCGGGTGTACTAGTTCTTCTGATCCTTCCTACCGGTAGCTTTAGTCTCTTGGGCAATTAGGCTGTCTTAAAGTCACTTTATTGCATATTATGCATGCGGCCTAGGCTGCACTCAGAGCACCGGGGTGGGGACATAAGCCACTGTATTATGCACATAACACAAAGCTATATACATGAGGGTCACATTTCCACATCTCATTGTTTAAAGCAGCAGGCACCTTTTATTAAGTAACATTATTTAGAGAAGGATCCAGTTATTTGAACAGAAACTGACCTGACTCTAGATGCCAACCAAATTCTTCCTATGTCCTGGAGACCTCCTGAGACCCCTCGTGCCCATCCTCTCTTGCCCTGCCTTCATGGCCATTGTCCACCACAGTGTTTGTTGACATGTTCGTCTATTGGCCTTCTCTTCCCCACTGGAATGCTTGCCACACCAGAGTAAGAAACAGTCTGTGATGTCCTGTCCTATATCTCGTGTCTTGTCAACAAGATCATCCAGGCATTTTCGGAGTGGGTGGTCACTGTGAGGAAGATTGAAATTATGTGATTTGGGAGGAAATGGCTGGAACTGGAGATGTTTATGTTAAATCAGCTAGACTCACAAAGCATCTCCTATGTTTCTCTCTTACATGGAGGAGGACATGGAAGTGAATGGGTAGGTGCTAAGGATATTGAAGAGGAAAGGGGACAATGGGGAAATGATTAAGAAGAGTGATGGGGGAATAAAGGGATCAAAATACACGATACACATTATAATAATAAAGTGTTTTACTCCTTACAATTAACTTACGCTAATTAAAATAAAGTATGTGCTTAATGATATCTTTGCTAATTAGTGGCACAGAAGTAATAACTCTTAATTGATAGATATGGGACCTACTCTGACAGCCCTGTAGCCGTGTGTCAAGAAAAGAAGGTAACTAGGCAATCTACAAGCTGTGTGATAAGGAGGTTTTGATCTAGGGAAGCATGGAGTATTGTGGAAAAACAAAGTCTGAAAACGTAGGAGGGTTTCTGAAAAGATGCTTGGAACACTTAGGGGACACTAGAGGATAGGTTATTGTCCCAATGACAAGGAGTTGGAAAAGCGACAGAGGTGGTTTGGACAAGTATGTGAGCCTCGATCTCCACTCCAGAACGGAATAACAGGCAGGTCAGGTCCAGAGAGTGTTCACCGCATTCTGCAAAGTACAGAAGAGCATGACTGGGGACATGGGCATGAAACTGGAGACTGGCAATGTGCTGCGAAAGTGCTAGTGGGAAATCCCAGGTGTCTGTCAGGATCACATCCAAGAGAAGATGGTGCTAAACTCTCCCAGGCATTGAAACACTGGTCTGATACAAACAAAATCTTTTTTCCTTAGACACAGATGTTTGACCCAGGAGTTCCAACTCAGAATCTACCTTAAGGTGGTTTATTATAATAATAAGATTGAATTTACACATATATACATATACACATAGTATATGATAGATTAAATATATTTACATGTAAACACATTACAAAATAGTGTGAGATTACCTAAATATCCATCTAGTGTTGAATGAGTAAATAATTTATGAATTATCCATACAATGAAATATTACTTGTTAGGGTAGCTCCGAAATACATTTATTTACATGATATTATAATAACCACAGATCATCAAATGCCAATTTTATTCACAGCTTCAGGGATTGACCTGACTTGGGTGACAAGGAAACAAAGAAAAGACAGACACACGGAGACACAGAAAAGCTAGGTATGGGTGGACCTGGCTTTCTGATGGAGAAACAGCAATATCCAGGAAGCTCAGTGTGTCTGTTACATACAGGGGTCATTGCACACATCTGAACAAGGGGGCATGTCTAACTAATCTTCGTAGGAGCAGTCTCTGTAGGGTAGCAGTCTTTAAGACATAAACACTCAAGGGAGAAAGATAAGATAGACATTTTCTGTACACAGTGTCAATATTCACATTGGCCAGGAGGGAAGGTTTTGTTCTTCCCTATGGGGCTGTGCCCATGTCAAACAATACATATGTACTCAGGATTTCATTCACTCTGGGCCGCCTTTGATCCCCACAGTGAGACATATATCGTGTGTGTGTGTGTGTGTGTGTGTGTGTGTGTGTGTGTGTGTGTGTGTGTGTAAGTATATGTATATATTATTTAACTCTTAAATAAAAATATAGTCCTACACTCCTTATGATTGTCCTCTGCTGACAAATGTGTACAGGGGCAATTTTGGCTTTGTTTAACAGCCATAGGTGTACTTGTATATAGTATGTCCCAGTCACATGACAACAGTGTCACATGCTGCTGGAGTATGCTCAACACTATCTTTTTAGTTTATGTTGTATGCTGGGTAGTAGAAGCTAGGGTACTGTTCATGCTACCTGCACTACCGAGCTTCATACCTAACTCTCAACATTTTATTTTACATAACTAGAACAAGTACACACCACGATAGTGGTAAAATTACAGCCATGTAAGTACACAGACCACAACCGTTTTGTCATTATGCTCAAATATTAGGCCCTGTACAGAGTTGCACAGAGGACCGCTACCACAGTTGCCTTCTTTATACCAGCAATTCTAGAATCGGGAATGATGCCTTTTGCATACTGTGGGACTGGCTATGCTAAGACTTTTTTAGTCTTATGAGGCCACCATCATGTGTATAGTATCGTAGCACAGCATTGACTGAATGCCATCACAGAACACATAACTATGTGCACACTCATGGACTCACATATTTTTATCAAAGTACGAATTTTTATGTGTCCTTTTATGTAACTGGCAAGTTCCTATTCATGTTAAAAAGAATCAACAAAAATACGGAGGACAGCTCCCTGTGCCTTGCCCTGCCAAGCTAAGACCTTCAGCCTCTGCATTTCTTTACACCAAGGGTTACTTCACACTCTCTGGAACTCTGAGACATGGTCACAGTGGCTTGTGAACTTCCTGGGGGAGGGGGCGGCTGGAGCCTCTCTCCCTGCTGGAAGGCTTCCCTGTGAGCTTTTCACTAGAAAGCCCTGTTTGTCAGTATTCAACCGAGACCTCTGTTTGTCTCTGAAGTTAGATCCAAGGAGGGTGCCCCCAGCGGCATAACTGGCCTTTTGCTGTCATGAAATATTACTGTTTTACACTCACAAATAAAAGCCAGCAGCATTTCATTGCTGCATGGTGTGAAAGTAGACCCTCCTAACCAGCTAGATGCAATAGCCTAGTGTAGCAATAGTGATGACTGCCAGTGTTCTTGGTTCAATTCAATTAGGAATAGTTTTTTTTTCTCTCTCTCTTCTTTGGTGAAAGGGATAGTCAAGATGAATGCCTTGCAAACTTCTGAAATACGTACTTGTATAAAAGAACTATTAAAGTAGAGTAACATCTCTATGATCTTTGAACTGAGCCGTCATTCTGCCATTATTGATGTAGCTGCTTTAAGCCGTCTAATTAAAATCAGAGTGACAGATTTGTTATTGAAAATCTGAAGCCCAGCTCACAAGCGTGCAGCACATCTGAGCAGGGTGGTATATATCTGCTGTTTTGATGGGTTCTCAAAATTACTAAGCTGTGCCGGGTGCCAAAAGGAATTCAATAAATCCTTTCTTTTCTTCCTGAGCAGGTCTCATTAGTCTCCTTAATAATAGCACTAGTGGATATCAACTTCACTTCTCCAAAATAAATTAACTGTGTCCATTAGGGTTGTAATTACAGCATCAGATAGGAGTTTATTCTGCTACAAGGAGATAGCAGCCTGGTAGAGCCTAGGGCTGTCCTCTGGGTCCCTAAGTTTTAAACACGACTCCATGTGTAAAATGGGGGCCTGCAAGACATGGGTGGGAACAGGAGATCCACCCAGGGCTTTTGTCATCGGAGCGGTGACGGTCTCTCTCCCCACTTGGACTGCTGAGCATACGGTATCACAGGGTGTGAGTTCTGCAGCTAGTAAGCGAGAGCTGGTCACCGGCAAGCAGCCTGCAGTTCAGAGCCTTCTAAACAAACTCACAAGCTCCAAGTAGGAGAACATGACAGAAGGCTGCATTATCTGAAAATTTAGCTAATTTTTTTTCCTAACTAGCAGAAGCCATCTGTCATGGTTATTCCTATCCGAGGACTAAATTGAACGGAAGGCATTGCTGGGCAATTAAACAAGTTCTTTCAAAATATTTTCCTACCTTTCTGTCTTGTCAGGAAAGAGTTGGTTGTTTGGTTTGGGGGGAGAAATTATGGTTTTGGTTTTTGTTGTTGTTGTTGATGATGATGATGATGATGATGATTTGTTTTTATATTTCTGGAAAGTTTTTTCCTCCATGCCTTAGAGAAACTCTTATGTTTTTGGTCCAAGAGAATGGAGTGAAATATAATTAAAGGGATGTGTAGTATTTGGAGTTGAGTCTGGTCTTCTAGCTCTTAGGGTCTTACTATGTAATTCTAACTTGTGGTGGAGTTAATGTCAATGAATCCATGAGAGGTGTCCATGGAGATGGATGGATGGAGATGGATGGATGGATGGATGGATGATGGATGGATGGATGGATGGATAGATGATAGATGATTGAGAGATAGGTAGATAGATAGATGATAGATAGAGGATAGACAGATAGATGATAGACAGACAGACAGATACTCCACGTTATCAAAGCAAAGAAGCCATGGGGCAGAGACAGACAGTACTGCACATCAAGCATCTGCTTCCCTTCCCCTCTCTCCAGTTGAATTTCTGATTCCTCTTCCAGGTGGGAAGTAAAGTTAATTCTGTGACTTACTGAATCATATGGAGTGGCACACCTTTGAGACTCAGACCTCTGGGTTCATACCATGTTTGAGAAGATATTTCTGGAATTAAAATACACATGGTGGCTATCCTCCTGCACCTTCCATCTCTTAACTTCATTATTCAAGGGAGAAAAAATGCCCGTGTTTCTGGGAAGGCGACCGAGTGTCATTTGCCGTTAAATAGTATGAAACATATGGGGGCAGGGTTGCATTCGTCACAGATTGTCAAAATATTTTTTAAGGAACCCAAATCTTCTCGGGATGGTTCCAAATGTGCCTGGTTTCCCTGAGCAGTGAACAGCATGACCTTTACATTAGCAGATATATTTATAAATACACATATGGCCTGTCAAGACCTGATTGGCTATTGAGCTGATGAGACAGCAACAGCATTCTGGTGTTTCACCTACGTGGAGTTTAATATATATGCATATATAGTAACAAATTTACCTTAGCAGTTTTCACTTACAGTAACCTAATATAGCTATGTGTGGTTGACAGGTGTAATTTTTTAATGAGGACTGTGAAAGTGGTTTTAGATATGATTTTTTTTTTGGGAGTGGGACTTTTATATATGATGGTAGCTTTATCTTTTTTTCTCAGTGAATCTGTGTGATTACTCAAGATGGACAATAACCAGTGACATTAAAAAAAAAGCAAAAAAAAAAAAAACTTTAAGCATTTGTGGATTCTGGCCTGTTTTAGGCATCTTATTGGAGAGTTTAAGAAACTGTCACTTGTGAAATGCTTTGAGCTTTCCTGAGAAAGGGAGACAGGTAGGCAGGCAGGCAGGCAGGCAGACAGGTAGGGAGAAAAAGAGACAGACTGTATAAACAAAGCTGAACATTCTACCCAGGAGTGGACAGGGCTTTAGAAAGTATATTCCAGAAAGTTAGTTACCACCACCCCTCCCTGTCAGAGAGCATTAAGGCGCTTGTAGAATTTGCTCCCAGCAGTCAGTATAAACAATGGTGGTTATAGGATACTGAACAGAATGTCTCAGTCCTTAGAACCCTGATGCCCGAATCCTTCAGGCACACGGGCAGCTCAATCCTCAGTCATCTTGCCTGCTCCTGTTTCCTCTGGGACCCTTACTTGTTGTGCACTGCCCTCTGCTTCCCCATGGAGCATCTCCTTGGCTGGTCCTTCAGAATGGGCTTATCTTTATCAGCCCAGATGGTTTCATAGAGCCAGACTCACCAAGGTTTGTGTTATAGAAAAGAGAGCTAGTTCTCTGTATTCAAAATAGAAGATTATATTATTTAATGCCCCCTTTCAAAATACTCCGCAGCCGTAGGACTTCCTAATCTTCCAAGCCCCACTGAGAGTTTCTGATTCTGGAAGCGTCTCTCCCACCTCATCCGTTGTCCACATTTTGCACATCCTCTGTGGCACTATCACATTTTCCAGCTTCATAACCTCTCCCTTTCCTTGTTCTGTCTTCATTTTAATGTCAACCTTTCTGAAGCCCTTTCCATCCTGACTGTTTACTTCCTTTTCTCTGTTGATGACATTAAAGGACACAGCCCCCTCCTCTGAAAAAGTGAGATCGCCTGAGCTAAGGATGTGCCTTTGTATTTCAGTTCATTTCTTTTTCAGCTTCATAGACTGTGCAGACCTGGATCTTAACATTTTCTAGGTATACACTCATATTCTCTCTCTCTCTCTCTCTCTCTCTCTCTCTCTCTCTCTCTCTCTCTCTCTCTCTCTCTCTCTCTCTCTCTCACACACACACACACACACACACACACACACACACCCTAAGAAGGCTGTTCTTTTCCATCGTTAATAGTTTCATTGTTAACATTCCCATGTCACTGCCTTTGCCCTCTACATTTGTGCATGATTGGTTTTTCTGACTGTGCAAAGGATATTGGTGAACTTAGAAACTAGGGCAGACACCTGTATGTGTTTATAGGATATAGTTTATCCTCCATTCAGGCTCAACTGCATTACAATTACTAAGCAATTGAGAGTTTATATAGACCCCAGTTCTTTATGTGTACAGATGAGGGATTCTAGCAACCTATATTCAAAGAGGGACATCCCTCAACTCTCATTTGGGCCACAGAGCATGGTTCTGTACCTCAAGTTTCAGAAGAAACAGCATGGGAAACAAACTCCCTTCAGATTCATGAATTTGTTATTTTCAGTAGAATCCATTGACTGACTTATTGAAATCCAATTCCTGACCTGCCGATGTATGTGATTCATAAAATTTTCATGTTGGGAAAAGGAAAAAAAAGGTGTAAATCCAGAACTTCTACTCCATTCTCATGTGTGTCGGGGAAGGTCTTGAAGAGCTTTACACATCTTGCTTGCAAAATAAAGTGGAAACGAGTGAGAATTTGTACCATATGTCCACTTATTTTTTGCACTTACAGGGATCAAATGATTGAGATCATAAATTGTTGATTGTGGGAGAATTTCCTGTTCAGAAATTTCATACATATCTGTGAGCCTTACAATAGGCTACAATGAAGATCATCTTTAGTTTTCAGTGATACAAGTGGTAACTGTGTTTACAAAAATAAAATACTGGAAATTTCCTATCTTCCTATTCTTATTTATGTGACTTGAAATGGTGTATAGTTTTCACACTCACCCTCTATAACTTTTTTTAATTATTTATTTTTAGTTATTTTTTATGAGTTTAGTCCTTAACACATCACATCAGATGGAAAGTGGTTAGTGTTTCCCTATGGATAGGAAGGTCTCAGTTGAGCTGCCAAGTTTCTTCACTTGGAGAAGAATAGTATTAGTTAGCATGTCATGGGGTCATATTCTGGAAGTGATGAGTGCTGTAAACGGTTTGTTCTCCCCCTTCCATTTCAGGCCTTTATTTATTTATTTATTTGTTTGTTTATTTATTTATTTATCATCATCATCATTATTCTTGGAAGACCAGCGTCATGTAGCAAGGTTAATTCATGGGGTTTGCACCTTGGAACCTACTTTGAAACTCACAGTTACTTGGGGAAATATTTGTGTGTTGCCCACTCCTGTGCCCCCCTCCCCCCCAGTGACCAGCCTCTCAAAAGACACTCACTTGGCAAATAGAAGCTAGGAACAAACTGAAGTGTATTGTCTGGCCTGCGCATCTTCTACTGTTCAGTTGACTTCGGTTTCTGCTCCCACAGACATCCCACTCCTCCACATTGTGAGAAGGCTTTTACCCTCAACACAGAGCACTGTTAGTGGTGGGGACCATCTTGTGTAACAAAGGATGTTTAGCACTTTGCTAGCCTGTCACTTGCTCATTGGTAGTAGTTCTACCTCTAGTACACAGTCATGCTCTGTTGTGACAATCAAAAATGTCTCCAGACACTGATGAAGTCTCCAGGGAGGGGCAGGGTCACCTTGGTGTGGAGTCTTTGCTTAGATATACCAAACTGAAACTCTCTTATCTCAGGGTGTTACGAGGGGTAACTGTGTTTGTTCAATTCTTAGGTTAAAAATAAGTTCTCCCCAGATTATAGATCCGCTTGCCTAAATGAAATAGAACAAAAAAAGATTACATTTTGGAGTCTGTTCCTCATGTGACAGGTTTTGTTTCTTAAAGAATCAATTACCTTCTCACAATATAAAGCTGTTAAGATTAAATTACCTTGGAGTTTTTCTTTCCAGCATTAGAAAATGCTCTTCATGAGCATCGTAATCCTAATCCTCACCAGCACTGGTGAGACAGGCACAGACCCTTCTGTTTAATCCAGAACAGAATGGTCTATGCCTGGTAGCAATGGACGCACGCTCGTGCAGCCCAGTAAACCACCTCTCAAAATTGTTTCCCAGTTACTTATTGCCAGCCTTTTGTATTTAGGCAGAAATGAAAAACTGCAACAAAATTTCTGACTTCCTGATTCTGTGTGAATTCTTGGTGTATTATTCATTTGCAATACAAAGCAGCTGTGTAATTCCAAATGAGATATTCTGTCCTTGGTGGCTAGCATTTACCCATCAAGGTATCTACCAAATTATCCCTGACTCTATTTGAAGTTCATTACCTAGCTTCCTCAACTGAGAATACACTGTGAAAATGCACCTTTTTTTGTTTTATTCAATTTCTGGGCAATGGGGCTGAACTGCCCAAATTTCCAGTTCTTAGGTGACTCTTAATTTGACCACTTGGGATCCTATCAGGCTGGCCTGGGATTCAGAAACAAGAGATCCTGTTTATTTTTATTTTTACATCAAATATTTTTGACACAAAGTTTCACTGTGTAGCTGTGGCTGGCCTGGAACTCACTATGTAGCCCATATGCTGGCCTTCAACTCACAGTGATCTTTGCTTCTGCCTCCCAAGTGCTGGGATTAAATGCAGACACAAAATACACAGAAAACTGAGTGCTTCAGTCCTGTGTCTTACTGGGAACAGGAACTTTCTGGAAGAATCTAACAGCTGTTCTGGGCTTCTGGAGACCACAGTACGGGAGAAGTTGGAGACCACAATATGGGAGAACTGGCCACTGGTATTCAGGGACAGTGTTGTTACAGTCCTGAGACTTAAGCTTCCCAAAGAACTACTCCTGACTACTGCCCATCATTTGATGAAGTCAGTCAAGTGTGGTGTGTCTGGTCCATGCAAGATGAGGAGATGATCTCCCATAGGTTAGAGACAAAGTTCAGTTTTCCAGGCTTGTTCCCAGGCTCCTTCTTCCCTGGAGATGCTGCCTGCCAGGTACAAGGAGCAATAGTGCAAGATTAGCTCACCTTTGAGCTGGTGCAGGACTAGCTAAATGTGAATTCTAAGCACCCTCCTGTTCAGGGTGAGATTAAGGGTGAAAAAGAGATGGCTGTTTCAACCTGAATCTTCACTTTGTGCTGACAAATTAATCATCTGTTTTACCCTCTCTGAACAGCAAGTCTCCTTGTCAAGTTTGCCAGATCGTATGCATTTCATTACATGCCATCTTGATGACAAAGGAAATCTAGGGGTGAAAGTGAACCTAGAGATGACTCAAGGGTTTGGCTTCCTTTCCATGACTCAAGCATGGAAGAGTCATCAGTCCTGAATGGTGACACTCTGTGACACAGTAGAGAAGCAGCCAGGCCTATGGGTGAAGCTGAATTCTTTCTCCAGGGGATGGTTTGCCTCTAGACTCTGTGGAGTTATATTTAAATTTGTTCACTTGTTTATATTTAAATTTCATCCAGACAGCCCAGTCAGAATCTCCATGGATGGAATAACTGTCCAAATACACCAAACATAATTGCTAATTCAGACTTTCTCCCCTGGAACTAAAGGTTGAATTTCTTTTAGAACTAACGATGAAACATTTCAATTTCTTGATCTGTCCTGGTTACTAGAGTGTCTCAATTTGCAATAATTAACTGAGTTGCCCTCTATCATTTGTCTGATTTCCTGGATTTAAAGATTTATTTTCAAAGGAATAATGTTGAAATGGAAAATAATGATAAAACTTTGTAAAGCAGGAAAAAACTTAGTGAGGAAAAGTAGAGTCACACAGCCTTGTTGAGCTTTCAGATGCTATTTGCATATTTTAATCAAACATCTTTGCAGGATGAGTAAAGGTGGCCTATCTTACGGATTCATATTTTTTTGTATATGCGATAATTACTTAGTGATACCAGATATTCAGTCCCCTTTTTTTAAAACACCCTTTGTTGTTTTGCTGATAGATTTTGTTTTATTTAAAGTGCATTGGGTCTTGAGACAACACTGTTGGACCTATCTTATCAGCATGAGAATCTACACATGTACCATATCAGGTAAAATAGTTTGGAATCCGATAAAAGTGAGCCTTCATCCTAACAAGCTTTCTGCTGTTCCTGTTACATGGCAAGAGTCATGTTGTCGAAATCCTCATCTGCTAGCAAAAGAGGTTTCGAAAGCCAATCTCAAGACCCCTTAAGTTATAACCAGACAGCCCAAGAGTCTACCTCATATTTTAGGATGCACGAATTTAGATTTATGGTGAGGAGACATGGGTAATGAAGATAATCTGAGTTAATGGAAAATACAATTACAGTTTTAAAAGATATAATTTATAGGTTTTTTTTTTCAAATAGCCAAGGATTATTAGCTTGCCAAAATATACAAAGCATTTTCCTCATCCCCTGCCCCCATCCAGCTCTCACTGAAAATAGCAAGTGTTAAGAGATCCATGGATGCTGTCTGTACATTCTTTATGGTTATAGACACATATAAGCATTCACAGAGAAGACTTTTGCTGCAGAAGTTGTAATTAGACTACTCATGTTTCTCACCACAATGTTTTTCTCTTTTAGAGAATAGTATGCATAGCTTTTTAGGTTAGGTCATGTAGCTCTAACATGGCCTCCCCCCCACACCTTTTTTTTTTTTTTTTTGAGAGTTTTAATTTTTTGTAGCTTTCCATACAAGAGTAACTACCCTTTCTACTCCCCTCTCTCCCACCTCCAACTCTTGTTTCCTGTTTCCACACCATCATCATTCACCATTTAGTGTTGCTCTTATGTATATGTGCTCAGGGCTGACCACTTGGGGATAGGATAACTTATTGGGGACCTCATCCCCAGAGAAACCAGTTCTCCTTCTTAACAGCCATTGATTGCCTATAGCTCTTCATGTAGGGGTGGGGCCTTGTGAGATTGCCATGTTGGAATGTCAACTGTTGTTGCTGTTGTGTAGGTCTTGGTTGAGCATACTGTTGAGCTTTCATGGGTGTGCTCAAAGATAGTGTCTTCCTGAATCTCTGGTTCTTTCCGCCTCTCTGCCACCTCTTTCTCCACATTCCCTGTTCCCTGAGTCTTAGGTATATGGGTTACATTGTAGATTTATCGTTTGGAGTTTCCCACCACCCACTCAATTGTTTTCTGTACAGTTCTTAATTTCTGTAATTGTCTTTGCTGCTGCCCAAAGAAGCTTGTTTGATGAAGGGTGAGAGCCATACATAGTCTGTGGGTATATGCATAAACACGTAGAAGGCTGTTAGTATTAGCCACTGGTAAGTTTATAGAGCCATGCATGAATTCTCTCCTGTTGAGCAGGCATTATTTAATTAGAAAGCCGTCTGCTAACCCAGCACACAAGTGCCACTTTCAGGTAGCTTGCTGAGCTGCTCCTTCTTAATGGCTCATAGGCTTTGTAGCTGGGTGGGGCTGTTGGTTGCTTTCCTCCCTAGACCACTTTGTTAGCACCTTTGAATATGGTGAGAACTAGACCTTAGGGAGGAGGCTTCCAGTCAGTTCTGGCTCAGTTCCTTCAGGTCTTGTCTGAAGTTCATCATGTCCTCAGCAACAGGGTCTTACCTTCAAGTTCTGAGAGGCAACCAGGAGCAACAGACTGTATGGTTGTTCTTGTACTTGATCAAACAGTACTCCAGATGTCAAGAGTTTTTTTTTTATTGTTGTATTTGTTTTTTTGTTGTTTGTTTGGGTGTGGGGGTTTGTTTGTTTTGGCTTTATTGTTTGAGTTTTGTGTCCCCCTCCCCCAAAAAAAAGGCAGATCAGAGGGTGTCAGTGCTTGAAGGCAGAAGCAGAGACTTCTGGTGAGCCAGCATGAGGGCTTCCACTAGGGTGGTATCAGTGTTCTCAATTGAATTAGGGTGAGAGTTGCACACCTCAGTACATTGACTAAAAGTCACTGGATTTCACTTTTCAATCAGATGGATTTTTACAGTATATAAAATCACACCATGCCCATGTTCCCTAGACTGGTAAATTTTGAAGCAGTGCATGTGACATTTTACATATATATATATATATGTATATATGTGTGTGTGTATATATATGTATATATGTGTATATATGTACATATACATATATACACACACACACACATATACATATATATATATATTATCATCAATTAGCATCATTTGGGAAAAGGCTTTGCTTCAGTCAAGTCAGTTTCAGCCCACCAACACCTGTTTGATTTATTACAGTCTTAGTGTTCTTGGAATTTGCTCAATAAATATTTTCTGGATTTAATTTTATAAGCCTTTCTTGACTCCTGCCAATTCCAACAGTCATTTCTCAGAGTGCATCCAAGGAAGCCATTACCTTGTGGCAATTGTGATGGATTTTGCCAGCTCTGCTCCATTGTTCATTGACTAACAAATCACTCCATGTGTTCTGGGCTGTGTTCTGTTCCTAGTAGACAGATCAGCCTCCTGGAGAAGGGAAGACTCCTGCCCTCATTGAGCTTGTTTTTAGCTTGAAGTCTAAGGAATAAAATAGGAGTTTTATTCCATCGAAGTCACAATTAGCATTGGTTGTTAGCTGACCCACCTAAGGAGAAACTTCAGCTGCAAAGTTGTGTTCAGCCAAGATGGGCATGTGGGCAAGTCTGTGTGGCTTTTTATGCCTTGCTAATTGATGTAGGAATGCCTCACCAACTCTGGACCTTACCATATCATAGCCAGGTTACCCCAGGCTGCTGACCTTGAGCCAGGAAGCAAGCCAAGAAGCAGCTTTCACCATGGCCTGGGCTCCAGGTTTCTGCTAGGTCCCTGCCCTGGTTTCCTTTCATGGTGGACTATGACGTATAGGGGTGGAGAAATCTTTAACTCCCAGTTTGGTTTTGTTGACTGACAATTTTATCCTCCAAACAGAAAGCAAACTACAGCAGTGGGGTTTTCTGTTAAAATACAAATGCATGTTTGGGAGGACTGGGTGCTGGTGATGCTAATGCTCTCCCCATTGAGAATTTGGCCTCATTATGAACCAGTGGATCATGGCAGCCACAAAGTTGTAACACAAAATGTTCACATACTCAGTGGCCATGGTTACACAACCACTGATTAAGTGAAGATGTTTTTCATGCATTTTGATTTCCTAACTCCCTCCATTCCCTGGGATGTAAAAGACCAGTATAGATGGAGAAGCAGGACTCAGTACCAAGAGCTCTTAAGTATCACCTTGTCCATCTGGTGAAAGACAAACAGGCTTCCCAGGTTAAAGCTAGCCACATGGCATGTTTGGAAGCAACAGCATTTTCTGGTTGCGATGTCCACCCACCCTCCTTCCCCATGCATGGGAGGCAGAGGTAGGCGATCTCTGTGAGTTCAAGGCCAGCCTGGTCTACAAAGCTAGTTCTAGGACAGGCTCCAAAACAATACAGAGAAACTCTGTTTCACCTCCCCCCTCCCCCCACACACACAAAAAAAAAAAAGAAAAGAAAAGAAAAATGAAAAAAAAGAAAGAAAGGAGGGAGGGAAGAAAGGAAGTGTAAAACTCTTGTAAACCCTGACACATCTCTTTTTGATTACGACATGGGGTGTGTCTCATAGAACTTGAGGGACTCTAGCTTTATCAGGAAAGAGTTGGGGCAAGGGCTGCTAATATTTTTTTTTATGCCTGCCGAAAACACAATAGATGCCTCAATACAGGTTTATTATTTATTGACAAGTGTCACACTTGTGGCCCTGAGAGTATTCTGTTTTGTTGATGGGAGGAGGGGTAACCTGAGACACAGTTGTTCATTAGCAGAGCTGTGTACTTTGTGTTTGACTTCAGGGAGGCAGCAACTCTGTGCCTTGAAGGCTATGTCTTAATTCAGTAGGACCTTTTCAGGTGCTTTTACTGTTTGTCACCTTAGTTACAACAAGTCAACAAAGCACTACAGTGTCACTAGGAAGTAGTGTCTCACCTCACAGCCTCCTGGACACTGCAATACTATGGCTTTGACATTGTCTGTTCAAAGTCATTTCACCTGATGGCTCTTGTGATAACAGCCTATGAAGTGAGTCCCTTCTCAACTCCTGTTCTTTTCACATATTCCAGCAAGAACCGTGAAGTTTGTTCCAGACACAGGAAGTATTAGAAAGACAGACACGTCATCTGGTCCAGAATACTAAAGCGTTGTTATATACCTGATAATATTGTTGGCTGCTCATTTCAGAACATCCTACTTAATTACATGTAGTAACTAAAGTACAGAGTGCTTGATTGAATTCCTGGGAAATTAGAAAAAGAAAATTGGAGGTAATAAGTAGAATTCTCTTTATATGTTACCCCCTTTTTTGGTGATGATAGTCAGTGTGTGTATGGAGGAGGGTTCAGTTCTTGACCTTTTGTCAATGCCGTGCAAAGAAAATGTAATTAATGCAAGCGTGTTTTGTATGCCCAGTAATGGATTTTTTTTTATTGAAACATAACCTTTATAAGATGCTTCCATTATTACTGGCTGTCAGGAGAAAATTAAATGAGCTCACTCTGAGCTTCAGATTTATCTTTCTGTCTACAAAAGGCTATGTGAGTGGCTGAGGAGATATATACCATTTACTGATGATTCCCTAAATTAGTACCATCAATCTATAGTAAACATAATACATCGTCTCCGTAGAGCTAATGGTGGGCTAGCCCGGATACTTTGCCTCCCAGCATGCTCTGTGTGTCTACTTGGAGAGTATATGCAGCTGTTAGGAACTTCTGCTCTCCAACATGCTGCTGTCATCGTTTATGTAAAACGTGCCCAACAGTCTGAAGCAACCCATTCACCTTCATAGATTGAAGAAAACTTCCAACCTACTGACAGGATGTAAGTGCCCCATTTGTAGTAACTCCCTGGCAGACTGACTGAAGGGACATGGAAGGCCTTCCCTTGCACCGTCTACAAAGGACGTGTCCCTTTTATACTTCAGACACTGGAAGCCATTGTGTGTGGTTGGCCCCGTGAGTCCTGACCCAACGCCAGCTTCACAGTAAGATCATCAATCTCATTGGTGAGGTCATCCAGCATGGCTTCCCCTGCACTCTTAGAGCTGAGTTGCCTGGAGTTAACATGCTAACTCTAAAGTGTCTGTAGGTGTTAAACTTTGGGTTGAGCAGGAAGCTGTGGTAGTTCAGCTCTTCACATTCATCTTGTCTGATATCAGGGCTGATGGGGGCCCATGAGCACAGAGCTGACCTGACTCTGCCGGTGCCACTGATAGCCTGGAGATGGGAACCCTTTGTCTCAGTACCCAAACATCCTCTGTCTTCTCCAGTCACTCGGACTTCATAGAGCTACAGAATGTGACCCCATGTGGGAACAGGTGGCCCACTCCCACCACCACCAGTGGCAGAGCTGGTGGAGAAGGGGGATAGTCCTCTCCTCATAACCCAGCATTCTCTCACCATAACTTGTCTTTTTCTCAGCTCTCTAAGTACAGATGTGTAAACATGTCAGATTAATGCAAAACAAAGTCAGACATTCCAGAACCTGCAAAGAGAGTTCAATTCCAGAAATGAGCAAAGGTTTGGGAAGAACCTTTTTTGTTTTTTTTTTTTTTAAACTTGTGAGGTTTATTCATCCTCCATAGACACAAAAATAAGTCTCTCAAAGAACATGCATATTTGAGGCACTTGGCAGAGTGCTGTCCCTGGCAACTTCTCCCTTATTTATACCACGTAATTCTACTTGTCTTTATATGTGTGTCCTTTTCATTATTGAGTCGAACATGGTCTTTTGTCAAATTCCAGTTATTGATTAGCACTGGCAACTCTAAAATGTGGCTTTTTAAAGCCATCAATAAATCTCTTTTTCCCCCCTTCTTAAATTATAGCAGATCTTGTTGGACATTTGGAGAGAAAACAACTTAAAATTCCCATCCAGATCTTGGCTGCCAGTCCAGGACGTTGTTACCCTGTACCTTGCCAAGCTTTGGGCTTACTCGTCACTGAAAGTGTAGGGCTCGGGGTGGGATCCCCATTGCCAGAGAGAAAACCAAGTGACATCATTAGAATGCAGCCAGCAGCCACATCTGTGCCTCCAATGGCATGGTGGCTTTCCCCTCCCCCACCTTTGTCATCTCCCCTCTGTGCTGCCCCTTAGCTGTCCTGTAATCTCTTCTCAGATGAGGAGCAAGCCCAAAACTGCTCAGAGGGGTGACATCAATGATTAACTATGAGCTTACAGATTTGATTGTATGAATGTAAGTAAACAGCTAAGGCCTGGGTCTTTCTAAAGCATTCGAACCCTGTGGCCACTTACCCACCAACAGTGTTAATTTCCATTAGAGGACCGGTTAGCCCTTCTAACAAAAAAAAAAAAAAAGAAGAAGAAGAAGATTTCTGGGGAGTCTAGTGAGGCATGAGGGCAAATTTCCATTCTTTAAAAATGTGATCATTGTGTTGAACCCATATTGCCACCCAGAAAATTTAGTTGGGGCCCAATACTTTAACGTTGGTTTCTAATACATTCTGAAATAAAAAAAGATGGATGTTTTTTGATTAATGCCGCTTGCTTTCTTCTTCCTTGTTTCTATCAAGATGTCTTGGGAACATAATTCATTTTATTTTCATCAGAGCAAGTTTTATTAGTCCATATGTATCAAATGGAACCTTGGATCCTTAAGGAGTTACTGCAACTTTTCATGAGATCTCAATATCTGGCAGTCACCAAAGTCCCCATAGTTTTGGAAGTCATAGCCGTGTTCCCTGCTTTGTGTGCTTATGCAGTCTTGTGTGCAGTCTCCCTAAAACTGCCAACTTGAGCAAATGGTGGGTAACTCTGCTCAACATGGGCGAACCCACAAAGGACGGCTTCGGAGCGGGATGCTGTTTCCTCAGAGCAGTGTTCCTTCTTCCTTTTGAATGTTGGCAACCTAGACCTTGGAATATTTTTGCATTTACAATCAAGAAACTTTCAAAGAATGTTATTCTGACTGGCTTATTAAGGACCCATGATTTATGGCATGTTTAATTCCACCTGACTTCCATTGGGTGGTTGCATGGAGAGATGGTGTAATATATTCAGATTTTGTCATAGTTGGAGAACAGCTTATTTTTGTCACATATCAGGTTCAGTCCTGTGTTCCAGGCGTTTATTCATTGTACATGTTTATTTCTTTTGTAGCAGCAAAATGATTAGTACATGTGCTTTGTGACCCCTGTCACTTAAGGGATACTGTTTCCACGTCTTCTGGGGCAGAGGGCCACCATCAGCTCTACAGCAAGAGCGGAGTGGGTCCCGACAAGCCATTTACTTTCTTGAAATGCAAGAGTCTATTTAGGGTGATCCTTGTGCTGCTGTCAGAGCAATGAGGGTCAGCAGTTGTGGTGACAAATTAGTTTTGACAAGCTTAATGACCCCCAAAAAGAAAAGTCTGTGCCTCTGATAGCAACTGGGGAATAATTGGTAAGCTCAGCCAAATGGGGAATGTGTTAAACTTTCCCAATTCTCTATGGCAGGCCAATTATACCATTCAGCAAAGAGATGGAAGCTGCCATCCGCTTCTTTAGCCTACAAAAGCATCAGCAGGCAATATTTCAATCAGTTGAATTTGGTTTGGCGGGACATCAGGACATTGAAAGAAACAACTGGATCTTTCAAACTATGTTCCTATGAAAAACTTGGACAGAGAACAAAAATGACAATTTCTGGGCGGCTCCAGTGGATAGCACTCAGCTCACTATTGGCAAATCCCACTCTCATGCCATAGGCCAGTTTTACCTCATATGCCCAGGGTGGTAAGTCCTAAATCCAAGTGTACCTCATTAGAGTGTATGGTAAATAAATGATTATCAATTACTAACCCACCAAAACACAAACGTTGTTGTGGACTGACTGAGTGTCAGCATCATTGTCAGTATCAGGCAGTAAGGGGGAATGACTGCCAGCACAAAGGCTATTTCTAGTGTGTCGGTTTCAGCAGTTTGGAATTCCTCTGAAGACAGTGGGGGAAGGATTTGATCTTGCAGATAGAGCTCTTCATATCATGTATGCACAATGTTACATATTTGAACACCATCTTCTCTCTGTGTGTATCTCTAGAACAATGATTCTTACCCTTCCTAATGCCATGAACCTTTAATATAGCTCCTCCTGTTATGGTGACCCAACCATAGAATTATTTCATTGCATCTTCATAACTGTAATTTGCTACTGTTATGAATCATAATGCAAATATTTGATATGTCACTCCCAAAGGGGTTGTGAGTCACACATGAGATCCACTGCCCTTGAAGGTCCAAATCCTATGTCTCACATAGTCACCAGAAATATTGTATTAAGACCCATCCTAATGGCCTTGCTTCAACTTAATGTCCTCTTTACAGACTCTGACTCCAAATAAAGTTGTTGTCTGAAATCCTTGAGGTGGGATTTTAAACTGTGAATTTCACAAGATCATAACTCGACTCACAGCAGCAATCAAAGTATCTTAAAGAAGGTCACCGGAGGAGCCTTGGAAGGAGTGACCAGCGAGTCAACACCTATGGAAAAGACACTCTGAAGAGAATAGGGGGCGGCGTGGTTGAGCCAGGGACACATGTGGGAACAGTTCTGAGAGGGTGAGAATATTCGGTGTGAGTAAGAGAAAAGGCAAGGCCAGATTGTGTCAGTGTTGTTGGCAAACTGTGAAGAAGACTTTGGAGTTTTAATTTGAGCATCTCACCCCTCCGCCACGTAAGTGCAGAGGATCATCCCAGACTCCCAAAGGGATCTTATACAGCATCTTACATTCACACTTTTTCCATATGAAGTCCAACACTTTCATGCTTTTGCTTAGAGGAAACAGCTACTTCCAGGGCATGTGTTGGGTATACCCCCGTGTTCTTGCCCATTAGGGTCCTGAGCAAAACAGATTTATATCATTACAGATACTGCTGTGTCTAGATGGCCAAGTTAAGAGAGCTACTAAGTTACTAAAGATGGTCAATATAAGGCTTAGATTACTGACTGATAACTGATGTCCTAGGATGGCCAAAAAGAAACTATGAGAGGTTTCACCATATATTCAAACTGGTATCCAGTTTAGAATGTATTAATTATATCTGCAATAAGTTAAAACATTTCAGACCACAGGAACTGAAAATGTGTAAGTGAAGCCGTGTGTGTTGCAAAATGGAGGTGTTCATTATACTACAGGAAGCCAGGGAAAACATTTTATTCAGAGGAGTTATATGTTCCCATTTCAATTTTAAAGCTGGTTTACTGTTTGCAACCTGCTGTAACAAAATACCTTAGACTGAGTGGCTCGTAAAAAACAGAGACTTATATATTCCTCATTTTAAGATTGGGGCCATCAAGACCAAACCACCATGAAATTCAGCAACTGGTGAGGGTTGCTGCCTGCCACTGACTTCTTCCTTTGGCCTCATGGAGAAGGGGCCTACAAGGTCTCTAGGACATATTTTATGGGGTCTACTTCCAGTCATGAGAGCAAAACTCTCCTGACCCCATAGATGTCTGAAGGTTCCACCTTGAGGAACAAGATTTCGATGTAGGAATATGAGAATGTGACATATAATCAGATCACAATATAGGCCTTACTTACCCATTTCCAGCTGACAACAAAGTGGTTCACCAATGCAGAGTCTCGGCTATAGCTTCCTGTGGCTGAGTGCAGACACTCTTCACTAAAGCTTACTGGACTCTCTTGCAGCTTGCTTGTGTTCTCCAACCTCTAGACCTTGGCAATTCTTACCTTTTCTTACTAGATTTCTCTTAGCGGCTGCCAGGCATACTTTGATACCCACCTCCAGAGTTACTTCTTATGTGGTATCATTCCAGAATTACACAGTCCTGGAATGATACCACATTCCAGAGTTACACAGTCCTTTATTCACTTTATTTATCATACTGTATTGAGTTTCTTGGCATATGCTAGATGAGCTTCTTGAAGACAGGGACTCTATCCCATTCATCTGCATTTACTGAGATACCCAACGTTCTCTCCTCCCTGCTAAGCCAACTCATGTTTGTTAAGTGAATGACTAAATGAATTCAAAAGAGAAGCCTATTCAGAACCTTGGTGGTTATGAAGAGTAGAGCAGGAAGAATGACATCAATTTCACTCCAGACCCAGATAGCACTGCTTCTAGGCATCACTCATTACCCTCCTTCAGTCTGCATGCCCTCCCTGATAAGAGGAACCCAAGTGATTCATAACTTTGAAAACAATAGCTTAGGGACTTTTATGAATATATTATATCCCATTATCTGGAATATCCTAGCGATTTAATAAAAATGGCCCTTTCTTTTAAATGCCTTGATGTTTACACATGGGGTGGGCACATGAACATTCATGAAGAATCAACCGAACAGTTGTTCACTTCAGAGCTGGGCAATTGCATGGCAGACATTTACACGGAAGTATGTTTCCAGGGAGCTAAGAGGATGGGTGGCCATATTGTGACTCCATGGCAGAAGATCGGCAGTTGGACTGATGGGGGGAATCATGTTCTGTTACCATTCAGACCTTCATAAGGAGCTATAGGATACCCAACACTTGCTGCATAGACTTCCTGCACTGCACAGACTTCCGGTGCTGCAGAGCTGACTCATTAGCTGCCACAGTCCCTTTGTTTGGGACCTTTTTCTTCACTTGCAAGAGGCTTCCTGATTTGCACCAAGGGTATCCCGTGCAGAACATCATTCAGCCTCATATCCTCTGTGGTGTGTATCTTTGTATGGACTTGTATAGAAAATGTAAGTGCTTGATTTTTATTACAAAAGAAAAACACCAGCAATTCTTTCCCTTGTGCTTCTGGGCTAGGTCTGGAATGAAAACTAAGGAAGCCTCTTGGAAACGGTGCTTAGGATTTCGGTTTTATTTCCTTCCTTCCTTCCTTCCTTCCTTCCTTCCTTCCTTCCTTTCTTTTTCTTCCTTTCTTCCAAATTCCTTCTAGTATGCAGAGGATATACAGACTACTAGGGATGTTTTAAATGTGG
This sequence comes from Cricetiscus sungorus, assembly GCA_030556225.1. Taxonomy (NCBI): domain Eukaryota; kingdom Metazoa; phylum Chordata; class Mammalia; order Rodentia; family Cricetidae; genus Cricetiscus; species Cricetiscus sungorus. The sequence continues at coordinate 126,047,581 of JANBXA010000007.1, read as the reverse complement.
CTTCTATTTAAGTCCCCTGTTTTGTAGTGCTGCTGCCAGGGCTAGGATCTCATTTTCAGTGTCAGTGTTGTCCTGGTGGTGTATCCTTGGGACTGCTTGTAAGTCTCTTGGCTGACTTGTCTGCAGTATGCAAATCCTGTCTCCTGGTTCATCTTGCAATTCCCTGTAGTTTGATTCTTTGTTCTCCTGCACAACAGGCTCCCTGGCTGCCTTATCCTCTGCACCTCAAAAGCAACTTTTAAAATCTTCTGTTTTAATGCACTAATTTTAAAGGTGAAAGCAAAGGCATTAATTGGCTACGCAGCCAAGCCAGGGAAGTGTTATTCAATCCAAATACATTGATTTCTACATAAACAAGAACAGGTTTATTGTGTAGGCAGTGTAAAACACTCCGAGAAAGGGCTCTAAGCCCACCGCCTGATGATAATTTTATCCTGTTTTTCCATTTGAGACCCCTAGGCCACACCTTCAAAGAAGGAGCAGATGCACAGATATGGGCTGCTTTGAGATGCTCTCCTTATTCCCTGGTGCTGTGGGAGGCAGAGAGCTTAGGCACCAAGGAAAGCTCTTCAGGGTTCAGCTCCCACTGCTCTGCCACGCTGGGAGTTGCAGGCAAGGTCTTAAGTGGAGGTTCTGCCAGGCTTGCCAGGGAAGGTGTGGGACTTAATCAGCTTCCTACTTCAAGTATGTGTGGTTCCCGATGCTGCCGGTGTTCCTGAACAGAGACTCAAACCTCCGCTTTGCAGGGAGCTTGCATGTTCCCATGAAGTTGCAGGAGGCAAAGCGAAATAAAGACTGAATAGCCAGAGTCCCAGCTTGGGCCCTTGTCTGGTGGCCAGCGCTGTTCTGTAATAGAATTACTGTTTAGGAATTTTGCAGAGTTGGCTCAAGGCAGAAGATACTTGGGTAATGAAAAGAGGGAGCAAGCTGGAAAAACACCCTCCAACGTCCTCCGAACGTTTTCGGGTTCACCCTAAAGCAAGGAGTTGGATGGTGTGTAGTGTTAGGTGGAGAACCCGAGTGATGTCTCCAAGCCCGTAGGCTTTCTGGGAATGGCCTTTATTTGACTGGCCAAAAATATTCTGCTGGAGGGCTGGTTTTCCACAGAATTAGACAGAGGGCCTCAAAACTCAGTTCATGGTGATCTGCAAGGCTTCCAGCCAGGACATTCTGTTGATCTGGATACCATCTATAGTCTCAAATCCATGGTGCTTGCTTGTAACATTTTAATAGCTAGCCTGGATTTTTGGCAGACATTTGTTTAGTTTATTTTTCTGTAAGCTTGAGACTTAAGGCATTGAAATGTGAGAGTATTACTGTGTCTTGGAACTCAGAATCAGAAATGCTATTGGAAATGATTTTTTTTCTTCTTCTTCTTCTCAGCTGGTACCCTGAGGATGGAGTTTAAGGTTTCTAAGTGACCACTGGGTGATGTAACTAGAAAAACTTGTTTACACGGAGGATGTCAGCAGGTGGTTTGAGCAGAGTTAAAGAAACCCTGCCTTCCTTTCCTTGCTTTAATCATATTTTCTTCTTTCTTTCCTCTTCTTCCCCTTTCCCGTTCCTCTCTTCCCCATCCCTCTTTGATCACCTCTCCTTTCTTCCCTCCTTAAATATAAATCATGCCCTTTGTAGAGAGAAATAGGTAGGCACCTGACTGTGGTAAGGTCCTCGTGCCTTGTATATATCTCACTCAACACTGCCCCCACCCACCCAGATTCCTCACCGCTGCCTTTAAAGGGAGCCTTCTCTTTGCTCAGTTTGACAGTTTCTTCTCTTTGCTCAGTTTCTTCTCCTAGGTTTACCCTCTTCCTGCTGTGACTCTTCCCACAGTAAGATTTCTGCAGAGCTTAATGTTACTTATCCACCAGGTGAATGCTCTGTTCTCAAATTATGATTTACTAATTATTTCTTCCCCGTGGGTTTTGGGTCCCTGAAATGTGAAAGAAAACTCATCTGTCACTTGGTACTCATTTATTTATTTATTTATTTAGCTTAGTTTTGCCTTATTTAGGTAAGAATCTATTCTACAACCCTGGGACCATCTTGGATATTTCCTGCTCTTTAATCCAGTGCCAACCCTAACCACTGTTTACAACCCTGTTTTCATGGCTATGATGCTTTCATGTTGGGCTTCATGACAGCCTCTGAGGAAGGCCGTTCTTGGCCCCAAAGATAGCTTTTTTGGAGCATCAGGCCGCCTCCCTCCTGTCTTTGGAATTCAGGTTCAAGGTTGTTGCGTTTGTTTGTTTGTTTGTTTTTCTCACTGCATAAGGACTTGAATTGTCCCCCTCTTTCCTTTAGGACTGGAATGGCTTACAACACTCAGTGTGACAGCTGAGCCCAAAGGCGCATGCTCTGGACTTCAGTGACAGTGACTGAGGGTGGAGGCCTTGGCTCTTTCTCAGCATCCTCCCCATCTGAATGACATTTCCCCCAGCAGCATCCAGGCTCTCTTCCGGTGACACAGCTGCCGCCTCAGCCCTGAGTGCTCTCCCTCTCTCTCCACCCCTTGTGGTTCCATTCCTTATTTCTCTTGCTGCTCCTGCAGAACCTGTGTGCCAGGTGGGCCCTTTGCGGCACCCAAGCCCCTCTTTTATTTACTTATTTTACACACTGGCTTGTTCCCTGTGCACTGTTGTCTGGATTGTCATGAATTTTGGACTCGGTTCCAGGTTGTCAAAGGCATGTTTTGAACTGAACAAGTGAAAAGAGCGAAAACGGCTTCATCCCCTCTTTGCTTTATTCTCGTTACCCATCCCAGCAGGGAGGATGGGGAAAGAATGCAACCCTCCAGGTCCCGAAAGAATTTCTAATATTCGTCCTTTCTCCATAAGTTACACAGCTTAATCCTTGCTGTAGACATTTTTTTTTTCCTTTTCGGCCTCCTTCTAAATAAACTGGGCCTAATTGGAAAAAGCTGAGAGAGCTAAGCAGGAAAGAATAGAAAACATTTACTGAGCTTGGAGGTGCATATTGAATGCTGCAGGAAATTTGCATATGGATTGCTTGGTGAAAAAGAAAGAAAGAAACCTTCGCAGCCCATTAGTTACTGTGATGGACGCCCACTGACTAAAGTCCAAGTACTTTGCCTTGTTTTCTCCAGCTGTTCTTTTCTGCAGTCATTTCTCTTTGGCCACAGGGCAGCTATTCTTTTGCTGCTCTTAGTACTGAGGAAAAGACAAAATAAGGAATGTCAGAATAAGGAATGTAACTGTGCCTACAGCATGTGTCGGCTACCTTTGCTTTAACCTGTACTCTACCCTTATTTCTGAGAGCATTGCTTATTCAGCCCACACATTTCCAAGGCACGTTTTCTCTCTTTGCAGGTGTAAGTGGCAAGGCATAGATCCCTCTCTGGTGCCTCAGTTTCCTTAAGTGCGAAATGGGAGGTTGGGCTTAGCAGCAGTTTAACTGGGGATGGAAAAGATTCAATGAATATTTATAAAAGTAAATTCAGTCCCTGGAATATAAGATTCCACAGAAATGTGAAGCATAATTAAGGTAAAGAGAACAGATTAGTGTTAAATATATGTGTGAAACACATTTTACATTTCCTTCCAACAAAGGCTGAATTTCATTTACTCCCAAGTGAGGGGGGGGGGAGAAGAGGGGAGGAAAGTGGTATTGTGAATTAGGCTTCTAAATTTGGATTTTGATATGTTGATTAGTGTACTATAGACATAAAGCAACATGTTGACATTTCTCAGCAAGTATATGTGTGTCTGTGTGGGGTTGAAGATGGACATATATAATAAGCAAATGCAATTACCATCAGCAGTATTTCTCCAGGAGAGCCAACAGGAAGAGCAAGAGGAAGAATTGTTATCAAAAAAGATACTTTAAACTACTTTTTAAATCCATGGACTCACTGAATATGGACTGACCAGCTTTTTGCACTGCAGGATGAGGCAAGTCCTTTATATGAAAAGATACTAGATATGCCTGAAGAAATCATCTGTGTAATTGTGTCATTGTTGTAGGAAGCAACAGAAGCTATCTCTTTACAAAGGCATCATTGAATTATTAAGAGGTGTGGAAACCAAAGATCCAAAATCAATATCGACACCAGAATTGGCCAGCCCATTTCAAGCTATCCATGGTGGCTTGAAAGCTGTTGAAAACAAAGACCTGTAAAATAATGACAACAAAAGGGGGAAAAGTTCTCATGAAGAAAAATGTCTTCATATCATAAAGCTCCAAGTGCCACATATGCACTGATTTTCAACAGAAACATAGTCATTACAGGTTCCCAAAAGGCACCCCTTCCAACCTAAGTCCATATAATTTTCCTGGTCACAGTCCCTTGGAGCAACTGAATCTTTATCTTTAGGGTAATAAGGACATACCTAAACCTTGCACTGAGGGGTAGTGTTCATCAGAGAATTGTTTAGTTGAGAGCACTGAGTCCCAGAGAAAACCAAGGAATGATGAACCTCTCCATCCCCAACTAAGACTATCTGAACCAGAAACCACCGAGGCACAATTACAATGTACATTTGTTAATGCAAAATATGTGAGCTGTGTTCAGTTCAGATCCTCTGAAATTTCACTGTGTTCAGGTCATACCCTGTGGGACCTCACTGTTAGGACTGTGGCCTGAGAACAGATGTCATTACCGTGCTTTGGGAGAGCTCTAGAGATGTGAACTCCAGGCCTCACGTAGAACTGCAGAATCAAAGCAGGAGACTTAGGGAGATGAAAATCTAGTAATCGTCCCTAGATACCAGTAGATGCACTGTTGCTTCAGGTCTGTGGGCCATCTCCACAGATGGCTGCATAAACTGATAGCCTTTGATTTGTGATCACCAAATACATGATGGGTGAGAGGGTAGTTTTGGCACTTGGACACTCTTGACCCATTGCTATCCATCAGTCATAGACTCATAAATTTTTATACATTATACATCTGGTAGGTTCTAGAAAAGAGTTTACAAGAGTAAACGTGACAGATTCAGAAATCAGAAATGAGCCCGTCAGTACATGGTTAGGAAGGAAGAGTAGCAGCAGAGAAAGTGCACTCAGCAGACTGAGCCAAGTCTAGAACTGTAGTCAGTGTGTCAGTGTTGCCCCGGCCAAGCTGATCTTGGGAGACCCTTGGTTCATGTGGGCACAGGTACACAGAAAAGCTGTGAGTTCCTCTGCTGTTTCCCAGTAGGAAGGACCCAAACATAGTAATAAGCCCCCCATGAACACATTTAAATGAACACATGATTTTGTTGGGGGCATGGTACCAAAAGCACAAAGAGTTTGCTCCTAGTGGAAAAACAACAGCATGGGCCTGGGAGTGTTTGCCAAGAGCATCAGATCTGCCTTGTGAATCATTACTCTCCAGGTTCCCTTGGTTTCCATGGACCAGTGGCTAGGCAGCCTCTGGGCCTCCCTGTCTTCTTCACCTTATTGTCTTCACATCTGTCAGAGTGACAGCTGTCGGACTGATCCTCGTATATCTTCTTAGGTCTTCTGTAACATCCCTATCCAGAAAAAGCCAGGGTGGGTTTGCATTTCTTAGCTTGTAGGTTCTGGCTCTCCTTCCTTCCTTCCTTCCTTCCTTCCTTCCTTCCTTCCTTCCTTCCTTCCTTCCTTCCCTCCCTCCCTCCCTCCCTCCCTCCCTCCCTCCCTCCCTCTCTCCATCTGTCATCTACCCTGTATCTGTCTGTCTGCCTGCCTGCCTATCTACTATCTACCAATCATCTATGTATCTATCTTACTATCTATCTATCTATCTATCTATCTATCTATCTATCTATCTATCTATCTCTTCATCTTCTCCATCTCTCTTCTTACAAATGTATCTTTAGAAAACCAAATACTGGTGACTGCATTTTTCCCTCTTTCGTTCTTCTTTCTTTTCTTTTCTTTCTTTTTTTTTTTCTTTTTGGTTCTCAAATGTTCATGTTTCTGGTCTTGTTTGTCTGTAGTCCAGCGTACATTCTTTAACTAAACACTACTCTTGAAAGATCAAAAGGAGTCCTCCCTGCTTTCATTTTGTTCTTGGCTGTAGCTCATGGATGGCTTCCTTCATTTTTCCCCCTCTTTATTTGTTAAGGGAGGAAAAAAGCTCCTTTTCCTACAGAAGAAGCAGAAGTGGCTGTGGATCATATTAGCATTCACTAATACAGTATGTTCCTAAGTTGTTTTACTGCCACATCCTCTCAGGGTTATTTACTGAGCAACTGAAATAATTGGGCTTTGAATTTTTAGATCACTGTAAAGCAAGACCTATTGTCACTTATTGCTGGGTGTAATTACACCCTAAGTATTTATTGAGGCTATTTATTCATCTCCCTGGTGGATAACTTTGTCAAAACCAGTTGAGATATTTCTGTGTGTATGGTTGGAATCTAGAAAAACATGCATTTCACACAACACTTAGAAATTATAGAGGGTCTCACAAATAGTGTTTGTCTCTAGACCTTAGGGTCTGATCTTTGAGTTGTTCTCATCTGTGATTATTTCTTATTGTTGTTAGAACAATCACTGTTGGTCAGGGTGTGCAGTTATTCTGCGGAGATTTTTAGTCCTAGAGAGGAAGGAGGGAGTGGGGCTGGGGGCGGGAAGGATAACGTGGCTCATTCTCATTGCATTATAAATGCAATACTTGTTGCTGCATCATGAAAAAGACAAGGTGATGGCTCCATGAGGAGCTTGTAAGTGGACATATGTGGGTGACTAAACTTAACTTTGGGGACAAAGAATGCTTTCCTATAAAAAGAGTATTTCAGCCAAGATCCAAAACATGCATGGGCTTTACCCAGCCAAATAGGAGCGAACCATTCTTCTCAGTAAAGGAAGGAAAGAGCTTGTGCAAATGGCCCAAGGCAGGGTAAAGCCATGGGGCCATGAGAAGCTATGGCTGGGAAAGCAAGAGAGGTAGGTGCTTCTGAAGTAAAACAAGGGGTATCAGGCAGGATCTCATGGCAAGGGTTTAAGGGTTCTAGCTTCGAGAAACCTATGGAGAATTTGACATAGAAGGGAACCTCATTGAATTTTTTTTAATGTTCCTGAAGTTGCTTCAGTAACAGAGTAGATAATCGAGTCAATGAATTGAGGCAACAAGAAAGAGGACACTGTTGTAGACTGGGAAGGGTGGGTGGTGGCCAACCTCAGAAGTCCAGGCAGAGGGTGTTCATGCATGTGTGAACCTTGAGGATTTGAACTGAAACCTGGATGCATGGCAGAAAGGGCAGCCAGGGTGCTTTGCTGGCAGTCAAGTCCCTGCTGAGGTTTATACTATGTACTATGGCGGGCTTGGAAAAGAAGCTTTGATTGAATAGGGAAGGTAGGGATGGAGGGCTGGGGGCTACTGTAGATAGCCATGAGGATTAGGATGTTGTACACAGGCGCTTCTTGTGCCCAAGGATGGAAATAGTTACAGGAACTGTAGTTGCTTCTTAAGAAGCTTGCTTTGTCTCAAGCACAATTAGAAGTACTACAGCAAATATCTAAGTGGAGCTACCTGACAATTAAAATATATAGAACACTTAACATGTCTTTGGCTCCTTCTAGAGTATGAGAATGCTTAAAACACCTTTTCCTCCGTGTAATGTTTACTCTACAGTATGTGTTGGAGAAGAAAAGTCAAATTTTGCCACTAGAGATGAGTCGGTAGTAATTTCAGGACCCCTATTTTTATTCATTGGTTTTCTTCTTCTTTTTTTGGCACTAAGTGTTCATGCTGTAAGTTCTTTCACTGTGTGGCTGAACATACAACCTAAGTCCTTCTAGAATCGTCATGTTGATTCATCCCAGGTCTCACTTTGCGTTTGTTTCTTAGCAGCCAGTGTTTCTGAGTGGCTCACAAATGCATAACACATAATTTTTCCAAATTTGAGAACTATAGTTAGTTAAAAGAAAGATTATGCCAAGAACATATGGCTCATGGTACTTTTTAGTCGGAGTTGATGGCTTATCTCTGTGCTTAGACTTTGGTAAGAGTGCTTGGTAAATTTAGGAGAGCTAGTCCTTGGCAATTGAAATCCCTAATATTTTTTATTGTGTAAAGGAAAAAAAAAAAAGAAAAAAAAATGGAGTTGGTTATTGGAGTTCCCAAATACCATTGTTTTCATGTCACCCTCCCCTCCAGAATTTGCATTCCCTTTGGAGGGAATAGTGCAGTCAGAGTTCATGATTCTACTTGGTGCTGTGCTGTCTACCAGCTGGATGACTTTGGCAAGGTAATTACATCTCTGGTCCAAGTCCCCGTGTGGTGGTTTAAATGAAAATCATCCCCATTGGCTTATGTATTTGAACCCTTGGTCCCCTGGAGTAGCAGTGTTTGGAAGAGATGGTGGATCTGTTGGGAAGTGTAGATTTGCTGGAGGAAGTACATTAGTGGAGGCAGGCTTTGAAAGTTTAGATCCTTGCCTCACTTTCAGTTCACTCTCATTTATCCTGCTTTTGGATGGGGGTGTGGTCAGTCAGTTTCCTGTTCCAGCCATTTGTTGCTATGCCTCCCCTGCCCTTATAGACACCCTGTTTAGAAGCCTTAGCCAAAATAAGCTCTTTGTTCTAAGTTAATTTTGCTCATGGTGTTTTATTGCAGCAACAGAAAAGTAATCAACACACCCCCTTTCTTATTAAATAAGGATGATAAATACTAGATAGTTTAGGTACATAATAGATGGTGATGTCATAATGTGCAACATTCACTGAGAGTTTATATGTTAAGTACATTCTTGCCAGGATTACTGGGGAAAGGTCACAGTTAAGTCTAGCAATGAGAGAAAGTAACAACAACAACAAAAAGATAGCTGGACAGCAACTGATTTTCTTCCTTTTACATTTTTGGAGAATGAGAAACAAGGGTGGTATTCACTGAATGCAGCATGCGGCAATGCTCACCAAACCTAAGTGTTGGAAGTGATCTGATATGCACGTCTACCTCAGATTTAACCTGGGGTAGTGTCTCAGTTAACTCTCATGGTACATGGAGTCAGTGCAAGCTATTTTAAGAGCCTTGACAGAGAGGGTTAAGATCCTTATTTTTACCCCAGAATTGTAGGGCTTAAAGCCCTACAATACGCAACAGCGATTGCATAATACCTCAGTCTTTATAACTCCATGAAAGGAGTGCATTGATTGATTTGCCGATGTTTTGTTTGTTCCTTTCTTTGTTTGTTTGTTTTTTTTTTTATGCATGAATTAATGAAGGGACAGGATGTGACTGCAGTTTCCTTTGTGACCAAGAAGGAAAGGCTTCAGATCCAGAATGGAGACCTAGAGTCATTTAAAATCAGAAAGAGGAAGGTACTGCAGGTGGGAGCCATGAAGAGTTTTCTGTTTGTCACAAGCCAGTTGGCCAGGTGTGAGTGGAGCAACTCAGCTTTGAATGGGAAGGGATTGGGAGCGTACACTGAGGTGACTGAGTGAGTGCTTTTCATGGACCAGTCTGATTTGTCACAAGAATCCCCAGTTGTGGCCGGGCCCATGGAGCCACAAGGGGACACCTTTGTCAAGCTGCCAGGTCCAAGGCAGGGTGCTGAGGCCATCCTTCCCATGCCTGCTTCTGCTGAAGTGACTAACTGTAGGTGATTGTTAGTAAGAGATAGGGAGTTTCTATTTAAGCAATCCATAGTGGAATCCGTGGACTTTATAGGAAAGCAAAGTCAGGAAAACTTCCGTGCCACCTGCTCCTCCCCACCCCCATCATGTCTCGGAGAGTCTGCATTTGAAAGTGAAAAGACTTAAGACATAATTTTTTTAATCCCATCTTTCCTGCCCACTTGCATCTCTTCCAAAGCTCTTCAGGGCCAGATCTGGAATAGCAAGAGTCATTAAGAATTTGGCATATTGCACTCTGTTTTTTGGAATACACTCAGTGTGGGCCAATTTATGGTAAAATATTCTCTTCTCTTCGTGTGTGAATTTCCTCTTCTCTCTTGGCAATTTCCTGCTTGCTTCTACACCCCTGCACATAGATCTTAAACACACGCACACGCACACACATCTATCGCAGCATTCTGTGTGGAATGTGTGTGCTTGTGTCTCACTGTGTGCTGTGGCTGCATCCACAAGTACATATGTACATATTTTGCACCTATGTGCCTATATGATATAAGCATATTGACTTAAACAGTTTGTCTCTGATGCTTGTGTTGCTGAATTTATGTTAGCATACATTCTGTTTGAACCCGCAGACAGTTTCTCAGTCAAGAGATGACAGAATTCAGCTATCATTTTGGGAAACACCATAGTAAATAAATATATTGCTTAGCGCTGTTAAACCAAGCATGCCAATTCTTAATGAAGCTGAAGACAAGCAGTGACATTTCTCATCATTACAATCAAAGACTATTAATTACTGGGTAGCCAGGTCCACTGCCAGTGAGAAAGTTGGCATGGAGGCTTGTGACAAACACTGCACTCTGAACACAGAGTCCCCAGCTATTATATAGTTAGGACCTGTAACCTAGAGTCTGAACTGCTGACTCCCATTTAGAGAGGTTGGCTGTAGGATGGTTGACAGCAGCATGGCATCATGGGAAATTGTTGGACCTGTTCGTTGGGGATTCTTGACTCAGGGCAATTCAGGGCAAAGTCCTAAAGTTATTTTTCCTCATGAGAAGCTCTGATGAGAGGCTGTTTCCTGGCATATTGCAGAGCATATTAGCTCAGTTTTAATAGGGCAATTTAAAACAGTTTCTTTTCCTTTATGCACGAGTAAGGCACACATTTATATGCCTTGAATTATTGGTAATAACATGTTTCCAATGTGTTAGTCTATGCTTAGCTTAAATTTGGGGAAGGGTGTGGTAGGAAAATAGTCCATTAACTTTACCAGTATTGCTGAAAATTTCTCAAAACTTCAATAAAGAAGCTAATAGAGTGTGTGTGCACGCACACACAAACACACACACACGTACTCAAACAGAACCATATGTTGTAATTAGTATTTTTCTCCACATGGATAGATATTAGTTTAATTGAATATACATTTTGCAGTAGTTCTACAGGACATTAAAATCCAATATTTAAACCCCATAAATGCTTTTACAGCTTTTAAGAGGTTGGCTGTTTGATGTCATCGTAAGCGGTAACTGGCTTTCCCTAATTAAAAGGCCCTAATGAGTTCGCTACACAAGGAAGTCTAGGAAATCAATATGCTTTCTTACCAAGTGTTCATTCTCTCCATTTCATTTAACATTTATTTAGCAAATAATGTATGATCACTTTGAGTATATGCCAAGCACTGTACCTGGTGCTGGCAATAAAAAGATTAGTAAGGCTCGGTCCCTTGTCCTCATAAAGCTCACAGCCAGTGAGGGAAACAAACAGTCCAATTAGCGTGCCTTTATGTGCTGCTGGGAATGAGCAGGATGGTGGGCATGAATGGGGCAGATCCAGGGGGGTCCTAGTTTAAGCCTTAGGAGAGTGGCTCCACGATGCTACCAGCAGAGGGCGCTGCACAGGAGAAAGCAGGAAGCAAAGGGAGCTTGTTGCTTAATTAGGGGAGTTCAGCTGGGTCACACTAGAGCCAGACAGAGGCGCAGGGCACCAGGAAAAGGGAAAGGGCCCCATGACAACATATGAAGGCTAGGTCTCTCTGCCGCATTTCCCTCCCCCTCTTCCCATCTCTGACCTGCAGTCTCTCTAGCTCACGATTTTTTACACCTTTCTTTTTCATTTTCTGACTTTCTTCTTTCATCAGTCCCTATCTGTCTTTCAAATGTTGAAAATGCCTTTCTGAGGCAGACTTTCAGAGAAGATATAAAATTTATTGCCTAAAATAAATCCGCATTATTCACCTCTGATCTTTAGTACACAGAAAATCACATGAACGTGTTGAATGAAGGTGGCTGGGCTAGGGCCACGCCGTGGAATAAGCTAGGAACACCAGTAAGGCAGGGTCTAGCCTGTTGTTTCCCTGTGTCATCTAGGAAAATGCTGGATGTTCGGAAGCCCAGTAAGGGCAGGGCCCTTTGGGGAGTAGGGAGGTGACCTACTGGTTGTATGGCTACATTAATTGGTCACCATTGACTTTTATGTTAAAGCTGAAAAGGATCCTTCCCATGGGGAGGCAAAGTGTTTGAGTGTTGCTTTAATTTGTTTACTTTGTGTTTATTTCATAGAAGCCTTGGGCTTGCATGTAACGTGTCTAGGGAGAAGGATAAATGGAGCCCGCATCCCAGACCGAATATTCCTGTATAGATACAATGTCAGGAGACTGAATTTCAAGCCAATAATGGTGTCTGTGAGTGCATGGAAATAAGAGCCGGGTGCTTGGAGGTTGTGTAAACATAATTCTTTGTTGTTTATTAATATTTGTGTGAGCATACATCAGGGGTAGAAATTATACCTAGCTTCGTGGTACTTGGCAATGCCTACATAGAAAATTAATTTAATTGCTTTTAAATAAGCTTATACAGAAATAATTACATACTCATAAAATATATTTGTTACACTGGCATATATTCATACAGCATTTATTGTGATCTTGTCAGTCCCTGAAGAATATAATCTCTTGTGAACAGTCACAGATTGCATGAAGTCAGCGCCAGTAAACAATAGAATTTCCACCTGGCCAGATTTTCATTGTTTACTTGGTCAAAGAAATAGTAGTTTGTTTGAAGATGTAATTTTTACTGTACTGTATTGTATTGATACAACATGGAAAAAATACATAAATGCTTATATTTGGTGAGTCGCTGGACAGGCCCACATCATGCATCTTACATAGCGGAGTCTCTTCCACTTTGGCAGGCTGCTTTTGTAGCTCTGAATAGAGTAATGCCTTTGATGAGGTTCCGTTTGACTCCGGTTCCTTTCTATTGCTATAAACCAGACACTTGATAATCTCCATAAAAATTCAGTTGTTGGCACAGAAATAACATATTTCTTTCCCCCAGACATTGTCACACGGCCTTTCAAAAATCTTTTTCCCCCGTCTCACCTCCGTTTCTTTTGCTGCCTCATTTAACATTAGCTGTTAGCCATGGCCCCAAATGGTCAGCAGCAATGAATTGCCTTAAACCAATAAAAATCATACACATATGCCCAGGTAGGTGACCTTTGTTTTATACAGATTTCTTATTAATCAAAAAAACAAGAAATGCTTGCTGGACATTGGTGGCTCAGGCCTTTAATCCCAGCACTTGGGAGGCAGAGACAGGCGGATCTCTGTGAGTTTGAGGCCAGCCTGAGTTCCAGAACAGGCTCCAAAACAATACAGAGAAACTCTGTCTTCAAAAACCAATATATATATATATATATTCAATAAGCCAGGAAGGAATTTATGAGCTGGTTAATAGATTCATTTTTGCACACCAGAATAACAAGGAAGGAACAATGACTGGAATCTAGTACTGTTTCAGAAAACATTACTGAATGGGTTTTATATTAATTCTGCAACATTTTTTAATAGTTCCAGAAAGTCTGGATAAATGAGAACAATAGACAACTTAAGAATGCTGTGTAAGTGTCGCATGCTGAATGAGGGGCTCACTGAGGCCAAATGCCATAGCTGATTTTCCCTTCTGCTGGCCTTAGTCAGACCCAAGAGCAGTCACACCTAAAGGGTTGCCATGGACAGCCAAAAGCAGATCTCTTTAGATGCCAGGAACCTTTGGAAGCTTGGTCTGAGTAGCTTTGAACCAAGACCATATTAATGGGGACTTTTCAGTAATTTCCCAATGAAGCCATTGTTACTCTGTACAAAACTTAGACATGCAAAGTTGGATATTCCTTGTGGCAGGTGAAGGAAACACAGACACCCGTGAATACAATGCTGGGGTCAAGAGAATGACTGAGCTGTAAACACGAGTAAGAATATGTTGCACATGCTTTCTATCTTCTTTGCATATTCAGCAATCTGGAGCAGAGGAACAAAGTGTCACTTGGTGAACTAGACATGATCCTTAGGTAACACTTCCTGTTGACTGAGGAGGTAAATGTTAAGGTTTGCTGAAGCATTCTGTGCTGTTGAGACAGCACTGGAAACACAAACTATATAAGATGAGAGTGTTTCCAAACGGAGAGCCACCGAAGTCATCTTGCTGGCCCAATGTTCTCCTGCGGTCTTTCCTTCTGAATCTTCATCCTGTTCTTCTCTTTAACTGACTTTTCTTCCCCCTTTCCTTGCTATTTAAAATTAGGTCTTACTACTCTCTGTCTAAAGGAGAAAGATGACTCTTTGTTTGTTGATGTCAAGGCATTGTCTTTATTCTTTTCTTTAGTGCTAATGTATCCTTTTCTTAATCCCACCAAACTCTACACTTTGATGATGGGGTTCATGAAGGATCCCGGAACCTTGCATCTCCAGGTATAATCTCTGAGCATTGAGCATGTACTGATGTTACCTGGGAGATAGAAACACAGGCGCCCACTCTTCCTCTGGAAGACCCAAGGAACTGGAAAATGCATCTTCAGACCTCCGTGTGACTTAAGTACACATGAAGTTGAGAAGGTTTGCTGGAAATTTCCAGAAGCAAATGTCAGCTGAGTATATTCATCAGCCTTCTGGATGCTTCTCAGCTCTGTAAACTGGACCTCTTTCTTTCCCTGGGCCCTTTCTTTCAGAGTTACAGAAGAAATCTTACACCCTTTGAAGGCAAGGAGTTAATCTAAAGGGACTTGACCTCCACTCACTATGGAAGTCACCTGGACTGTAGCCAGGGCATTAGAAATGTTTGCTGACTTTTCCATGGAGGCCTCTCATTTATTTCGGTGGTTTGTTGAGATACAAACTAGCACCTAATTCATCGTCAGTTCTTACTGCATATCATAGTGGCAGCCAACACTAATGGGATTAATTGGTCATGACTGGTGGAATTGTAAAAGCATATGCCTCCAGGGGTCATAAACACCAAGCCTTAATTGAAATCAAATGTATATTTTTAAAAAGTATGTCCAGCATCATAGACTCCTTTCTGTTTGGGTCTTGTTGATATTAGCAATCGTATAGAAACCTGATCAAGAAGGTTTGCTTTTATCTGATCTCAATACAAACTTGTACTTCTTGGCACCCCAAGTAGCCGATTAGAGGAGGGGATGATATTCAACTTGATTATTGGTTTACACATATGGAATAAATCCCATTTTAATGGTGTCTAATGAGCCTTTCATTTCTATAACCTTACACAAAAGCGTCTAATAGAAAGAGAAAGTTAATATTTCAAAGGTCATCTGAATGTTGCTGAATGTCAACAATCTGTAATCAAGCCAATACATATTGATGATGATTGCAGTCCAGTCTGATTCTTTAAATATGAAATAATTTTCTAAATTAGCAAAGTGATGCAAGCTAAGGTTCTTTTGATTTGAGGGAGCTTGAAAATGTCTAATTAAAGTTTGTTGCTTAAAACCAGCATTGAAGAGATTTTTCTTAGAGTGAGGTTTCTTGCCATGAAATATTTTCAAGGCCCGTGAGGTTTAAAGTTCTGTCTCTGAGAGTTTCATGTGCTGTTCTCCTTCATGCCTGCCATTCCACTGAAATGTGCAAATGGAAAGTGTGGCTCCCACCCAGTGCTTTCTCTCAAAAGGAGACTGTAATGGGCAGTTGCGGGGGTGGGGTGGCTCCCTAGCCGTGGTGAGAGCTGGTAGTTTAGAACCAGGCATCTACCTGGTGGCATCTTTGGAAGTTGTGAGTTTAAAGAATCTCTAGTGAGAGATTGGCATTCTGGGAGTTTTGTCTTAGTTGCTTTGTGAATAGTGACTACTCTCCCTACCCTGGAGTGGTGACACCTCTTTGAAATCATAGGAGAGATGGTGCTATACAGTTCAGATGACAGGCTGAGGTAGAAATGGTGAGTTCTGCAAAGCACTTTTCTCTGACATGTGATTTGCACCAGGAGATGGAGGGTGATCACAGCATAGACGGCATCTCCTAGAGCACTGGTTCCCACTTACATAGATGGGCGCTACCCCTAGACGTTGGGCTCTGGGGTAGGATCAGAGAATCCATGCTTCTGGAAAGTTCTCTGAGGATACTGATGCTGGTGTAGGAATTGTGGCTCCAAGATGAAGCATTGAACCACAGCAGGGATAAAGACCAACCAGTTGGCAATATATATCATAGCTCTCTGGGTGTATCTTGAACTGTGAGAACCATACTGATAAAACATGTGACTCAAACTCAGGAAATAGTCTTAATCACCCTGACCTCCCTATATTCAGGTGTTCTTCCACAAGACTCAACACCTTCAATAGCTAAATAAAAGTCATGGAAAAAAATCGAAGAGAATTAAAAGGCATCCATTTTCCCCAAACTCTTCAAGAATCCAGTTTTAGCTATTTGAGAGTGTTTTTATTAATTTTACTTTTTTTTTTTTTCTAAGCCAGCCTAAATGTTAGTTTATTTTTAAAGCATTTTTCTTTAACCGAGCCTGCAAATGCAGGGGTGAAACTGCCCCCAGAGAGGAAATTCTTGTGCTGAATTACAGGGTTAGTCCCATAATGGATGATAACACTTCATTATAAAATTGTTTGCTTGCAAGTCCATCCAGATGCCATTAGAGGAGCAAAGGGCACCCCCTTCCTCTCACAGAACCTCCTGACAAGTCCATTCAGGTGACTCTGGCCTATTTGGTGTTAACCCCCCCCCAGACCCCACCCAAGCCATCTGCCAGGCTGTGAGGACCTACCTGCATCTGTCTGTAGATTTTTCCAGTGAGGTTTATCAGCAAGAGTGAGTAGTTGGTGACTATTGGGAGCTACTGCTTCCCAACGTCTGCCTTTAGTCACACAGTTCAGGGAGGTCACATCCTCTGTCTTTAATTGTTTTCTCTGAAGATAATACCTCGTTTCTCTCTGTCCTCGGGCCTTTCTTGTTGTAGAGGGAACATCTGATGTCAGCTGCATTTTTCATTATTTTACAGAGTATCTTCTTGCTGTGTTGTTCTATCTGGATGCCCATGTTGTCCTTCAGCATTGCTACTTTATGTGGTTAGGGTACTCTGCTCCTCCATGGAACTTGGAATGTCAGACCTTTTTTTTTTTTAATTATTGTTATTATTGGTTGTGTAAAAAGCAATAATTTACATTCTAATTTTAAACAGACTTTTAAATGGGCATTGAATAGAAAGGATGAGGAATTGCTAGCTGCATATGCTTTATATGTGATGGACAATCTGAATCATCCAAGCACATAGCTGGGTTTCCCATTTTATGGTAGAAGCAGGGGAAGTTTCTTCTGTACCAGGTACTCATAGAAACCTTGTTATCCATGCTATCACTATTCTCCCATGCTCACATGGGTACCAGAAACAATGCAGCTTTCTCTAAGATTTGAGGTGAGTGTAGAAGGTGCAAGAGATTGTGTCCCACCCAGTTCGGGTATGTACTACTGGAACTAGCCCCAGAATGACATCTGCCCTACAAAAGAGTCTTGCTAAGAAAGAGGCTACAGGCTCAGCATGTCCAAAACCACAAGCTCATTTCAGACCTAAGTGTGCTGGACCAGGTAATTCCAAGCAAAATAAACTGGGCTCCAGGGCTCTACTCCGAGTCTTAGTTCAGAAGTAACCTTAAAAGCACACATTTGCTTGGCAGAGACCGTTTAGCTATGAATTAGGAGTTAAATTGGAACTCTTTGATCCTTAAACTTGAGATATACTTGAAAATTTGCAGAAATAAGACCCCATAAATTCCAGAACTCCCCCCTCCCCCAGCAGTGTGGCATTATACACACTTGGCTGTGAAAGAGTCGTCAGCTTTGTCAGCATTCTTCCTTCGTTCAGGCTAAATTTATTTTTTTTTATGTGAAATAGAAATCAGGAAAACACCAAAAATTATTTTAAGCAAAATATCAAAATTGAAATAAACCAACATATGTCTGTGAGACATGTATAACTCTCAATCAAAAATAAGTGCAACTTTCATAAATTTCTTAAAATACTTCAGCATGCAGAATGTGATCAACTTAAATAGATGAAGTTGTGACATAGTCGACTATTCTTTCTACTTAGTTCATCTTTTACTTAGGGATTACATTTCCAACTATTGGAAACTTCACAACCAGTGTCCTACACCATCTGTTGAAGTCAGTGAGGAAACCAAGGCAGTTTATGAGGTCCTTGTAACATGTCTAAATAATGTCCCTTAACTTTGAATGGAAACAGTCCTTCTCTTGCCCTCCTTGTATCCATGTCTGTCCTGTCCCCACTATATTCCCTTAAAACAAGCAAACAAACAAACAAAACAACACACACACAAACAAAAACTTCAGATTTCCTAATCACTCTAAGCAATCATTTCTTTGTTTCCAATATCCCTAACTTGACTAATGAGAACTTTAATGGCATTAAATGCATTACATTCACATAACTTTTCTAGGGCTTTGCACCAAAGGTATCTTCATCTCACCTTCATCACTTACTTTCAGGCTTTTCCCAACACATTTCCTTACTGTCACTTTAAATGTTAGCCTGATTGTGACCCTATAATAATAACTGGTAATTTGCCTACAGAGGATATTAAGTTAATGCTACTCTCAATATGTGTTATTAACAAACTACAGACATGCATTTAAAGACCATCAACCTTGTTATCTTTCTCTTACTAATATCTAGGTAGTGAAATTTCTATAATAATAATAATAGTTACTTGGAATGATTTAGCACTTAAGTGAATTCTCTGTCTCCTAGTTCTTTTAAAAAGCATTTTGAAAACTTACTCAGCTTGGCATCACCCTACCTGTTAATGTTGGCCACTCACTTGGAAGTTGAAAAACCTGGGCAGATACTCAAAGATGTGTCTGATTGCCTTGATGTAGTGTGCCCTTAGGTGCTGATGCATAGATTGAGATACAAGGGACTAGGCTTAAAATATGTTGTTAATTTTATTCCGGTAGAAGTCACTTACACAAGAAACCGATGACCAGCAAGTTCCTGCTCCAAGGATCCACACCTAGGCTGCTCTCAGTGACCAAGAGAGCATGCTGGGGACCCCAGACCCAATCTCAACCTCAGTCATATCCCGCACCTGTGACCACGCCCACTTGGGCGTGGTCAGTGCTACAGATGGGGGCAGGGTGGATATCTCAGTACAGAAGCGCATACCTGCTTTCTTCATCCTATATTCTTAGAGCTTTCCTGTCTTCTTTTTCTTTCATATGTCACTCTTGATTTCTCTTACTAGATTCTTAGCTGATGAAAGTTTCTTCCTTCCCAATTCCTTCAATGCAGACCAATTTGAAAATAGAAAAGTGAGTTAATTTTTTAATAAACCTTTAAGATACACATTACTATGTTTCTATTGATTGAGCCAGATGGCTCCCAGTGAATTTTCTCTGACATAAGTAATCACACAAATCAGTTTGGAACCAAAATCTGGTATGGAATGTGGCATCTATACGCTGTGGGAAAGATGCAATTCACATAAACATATGGGTATTTTTAGAAGCAGTATTTGCTACTGTTTGGATTTAATTTCATCTTACTGTTAGCTAAGTACAGACTAATGGTTGTTTTTCTTCCCTCATCTCAGGCACTTGGGTTTCTTCTCAATAGCTACTACTTGTTTTCTTTTTACAGTTTGAAGGCTGCAAGAAGGCCTTTTCAAGGCTTGAGAACCTCAAAATTCACTTGCGGAGCCACACGGGTGAGAAGCCATACCTGTGTCAGCACCCGGGCTGCCAGAAGGCTTTCAGCAACTCCAGCGACCGGGCCAAGCACCAGAGGACGCACCTTGACACTGTAAGGATGCAGAGGCTTGCCACCTTCCAACCTCAGCTGTGTGTGCTGAAGGGCCCCTCTGATGGTGGGATGGTGGAGGTGTTTGCTTTATGGTCTGTAGGCCACGGGGGTAGTGTCAAGCACAGGACAACACACAGAAGTACCCACAGTGGTGCCCTGTGTGGTGGCTTCATTTTTAATTTTTATTTATTGTAGTTGTGAATTTATGCTACATATTAGAACTTTCTGGGATCAAGGGCTTCTTTAGTAGGAAGCAGAAGTAGTTCAAGGACTATCATGCGGTAGCTGTTGGCACACAGAATGGCCACTAAAGATACCTAAAGTGATTATGAATGTATCAGCCTGTCCCAAACTAGACAATGTATGCAATTGGGAGGAATATGATGTACATTGTTTGTGTTGACCCTGGTTCTTATCCTCTTGACCTAACTTTTCAGCCAGCACAGTGCTGAACGTGAATCTGGTCTTTTGCTTTAGAAACCATCTGTTATTCTCACCTGCAATTGATCTAAAAAGACAGAGCAGATCTTTCCCAGAGTTCATTTCATGCATGCTTTTTCTGTGTTAGCAGCCACAATCCTTTTATATCACCCTTATGAGAACAATTGAATTTTTATTTTCACACCCTTAACTCCCTTAATGCTGCTACATTTCGCTCCTTGCAAATGCTGTTTCTATGTAACTTTTGTCTTTTATTTCCCCCATTATGTAGATAACACTTCTTTGCCTTCTCAAGCTTTGATGCCATTTGCTTTACAGGAGGCCAGGTAGATGCTGTGTAATTTCAGTTCACTTGACAAAGCCGTTGGGATAAATGCATTATACACATCACGGATCTCTTATTCCACGTTCTTGCAAATAATGTATTCATGACAGTACTTTCTCAGTGTTAACATTCTGATGTCTATTATTAAACTACACCAGAGCCTGAATTTCAAAAAGATACTGTTATTTCTACACACCTTCTCATACATATTTAAGATTCTCCTGATGTTATAGTTGACATATTTATTACATTTTATATTAGTCTCTATTAGTCATATTTGTAGAAGTCATTTTAGCTATGTATGTCATATAACCTTTCTAAACAGAATTTTCTCTTAATATGCATGGATGTGATGGTTTCTCTGATAAATACTTGAATCATAGTTAACACAATATGGGCAAAGAATAAACTTTTACTGCTTTAGCCAGAATGGATTCATTGATTTGTTGAGGGTCAATAGAATAGAATATTACATAAATATATGAAAAGTGCTGAAATTGTTCAACATAGAAAAAAATAAGAATAAATTATATTTAATGTCCTATTTTGTTGTATCCAAAATGTTCTTGGTCTGATCCAATATATTTTCCAGTTTGTCATTAAACTTTATCATGTTAAGTGTGGCCGCTCATAAAACAAGATTGTCTTGAAAAATCCATCCATCAACCGGATCTCTGTAGTTCTAATGCCATGCTTGAGGAAATGTGTTGTTTTTCAACAATACCCTTCTTTGGCGCCAATTTTACCTAATCACATAAATCATTTTATAAAGTAATTTCAGTATTAAATATGCATAGTCCTTTAAAACTTTTAAATAAAGCTGCCTAAGATAATGATTTTATGATTTGAATTCAGTACAACATCTCTTAAAACTCGGTCATTTTTACCTTGTTAAAAGAGTTTTTCTCTATTATACCTGTGAAAATTATCACTTTTTCGTAAGATCCAAACTGTCTCCTATTCAAATGTTTATTTCCCTTAACAAATTGGTAAAGTCTTTTAAGAGCATATAGAAATTATATGCTTGTTTTCCCAAGCAAACTGTAGCTGTTTGAATAATGTATAACTTAATATTTAGGTTCCTTTCCATTAATCACCCCTTATATAAAAGTTGCCAGGATTTTTGTATAAAGGTATCTTTTTTCAACTAAATAGATTCTTTATTCAGGAAAATGGTTTTCTCACAAAGATTACTGAGTTCATTGTAATAACCCTGAAAATTTTATTAATACATTTCTCTATTAACATCTTAAATCTAAATAAGGGAAATAATTATTCAGGACATCTGGAAAATCATGAAATACCTCTTTTGAGAGTGTGGAACATGCCACTTAGAGCTTGGGTAATCAGTGATAAAATGACAGGATAGTGCAGTTGTCCACATCAGAGCCTGACGGCTGACTGGGCATCCTGACCTCAAGTGGCTTGCACAGGGAAGGCCTCAAGGCCAGCTGGGAGGACTGGCGGGTATTGAGCTTTCTCCAGGAGTAATTTAAATCAAATGTCAACTGACATTCCCACCTCAGTTACAGTAGATTCCTAGAACACTCCAGTGTGTAAACAGTTTTTCTATAAAGTACCCACTCTCACTCAAGAACGCGAGTGTGTGTGCTCATACTGAAGGGTGGATATTGGCTACTTGCTCCTCTGAGGTGAAGGCAGAGTAGGGAAGGCTAGTTCAGGAAGGCCGGGTGAACTCAGAAAAGATTCCCAGGTTAAAGCAAAATTTTTGAATTTTTGTTCCCCCATGGAAACCTCTTAACAAGGGCCTTTAATTAATACTTGCTCATTAAAAAAAAAAAAGAGGTAAGGGCCTGGTTCCTCTTTATCCATCATTTATTATTAGAGTTACTTAGAATTTAATACAGTGCCCAACATATTCTAGAAGCATAATCTTCGGTTATTCAATTAATCAATCAAAAGTAAGTCAAGATCAGTCAGTGAGTAATTAAACCCAATATTCAAATCGGACGTTTCAAGGAAATGATACATAATGATTCTCTCTTACCTTTGGGATAAAAAATGGCAGAATGTCAGTGAGTTCCAAATATTGCTCTCAGCCAGAAAATGAGAAAGTCCACATTTACTCAATAGGTAAACCACACATGAACACACGAGCATGGCAGAGTAAGAATAGCCATGGGGTGCTCTTGTCCATAGCATAGCAGCCTTCCGAGAAGACTCCTACCATGGAGAGAGGATTTCAGATTTCTCTTATTTCATCATCTAGGCCCAGGTCCCATTTCTCATACAATTACTATACAATTACTTCTGTTTTTGTTGCTGTTATTAATTTCTTGGAATAGACAGCAGATTTGATTTACCTTGCAACCAAAGGCATTGTCTCCAAACACTTGATAAGTCAGTAATAGGTGTTAATGTCATGTTGATGTCGAAAATGGGTTTGAGTTGTTCTTACCCTCTCGCCTAGGTCATGCACTTACGTCTACCTTCGATGCCAAGCCCTTGGGGGCATACCATACACCTCCATATTCTCCCTGTCAGTCTGCTGCACAGGGAATTGGAACGAGCAAGTTTGTACCATTGCCCCTCCTCTAAAGGCTCATTCATGTCACTCAGCCTTGACTTCTCTGTGACTAATATTACTGTCCTTCTGGCTGAATTTTTGTGTGTCTGTTGTTTGAGACCTACTATTTCTTGCTCACTTTATACTAATGTTTCCTTCTTAATTCTTTTCCTCTTTCTGAATCAGGTACCCTCTGAACCATACCCAGTCTTTTCTGGACTTTTCTACAGCTTCTTTACCTGAGCCTTTAAAGAATCTGTTTACTATTTCTGACAGTACCACAGATTTTCTCAGGGAGATAACTGTAAGTATAACTTCTACATTAAAAATCCTACAAGAGATTTTTATGGTTACACAGCAATGGAAGGTACTCTCTTAAAAAATAGAGGATAGGGCATCTCTGTGGGGCATTTTGAAAGTTTATTCATCTCATTACCATGATGCAGGATTCCTGGGTGTCCTAATTAACATGCATGGGTATTACCCTGCACTCAATAACTATTATTCGGTGCCACTTCCTGCTCTGAGCAGTCTGAACAAGGCAAGGCCCTGTTACCTTTATGATTTAACCACAGCTCTGCCTTTCTCTCTTTTTCTCGTTCAGAAACCTTATGCTTGTCAAATTCCAGGATGTACAAAACGCTACACAGATCCAAGCTCCCTAAGAAAGCACGTGAAGGCGCATTCTTCCAAAGAGCAACAAGCAAGGAAAAAGGTAAAATTCAAAAAGAATTTTCCATCCAGGAAAGGTGTATTTGAATTACCCCTGCAGTCACAGAGTTTATGCAGGGCGTTAGGATCTTCGACTTTGAAGAAATCCTAAGCTTGATAGGATGACATCTTGCCCAAGGCCTCAGCAAGGCTTTAGTTGGCACAGCTAATGCAGTCATGTAAGAACTTCTGAAGAAGCTTGTAGAGAAAATTAATGCCAGCCACCAACCTCAGGAAATGTTAATAACAGAATCTTTTATGGAAATTTCTGGAAACTCTTTCTAGAGAAATACTTTTTCGTAAAAGTGTCAGCTAGCTCAAGTAATTTCAACTCCAATGGCGAACTTGGGTGACTCTCGTATTCCAAGAGAGCATCCTCATGGTTGGCTTGAGGAATGCTGGTTGATAGGCACTTTGTATGAATCGGGGATGGAGGGCACAAAATACTGAACTTAAATTGACTTTGACATCAGTGAGGGATTAATGTAGCATTCAAAATCTACAGATAATACAATGTTACAGATTTGACATAAATGTCCCAGGTTTTCCAGTAACTGCTTGGCTAGCCAGACCGGCCTTCCAAAACATCAGAGAAAGGGAATTTACTATACCCCATGTCATTACATAACTGAGTTTGTATGGGTGTGTGGTATGGCTCGTGTGCATATTCATGTGTGGGTGGGTGCATGTGTATGCACACCTGTGTGTAGAGTCCAGAAATCACCTTTGGGTGTTTCCTCGGGAATTTTTCACTTTGCTTTTATGTCTGCCTCTCAAGTAGTGAATGCACATGCCACCACAGGTGACTGTCAGAATACATGCACATGCCATCACAGGTGGCTTATCAATACACATGCACATGTCACCACACACATGCACATACCACCACACACATGCCTATGCCACCACACATATACCCATGCCACCACACATATGTACATACCACCACACAATACACACACCACCACAAGTGGCTTATCAATACATATGCACATGCCATCACACACATGAACATGCCATCACACACATACACATGCTATCACAGTTGGCTTATCAGTACACATGCACATGCCACCACACACAAGCCCATGCCACCACACATGCACAGGCCACCACAGGTGGTTTATTCCTCAGACTGATCTCTGGTCCTTATGCTCTCACATGAGCAGTTCACCCACTGAGCTCTGTACAACACGCAAGCTTTTAAGTGTTTGAACAAACTCTGATCTTCTGTCCGTGACAGAAACATGTTGCACTGCCGTGGCTCTTTTAGTGGTACATTTGTGCTGAGTCGGTTGCCTGATTGACTTAGGGGACTTTATAACAAATTTAAGGGAACATTATGACTCAAATGATTTCAGGTGAATGAGCCTTATGGCAAGGGTTTTCTGGTCACTTGGCTTCTCGTCAAAATTGTGCATTTTTTCATAGGTTTTGGAGATTTGATATTTGGTGTGGGAAAATCCTCTGTACTTTGTTGTTGTTTGTTTGTTTGTTTGTTTTTGGATACTGCATTTTTCTTCTGTCTTGAGGTGCTAGGCTCAAGTGCCAGTTGAGGGCTTATGTACAGAAAGTACTTTAACCAAGTCTTCATTTGGAGAAAAAAATGCACTCAGCTACAAAGATTTGACAGATACACTTAACTACTTACAAAACCAATCTTGTAAATCAATTGTGTGGGGTTTTTTTCTCTAGAAATATATTGCAATCTCTTAATTTGGAATACCAATAAATTGTTATCCAGAATCACTTGGTATGGTTTGGATATTACTTGAAGTTAGAAAAACAGAGGGATTTTCTTTAATGTAAATAAACTTGGAAGAACAATGCTACCTCTTAAAATAACGTAAGATCACAATTGGATCCTTTATCAGGGTCATTGTCTGTTGACTTTGTCATTATCTGTATCTTATACATTCAAAGGAATAAATTATATTCATCTTGCAAAAGCTCAGTCTTCTAGATGAGAGACGGTTTTCATTCTAGACCATTCTCTACCTGTAAGTTGTCCCTAATAAGTAAGACTACCAGTAAGATGAAAACACTGTCACGTAGCCTACTGCCATGGCAGGAAAGAATATTAATCCCCTATGGAAACAACAGTAGTGACTCTCACAGGTGTGGGAACACACTGGGCATTTTTAGAGATTGTTAATGGCTTTCATTGTATAAAAATGATATTTCTGGCCTCATATAAAGGAAGAGTAGTTTTGATTGCGTGAAGCACTAATTAAAAAAAAAAGACTGTGAGACTATATGATAGGATTGTATTTACAGTTCCCTTGCAACCTTTAACAGGCAGTCTAGGTAACAAAGGTAGGCTCTCTCACAGTCTGGTAATCTCATGTCAGACGTTGCAGCTCTTGCTTAAGTTTGATTTATGCAAAGGGAAGTAGTTCCTCTCTCATGTGTACCCCCCCCCGTGTTGGGCAAACGGTTGTATCAGATTTGGTTGAGTTTGCTTGTTCAGCTCTTAGTGACAAATTTACAGTGTTTACTTTCTCAAAAGTCTTTTCTAAATCTGTGATGCTTAATTCATGAAATTAAAATGATGAAAGTTGCTTCATCCAACAAAAGAGCCAGTGTCATTCCCAAGAGGTGCAGCTGCTGATAAACCCACAATCAGTCCGTCCACGCTGCTTAATCTCAAGCCGATACCCCAGTGTGTTAAATTTACACGGTACGGTGTTGTCACCAGACCTCAGAGAGCTTCTAATTGCTCACTCACGTCAAGACTTGGTATTTGAAATATTTCCTGGCCTCAATAATAAAAAAAACGAAAGAAACAATAAACCTTTTAAGGCCGAATTAAGATTATTTACGACTTTAATTAAAAAATTGAAAACTGGCATGATTTCAAAAAGGGCTTTACAAAAATGTGAATTCATCAAAAATAACCATAAAAATTCCAAGGTGATAAAGGCACAGAGGAGTAATGGGCCCAGCCGCAGGGAATTGTTTTGTTGAAAAGAGTAAAACTCTTTTCTGTCACACCCTGTTAGTCATGGACTTGTTTAATATCCCCTGCCTGCCCGCCTCCCTCTAATCCTCTTCTTAACCTCCTCCTAGACACTAAATGACATTATTTTGGTTTTAACGTAGCCAGCTTTATGAGGCCCAACTCTGAAATGGTGGTGGTAACAAAGCACCCATAGGATAATGTGTATCAGGAGAGGCAGCTCACTCTTGAGTGGTGCCCTGACTATGGGCATACGGTCCTTTCTATCACATGATACAGACCACTAAAAAATAAGATGGACACGCAGTCTCAGCCAAACATAATTCAAGCTGTATAAAGAAAGAAAAGGAAAAGAACAGAGACAGTCTGGATTGTTGTAGTCAGAAGTTTTTGTGTTTGCATAAATCAAACACACACACACACACACACACACACACACACACACACACACACACACACACACCACAGTCAACAGGCATCCAATCCAGTCTTGCTCATCTGATGTGTACTGCAGTTTCCAGTGCACTGAAACAGGGACACGCTGATACAGCAAGCAGGAAAGCATGCAAGCCTCCAGTAAAGGTCTCCACCGAGAATAGAATTTAGCCTCCAGAGCAGAAGGCATAGACGCTGTCCTTCAGTTCTTTCCAGTGCATGAGTGAATGAAATGAAGACTAAGGCAATAGGCCACTTGAAAATCTTCTCAAGGCTGTGAGTTTTATCAGAATTTTTCATTTTCACCTTGGAAGTGCCACGAACAGGGCTTTCCTTCAACTCTAGTGTGTTGTCAAATGGACTTTTTAAAAAATGAATACAAGTAGTGCCTGACCAAAAATTAGAGGTGACGTTTTGTACTTCCATGAAGATTCTGAGGTTTATACGAGTCACTAAATGTTTGTTAGGCATTGACCCTTGATTGCTTGAACATCATTGGTATTCACGTTTGTGACCTCGACACAAGCTGCTGCAATTAAAAATGTTTATGTTGCATACTTAGAGGCAATTTTGTATGGCTTCCTGGCAATGCGAGGGCAGTTTACTTAATGCAGTTTTCTTCAGACTGGCAATCCTTCAGACTGTTTAAAGCCACTGCCTCTCCCCAGAATCCCTTCAGACTTGTGCAGTTCTTGGAGCAGTGACAAGGTGGATGGAAAAATGCTTTCCTTTAAATTGCTATATTTGTCAAAATAATGAGTGAAGTCTGCTTTTCCATTAACTGTTTTGTGCTTTGGTCTGTTTTTATTTTGGGAGGTGGGGTATGTTCAAATGCCTCCCCAGATTTCACAGTTCCCTTTCATTAAAATCACTAACAGAGTGTTAGGAATAGGCCCACACCACACTCACGAGCATGGGATAAGGGAGTCCAACTCTCCATTCACTCTTCTAAAGGCTACTGTGGTGGGTGTGTGAGGATGACTCTTGTGTTATGGAGATGATACTCAAGGAGTGCAAAGTTGTCTTGTTTTAACAGCTCATAAACATCTGTACATCATCACACTGGTGATACATGACTGGCATCACACCTCAGAATGGTGGTGAGATACATCTGCATTCCCATACCCCTCAGCTGAGAGGAACTTAATTTCAAGAAAGTTTCTGGGAGATAGATGTTCTTGCAAGGAATACTTTTGGTGAAAAAATAGTGATGTAAATAAATGATTATATTTTAATGAAAAACACTTTTGCAGATCATCACAAGTTCAACCATATATCGATAATGATTGCTACGTGGAACAAATTACCTGCTGGCTTCTACTATAACTTGGCCCCGTGTAATACCACCTTTATTTTTGAAGTGGGTTGATGCTACATGGTGATAGGGACTGTTTAGAAGAATTCACACTTGTAGGAGTTGAAGAAGGACTTGAAGAAAGTTGTCAGTGGGAATGACCAGTGAATGGAATAAGCATGTGTTTTGTTTTTTTTTTTTTGTTTTGTTTTGTTTGTTTGTTGGTTGGTTTTTGTTGTTGTTGTTGTTGTTTACTTTTTGTTATCAGAGGGGCTGCATTCAACTTTACAGGAAAATATCTCCACCGTCTCTGGGATTTGCTCTTGGAACAAATTCCATGGGGTGTTATTAGATAGGTGTTCTTTGTTTTGTGTTGCTATTATTGTTTTTTGGTTTATTTTAGTTTGTGGATATGAGTTCTTTGCTTGCACACATGTCTGTGTACCATTTTGCCTGGCACCCCTAGAGGCCAATAAAGGGCACTGGTCCCATGGAATTGGAGTTATGTTTGGTTGTGAGCCACTATGTGGGTAATAGGAGCTGAACCCAGGTCCTCTGCAAGAGCTTAACTGCTCTTAACTACAGCATCCTAGATAATTGTTTTTAACAGTTACTTATTTCTATGTAAGGTGAGGAAACACTGAGATGAGTCGTATTCAATGGTTTTCTTCTTAGCAGAGTTTTTAGATCCTTGTGCTACACTAATATTCCTTAGGGAAGATGACAAACCAAAGAATCCTTTCCTTAATGGAATCCTGTGAAGCTACTAGTAGATATTTTAAAAGTGTCTCAAAGTTTCACTATTAATTTTGTAAATATTTATTAATTGCCTACTGTGTCCTGGGTACTTGTTAGAACCATAGGAAATAAACACACATAGAGATGTGTTTTCTGTCCTCTTAGACTGACATTTCTGATGACAGTAAACACGGAAAATAGGTGTGACATCAATGCAAAGAAGGACAACAGTGAAAGATGGATAACAGGAGGGGTGTGTTGAGGTGAGACAGTCTGGAAAAGCACCCCAGGAACTGGGCAGAAGGACACAGATATTACCACTTTAGAAATGAGAAGAAAAAAAAACATTGGTTGCAGTATTATGAGAAATCTACTGATTTCAGTCAAATTATAGTACTCCCCATTTGAACTGAGATTCAAAGAACCTGGCATTGCTAACACCTTAAGAATAGTCATCTGGATCATCTTAGAGTTTTTGTTTATGTGTTTGTTTGTTTTTTAGACGGGGTACCACTATGTAGCTTGGGCTGGCCTTGAACTTGGGATCTTCCTGCTTTGATATCCTCAGTTTTGGGAGCATACACATAGATGTGCCACCATTTTAGCATAACCTGAATTGCCTCTTTCTTCAGCCTGTCCTATTTAGTTAGGGTGGTACAAGAGTGACTCGTCATTCAAACTTAGTGTACCTCCTACTAAATACCACAACTCAGGTGGTCATCACTTGTGATTCTTGGAGCCCGAATAGCTGGTGAGGCCTTGGCTGGTCCTGAGGGTTCTTGAGTGAAGTGAGGCTGCCTCTGCTCTCCTAAGACGGCAAGTCTAATGGAGACACATGCTTTCAGGTAGAAGATATAACTGTGAGAAGTCATGCCTCCACATTCCCTTTGTGACATGGCACATGGAGTACCTTGGTGAAAGACACAGCTGTTAAGGAATGATGTCTTGTGTAGCAGGCTACCAACCAGTGTCCAACTGTGACACGGAGACTTCTAATTAGTTATGAATGTTCAGCCTGGCTTAGGCTTGTTTCTAGCTCTTTGTTTTAATTTAAATTAACCTGTTTAATCTACATTTTGCCTCAGGGATTTTTACCTTTCTTTCTTTCTATATGTCTTACTTTCCTGCTTCCTTCAGTGTCTGGGTGGCTGGTGGCTGCCTGGCTTCTACCCCAAGTGTGTCCCTGTCTTTGTCTCTCCTTTCTTGAGTCCCTAAATTTCTCCTGCTAATTATTTTCTCTGCCCACCAGCCCCATCTCTCCCTCTCCTGCCTAGCTATTGGCCATTCAGCTTTTTTATTAGCTCAATCAAGTGCCTTAGGCAGGCAAGGTGAAACCAGTGCAGCACATGTTTACATATTAAACAAATGCATCAGGAACAAATGTAATGCAATCTTTACATCATCAACAAAGGCATCAGAAACAAATATAACAGAGTTCCATGTAGTTATGGTAGCATTCTCCAGCAGAAACAAATGTCACACATCTTTGCCCAATATTCCACAACAGTCTTGTGAACTAGGACATGGTGTACCTTTGCAAATGACAAAGACTGTTACAAAGCAAGGTCTTGTTTTTTATTCCTTGACGCCATTGTTCTTGATTACATCACAAAACTGTGTCGTAGATAGTATGATCATCTTATTTCTATTCCCACCGAGAACTAAAACAAAGATGGTGGGTGTTTCATATCTTCTGGCAAAGCCCGTGAAGATGAATGAGGACCCTCTGACAGGTGCTTTAATGGGCAGTTTGGGGTAGTCCAGTGCCCAGGCACAGTTGTCTTATGGAAATCAGCGTTTTTCTGATTGACTGAGTGGCAGGACATCTTATGTTTCTCATTCTCTTTCTTTTAATGATGTTTTGGCATCCTCGATAAAGATGATTTGGAAAGGAAAGTATTTGTCACAGAGACTTTACAGTCTGCGTACTGTGCCTTGAGCTCTCGGGAGGCAGCCCCACACTGCCCTTCTCAGGTGTCCCCTTTCATGTCTGCTTCCAAAGCACATCTCTGTGTGGTTACTTTTCCCTCTGCAAGTCCAAGCTTGCCTCTCGTTTTCAGCTTCAGCTGAGCAAGATCTTAACTCTCCTGGGCAATACTTCCACATTTGTTTGTATCTTGGCTCTCTGAGCTGTGAGGATTTGTTTTGTTTTCAGGGTGACTTCACACAGGGGCTTGGATATGCCTGATGCAAAAATGTTTCATGGTGAATACTGGGCAGGTAGCCTTGTCCCCAAAGTGTTTGGATTGGACTCTGAGAGGTACAAGCTTCTTTTAAACAGTGCCTCGAATTGCATCATGACTTAACAAGTCCCATTCCCCCAGTTTTTCATTTCCCTGTCTTTACAGCTAGTTTGAAAGGCAAACCCTGGGTCCCGGAGGTGAAAGAGGAGCTATTTCAGGAGGGAAGCATTGTTGTGTCACATGGCAGCCATCCTTGGCAGCCCATTGTGACTGACAACAGATGAACAATGTCCTTGGAAACACTTTCCTCCTTGAGAATGAGTATTCTTGGAGGAGCCATCTCTCAGATATTGCTGCAGCCTGTCTTTCAGGAACATATGGCTGCTACAAAAGTGGTTCATAAAAAGGAAAGGAAATGGTCCCAAACCAGAGGGAATTAAAATTGAGACCTGCAATGCTTGATTCTGTCCAAGGGCTCTGTCCTGAGGGTTCATAGCTTATAGGCAAATAGTCTATGGATGGATAAAAATGGTTAGTCGTAGGAAGTTCAAGAATGTTCCCCCAAAGATATGTAAAAAATATTTTTGCTTTAGACAGGTTCCATAGATTTTCCTGACATCTGAAATTAAGATTATAAGGCAAAAGCAAGACACCTAGTGAACAGCTTTCTTATTTGTATGACTTTGGTTACACCCCCTTCCCCTAAGATGTGGCCCAAATGGGAACTTTGTTGCCTTCTTTGCTTTTGAGTATTGACTACCCTGGTATTAAATTTTAAGCTATTCAAATGATTTTACAAGTAGTTCCTCAAGATTTCTGTGTGCCTGAGATTTTGTTTCACATTTGAGTATATGAAATGGTAATACGCACTCCTTTCCCTAGCGGCAATCTGAGAGGCTGCCTGAGTTAGAGTTTCTGTTGCTGAGATAAAATATCATAACCAAAAAGTAACTTAGAGAGGAAAGTTTATCCCAGCTTACAACTTTCAGATCATTGCCAAACAAAGTTAGGGCAAAAACTCAAGGCAGGAATTTGGAAACAGGAGCTGAAGTAGAGGCCATGGTAGAGTGCTGCTTACTGACTTGCTCCTCTTGGCTTGATGAACTTGCCTTCTTGTACAGTTCAAGAGCACCTACCCAGAGGTGACACTCCCCAAAGTGAAGTGGTCCCTCACATGTCAGTCACAGATTATAAATAGAAGATGCACCCCAGGCATATTCACAGGCTAATCAGTAGGGGAATTTTCTCAATTGGTGTCCCTTCTTCTAAAATGAGTCTACCTTCTGTCAAGTTGCCATAGCCAGCACAGAAATTCAAGCTGGATTTTGATAAGATGGGGGTTGTTGGTTAGTTGCTGTGTTGCTGGTTAGTTGGGGAATGGAAGCAGACTATAAGCAATGGCTAGAGTCAGGAGTCTGTGCACTTCTCAGACAAGGAAGCAGTCGGGAATAAAATGAGATACGAGGAAGTAGTGATGGACTAACCGTAAGTGGTGAGAGCAAGGGACAGAGAGGTAACAGCAGAGTTCCTGTTTTGCCTGGTTGATTGGCCAGGGGTGGGAACTTTACTTCATAGGCTGAGTTCTCCTCAGGGGGCTTCAGTTCTGTTGCTTAGAACAGATTATCAGATAATCTCTTTTAGTTTAGAGTTATCTGACTGAAGGTGTTAATCACAGTTGCATAATATCGTCACAGTGATACTTAGATTTGTGGATGTTTGGTTGACAGGCATGGACTATAGGCTAGCTAAGTGGAGAGATAAAGCTGACCACTACTAGAATCAATTGTGATAAATTTAACTGAGATTTCTTTATTCAAAGACTAGACTAGACTAACGACATGAGAATGGGGCGTCATGAACTTCTAAGTGTCCTTTACATCGCTGCTAATTGATTATTCATTAGGAAAAGAGAGGGGAATTAATTACAAGATGTACCTGGTCTTACTCGCTTTGATTACAGCATTGAATGGTTCAGAGTAAATACGTTCAAGCTAATTAATTTAGAAACGTCATGCTGAGAGAATGGAAGCCTATTGTGCCTTAAAGGAGTAGGTCAGCAATGTGTTTTTTAAATTAAATATTGCATTTAATATTGGAAGTTATTCAGTTGTGCAACTTTATCATGATATGTTAAAACTTAGACATCAGTGATTTTGTCATAACTTTATATGTTTCTTAATGCAGTGTCCATGTCCTATTGAGATAATGTCAGTTAAAACACAGCATGGTTCATGACATATTGTATATGTCCAATCAAAGCCGGTTATTCTCAGGGGAATTATGTCTTATCCATTACAGGGTTTTCCTAAAGAACACTAAAAGGATGTTGAAATTTCAATAAGAAAATAGCAATATGCTTCAGGTATCCCATTAATTAATTTTCCACTTTAAGTGATCTTAGCTGCTTAAAAATAACTGCTGGAAGGAAGCAGATTATGATGTGAATAT
Organism: Cricetiscus sungorus; assembly: GCA_030556225.1. Taxonomy (NCBI): domain Eukaryota; kingdom Metazoa; phylum Chordata; class Mammalia; order Rodentia; family Cricetidae; genus Cricetiscus; species Cricetiscus sungorus. The sequence continues at coordinate 126,013,889 of JANBXA010000007.1, read as the reverse complement.
AAACTGGAAATCTATCCACTATTATTTTTTTTTCATTTCCCAAAAAATCTCTAATTTGACCTTTTTAAAACAAAACAAAACAAAAGTGTTTTTGAGCCTGGCAGTGGTGGCACAAGCCTTTAATTTGAGCACTCGGGAGGCAGAGGCAGGTAGATCTGTTTGAGTTTGAGGCCAGCCTGGTCTACAAAGCTACATGAAGAAACCCTGTCTCGAACATTTTTTTTAATGTGTTTTTGAAATCACTGCTGGACAGCCTGACCACTCAAATGCCTGTTTTTAGAAAGCCTTTGGACTTTTAAATCACTGTCTGACACTATAGACCTTCCTTAACCATGCTGTGTGAATGGAAGGTGTCGGCTCTCAATGGCAAATTAAAGAGTTTTACCTTGTGCCCATAGTGAATGCTGACTTCATTCTGAGTCTAAATTCACACACTTAACCAATTTGCTTACTGTTACATGTATTACTCATTTTATTTCCACGGTTTGGATTACCTGCTATTCTTTTGGTATGGATTGAGTCAAGGGCCTGGATTCCAATCTTTCCATCACCAACTTTAATAATAGACCCTTTGATCACTTGCTTTTTTCTCAGATTATCATAATCAGCAATAAGAAAACCCACACACCCAGGTTGTTGCTGCCTTTTACCCAGAGGGGGTCAAGCATGGGAGAGTACAGAGCCTTGGTATGTGGTGGCAGCATGGGTTAGTGTTGGGCATGTCAGTGCACAGGAAAATGCTTTGTTGCTTCATTTCTGTTGAGGAAACTTACTTCACTAGTTGGAAGTAGAGGTCAAAATGAGGGGCTGGACAGATGTCTCAGCATTTAAGAGCACTGGCTGCTCTTCCAGAGAGCCTAGATTCAGTTCCTGGCACCCATAAGAAGATTCATAAGCATCTGTAACTCCAGGTCCTGGATGTCCAGTGCCCTCTTCCAGCCACTGTGTTGCATGTACTTCCATGTAGGCAAAATATTCATACACATAAAAACAGGCAAAAGTGAGATAAAGCAAGAATCTTCTAAAGAGAAGGGAGTGGTTTTCCGGCATTGCTGAGTTTTAGGTTTGTTTAAGTCATGTAGCCCACTTGCCATTTAAGCATCAGGTGACAGCCAGACTCTGTGTGTGATTCAGAGACTTCAGTGGTTATCATGGCAATGGTGATGTTAAGAAAGGACTTGGGTCCCTGCCGTTGGTACTTCCACATTTCAGAGCCATCGTGAATGTGTGTACATCATCATATTTTATTTATTTGGCCTTTAGACTCAGGAGGAATTTTTTTTATTACTATGTCTACTCTTTCTGGTTTGTTCCTGAGAAGCAAAAAGGCTTAGATGTTGGAAGGGAGCCAAGTGTGATGGCAGAGGTGGTATGCAGCTCTCCTGCAAGCCAGGCGGCCTACAGAATTTGTGCCAGAGTTGGTGAATAGTGCCTAATGCGGAGCCATCCATTACATCTTGACACTCTGTTTGCAATCTTGGCATTCCACAAAATGTTTTGGCAAAAGAATTTTTGCCCACTTGGCAATCCAGAGTTGTCTTTACAAATACTAGCTAGGTGTCATGTGATGTCTGAAATGTTCACTGTTTCCTCTCTGGGCTGAGTAGCTTGAGTTAGCTGTTGAAGGATCACAGATAGTAGCTGCCACTCTGGCTATATATTCTTTTAACCAGAATGGAAAGCTCTTTCGCCTAAGTGGCTTTTGAGGGTGGGGACATACTGCAGCTATGCTGCAATGCCTTCTATAAGAGCAGAGCAGCCATCATAGTTCAGCATCATTAGAATGTCCCTAAGTGTCACCTCCACCCTGCAGCCTACTAGCAAATCAAAAGCAGAAAACCCACGAATGGGCTAGGAAGATGGCTTAGTGGGTAAAATGTTTGTTGTGCAAGCATGGACACCTGAATTCATAATGACCCATAAAAAAATCTAAGCATAGTAGCACATACCTATGGCCAGTATTGGAAGTGCAGAGACACATGGATTTGTCTGGCTGACATATTAAGTTCAGTGGAAGATCTTGTCTCACAAAGTAAGGTGGGGGCAAAGAGGATGCCTAGAGTTGATCCCTGGCCTCTATGCATGCATGCATGGACACATAGGCGGACACATGACAGAGAGACTGACATATGCTCACAGATGTGCGCGCATGCATGCACGCGCGCACACACACACACACACACACACACACACACACTCACACTCTGAAAAAGATATTCAGAAAGACTCTTCAAGTCATCTGAAGCTTTCTGACTTTTAAAGAAATCTTCATTGTACAATTACCAAGTCTAACATGCTTATACATTCCATATACAACAAGTAGAAGCCTGAAACATCCGTTATATATTCAAGTCTGTCTCTAAGGGAGCTTTGTTTTGACCTTGCTTGTGCATATAGAAATGCTGGGTTAATATTCGCAGCTCTCCACATCTTTTTCTGGTCACATGTATCATCCAGTGTATCTCATGGAACTCTTTGTTCTCCATTTCTCTGGTGCTAGAGCACAGTTTCCTAATGGCTATATGAAACATACTGAGGCAAGCATGAGGGTGGACAGGTTAGCAAGGGAACTGACACTCATAGGCCTTACCTGCCCTGCTAAGATGGTGAGTGAGACTGTGGTCAGACCTATGATTTAGGAAGGTAATCATGGTGCTAATGTGGGGAGTGAATTAATGATTTAGGATGAAAGGAGACAGGCAATTAGTTAGTTTGGAGTATTTTCATTAATCAACATTCTTTCGATACTGTGGTTCACCAGACTCTTGCCTACACCTGGCTGTGCCTCCATCAATTCTAGCTTTCTCCATCTTTCAAAATGCTGTCACCAGAGACTGCTAAATGTCTTCCTGGAATTGGCCCATTGTGTGTGTGGTTTTCCCTGAACGATGTAGAAATAGAAGGTGATTCTCTGGGTGTTCCCTGTGATGCCATCCTGTGTTCTGATGGCCTCCTCCTTGTACAGTTCCGAAACGTGTGATTCCTTTAGAGTCTTCCCAGGCATGAAGCCTTAGCTATCCAATAATGTTACATGGTCTTTTTTGTTTACCTGAAATTTGGGTGTGGTTACATCTTTTCCTGCTCTGTGAACACCTCTCGAAGTAGGCTTCCTTCCTTAGCCATATTTACCAGTGCGCTTCGTAGCCAATAGATTTCCTCATTACCTCAGGTGTGTCTTCGTCTTCCTTCTTCCTTTTCCTGCTCTTTATTCTCTTGTTCTCCCCTTCCCTTAGCAGTTTGGTTCCTCCCTTGACATGCACCTCCATGAAAATTTACAAGCCAAATAGTAATACAGTTGTTCCATGCTTTCTCGTGCCTAAGGTATGTAAGACCCTGCGTTCAACCTCCTCAGTCGCCAGCATGAAGGAAAGGAAAGAAGGAAAGAAAAATAATTTATCATGCTCAGAGTTCAGGCACATCCTTTTTTTAAAATTACATATGTTATACATATTTGTAAATACATACTTTCACTGGGAATAATGAGACTTGATTTGAGAAATGTAAAACTTGCATTTGAATCAATGAATCATGATGACTTAGTACCACTGGTGCATATCTGTCCATGTATGTTTCCATATTTAAAAAAATACATATAAGCTGTGTGTGGTGGCACATGCCTTTAATCCTAACACTTGGGAGGCAGAGGCTGATGCATCTCTGTCAGTTCAAGGCCAGCCTAGTCTACATAGAGAGATCTGGACAGCCACTGTTTCGTAGAGAGGCCCTATTTCAAAAACAAACAAACAAACAAACAACTATATATATATATATATACACACACACACACATACATATATATATATATCCATATATCCATACATCCATATATCCATATATACACACATATGGACACACACACACACAGATCACAAGAAGGATCAGATCCCCTTCAGCTGGACTTACGAATAATTAGTTGTAAGCCACCATGTAGGAGCCAGGAACTGAACTCAGGTCCCCTGGAAGAGCAGCAAATGCTCTTAACTGGTGAGCCATCTATAGATGGTTCTAGAACACGGTTACTTGTTCTTCCTAATGCTTCAACTCTTTAATACAGTTCCTCACGTTGTGGTGACCCTCATCCATAAATTTATTTTCATTGCTACTTCATATCTATAATTTTGTTATTGTTATGAATCATATTGTAAGTATGTGATATGCAGGATATCCAACATGGGAGCCCTGTGAAAGAGCCGTTCAGTCCCGAGGGGTTGCAACCCACAGATTGAGAACTACTGCTCTAGAACCATACCATAGTACCAATGTTCCTATTTGCTGCATTTGACGAAACACTGCATTTGTCTTAACCAGACTTCTACCTTCAGACATTTAGGTTATTTGAAGGTTTTTAGGTATTATGAACAGTTACATAGCACATACCATGATATAGAGATCTTAGCATATGTTGTTGAATAAATTCCTAGCAATATAATGGTGGCATGACGTTACAAAAATAATTTACTCGACTCTTTGTTAGGACTACATGAAACTAATTTTTTCTTATATTTTATAAATATGAGGAAAGAGACAGAATTTGATGGACACTACTAGATATTCATTGTTACACAAGTATCTTTTCCTGGGTTTTGGAAATTCAGTCAGTCTTTTCAACATTACTAACCATTTATGTTTCATTTTCATGAATGACTGTGATCATTTCTAACTTTCAGTGGAGAGTTTTTGTATTGATTTGACATAGCTATTTAATAGCTATGTCACGCCTTGCACGCATTGCAAATGTTTTTAGTGGCATAGCGTTTTTGAAACTTGATTTTTCCATGAGGATATTTTATTCACAAAAAGTCCTACAAATGCATTTTATAGAATAACATTTTTAGATTTTGCCTCTTTTGAAGGTCTCTGATGTGACATCACTTTTACAAAGCCCACCCTGCTGTCCCACCACGTTGATAAAGCTCTGTTTTCATTAAACCTTCCCCCACGGCAATCATCTGAGCTCTCATGAAAGAACAAGAAAGACTTTGAAACTAAGTCTTTAGTTTCAAACTAAGAGAAATCCCATCTCTAACCCTGAAGAAAATTCCTTCCCTCCTCTGGTCTTCGTACCCACCTTTAAAGAGCCTGCTTCCCCAGATCAGAGCTGTTCTGCGATTGAGGGAGATGCTGCCCTGAGTAGACTTAGTAATGTCTTGCACTGTAGGGTGGCAGGTACGCTTCCTCCTTCCTTGTTGGCAGTTTTGTTAAATACAAAGCCTACTTCACTGTAAGTGATCTAAATAAAGCATCAACTTTGACATCACATCGAAGGCAAGTATTGACCTCCACATGCATCCTGAGAGAGAGACACACAACTCTACCCGGTAGAGTATGCTGGCTCCAGTTTCTTTTTTGATTTTGGGACATGTTACAAAAGCCCACAGGGCTTCTCCCTAAGACCACTCATGTTTGGTGATTAAAAGAAAAATCCCAACTTATGAATAGTTTTCTCATCGTACATCTCTGATGTCTTCCTTTGGCTCTGACAGAACAGAAGGCTGGTGAAGAGTGGCAGGCTAGAGCTGCCTCCCAGTAGTGTCTGGACCTGCCCAATGCACAAGTGTTGCTGTCTGTCCTTGAGTAATGTGAATTTTGAGAGGGTGGTGCAAAGAGCTCCTCCATATTCCCTCATCTGTGTAGAAGTAAATATAGAAATATATCATCTCGGAGCCAGAGGAACTCTTTTCCATTTGTTTTGCAAAGTAATATGATTTTATTGCAATTATTTCCTGGCATAAGTAAGACTAGGAACCTAATCATCCCGATTGTTGTCCCATTTCTCATCTCTACCCCAAGTACCATCTCCTTCTACACAGTGTAAGTTGGTCAGAGGAATTAACATAGAAAACCCAAACTTGGCACCATTGGTGAAAGCAATGGTAAACTTGCCTTGAAAACATCATTAATAATGGGTACAAGTACCCAGTTCCCTTTCAATTATGATATGCTGCTTCAAAGTAAAGGAAAAAAAATAGCAAGTACTGCGTTTTCCAACTCACTGGGCATTTTCCTACTGGCTTCCTGGCTTCACAGCAATTCTACAAGATTAATGTCATATTACTTTGGTCTTCTGTTAGAGACTGTGGTGAAATTCGGGGCATGCAGTCCTTTCCTCAGAACTTTTAAGGCTCCTCTAGGTGGCTGGACCAGCAGTGCCATCCAGATGGGGCTCCCTGGTCCCTTTACCTTCTGTTGTGCAGAGGGAAGACCTGACATTCAGGGAGGCTTCATGGCTTCACCAAGAACACTCGGCACTGTTACCAGCCTCAGGCTCCATTCTTCTGACCTCACATACATAGTGTTTCTTTGATTTTTCTATTCTGATTTCTCGCCTCAGACAATTTGTCACTTGTCAACACTTTCTTGGTTTAATGACAATTCCCAGATGTTCTATCATGGTTTATTTATATAGATAGTGTGACAAGCCTATGTTTTGTAAGTACCTTCCCTAGAACTAAGTGTCTGTTTTGATGGGTAGGCCACCAGTAGTGTTCATTGTAGGAAGAGGTTTCTGTCCCACAAGCTGCTCCCAAGTTACCACATTGAGGTTTAATATTAATTATAAATGCTTAGCCAATAGCTCAGGCTTGTTACTAGCTAACTCTTACATTTTCATTAATCCATATTTCTTACCTATGCCTTGCCACGTGGCTTGGTACCTTTTCTCAGCCAGCATGCCCACTTTTCTTCTCTCTGTGTTTGCTTGATACTCCTGACTCCACCCTTCTGCTCTTCAGTGTTCTCAGTTTGACTTTCCCACATAACCTTATCCTGTGCAGCTATTCGCCTGCTCCTTTATTAAACCAATCACAGTGACATATTTGCACAGTATAAAGGAATAGTCCATAATGCCCATGGGATACCCCAATGCTAGACTTGTCCCAACTTGGGTGCCAGCCACTAATTTTCTCTTTCTGGGCCTTCTCTTAACCTTGTACTTATACATGAAATCAACTAAATACCACTGCAACCTCTAGCACACAGCTCTGGGATACCCTGGAACTCTGTAAGCATGTTCTAGTTCCAAAAGTGTAGGGGGGGGGTGAACAGATCCCTCCTGCTGCCATTATACCTCCACTTTAGCTGAGTCACTCAATATTGGACTCTAGAATAGTGTGGGCAGATGTATTTAGGTTGGCAAGTTAATTATGTGGACCAGAACCTCATAGACATCTCCCCAAAACATTAACATCCTAGAAATGACCTTTTTGATGGCAGGAGTTAGAGTTAGTTTTTACCCCTGCTGTGAGGGAGAGCCTGACCTGCTGCAGTTTTGTGGTGATCCTCCTGTATCAAAGACAAATTTCACGTTATTATTCACAATAAAAGTAGCCAACTATGGCCGTTTTCTTGGGCCCATTTCTTAAGTCCTGGTTTCCACAAGATAACATCGAAGAGGACTGTGTTTATAAAAGAAAATTCTGATCTTGGGGAACTTGAGTCTTTCATAATGCACATAGCACATTTATCTATTTTGTGTATATATGTGTGTACTGCTATGTGTGTCTCACACACACACACACACACACACACACACACACACACACACACACACACCACAAGCATATGTATGCATATGTATGTAGATACCAGATTATAATTGTGGGTATTGTTCCATCTACCTTGGTTTTTGAGCCATGGTGTCTCATCAGCTTATAATTTTGCAAGCAGGTTAGAGTGTTCTGTCTCCCATTCCTCAAGGCTGAGATTACAAGTGTATGCCACCTTAGTTGGCCTTTAAGGAGAAAGAGAAGGGGAGGAGAGGAAAACACATGGGAGTAGGAAGATTGAGTTGAGGGATGAATAAACAAGAGCAAGTAAAAGAGATACCATAATAGAGGGAGACATTATAGGTTTTAAGAGAAAATTGACTCTAGAGAAATGTCCAGAGACCTACAAGGATGACGCCAACTAACAATCTGAGTAACAGTGAAAAGGCTACCTTATATGACCTTCCCTGATAATGAGATTAATAACTAACTTATATGCCATCATAGAACCCTTATCTAGTAGCTGATGGAAACAGGAGCAGACACCCTCAGCTAAACACTGAGCTGAAGTCCTAGAATCCAGTTGCCGAGAGAGAGGAGTGATAAGAAAAGGGGTCAAGACCAGGGTACAGAAACCCACAGAGACAGCTGAACTGAACAAGGGGGAACTGATGGACCCCTAGACTGATAACTCAGAAACTAGCATTGGACTGACTCAGACCCCTTGAATGTGGGTCTCAGTTAGAAGTTCTGGGCAGTCTAAGGGACCTCTGACAGTGGAACCAGGATGTATCCTTGGTGCACGAAAGGACTTTGGGAGCACCATTTCCCATGGAGGGATGCTCCCTTAGCCTAGAGACAGGAGGGAGGGCCTAGTCCCTACACCAAATGACTTGACAGATTTTGATGATCCCTCCTGGAAGGCATCACCCTCCTTGTGGAGTTGGGGGATTGGGGGTCATGGGAGGGAGAGAGAACTAGGCTCGATATGTATGTATGTATGTATGTGTGTATATATATATTATATATGTTATATATTATATATATATATTAAAAAGAACAAATGAAATGGGTTCTGGGGATCATATTTAGGTCCTTGCATTTTATCAACTGACATTATCCCTACCCATGTTCTTTTTGATTATGAGAGAAACAGTCTTCTGGTTTCCCAAAGCTATCTGCTCACAAGAACATATAAACCTGAGAGACCCCTGGAGAATTTCCTCTTCTCAGTGAGTCTCTCTATAAATATACAGGAATAACCAAGACTAACCCTTCCCTAGCCCGAGCTAGTGGGATGTCTCAGCTATTAGGAACAGCTGCTCCTCTTGGGGTAGAGCTGACTTCAGTTCCCAGCATCCACCTGAGAGCTCACATACATCTGTAATTCCAGTTCTGGGGGATTTGGTGCCCTCTTCTGGTTTCCGTAGGTACCAGACACATCTGTGGCACACACACATACATGCAGGCAAGCACTGGTACACAGTAAAAAGAAAACCAAATAGACTTGAATAGAACTTGTATTGTGTTTCATGTCCTCAATTTTCTTTGGCCTTGTGAAGGAATGTAGGCATCACCTTCTAAACAGACTGTCAGTGGGGTGTTTGTAAAAGAACAACTCAGATACGCTTACATTCACTTGCTTGGCAATGCCACACTTTCTTCTGGATCCTGTGCTAGACTTGGGGCACATACCCTGCTCAGGGAGACATCTCCCGCCCTGACAGCCTGCTTTCATTGGTACCACCTTCTGGCTCTACTCCTGTGAGCTGCTGACACTAGGAACTACAGGGCCTTGGATAGAAAGCAGGGATATTTATGTTGGTTTTATTAAATTAACTGTGGCAGTGAAAACCTCAAACCTTCATTTCCTGCCTGGTATTTGCAATTTGGAATGGCAACACCGCATTTACGTGCAGTTGTGCTGTTTACATGGTGTTGCAACATTTGAGAAATTCCCAGAGACACTTAATCTTCCTCCAAATACTGGTTTATAGACAGGGGACCAACTTATTATCGCAGAGTGATTTCTCTGTGTCCCTGATGAATAATTCTGAGTTTGCATTGTTCCTATTTAGATTGCATCCTTCCACTGCCTTTTAATTCAAGTTTTCCTCTTGAACCTACCAATAAAAGGACAATGAAATAATAGATTTTTTTTTTTAAAAAAAGAAAATTCTTTCAAAGGCTATTGAACTTAGAAATACTTCCCCTATTGTTTTTCTCATGAAGTCTCATTTAAAATATTTTATTAATGCAAAGAGGCATGCATTCGGGGCTAAGGACCAGTGAACAGTAACCATGGCAACCAAGAAGCCATTTGGGAAAAGGAAAAAAAAAAATGCAGTGAAGAGTAAGTGTTTTAATCCTTAACTTTAATCCCTTCACTTCCTGTTCTCAAAATGAAATATAAATCAGGCACTGTGCAGCATTGCAGTTTTTCTCTGAAAGGGATGTTGGCAAAAGAGGATTAGTAATGGACAGACATGTTTAAGAAGTTTAATCATACAATTTGTTGTAAAACTTTTGAGACCACGAGTGACCAGTTCCTTTGAGTGGTGTCAATGAGAACCAACAAAACATACTTTGAAACTGATTAGAGAGTTGGCACGGGGGGACACCCATTTTAGCTGTGGTAATGACATGAGAGACTAAGGAATTTGCTTGGTTCATGAAGTAGGGAAGGAGAAGGCTGGGGGTGTCTCCCTGAATGAATAGAAAGATTCTTTTGATCACCATGGTCTGAGGGAAAAATTAAGTTGCTTGTATTCCACATGCTGCCTTTTCTTGGTGTTTGATTGCTCTGGGAGTTTTGCAAAGGCCTGGACCTTCCTTCCATTGTCAGCAGACTTAGATTCCCGCTCACAAGCTCAGACTTGAGTTTCTTTGGACAGTAAAAGAGGGTCCTTAGGAAGATAGTACATTAGTTCTTAATTGTCTCTACTTAAAAAATAAAGTGTGTAAGTGTGTGTGTGTGTGTGTGTGTGTGTGTGTATACATGTATGCATGCATGTGTGCATATGTGCATGTATGGCAGGACACGACATGCATATGAAATTCAGAATTGGTTCATGCCTTCTACCATATATGGGTCCCAGGGACTTGAACTCTGATAATCGGGCTTAGCAGCAGGCACTTACACCACATGAGTCATCTTTCCTACCAGTTGCCTCTATTTTCAATTTACTATTATCTTCTAGATGAACTAAAAGACGTGATCTACTTTTTTCTGATATAAAAAAAATCTTTAATTTTTTTTTAAAGTCAGATTTTAAGAAATGGCTCTCACACTGACTTGACTCCCCAATCTTCCTTCTCCATTGTGGGATTGCTGGGGAAGAGAGGGCAGCTCATCTTTTCATGGCACTTTCCCTTCCTTACACACACACACACACACACACACACACACACACACACACACACACACACACACACACACCTATATATAGGAGTATTTCCTTTATAACGTTTATTTCTAGAGGTCTGAAAGTTTCCAGCACACAGGACTCTTTGCATAGCTCTGAAGTAGCTACAACTTGTGTTTGCTTCCTGTGGTGTCAGAATGTGAAATTACTTCCAATAATAGCATCTTCCCAAGGGGGTGCTGATAATTATGACAGACAAGCAACATGAGGCCTTGGAGCATTGGAGAGCAGAGGTAGAGACAGCCGACCGCTGAGTTTAGTGCTCCTTGTAGCCCCTGAGAACAAAAGGACATGTGCTAAAACTGCCAGGGCCAGGGCATATGGGTGGGAAAGGGGACCTGTGCAGATCCCGACGCCTGTCTCTGCCCCCACCCCCTTCATTGCTTGTCTCTAACTGTCCTCCTGACTCAGAGAGGCCAATGTTGCTTTAATTCCTGCTTCTGGGATTCCATTCTTACACTACATATGAACATTTGCAGTCCTCCTTATCTTTCCCATCCTTGCCTTAAATGTGTGTTTCTTTAATTAGCATTTCTGGGGCACAGTTATTTGATTAATGTTGTATTATTTTTCAGAGAAGACATTGAGCCATTTGCAAGATGTATGTGAATGATTAAGAAAAAAAAAAAAAAAAAAAGAGGATAAAATGGTATCACCTTCTCCCAAAGTAGATTCTCGGCATGAAGATGGCTTAGCAGGGGACTCACAGACTGGAGGCAGGCTCTAGAGGAGTCTAGTCCCAAGATTACTATCTGAGCTAGGCCTCCTTTCAGATGGTCAAATGCAAAAGATGTCCTTAGACAAGGGTAGACAAGGTGGGATTAGGCATGTGGTACAGCCCTTGCCTAGCATACACAGCTATCTTTACCAAAAGATAGCTGTCCATTCACAGAAGTAACATCATTGAAGTTCTTTTGACAGTGTGACCTCTGGGGTGGAGATTAGCTAATTGTAGAATTTTAAAGGCTGAGTGTGTGGCCTTAACCCTTAGGGCTATGGCCATTCCCTTACTCAGAGTCAGATCATCAGTGGGGTAGATTGTCAAGAAAGGGGCTAGGACTGAGAGTTTGGAGCTCCCTTGCCTAGATAGTCCTGTATTGCTCTTATCAGACACACACTAGAATTTTTTAAAGCAAGGTAGAAAGTTGCATTTACTCCTAGCCTTTTCAAATGAATGAGACATATGAAATACCTTTATAAATGTAAAGGTTTAGCATTTCCTGTTCTGAAAATGACTCATTTGCACATTCTGAGAGGCAATATAGGGATTTGAGTAGGGAAACTATGTAGTGATTGAGTTTAGATGATTTCACATATGGAATTTTATGTAGTAAAATTTGGCGTGAGTGAAAACTAAGGATAATAATAAACTCCCAAAATATCTGGATTTTTAAAAGTTTAATTTCTGTTACGATTTCAGTTGGTTATTTCCTAACATATTCTCAATTGATTATTGAAGGATGTTTGTGCTACCTTGCACTGTGTGAACGCCCAGTTCAGTCTGCCTCTGTGGCCTGCCCTAAAGAATAAGTGTAGATTAACAGTCATTACAGATTTGTTATCCATTTATTGAGTTGTGTGTTTCTTCCCCATTGTTCTAGAACACATTTTATATTTAAAAACAATAATGATAGCATCGAAGGACTCTACTTACAATCACTTATTGATTTCTATGATGTGTGGCTGTGTTGCGTGTGGAATGCACACACACACATATCTGTGTTTTCTGTGATGTGTAACAGCATGTGAGCATGACACGCACACACATCTACTATGACATGAAGTGATAGTGCTATCACCAAGACAAAAGGAAATTGCCATTATAGTGGAAAAATGATTTCAGAATGGGAAGATCCAGAAAAATTAAAGGGTGAAGGGACATAGAATCTGACTTTGAAGAATATGCAGATTTTCTGTGTGAGAGCATGCAGAGAAGGGGACTGACTGTGCCCTAGGAAAGTGTGTGGCTGGGAGAAAAGAATGAGTCCCAAATGAAAATGAGCAGGATCACAGGAAGGAGCATCTCTGTGCATGAGACCCAGATCATGCAGCATCAGTAGGGAGAGCTACTTGTTAGAGTGCATGAGTTTGGGTTGTAGGTGATGTTTGGAAAGAAAATTACTAAGGGACTTATCAGTGCTGGGAAAATTTAAACTGACTCAGTGTGGGAGAGACAGAGGAGCAGAAAGTGACAGCTTTCGAGTTTTAGATGTAGGCTTTTGAAAATGACACAAATACTCGTGCGCATTATAAATCAGCCTTAGAGCCTTTGCAGCCCTTCCATTTTTATTGCATGAAAGGGAGGAGGAGAGAAGTGCTCAGGATCCTAGGGTCTCGGTAGCTACTCCCTCCCCACACTTCCTAAACTAGCTCAAGCAGGGCTGTAGTCAAAAACCAGTTCAAGAGGAGATAATACAGAGCTGGAAAGATGGACAGGGGAAGTAATTACTAGATAGCTGGCTGCTTTAATTAAGCTCCGAGAATACTCGAACAGAAAGAACACACTACACTTCAACAGAGGAGATGGAGTGTGTGTGGTCACTTACTGCAGTGAGCTGTGTGGGAGGGATTTATAAAGCTATGGCGGTATGGCGGAAGTAATCACTACTTCTGCAGCCAAGCCCAAAGGCTGCAGGAGGATGTTGCGATAACAAATTCCGTATTAATACTTCCCTGTTTATATGAAACAGAATCCAACAACTTTCAGCTCAGTGTCTTGTTTTGAGATGTGCCTCGTGGAGAAACTTGACTTGGACCATGAGACATACCTTGGACTGTGCCCATTTTCAGATAGGGCTTTTCTGTTGTTGTTAGAAAACTATTGACTCAGGAGGAAATGTATTTACAAGTGTAGCAATGCAGGGAGAAGCCTAGGCAGCTCCCTGCTTCTGTGATGGACACAGCTGTCTGAACTTCCCCTTCCCATCTCCATGCAATAGTCAATAGTTGATAGTGGCACGGGTTTTCATGAGCTAGGATGTGATTCAATAATGTTAACAATCCTACAGTGTTCTGGAAAAGTTTTGTTTTTTTAAGTACTTTTTAATATCTTCTGAGAGAGCGAGGACTAGCTGCATTCTCTGAGATAGACTCATCCAGGGTGACATTAGTCCTCTAAAATAGTGTTCACACCTTGCCTGGACATTCTCTGGCCTTGAACTGGGTCTGAGGCTAAGACCCCGCTATTTAGAAACACAGGTACAGCTCTTAACAACCATAGTGGCTTCCTCTTCTTTTTCAGCAAAACCAGTAACTGTAAACAACTCTAGCAGTTTTAAGAAGGTTTCTTCTGTAATAATCCTTCAGAATCAGTGTCATCACCCTCATGTACAGAGGAAGGTCCTGAAACCTTGTGGGGTTAAGCATCTGGCCAAAAGTGGACAGAGATGAGATCTGAACTTGAATTTGTTTGACCTAAAGTTTCTCTTATTTTGCTTTGTCATGAACTACTACTGTGAGAAAAGGAAAACCGATAAACAGAGGAGAAAGATACAGAAACTAAGGACGTTTAAAAAAAAATACGTTAGGGATTTTTACAGCGTCTCTCGGTAAATGTTAATGAAAACATAAAAACTAATTGAAATAGCAGTAACACATGTTAACACTGATTATATACCATGACTTGGTGAGAAGGCTCTATCTGTGTTGTCTCTGGCAATAGGTCTATAACAAGGAAAGGCACTCACCGCCAAGCCTAACTGAGTTCGATTCCAGAGGAAGAATATAAAATATAATATAAAAGTTCAAACCCGGTCCAGATCCCATGTTCTAATTTACAGTTGATGGGGGAGGGTGGCACAACTAATGTTCATTTTAATGGTTACTGATGATAAAGGGTTTTTCACTAAACATGGGCTGTTTTTTGTTTGTTTTTTTTTTTTGTAGGATTTTTTTGTTGTTTTGTTTTGTAGATAATTTGGTTTTGGTCAGAGATAATGTCATCATTGTTCCAGAAAACAAATGTATTCTGCAAATGGTAGTGAAAGGCGGGCAACTGATTAGCTATTGAGTTACAGGGTACACGGCTAATGCTCTATACCAGTAAACAGCAATAGAATTTAGCAAGTTCGCTTTCTAATATAAAGAATGCTCAAAAACAAAGATTGTCACGTGCAAGGAAAGGTCTGGGTGTTCATTTGATGTTCTGCATTGCATTAGACCAGAAGCTCTGCAAGGGCGGGGAACTGGGTCAGATTGTGCACTCCTATCTCTTAGACCCACAAGGTAATAACCCTATGAAATCTGAAGAGTTAATTGACAATTGCCTAGTAAAACATGGCTCTGTAAAAGTTGTTGACTATTTAGACTATTTTGATCGGGGAAATACAAAAAGGAGGAAGTCAAGACCCAGGGATGCATTGGTTCCCTCGCTTCTTTCCTGGTCAGACAGCCAACTGGATGTTACTGCTTGGTGTTATTTGCACAGAAAGATCCAGTTTTAAGAATAGTTAGAGTGCTGAATGGGCTCATGTGCTATATGGAGGAGCCAGCTCTGACATCTGTATACCACACATGGTGTTTAGCACTTGCTATAACCATCTCCGTAAGTTAGTAAAGCAAGGCAGCTGTGGCATTCTCCTTTACACAGAAGCAAATGCATTCAGTGACTGTGCCTATATTGGGTCTCCCAGCCACTGGACCATGGTTTGTCTTTTTTTTTTTTTTTTAAGTCACAGGGCTCTACTGTTGCATACTTAAGTATCTTTCCATCTCTATTTTTAAAAAATCACATTTTGCCTACAAACAGTTTATTAAGAGGCTGGCTGACATTGAAACTTGAACACAGCCCCTGGCAGGGCTGAAGCCCTGCCACCCTACATGGCATTTTGAAGCTCCTCAAATACTAGAACTATCAAAGCAGACTGTGGGTGAAGTCATTCTGTGTGGTCTGGGGGCCAAGGGAAAGAATAAGTCCCAATGGGCAAATAATAGTTGCAGTAAAATTCATATTCTCACTCGCTCCCCCCTCTCGCTCCTCCATTTCCCCTCTCTTTCCTCTCCTTTTAATGTTTTTAAGTTAGCTTGCAAACTAGTGTGCTTTGTTGTGACCTTTCATGCCCCTGTGCGTGCCACATTCACCCCCTTGCCATCCCCCAGTGTCTTCCTAGTGTATTTCCCCTCACCCCCGTCTGGCTCCCTTCTTTACTGTTGCTTCATTTCAAATACATTTCATGCCCAGTGCCTCGTTTTTTCCCTTTCCCTTAAGATCACTCTCGGGATCCCCTTTCTAATTTCGTGACCTGTGCGCATATAAACACACACACTCTTAGGCATGCACACACACTTCTAATGAGTAGGCCTATTTATCAGTGGAGGATGCTTAGTGGTAAGGAATTGGATCCAAATCCTTCTGATTCACTCAAGGCTAAATTGACTGATGCTGTGGGAGGCAGTAGTACTTTGTGATTTAGTACTGTAAATGGAAATTGAATTTCAATTAAATCAAGGAATCAGTTTCTCAGTTGTACTAGTCACATTTCAAGTGTTTACTACTCACACAGGACCAGTGGATTCCAGTGGGATGATGTAGAAATTTGGCACCAGTAGAGAACTAACAGGCAGGATTATGAGATCCCAGGTCCATGACCTCTGAAATTCTGTGTTGCTATGTACAGTTTCAACCAACCATCATTTAAACTAACCTATTTTTGTGTGAATATTGGAAGTGGGTTTTCATGGAATTACTAAGATATGTGCATAGTCATTTACTTTGGTATTTCCATCCATCAGTGATAGGTACAATTTGGGGTCTTGATAATCACTGGCAACCAAACCTTAGGATACCTAGTTGGGCAGTCCCGTCTTTCCCTGTGCCATTTCCTAAGACTTCACTCTTCTTTTTCTCCTTGCAAATTGGTCATTCCCAAAGGAAACAAATTTGATAGCAGATTGTTGGAAATTAATTACCTATGATACACAGAGCCACTTCATAAATGTGAGTCCTGAAGAATCCCCTAGAGAAGAAATCTTACATTCAATTGAAAATTAATTGTAATTAATATAACAGGTTAATTCATTGTAATTATTTTTAAGCCTTTTGGCAATGAGTTAATTCCCTGAGATCCACGTTGCTCAGAGTGTCATACAGAACACTCGATAAGAATGTTCTGGTAATAAACCTTAAGCCTCTAGGAGGAAAAAAAAAAAGAAAAACTATTTGTCTTTCCTTCTGGCTGGGTTTCTTCAGAAACATATTTTGGTGGCATTTGATTTCTAAAGAACAAAGGAATCTTGACAAGGTGATGCATAAATATGCCTGGCTCAAGTGGACTCTGCCCGCTGGAGAAGGGGAACACAATCAGCTTTTGATTGCCTGGTTTTCTTTGGAAGTTTATCTGCTCCGGACTCACAGAATGCCTTTGCTCCTGGGATAAAATGTAATGGAACTGCAAATGACAGAATCTGCACCCCCCCCCCCGCCCTGATTATTTCCACTTGATTCACTTAATCTTGGGTGATTATCCAATCATGTCTGAAACAAACAAAAGGAATGACGGGAGAGGAATTCCTGTCCTGTTTGAAGAGCTTATAAACATGAACAGAATAGCCTCGAACATAAAAACAAACACAAATCACAACTGACGGTACCTTGTTTTTATGGCCAGGAAAAGTTACTGTGTTGTGAGGGAAGCAGCTCAGGTTCCCGCACGCAGGAAGCTTGTCACGCTGTGATGGGTGACTTCATTATTAAAGTTGAAAAACAATCATTTGGAACAAGGACTTCATAATGTGAGACCATACGGAAGGTACAGAGCCACTGTGTTTACTAGTCCCAGGGAAACAAAAAGATAAAAATAAAAATAACCCCTACAGTGGTTCACTGACGTAGAATCTTTAGCACTCGGTGATCCACAGATTGGCCTGACAGGTCCAGAGTTGTCCTGTGTTGTCCTCGTATGTCCATGAGCCTGACAACAAGTTTACAAGGATACAGACAGACAGCTCTGCTAGTGCTGAGAGATGATAGGTCAAGACTCGATATTTCAAAACAAACGAAAATTTTCGTAAAGCCAAGGTGTAGTTGTCCCTTGGATAATGTATCAGTGGCAGCTGAAAAGTGTTCTGGGATAGTCCTGTTATTTTTAGTTCTGTTTTTAAGTTAGTCTCTTTTATGCTTTTCCTTGTTCACTATGACCCACAAAACCCAAAGTCCAGTAGCCTCCTAGTTTCCGAGTTGTTATGGCTTGAATGACCACAAAGGTCCATTTGGAGGTGGTGAAACATTAGGAGTGTAGCCAAGGGAGAGCCCTTAAAACATGAGGGAGAGCAATGGGACCCTGGTTCTGACTTCTCCCTGCATGCTTCCTGGTCATTTGGCAAGCTGTGTGCTCACCAGGTACTCCTGGAGGTATGTGCTGCTTTCACCAGAGCCTTGAAAGAGTGGGCTAGAGTCTCCCTTTCTAGAAAGAATAGCCTTGATTTCCTATAGGTCCTTAAGGTAATGGAAAACTAATTGACACATCTATCCTGGATGCATGGAAAGAGCAGATCCCAAATAGAAATGTGTCCATGCAGTCTTTTAAGACTTCTAATTGGCTCACTGTGTTTTCAAAGTTTTTTTAAGCAGGGTGCCTCACGAGTCTGCTATGAGCCAAGGATTCAGGCACCGCTTACACAGTTCAGGAGAAGAAGCTAAGGAAAAACATTAATTCAGATGCCTCCTCGATCATGAGGAGATAAGAAATATAGCTTAGACCTTAAGCTTTGTCTCATACCAGAGTGAAGAGGATAGTGGAACTGTGCTCGCTGCTGACTGTTGGTACAGAGCACAGAAGCTGAGAGTTGGTTCCAGCACAGCCAGGGTACAGGCAGCTCATTGACAAACACAGAAGGGATTTGAATGGATCACCAGTACTCTCCCCAATATGTTTAGTTTCATGCAAATCTTTGAAAACTTCCATTTGAGGGTGAAGTAAGAGATGATCACGCAGTCTATTTTTAGCATCACACATTGGTAGATAATAGTCACTTCCTGTAGAGTATCGAGGTGCCTGCTCAGTCTTGCACAATGTAGATGACACATTGCCTTGTGCTGAGACAGCTTGTCAGCACAACACTCATGGAGATTGAGTTGTACAGAATCCATTCATATCAAGACACAAAACCCCAGTATACAGTCTAATCACAGGATTATGGACAGCAGATGCCCCAGCTCTCCCGTGCATGGTCTCCCAGACTGGCTTAGTCTGGGGAGCTTTTATTCCAAAAAATCATAAGCTGGATCTTGGGAGAAGGATGCTGGGAGGAGAGGAGGGGATACAGTAGCAGACAGAGTAACAACAGACCAAATAGGAAGTTTGCAAACAGCAAAGCAGGCTGTTATGGAATCTTGGAGGACATGTCCATCCTGGAAATGGGGAGGTCACAGACTAGAGGCTACTAATGCCTTAGTCTTTGGGACTGTTTCACTGAAGTATCCATAAAGAATTGTGTTTCCTAAATATGGGGTAGCAAATGCTAATTTATGTTAGCCCATCTGAAGTGTGTGGACTGGGGATGTTCTCTCAGTGGTCCAAACCCATCTTGCCCTGGGAGCCAGCCCCAAGTGCAGATGCCTGCTGGTTCTCTCTGTCTGGTATCCAAAAATCACCTAAGTTAATGTCTCCAAACTGCTCATTTGTTTCCATGTGTTCCATGTCTCTTCTCCAATGTTTCTCATGGCCAAAGGATGGGTTCTGCATTAGGTTCCGTTGATAAGGATTGATGATAGGTTATATAGAAACATTATAAAGGGGATTTGCAAGAATGGCCTTCAACCAATAGGAAGTAAGTCATCTTAGCAGTGTACATTTGCAGACTGGAGAATCTGAGAACTCTGTAGTTGCTCAGTCCACCGAGTTGGATGCCTCAGAAGTCCCATCCTGGTGCTGAAGACCTGGAAGATTCTGCAGGAGGCACTGGTCCTCTTTCACACTGGAATTCAAAGCCACTGAAGGTTGATGGCAGCCGTGTTAGGTTTCCCAGCAATGCATGCAAGCTCACTGCTTTTTCCTCAGACCCCTTTATTGCTGCAGGCTTTGGTGGGAGGTGCTACCCACTCTGAAGCCTTACACCTTCAGTTAATCCTTCTGGGAGATGCACTCACAGACCTGTCCAGAAGCCTAGGGCTTAGTTGATTTCTCATCTAATCAAGTTGGCCGTCAAGATTAACCATTGCAGGACCTGTCCTGGATTCCTTTCCCCGATCTCATCTTCTGTATCAAATTCAGTTTTACCTTCCAAATGGAAGCCTGCCACTTCTCAACACCTTTGAAGCCAGCAGTCCTCCCCACTCATTTGGGATGGTGGAGGAGCTCCTCCTTCAGTGGTTCTGTCTGCTTTCCCCACAGTTATCATAGTAGCCACAGTACAAGATGCCCGCCCCCCCCCCCATCCATCCTTTTGGCTTGCCACAGCCACAACAGCAAATGGAGCACTAAATCATCATGTTTCTGTTGAATGAACTCTGGCCATTTCTCTTGCCCTGTGCTGTATATTCTTGCTCTATTGCTCACTTCTCCCTTCTATCTGTTTTCAGAGTCTGTCAACATCTTCTCTGTGTCTGAATATTCAGATGTACATCTGGCTGGCTTTCTTACTTCATTCAGGACTCTGTTCATAATGACTCTGCCCCTTAGGAGACTTCTCTGACCCCCACACTAGGAAATGCCATTGGGAAACACAGATGTGAGTGTTGTCCTTATTGACTTGGAGAGGATCTCTAGAGCTGTCGGGGAGGGATGGACAGAGGGGGAGGAGCCAAGGGACTGTCAGAGGAAGGCAGAAAGGAGGCACGCTTAGGACACACCTGGATCAAGATCATCTTACTTGAAGATCACTAGTATGTCAAGGTAATAGTGCCCCTATCTCAAGAACCAGGGGTAGTTATCTGAGAGGAAGCATTAGTCCTCTTGGAGGGCTACAGTGCATGATGGAGTGGTAAGGGTAGTGGGTGCCAGCCTTCATAACACTCTTATAATAGACCATAGCCAAAGCAGGGAGGAAACAAGGAAAAGCGAGCAGAAGAGATCCAATCTGTTTATTACCTCTTTCTCTAGTCCAAGATAAGATCCCCTTCCCTACTTGGCATGACGTCAGAAATGTGCAGTAGTAAGAAAATATGCCTGGGGCATTGCTGGAACCCCCTGGCATCAAAATCTGTTGACAGAGTCCTGGATAAACTAGAAGAGAATACTACAGGAAAGTAGACATGTGGGGCTGCGCTGTGCAGTAAGGGAAGGGGAGGAGATTCCGGAGTCTGGCTCATGTAAGTGTACATCTTGGCAGGAAAGGAGTTGGACAGGAAGGTTGGCAGGATGGACATTCACAGACAGGGGTGGCTGCTGCAGTCCAGTGACACAGTGCCGCTCTTTTCAGCCTACAACTCCTTCTTCTGTTTACTTCTGAGTACTTCTGTTCTTTCACTGGATGTGGCCCACCCAGGTTGTAGAAAATAATCTCTTTCCTGAAGGTCACCTGTCAGGACATTGACCACATCTACACAGTATTGATTAGGCACATGCATGATGGAAAAACTGGGGCCATAGCTGAGTCGCGTTGGCACACAACACTGTCATGCACCCCTGCCTCATAGAACCCATGGGCTCTCAGAGGAAAGCCTTGGAAACTCTAGATTAAAAACAAAACAAACAAAATCAGAATCTGAGTTAAGTGCCTAGGCACGAGATAGCAGAAACCTTGCAAGATGCCCTATAGTATTGACAGAAGCTAGAACAAATGTTGGTGGGGTTAGAGAGGTACTGCATGACTGAGCCAGGTTCCTGACCATCCTTGGACCTTTCCACTTCTCCCACATGCCCACCCCCTACTGCACTGGCATCTCTCACAGGGCACTTAATACCTTCCCTACACCATATTTTTAGTTTAGTGTTTATTAACTTCCTGATGTAGAATGCAAACCTTCCAGTCTTTCTTCTGATGGTTACAGTGTTCCAAGTGCCTAAAATAGCACCTGGCATATGATTGGGGCCAAAGAGATGTCTGATTGGTGAATGAGAAAGGCTGCAGAAGGGTGGTGGTGTCTAGTGAGGACAGCTGAAGGCAACAGTTCTAGTGGGGTGGGGACCAGTCACATTGTCATTCAACACAGTAGCCTTTTGCAAAGAAGAATTGAAAATCAGTGGCTTCAGATCCCTCCTTTATCCAAAAGATGCAGTGAAGACCCTGTGGGGGGCAGTTCTTTACTCTTTCCCAACAGCAGCATGGAGTTTTGTAGAAGATTTTATTTCCTTCTTGTTCAGGTGAAGGAAAATGAATCTAAACTGTTTTTAAGAATTGAGCCTCATGTAGCCATTTATCTATGTGCATTTTTGCAGAGGCAGATACATATGTGGGGAACTTAAGATTCTTTTTATAATAATTAGTACTTAGGATGCTGGAATTAATGCTTACTTTTCACTGGAGATAACACCAAGCTTTTAAAGTTCAAAGGTCTCAGAGAGATGTCTCATAAATCTGTCAAGGTGTTTTGTAAGATGCAAAGCACAGAATCCCTCCATGTTGGTTGAACTTATTTTCATAGCATTGGTCTATCCAGTGACTGGAAAACATCCCCATCTTTGTCTTTATATTCTCCTGCCATGGCCTTTCCTGAAACCTGCTAATTAGAGGTCTGAATCTTGTGTCTCAATGAAAAAATACCGTGTTTTTAAATCATAGCTAATCAGAGAAGATACAGTAATTTTAACTTTTACATGAAAAGAATATTATATTTTTTATCAGCTTCTGTCTCCCCATAATGCATTTCCTCTCTTCATAGCCAGAAAAATCCCTAGCTCTGCCCATTAGGATTCTTAGAGACCAGTAATTCTAAAAGGGTCACCTGCACACCGCAGCGCCATCCCCACCTGGGAGTTTGGGAATTCCCCTTGGGAGTTTCTGATGTGTGCCACCTCAGAGAAGTACATTCTTAGATGATCCCGACTTAAACTTTGCCCTGTCTCTTTTTCATATATTCATAGCAGCTAAGATGTTGTTGAGATAAACATTAGAGAGTTATCTTTTGTAAACACTTGGATTTCTCATGCCCAGCCTTAAACTGTATTATATTGAGAGCCACCCCTGCAGGAGACTTGACTTTGCCCTTCTGCCTCACTCATTTCCACCTGGAGGAACCTCTCCTAGTGTCTTGATCTGGGATGGATATAACTGCTCCATCTCACGACTTTGTATTCATGTGTAGCTTTCCTCTGGAAATTCTGCAGAAGGTTCTAAGGCTTGTTTAATTTAAGAAGCACTTTTAAGAACCATGCCTAATCCTAGAGAAAACTGAATTAACTCTCACCACAAAGTCACATAGAATCATGCTGCTGGAACATATGAATGCCTGTTGAAGCTAGGGAAGACTGGCCTGTGTTTGATGCCAGGATTAGCCATGGCCATGAAATTCCTTGGAACGATCTTGCTGGTACTGATAACTGGAAAACCCTAGAGTGGTGGGTAATCCAAAGCAGAGAAGCATTCATTTCTGCCCCTAATAGAACATGTGCACCCCAGATCACATTTTAATGATGGTTGATAAATTAAAAGTGATCACCAGAACTCATTCTAAGCCTTGATTTTTTTCCAACCCCAGTTTGTCTTAAGCAGCATGAGTTAGGTTCATAGGAACAACAAACGTATCTTCCAAAGGCCCTGAGAGGGCATAGACAGTCCTGGTCAGAAGGTTCAGTGTTCCGTAGCTGAGGAAGTTGTGATGCTCTTGTTGCTCTGTGAGCTAAATGGTCATTTTGTTACCTAGTTCTCCCTGATGTTTTCATATTCTTAACTAAGGTCTGAGTATAGGTTTAATCTCATTTGAGATCCGAGAAGTGCCATTTTCTTTTGTTGTTGTTGTTGTTGGTGGTGGTGGTGGTGGTGTGTGTTGTGTGTCCTCATTTTTTTCATTGCTATAAAAAATAATCTAAGGCAGGACACCTTAACTAAATAGGTTTAGTTAGCTGTTTTTAAGGTCTTAAAGTTCAAACACTGTGGTTGGCCAAGGGAGGGCCTCTGTGGGTGTCACATAGATGGTATCACAGTGGGAGCACAAGTTAAAAGAGTAGACAGCGCCCACATAGTGATTAAGGGTTAGGCTCCCCCTCATTCTCTTGAGAATTAACTTGGGGTCCTATAGGATCTACCCTAGTGTCTTTTGAGGACATCACCATGGCCTAACAAACTCCCTCTAACACCACCTTTGAATGGTCTGTCCAGCTCTCCTCCTTTTCACACCAGGAGCCTAGCTCTGAACTCATGAACTTGTGAGAAGCAAACAATATCCCATGTGAGGCAGACTGTCCTTGTGTTTGATCAGGGTGAAGTTCACAGTCTCTTTCAGTCATGTTCTCGTGATACTTGGCAGCCAGAACTACAGAAGAGAAAGAAGCCTTAGTGTAGAGCAGTTGCCATTCTCCATATTGTAAATACTTTCACCAGGATGTTTCCAGCAATCTGTGTGACATCACTATAAAGACTGCAGAAAAGAGGCACGCGCGCGCGCACACACACACACACACACACACACACACACACACACACACACACACAGATACTCTTGGTTTTTTTGTGACATGGTTTCTCTGTATTGCTTTGGAGGCTGTCCTGGCACTCACTCTGTAGACCAGGCTGGCTTCAAACTCATAGAGATCTGCCTGCCTCTGCCTCCCGAGTGCTGGGATTAAAGGCATGCGCCACCAACACCCGGTTCCTATGCAGATACTCTTAAATTGGCAGTTGTAGTTCACCATTGGAATGTGGAGTATTTGGAAAACAGAAAAGATTTCTTTTTATATGGGATATCAGCTATTCTTAACATCTTGTATATAAAATTTTGTTTAGCCATCATTATGAACTTAGTATTTCAGTTGGTATGATTTTTAATTGTCCTTATTGTGAACATTTAGGAGCATTTTATAATTTGGGGTATTGCTATAAATCATGCAGTATATCATTAGGAGAATGCATAAGTAGGTCTTTGGGTGTCCATTGTCCTTCATGTTTCTGGGTATTTCCTTAGGACAGATTCAAGAATCAATTTGTTTAGATTATGGGTCTTGAAAAGCTATTCCCTGATGCCCACTATAAATTTTGCAACAACACAGTCACCTACTAAAAAACATGAATTTCTACCTGTGATATCACTAGCATAGATACTTTCATGAAGGTTTTGATAAGCTGATAAATTAATTTTAATATTTTAAATTTGTGCTTCAGCCCCAATTGAGCACACAAAGATGCTATATTAATTATAAAACTGTTGGCCGAAGGCTAGGGCTTCTTATTGGCTAGCTCTGTCTTAATTATTAACCCATAACTAATAATCTATGTATTTCTACATGACCTTATCTTACCAGAGAACACCTGGAACGTCCTATCCTCCCAGTCCCCTCATGGCCTCTCTTTTGGTGGCCTCTCTGCCTACCTTTCCCAGAATTCTCCTCACCTCATAGCCCCTCCTATCTTCTCGCCTCTACTGGCTATTGGCTAAACAGTGTTTTATTTATCAATCAATAAGAGAAACACATATACAGAAGGGCATCCGCTGTTAGTGTATATCAACACCGCATGTGTACTTTGTGTTTACAGACAACTGTACCCAGGTCCTCTGCAAGAGTAACAAGCTGTCTTAACCACAGAGCCATTTCTCCTGCCTCTAATAAGTCAGTGTTAAGGTCCTTCTTGGCAAGTGTAGTGAATAGTTTTTTAAACATTATACTTTTTTATTGGAAACAAAACACTTAATGAAAAGCTGCAGTAAACATTTCCAAAAATGTATCTTTTGAGGTTATAATTACATCATTCCTTCTTTCCTTTTCCTTCCTCCAAACCTTCTCATATACTCTTCTTTGCTATTTTTTTTTTACAAATTCATGACCTTTTTTCATTAATTGCTGTTACATCTATAATATACATATATATTCTTATATGGACCCCACTCAGTCTGTATAATTTACTTAAATGCATGTTTTCAGAGCTGAGCATTTGTTCTTGAATGACCATTTGGTGTATCCTTCCCTGGCGAAGACCGTTTCACCTGTGGTTCACTGTCCTCAGTTGCCTATAGTCCTTTGTGCAGGTTGAAGCCTCGGGGCATCTCCCCCACCTACTCTGGCTTGTGTTACTGTTGCTGCCCTTGTTCAGTTCATGTTTAGGCAGTCATGGTGAGACTTGATGAGTACAGTATCTGGTTTTAATAGGAATCACAGTCTCACAGAATACACCCCGATCCCTGCACTCTCTCTGCCCTCCTTTGTAGCGTCCCCTGAGCCTTAGATGTTGGAATGTTTCATAGATGGATCCTTTGGGACTGGGCTCCACAGCTGCCTCTTGATTGGTTGTGTTTTTCTGTAATGGTCTCGGAAAGAGACCATTGTAAAGAGACGTTTCTTTGAGGAGACGTGAGGACTGTACTTACCTATAGGTATAAAGACAAATCTTTAGAGTGTTGTTAGGGATGATGCTGGTTTAGGAAAGTGCTGGTTGTAGGTTCTCCTCTAATTATCTCTGACTTCACTAGCACTCAGGAGTTGGCTCGGTTTCTAGTAGCAGAAGCTGTTATCCTTGTTGGGTGAGTCTTAAGCCCAATAAGACAGCTGTATATTACTGCCACTGTGCCCTTAGGGTTATCATGTGATGCAATTGATATATGCGCGTGATCATTTTTAAAACTTGGAGAAGTTATACATGAGTGCTGTATTTACATCATTCCTACCCCCAATTCGTCCTTTGTCCCCTTTACCCACCCCCTTGAATTCATGGCCTCTGCTTCTGTAATTCTTGTTTAGTTGCATTACATTACATTCTTTAGTTCTCCCTTTCAACCTTCTCCCAGGATGAAGCAGCTTCAGTTTGTAGAAGTTGCTTGTGCCAAGACTTTGTTCACTGTTTTCCCCCAGTCCCCTTTGCATCTTCTATCTTTGATCCCTGGGCTTCATGTTCTCCCTGTGCCAGCCATACCATTCCACTGGCCATTTAGACACAGAGCAATGCAGGCAGGCTCCCCCAGCCTCCAGCTCCCACTCTGTAGGTCACCTTGCTTCAATTCTTCTCTGGCTTGTTACCAGTTTTAGCCCCAAGATGTAGTTCCTGATCACTATCCCAAAGTAGCTCCCGCCCCACATGCCCTCATGATGTCCTTTCCATGCATCACTTTCTCTAGTGTTTAGCATTGCCCATTTTATGGTTGTTCATCATCTCTGCACAAAGAGTCAGAGTCCCATAAGACAGTGAATACTCCTAGAGTCCAAAGGGTCAGGAGGCATTTGTCACAGGCATAAGAATACTCTGTATCTTAAGGTATAATGTTGTCTTTATAAAGTCAGTTTATAAACAGTTTTTAAATACTGAAGACAAGCATTTATGATATTTCTAAGTCATATATTTTTAGATTATTTAAATACTGTGTTGTTTTTTAAACACAATTAGGTTAATATTTTCATGTCATCAAATGTTCCATTGTAATCTTTCATTCAAGTTACATTTAAAAAATTTATGTTTGTAAAGATATTGGGGTTGTAGGTGGTTCAGTTCATGAACTGATTGCTTCGCAAGCATTGAGGACTGGAGTTCAACCCCCAGTATCCACATAAACACTTTAATTATAGTGCTGGAGTGGGGATAGTGGGGTTCCTGGGCTCATTGCTCAGCCCGTCCAGTCTAATTGGTGAACTGTGAGCCAGTGAGCCCGTTTAGAGGCGGTTGATGGGACCCTGAAGATGACACCAAAGCTTCTTTCTTCAGCTTACTTACATGCCTCGACGCATACACA
The DNA here is from genome assembly GCA_030556225.1 of Cricetiscus sungorus. Classification (NCBI taxonomy): domain Eukaryota; kingdom Metazoa; phylum Chordata; class Mammalia; order Rodentia; family Cricetidae; genus Cricetiscus; species Cricetiscus sungorus. The sequence continues at coordinate 125,986,233 of JANBXA010000007.1, read as the reverse complement.
TGCATACATTCACACACACACATGTGTACACATTCGTACACATACATACATATATGCACACAGATGCAAGCACACATACACACATAGACACATGCACACATTCACACACACATACACATCCACACACACAGACACATGTACGCATTCGCACACATATATACATATATGCACACAGACGCATACACACATAGACACATGCACACATTCTCACACACACATACACAGACACATGTACACATTCGCACACATACATATATGCACACAGACGCATGCACACATACACACATAGACACGCACATATTCACACACATGTACACATTCACACACGTATAAATTCACACACACAGACACATGCATGCATTCACACACATACATACATATATGCACACAGACTCATGCACACATACACACACAGACACATGCACACATTCACACACAGACAACATACACATGTTTTCATTTACACCCCGTCATATACACACATGCATGTACAAGCACTTGCATAAATGGACACCCATATGTAATAAAATGAATCAGGTAAGTTTTCACTTACACTACATTTTAAATATATTTTGGGTTAATTTTTACATGTGACTTACATGTAGAATTAATTATGTGTGACTAAATGAAGATGAAAATTCCTAATTTTTGTGTGTGCCATCGTATTGGGGTTTGTTGTTGTTAGCAGTCTCATTTAATCATTTTCTATATTTAAACTTTATCCTGAGTATGTTGCCCTCATGTAAATTTCCTAAGCATAAAAATTTTTTTTTTCTAAGCATCAAACTTCACTGGAAATCTCTGAATTTTCTCCTGATTTTTTTTTCTTTTATGCCAATATCTCTGTTCTTAAAAGAACTCTCCAATGTGGACAGAGTCTGTTTGAGTTAGTTTTTGTCATCACTACAACTTCTGATTAGATACTGAGGGAGCAAATAAGCCGAACTGTGAACGGAAGTTGGGTTCTCAGAAGTGCAGCTATCAAGGGCTACAGCCACGTGTTTCCTGACGCACCTGCCAGGCATTGTAGAGTTGGAGAAGTGTCCCTTCTGCTGATGCTGTTCCCCTCATGCCTAGCTCTCTGTGGCTGCTTGAGAAACCCTTGTGGATTGGATTGAATCAACCTTTGGGGCATGAGGCCTTTCCAGATAGGTGTTCTAAGGACCAGCTTTTTCATCTCTATTCTTTTTTCTTCTTTCAGCTACGGTCTAGCACTGAGCTCCATCCAGATCTCCTCACTGACTGTCTCGCAGTGCAGCCCCTACAGCCAGCCACTTCCCCCAGAGATGCTGCCGCTGATGGTTCTGTGGGACGCTCCCCAGGGCCAGGGCCTGGACCTGAACTCTACCCAGGTAAGAATGTAACAGCAACTCTGGTTCACCTGAGAATTCACCCATGGTCGTCTGCATCTGCTGTGTCAGTAGTCTGCACTTATTCTGTGCCTGCTTGGCAAAGCCAGACCTTCCCTTTCCTTATAAAGAAACGAGGCCAAATAACGTGTTAGTTCATCTAGTTTTGGGCTCCTTCCAGAAGTTTGGTGTGCTAAGCCCTCCCAGGAATCTTAAACTTACTGAGGTAGACTCAAAGGAAATGGTTGGCCCTGAAGCAGGCAGCAGGCTGCATGTGGATTCTAAATGGGATAGTCTTTATCGACTTTCTATTTTAAATGGAAGCCCCAGGTTACTACAGAAACTTTAATATTAGTAAACCAACTTGTACTAATATCCATTGATGTCCCTAAACCAAACAGAGAGGAAGGGAGGACACCCTCTACCTCAGATTGAATCATAGGTGACCCTGTATTTAGAAAAGTATTGGTTGCAACAAAAAGGAAAGACCAGTTTAATACAGCAAGAGAGCTCATCATTTTTCTTTGATCGCATTAGCGTGTGGTTTGGGTGCGTTTTCGAATCTCTATGAGGCTGGAGTACTTGAGCAAGCTTAATTAGTTTTATTACTTTACACACAGAAAGCTCTCCCTGCAAGCCGTCTGAAAGCAAGTCGTACCAGCACCACATTCCAGACAATGACTTTTCCATTTTCAGTGACTTGCAAATCTCACTCCCATCTGCCTCCGATTCCATGGCCAGGTTGGCAGCATGCTATTTTTTTTTTCTTTTGAGAAGGACTAATAAGCCATAGAGAATGAAGAATTTACTGATGCATTCCAGTGGAATAGGAGAAAGGCATGCTTGTGTGGCTTTTTAAGCTTGACAGTTCTCAAGACAGTGCAGCAGAAAAGGGCATCAGGCAGTCATTTCAAGAGCATCAGTCATCAAGACATTCTTAATCACAGTGGGCCAGCATCGAGGAACCTTCCACAGTTACTTGGGAACTTATTCTTTGAAACAACATAGTCTCGTTTTTATTTTTCAGATCCAGAGAGAGAGAGAGAGAGAGAGAGAGAGAGAGAGAGAGAGAGAGAGAGAGAGAGAGAGAGAGAGAGAGAGAGAGAGAGATAGAGAGAGATTAAAATTGGTTTGAATGGCTGGCCAAATCTTAAAGAGATAACATAGATATTCCATCAAAAGTGCATGGCTGCTGTATAACACTACCAGCACATACTGAAAAACAGTGTGTTAGACACAGACAGCTTTTGTTTGCATAGGAGTTTGGTTTGCAAATTACCAACACATGAACAGTCATTCTTACACACTAAATGAATTAACAATCAGGGTTAAAACAACCCATGAAACACCCTTCTACTTTTTCAGGCAATGGCCTGGAAACTCAGAAGTTAGGATCAAAGCTAATCAGAGGCGAAAACCAACATACAATAGTAATAGTTTTCTGGGATTGGCCAGTCTTGTCCCAGATCTTGAACACTATAAAACCTGCTGCTATGGAAAATGCTGTCTGTGTTGTTTACATATAACTTACGGTTCATTTCTTGCACTTTTATGTTAGACTGGGTATGCATTTTTATATGTCAGATAGTATTTTTAAAGTCTTAGAATTTTCAACTTTTTAAGGTTTAGTTTTAGTTTGAAATGGCTTTGCCATGCCAAATAGACTTCCACCTTTTACATTTGATGCTTTTCTATATTTGGTTCTCAAAAAGACCTTGAGCTCTCGCCTCCAGTTGTAGCAGAAGAGCTGTAACACCAGGCAAGGGAGCGTGAGTTGCCACAGCCTCCTGCAAAGCATCTTCTAGTTGGCAGGCATTTTCTGCTATTGAAATGACTTGAAGTAGGCAGGTAGCCACCCTCCCAGTGTTTCCCTGGTATTTTATCTCTCCGGGTAGATTATACGTGTCAAAGTTGATTCTCCTTACTTTTATGTTTTATGTCTGTTTTCCTTGGGTGCTATATTGTACTTTCTTGGCCTCTGAATTATTTTTAAATAATTGATTATGCCTTTTGATTTGCTGAGTAGGCAAAAAAAATAAAATCACAGAGGCAAAAGCCAGACAGGGAGGAAAACTACAAAACCAAACTTACATGCCTTCTTTATTATGCTCTAGAAAGGCACATGTGTGGAGTATGTGCACATCAGCTGCACATGGCTAAAGGTCTGCAGACATATGCCAACTCATGGCACATGCCAGAGGCATGCTGCAAAGTGCTCATTAATTAGTTAAATATGAAACCAGAATTGTTAAGCCTGTTTGATGGAGGGTAAGCAGTGCTCGGAGATGTGCTGGGGTGTGGTTCAGTGGTAGAGGGCTTGTATGGCATGTTTGAGATCTTGGATTCCTTCCTCAGGATTGCACCGAGTGCTTGGCTATTCCCTTTACATAAAAAAAATGCCATACAGATACCGTAAATCAAGAAAATACTTTCTTAATGATTATCAGATGCATATGCCTTTCGTTGCTAGCTAAATGATTTAGTACAGAAATACTTTGATGGAAACTTGTTGAATGTAGATCGGCATGGAAAGGGAAGGCTTTAAGCATGGATTTGAGCACCGTCATCCCTCAGATGCCACAGGACTCAGGGCCAAGAAGGATGATCCGCACAGCATTAAGATGAGTAGGGAAGAGATCCTCCGTGTCCTGAAGTGTCTGCGTCCTTTATTGAAGCAGGTCTCTCAGGTTGATGAGCCAGTGCTTGATTGGAATGGATTGTCTGAAAAGACTCGCCTTTGTGTAGGCCATGCTGAGGACATTTTTAAATTGTGGTGTTTACTTTCTCATTGTTGGGAAATCCCTGGGCTCCCTGGGCCTGCTGCTGAGTGGCCCGAGAGGCAAGGGCAGTTGTGCAAAGACCCCAAGGATGAATCACTTCTAGTTCCTTTCAGACACTATGCAGTGTGGAAATTCCAGTGGTTTGCTGAGGATCGGAGAGAGACTGTTTCACAGTAGGTCAAGTGAGTTCCCCTTTCAGGGTTTCAGGACCAGAATAAATCTGAGCTCATGTGCTCATGTAATGAGCTGATGAGGTAGGCAAGTCTAAACTCAGCGAGTTACAACAGCATGGACCAACTGGACAGTGCCTGGTCTTGGCAGAAAGTCCACATACTCACAATAGATGCCTCCGGCAAATGATCCGTCCCATGTGTGGCTACAGAACTAATGGCGGCTCCCTCTGAACCACAGCTGCAACTGTGGACACAGTATGAGGTGACTTTAGTGAGCCCGTGACCGCGGTCGCAAAGACTTGGTGCTAGACACTAGCTAGAATCATCGAGCAGAAACCCAAATCCCTGGACTCACTCAGAACCACTGATCAGAGGGGCGGAAGCTACAATTGAAGGCTGTCAGACAACCCAAGAGGAGATGAGGCCTTCTCCGCCCTCGCTCATCCTCTGGGCCAGCCTGCTAAATAGACACCCATGCAAGAGCCATCTCCAGATGATCCAGGCTTCTCATGGAAAGGGATGAGATATTTGAGTTCAACAGAAACTACTGTGGAATGGAACACTGAAGCAGCAGAAGCAAGGGAGATCGTGAAGAATGCTTTGTGTCTGGGGTGAGGATGGGGGTGCAGGGTTTATTGGCATTGTTTCTCTTGGGTTATAAAGCAGTCCTTATATTTTAGAGCTAGTAAGTCCTGTTGAACTATTCAGATTTTAATGTAACGTTAAGCTTTTCAAGGAAATATCATATATGAGCGTAAGAAGGAAATGAAGATTTCTTTATAAAATTTTATAATGCCATTAGCTCTCCATCCCATTACTGAGAGAAGGGAGCTTTTCTCCTGCAATAATACCAGTTTTTGTAATAAATAGCACTGCGTTAACATGCTTTATGAATAGTGTTTCATTTTAGTGTAATCTCATGTTATATGTTTTAATATATTTTCTATATTCGTAAATTGAGCGTATTTGCTGTCTTTGGACAGCTTCTTCGAAGGTTGTAAATGTTAGCTATAATTTTCTGTGAAAGTGCCTCCTATGGTCACTTCTCAAAAACTGGTTGTTAATTTGTGGGGTGGTCATTAGCGGCCTCTAAACTGACACACAATTTCCCAGTAGATTAAACTTTATAGGAGAGAGCTGTGAAAGATGAACATAAGCTACATTAAAGTCCTCAGGAAGTCACAGACCATTGTAAAACATGTAAATATATCTTGCATTATCTTTAGAAGCACTGTTTTATTTAGAGTGTACAAAGGGGAGAGAGAAACTGAGAAATTTTGGAATAGGGGTGCATAGGAGGGAATGGAGAAAAAGGGAAATATGAAGGAAATATCTGACTGTGTCTTTATGGTGTCATCAAAAACTAGGTCACTTTAAAGCAGTGGTTCTCAACCTGTGGGTCGTGACCCCTTTGAAGGTCAGATGACCTTTTCACAGGATATCAGCGTATCAGATATTTACATTTCAACTCATAGCAGTAGCAAAATTCTAGTTCTGAAGTAGCGAGGAAAATAATTGTATGGCTGGGTCACTACAACATGAGGAGCTGTGTTAAGGGATTGCAGCATTAGGAAGGTTGAGAACCACTGAGCAGAGCAGTTCCTGTAGGTGATTGCCCATTAACTTGGACTAAAGTCAGTGACAGCAGGAGCAAGCCCCATGTCCTCTACTGTGGGCTCTAATGTCCCTAATGTATAGTTCAGTCCTTCCTAACCCTGAGCCAGTCCAACAGTGTATGTAACGTCGGCAGAAGGCCTTGAGAAAATGCTCTTTTCTGAGCCCATCCCTGGAGTTTCCAATTGAGTAATTCCAAACAATCTGAAAGCTTTGACTCTCTGCAGAATTATTCTTACAAGTGCCCAGCTGATGCGAGGTGCTGTTCATCCAGGCAGTTCTCTTTGGAGGCCTTGGTTTGACTCACAATGTACGGGGATGTGGCTTCTATCAAAACCCTTTCGAGTTTTGTAGAGGGCGGTTAGAGTATAAAGGATCCTATTGATGATACAGTGTTTCATGTAGTATAGGCATCAGGGTAGTCTGAGTATCGACGTGGTATGCCAGATAGACCAAGGAAATGTTGAGGGAAGAATGTTAGGTTTACTCCTACAAACATAATAGCGAAGTGGGCTTTTGCTCATGTGTCGTCAAGAGTGTAGCCTGAAAATAGTGGGAATCAATGTACAAATCCTGCTATAATTGCGAATACGGCTCCTATTGATAGCACATAGTGGAAGTGGGCTACTACGTAATAGGTGTCATGGAGAACAATGTCTAGAGATGAGTTTGATAGTACAATTCCTGTGAGACCCCCTACTGTAAATAAAAAGTGTGTACTCTGTAGTACACAAACGTGTTGCTCACTGGAGAAATCTGTAGAAGGCTCGCTTGTTTGTTTTTTAACTAAGAGTGAGCTTTTACTATACACACTCCATTACAGCCAGTTAACATGTTGGTTCCCCGGCAGCACAGGTCACACTGACAGGTATGGAGGGAGCAGTTACAGCTGCTACTACCTTTATGTGTTTGCAGACTGCTAAATTGGGTGCTTCAATTTGTCCTTGTGTACATATTCCCTTGTACTCTTGCTGACTTTTCATGTGAGAGAAAGCTGAATCACTTAGTTTTCCAACACACACTTTTTTTTTTTATAAAAACATTTTTTTGGGGGGTGAACAAGAAAGGTTCCACACCTGTTGAAGGGGAGACAAAAGAATAAGGCTTGTCAGCTGTGGCTTTGTCCCCCGCTAGGGAAGGACTTGGTTGTCTTTGGTTGTCACTCTCCTCCCCCCCCCCACTACTCATTTAATGTTGTCAGTAGGCTATGGGAAGGGCCATTTGTCAAGCAGGTCTGAATGAACAGATGGATGGCAGGATGGAATTGAGGCTAGAACTTATAAACTGAAACACTTAATACCTTTTGTGGCTGTGTGGAAATGAGCCAAACTTGGGTTCAATGTTACGACTTTCTACTTCTATTGAAGTTGGCCGCCAAGGAAAGAAAAAAATAGGAAGTTAGTCCCTTCTATCTGAATCACAAAGGGTTTATTTTTTCTTAAGAACTGCTTCTTTTTGGTGTTTTTAGTCAAAGTCAGAATCCTTTTAAATATTGTATGGTACTTGTTAAAAAAAAAAAAAAGGTTAAGGATAAGATGGGGATTAACTCACATGGAACTTGAGATGCTTTACAGTAATAAGAGAGTAGTGTCCTAGCTAGATTGACTACGGTGACATGTACCCATCCCATGTTAGCCAAAGACTCTGTTTGGGAGATTGTCATTTATAGTGTTTTCCTTGCTATTGTCATAGACTGCTCAGCCCCAGTCCTGTCCCCAACCATGCCTTCAGCCACTGCTTCCACCCACACTGAAGTCACAGGCACAGCTCTGGAGTCTTGATCCTACTGAGTTAGCCTGTATTTGCCTCACTTCCACGACTATTTCTAGCTGGAATTTGGCCATCGTGCACATGAGCCCAGTTCTGTCTCAACGAACCTGGTTGCTCATGGTTCATATCTGCCTTCCTGTCTATCATCTACCTATCTGTATGTGCATGTATGTATGTGTGTATGTATCACTATGTATCTATCTATCATCTAGCTATATCTATCTACCATCTGTCTAGCTGTCTCATCTGTCAGCCTTGGACTACAGATTTGAGTCTTACCCTAGTGTTTCTGTGAATGCCTCATCAGGTCCTAAGAAATGACAGGTTCTATGCCTCTGATCCCAATTCTCTGAAAGTGTAGAGAGAGTCTATCACTTCCACCTAGTAAGAATGAGCAGATGTAGAAAGTGATGGATCACTATTAAAGGGAACATGCTATCATCAGTCTGCATAGGAATTTTTTCCCCAGGCTAGTTCATACCAAGCTTTTTTATCTTTCTTTTTTACCTTCCACTTTAAAGATAGTGTCTTGCTATGCAACTCTGGCTGGCTTAGAACTCACTATGTAAACAATACTGGCAGTGAACTTATAGAAATCCTCCTGCCTCTGCTTTACCAGTTTGGGGATTCCATCATGCCTGGCTTTTACATCAAGCATTTCTAAGGAATGGGTATACTTTTTGAGAAACACAATATACCTGCTGGCCAATGCCAATGAGAGAGAAATGTCCTCAGTCCTTGTGCTTGGGCGCTTAGGCAGTTTATATTAATACAAGCAATAAGAGTGAGTAGTATTCTGTGTCTCTTTTTAAAAGTCATATATTATATGTCATTAGTGACCATGTTTTACACAAGTCTCTCTTACTGTCTATGAAGCCAGTCTGCTCACACACGATATTTACAAATGGAAACACGTCCTTGCCTCCAACTGAGACATTCCTCTTACTGAGATTGATCACTAGACTTAATGACATTAAGAGTTCTTAGGAGGCAGTAATGTTCAACATCTGTTAGTGCTAACTATTGCTGTGTTCAAATGCTGGGAAATGTATATTACAGTTCTGAACAAAATAGGAGACAGGTGCCACCCTGATGGTTTTTGTTGTTGTTTTTAGAAATGGAGGTGGAGGGGTCTAAAGAAATTAAAATTCAAATCAGCATCATTGAGTAGAATAAAAGAAAACTAAAATAGAATTCTTTAAATTTTCTATCCTGATACTTTGCCTAGTAGTTCATGTTGTGTTTTTAATGCAGATCTACTGTGGGGCTTTGAAGATAAAATTGGATTCAGAAACTCACCACTTAGGTGTCAGTGGCTCCGAATTCACAGTTTCAAAATTATGTTTTGATGGTTACTAGGGTTTGAATAGTGCTTTGGTTGTTGTTGGTTTTGTGAGACAGAATGTCATGCAGAAAGATTGTGTAAATCTAAAGCCCCATCTTGGCTCTCTACCTTCTGAGTATTGTGTTTAAGGACATCACTTCCCTTTAGGATAGGTGGTAGTAGGAATCCCATAGGGCTGTTGTGAGAATGAAATGCAGAAAAGAATCCAGTGTGCTCACTGGCAACTTGTAAGTTCTTGGTGGCTCCCTTTACTTCCCTCCCTCCCTCCTTCCCTCCTTCCCTTCCTCCCTCCCTCTTTGTCTAAAGGACTGTTGATGAGCCAAGTTGACCTCTATGACAGACACACCCCTTTTGTCCTCCCCATACCCCAGGTAGTAATACTATGGAGAGTTCAGGTACAGTTTCTTCCAAGAAGCCAAGACAGGATTCAACCTTGGAGCTTGCAGATCCTAAGCCCTATTTTCAGATCTCTGCAGTAGACTTTCATTCCAGAGCCACAGAGAGTCTATGTCTCGTCAGACTGGCTTTACAGAGTATCCACACCGTGTCTGCTTGAACAATGAACTTAATGAACAGTGAACCTGTGAGGTGAGGCAGGTGCAGAAAAGAGGCAATTGTATTGATGGCCTGGGCCACTGCAATGTCACAAAGCCATTGTGTTGGCACTGCTGAGGGTACAACCTTGGTCACTCCTTGTAAATAGTCTCATCCAGGCTCTGTCATTTACCTGAAAATATAGTTCATAGTGCCTGTAAAACCAGTGTTTGGATATTTTCTTACTCCAAATTTAGTTTTTATAATTTTTATTTCCCTAATCTTACTGTAATGGTGTTTTCTTTATAGCTATTATGCAATAGGTAATTTGTTGCATTGCAGAACAGTAAACCACCCACAGGCCTCATCTGGCCTGCCTCCTGTTTTTGCATGGCCAAAGAACTAGGGGTTTTAAGAATTTTAAAGGTAAATTTAAACAAAAGTAAGTTATTAGGCTTTGCATGAGAATAGCTGCTTGAAAAATGGAGGACATTGCGACAAAACTAAAACTCTCTGGTCCTTTCCAGAAACAATTTAGTGACCTCAGCTTCAGACTTACATCTGGAACCTTTGTCAATGACCAAATGAAATCAAGGAATCCATAAAGTGAATTAACTAAAATAAATTAATTAAAGAGGAGAATGCATTCTAAGAGGAGTTAAGAGCATATAGTACTTAGGAATTTGGCTGGGCCTGTAATCTTCTGGATTTAGCAGATACTTCAGAAGTCTCCCAGCCTATGGCTTTGCAGAGAACTTTATGAGGCCCAACAGTGAAAGCAGATGGTAGCAAAAGTCTCCCTTGAAAGGATCCAGGCTGAGTTCCCTCCTTTCTGTCTTCCCTGGGATGTTCTCTGAAGCCCTAAGATTAGAGGAACTCAAATGGAAGAATCCCTGAAGTCATCACCTAGCAAGACGATCTCCAGAGATATTCTGGAGTGGTATATCCTGATGGACGTGGTCCTCATCCGGGAAGAAGCTGCCGGAGAGAAAAGAACAGGGTTTTAGGCATGATGAGCCAGAGGCTGGCAGTGAGACACAGGAGTCATCATGGTGTTAACCTATCCATATTTGTTCTCCCTAGAACGGGTAAGTGTCTCAGCCTGTAGAGTACCACAGCCTGTTTTCTAAAATCAAAGTCTCTGAGATGTACACACCAATCCTCAGGAATAAAACAAGAAGTTGAAACATCAAGCTTTCAGGGCTCACTTGGTCATAGTCCAACAGGGAAGACACTTGCTTCCTCAAAATACACTATGTCTCACAGTAGGCCTTGATGTCTGTATAACTGAAGACTGAAGATTCCATTTCCCAAATAGAGAAAAATGTTCCATCAAGATTCTTTCCAAAACGTTGTGTGTGAGCATGAATTCTTGATGAAATGTGAATGTCTGCTTGGGAGTCCAGTAAGCTATAAAGTAGAGAAAGGCTGTAAGAACTAGGTGTGAGAAAGAAAGAAAGAAAGAAAGAAAGAAAGAAAGAAAGAAAGAAAGAAAGAAAGAAAGAAAGAAAGAAAGAAGGGGGACACAACAAAACTAACTTCATTGTCCGTGCAGTTTTGCCTCAGGCCAGTGATAAACTGAAGACTGGTCCCTCATTGTACCTCAGTCCCTGCAAAGGCTGTTGTTACTAACTTTTACACATCTAGGAAAGAGAAGTTCCCTCAGAGTCCACAGGTCAGCATTTCGTTCTGCTAGAAGAACATGGCCAACAAGACCAGGTTAGCTATCCTTGCTACAGGTCTGTTTGCAAGTAGCCTCAACTACAGATGGGTTCAGAGGTCCATTGGCTGTAGAGCAGGTAGGGTCATGGACCCTATCTTTGGTACTATCGTCATGGGATACATAGCAAGGGTTAGGAGACCCAATATGTTTACTAAAATGGTTATTACTTTTTATGAGTAAATTGGACTTTGCTACCAAGACAGAGCAGAGAACTTTTTAGTTACAGCCAGGAACTGTTAGCCATGCTGGTTCCATCTTTCTTCTTTCTGCTTTTCCATTCTGACATGAAAGGGGGTGAAAATCTAAAGTACAGGGAGAGGGGAGAGAGAAAATGCAGATATCCAAAGAGAAGTCTTGAGTGATTTGCATGTTCACTTACCCTACTGACTATTCTGTGTAATTTAGGGTGTCTGAGTAGGAGAGTTGATACTTAAGAGAAATGCAGTCCGAGATTTGAGGTTTGATGTGTCATGCATTGTCTGGAAAGATCTAAGAGGGCTGCATGAAATGTTGGCCCCAGAGAAGTGCCGGAATGATGCCATTCGAGTTGCAACAGAATGTCTTTGTTCTGAAGCACAGATGTTCCAGGAACTTTCCTGAACAGAAGCTAATTACACCTGGTATTTCAGAATGTTTGATGGTAACCTTTGGCATTCATGTGGGTGACATACCTTCTATTTGTATCATGGCATATTCCAGAAAAGCTTGAGAGCATGTATATGATTCCGAACACTAGTATCATCTTCTCTGGTGGTAAATCTAGCTGCATGAGCTAGAAATGTAATTGGGCTGCCTACTCTGAAGTTTGGAGCTCTTGGGAGAATATCTCTTTGTAAGAGAACCTGAATATTCATGTAACTGTCCAGACATCAATACATTCCTACTTTACCTTATTTATTTCTGTTCCCCAGTGAACAGCAGTAGTCTTAAACACAAAGCTAATAGGTACATTCTTCTGAGCTGCACCCGTACTTACCTTAATCCAGCAGCCCCCAGCACATTGCTTTATCCATTGCCAGGTAGCTCTCCTGTCAGGTGACACATACATGTTTTCTTTGTCTTAGAGCATTGGAGACAGTTGCCATTGTTTGCCATCAATTAGCTGAGGGTAGTATGTCAGGGATGTACGGGTATTGTCATTTTAGTCTGACAGCCACCCGATGCGGTTGAGAAGGGATTGTTTCATTATGCTGTTATGGGGCTGCTGGATAATGATACTCCACACTGCAAAGTGGGGGAATGAGGGGGAGACAGGCAGAAAGAATGGATTTTTAGCGATTGGCAATATTAAAATTATTCATGCCGCGAGGAGAGGGGAAAGATTAGAGGGAAGAATATGCAAACCCTTAGGAAGTGGCTTTCTCCTAACACAGATGAAATATGGATGCAGTATTGTCCTTCCTGATGGAGAGGCAGAGAGAGGGGCAGTACCCTGACATTAGACAGGAAGGAAAAAGGGAACAGTCCCTTCTCATCCATAACAAGGATTACCATAAACTGGATAAACTGGGGCTTCTCCCATTCTCCAATTAACTTTAGAATTAAATACAGACTTCCTAGAAAATTACCCTGGCAGGCATTTTCCTTGCTAGAAAACTCTTTCTGGTGTGTGAATTTAGGTCAGGAGGGCGTTTTCCATTGGATGACAGCGCAATTAAATTGCTTTGAGGTGTTTTGTGAAGAATAGCAGATGGTATTAGTCTTAAATTTTCACTTTTGGGGACCAAATTTCTGGATAGCCCCTATATTGGCCATTTTCCTCAGAACATCTAAAGGGAAGTCTTTCTTTAAATTCTGAAAATTAACGAAGGCTGGATCTGTATGCTCTTGGAGAGGAGAAACAAAAAGAAGCAGTGAAATTGTAAAGATACTTCAAGATAAACTAAGCTTCAAGAGGGACAATTGTGTTGACATTTTAGTAACAGCCCATTTTCTCTCCTTAACGAAGTGCAGTCATGCATGAAAATGACTTGTTATCTTCTAAACTGAAATGTATTATGGGTTGTATCTCAAAGGTGTGTATTACTCCTTCAAAGTAAAGGACAACATTTTAACCCTATGAGGATTCATTCTAGGCCCCAAATACTTTATATACATAAAAATATTGAACAATAAAAAGCTGATTGAATGTGATGAATAAACCCCTCCAGTGTAACGAACTCCAATGCACAGTTCATATGTGGGTTTTTTGTTGTTGTTGTTTCTTAGTTTGTTTGTTTCTACTTGGGCTTTAGATTAGAAAGCTTAATTGGATATTTACCATTTTGGAGCAGTATATGTCTTTGTGATTCCCTAATCATATTAAAATTGTATTGATTGCAGTAATACAGTCAAGTGATAAGAGCATCTGTGAGTATATAAACATAGTTCAGTCTTGGTGCTATGTGATTGTAATTTTCTAATCTTATTTTATTTTCTGTATATCAGTGTTTGACTGCATGTATGTCTATATGACTGTGTACCACATGTGCATTGTCCACAGAAGCTGGGCTAGAAGAGGGCGTCAATCCCATGGAACTGGGATTACAGACATTTGTGAGTTCCCATGCAGGTACTGGGAACCAAAGCTGGGCCTTCTTCAAGAGCAGTAAAAGGTGCTAACTGCTGAGCCATCTCTTCAGCTCCCATTTTGGGCTTTTAATACATTCTATATTTATATTGCTTCATGCGATCCTGTGAAGCGTTATCCTTTTTAAGATGAAGAAATGTCAGGCAATCATTAGAGCTAAACTTAAAATGTGACTCCCATTCTGTGCACTTTCTTCTGTGCCTAACCATGCTGACACTGTCTGTCCTGAGTGCTTGATTTCTGATGAGGCCCAAGGAGCCAAAATCACCACTGTGGTTAAAAGGCTTATTGAACTCCTCCCAGGTCTAAATTTCTCCTCTCGGGAGAGGGATGGGGAGACAAGATTAAGCTTACCTTTCATATGGACCCTCTAATTCTTGTTAATGTCTTCTTGAGAGCCAATTTACTTTATGCTCATCGATTAGTTTGTTCCTCTGTGCCTTGACCCTTGAAATTCTGCCTAAGAGATGAATGGTCAGCCCAGACTTCTTCCCTTATGCTAGCCACCAAGCAATTAATGTCATTTCTCAGGAGCCCAACCTACATGGCTCTGACATTCATTACAAGTGAGAGTTACCATCTTCAGATAACTTTGATTCCCTTTCTAGTGAGGACAGGCCAGAGCCTACACACACACACACACACACACACACACACACACACACACACACACACACACACACACACACACACACACACACCTAAATCTCCTCTAGGCTCATTATTGATGGCCCAGGACATCCTGCTTGCTGCAGTAAAGGACTCCTATACCTGATCACTCACGCATCAGCCTGCAGGCCTCTCTCCTTTCCTTGCCTGTGGATCAATATGCCTCTGACACGGATCTGAAATCATTAGGGGGGGGGGTCAAAAAGCACATTTCTTACCAGCTGTTTGTTTTCCAAACCAAATAATTCAGTTAATTTCTTGTCTGGATTACATTTCAGAGCTGCTAGATTTCCCTCATCAGGGCTGAGAATGGGCAGGGACAGGGAGAGTGTTTGTGACCATCTCACACAGCCACCTGTGTGCCTCCACTCTAACTTTTCAGATGCCCTGCTAGGTAGGGAGGCAGCTTGTTTTGAATCCACCTGACACTGGAGAGGCAGTGTGGGGTGGTGGTTGGGGGCGTACGACCTTAAGTCTCACTTTGAATTTCATCCTCACTCGTTGTTCACCTACCTAGTGACCGTAGCCATCATTTAACCATGAACCAGATTAGACCTCAAGCCTCATCGATAAATAGCAAATGTTTGTACGTCCTTGGCACATGACAATTATTGGATCAGCCCTAACTGTGAGTTCCCCAGTATGGAGAAGAAAGCAGAGGGAATGGGGCTGAAGCCTAATTCAGCCCCTGCTTCCCCATGTGTGTACCTGGACCACTTGGAGAGTCACAAGAAGTTTAAACTCTCAGTCTGCCTTGCCCTAAGATGTAGGGAATCAGAAAGTATCTCTTCCTTCCATGCCTCTTTGAGATTATCAGATTATTTCATCTCAAAGTTGCTCTGGGGGTTGAAGCTAGTTTTATACATGCCAGTCATGGACTGGCCTGCTGAACTATATCCATAACTTCCTCTTTCGACTTTTATTTGAGACTGTCTCACTAAACTGCTCAGGATGGCCTTGAATTTGAAACCCCTTGCTTTATTCTCCCTGTTATCTAGGATTACTGGTTTACTCCACCAGGCCTGTCTATGCTAGCTACTATTTAATATCCTTGACTTACAATCTATGTGCCCACCCTCTGGATGGATGGAAACAGTCACCAAATGATGTGGGTGGTAGCCCACCACAGCCCTGGGATGGTCCAAGGCAAGAAGTCTTTATTTGGGGTCACTAAAGTATTCCTTGCATCCTCAGTCCACATGGTGAAGACCTTACAAGTGAAGTATCCCCAAAGGTGGCCTGTTCGTTAAAGATAATATAGTAATCGTTATTACTATAATGATATAATATAATACATTAATTATTATAACAATATAACAGTTATAATATTTATAACAATCATATTGTATTATTAATATGACTGTAAATGGTATATTAATAGTTATTGTTATTAATAATAAATAATAATAGTTGTAACAGAGATATGATGGTTGACATTGAGTAACAAATAGTTTAAGGTGGCAGCCTAGACTTCCGTGGCCCCAAGGGCCTTTGAGATAGCATCTAAGAGCCATGTGGATCACCTCATAGGGAGCCACCTTTCCCTACCACTGCTCTAAGCCAGGCCCCTATAAAAGAGTCCACAGCAGTGGGGAGCAGAGCTCCTGGCCCTGGGAAGCAGGCAGAGTCTTTACATTCATTCCTCCACCAGGTTTTATTTCCTTGGGGCTCCACCATCTCTTAATCACAAAGGCAATAAGGGTTCCTAGTTTGTTCCTTTGCTGTGCCTAATCAGTTGTTCCAGTTGCCACTCACCAACCCTGTCTGGAAGTTCACTGAAAAGCCCCCTACGAGCTTTGGAGACAGCACTGACCCCCAAGGTGACATCGACAATGAAAGCTGCCTCCAGGGCAGTCTGTGTCCGGATGATTTGGTCACAACAATTTTGTTAATATTGTGCTGTGCTCTGGAGGGCTCTGGTCCCTTCCTTAGGCTTTGATCAATAGGCCACATTGTACACACCACTTGTTGAGTTGTGGAAATCATTTTGATTAAGTATGGAAATACTTTTTCCTTCTGTGAATAACCTCATAGTTCCATCCCGACATGGAGATTCTCTTCCTAAGATTGGAAATCCCTTGGCAAAGCCTGTGCGTTTGTCAGCAAGCATATGCTGAAGTAGGCAAGTCTGCCAGAAGCCGGCAGGTATTGAAACTTAAAACGCTGAGATTTAGCACCTGCTTTGTGCAGAGAAGGTGTTGGAATGTTGTGTTCAAATGAATGAAGGAGGAATACTTGGAGACTATATACTTAAGAGTATATCCTAGATGTGCGATTTGATAAGGTTAGACATTCTAACCTTATTCTTGGAAGTTGCTGTGGACAGAAAGACATTTTCCAGGCCACGATGGCGGTTTCTGAGACTTCCAGGTCCTTGATAAAGGCCAAGGATAGTTAGTTCCTGTACCTGTAGCTAGCTGACTTCAGAGAGTTGTCCTTTGGACGTACATTAAAAAGCCGTGCTTGTGCCTCTTATTACTTATCCTCAATTTCATGTCATTATTTGATCATAAGTAATATCTGCAACTAGCAGTTATATCTTGGACTCTGCAAGCAGACTCTTCTGTATAGACATTGATAATTAGTTTCTTTCAAGTAAGGCATAATCTCTCTATAATTCTCTTAAAATCTCTATCATTTCCATCCCATATCTTACAAGACAGAAGTAAGTGATGGGCTTTCTTTGGCAGAAAAGTAATTGATTATGCCCCATGTAAGAAACTGTTCAAAAACTTTCAAACTCAGACTTTAAATTGAAGCCTGGGATTTTCTCTTTTCCTCTCATGGGGTCCCTGGTAGAGGATCTTCTCCTGTTTCAGTATTATGAATCAGCTATAGCTACAAAGGGAAGGGTTGTGGACATATGTTTGACCTTGGAGCTTGTAAAACTTGTAAAACCCAATCCTTAGCCAGCCACCTCCGGTACCTTACCCAGTACACCTTCTCCACCACCTCCTCCCCTGGCCATCCTAGTGTACCTTCGTATAGGTTGGACAGTTCTTTCCTCAGCTCGTACCCCTGGCTTTCTGCCCTAGGACTCCTGGATGTCTTGAGGTTAGGCCTCTGTGATGTGAGTCTGCTTACTAATCTGAGAGAATTAACACTTCCTGGAGCAACCTTTGATCAGAAGAGGGCAGAAATCATTGGATAAAATTTCCATCTCTATGCTAAAGCCCTCGAGATAGATTTTATTGGCATTTTGATGGTCTTTATTCATTAAAAAAGCTAACAGGATGCAGTTGGAGATAGCAGATATTAACCATGTCTGATTTTCTAGTTTATCCCAGGACTAAGTCTTGTGTCTCCCATATGATAGCTACTCCATAACTACTTTTGGAATGATTGACACCTTAGAGAAGTATGAGAAGAGGCCAGGGCTGTAGCTCTGTGGCAAATTACTTTCCCAACATGCATAATGTTCTGGGTTCAGTCCCCAGCACGGGGAGGGAGAGGGTGATGGAGAGAAAGGTAAAAGTAGTAAAATAAGTATGACAAGGTAGAGGGCTTAGCAAAAGTGCTAAAGTATAAACTGTTGTCATTAATTTGGAATGTGGTCACCTATCTGGTTGGGTAGAACCACAAATTAGTGTGTATTAGAAAACTGTTAAAAAGTCAACATTAGTAAATCTTGGTACTTTGACAGATTGGTGCATGCAGGCATTTCTCCCATTTTTCAAGCTGAAACCCACTCAGGAGCAGGAGTACACAAATGATAGAGTAACTTGCGTGTGTGTGTGTGTGTGTGTGTGTGTGTGTGTGTGTGTGTGTGTATGTGCCTATACATACATACATACATACATACATACATACATACATACATACATACATACATACATACATCGGACTCATCATTTAAAATAATGTTGGATAGACAGATGCTAGATAAATACACAATAGGTGGTTGGTTGTAACTTGGTTGGGAGAAAGGATAGTTCCTCAGCAACTCCTCGCTTTCAGTGACAGATTACAAGTGTCCCATATTGTCTAGCTTATTTAGTTGTGGCTAATGTGAAATCTGTAGTTACTGTAGACCTTTGGGAAACACCCTATTAACAGGAGCAACCAAGTCTCCCTGTTGCCCACTGGGTTGCAAACAGCAAGGCAGTGTGTCCCTTGTGATAAACATAAATACATACAAACAAAAATACCTCTGGGGTGGAGAAGTGAAAGGTACATTCAGCACCAATTACAAAACAAATGGGAGCTGCTGTTTCTATGTTTAAGCAGAATTATTTTCCAAGGTAGCTATGTTTTCGTGGTGTCTGTGTGACCTATTATTCCATTAGTTTTTAGAAGAGTATAGAAAAGCCAAGCTCCATGCTGACAAACACCAATATTGAAACTATTGCTGCAGTCAATCCAAACAGCTTTCTCCCTTGGGCCACCTTATTATTCTGAATACAAGCAGAATTGTGGTTCCCTGAGCCAGCGGGGGCACAGATGAGGGCAGTGATTCATAAGGTGACTCCAGCAAGCTTGCAAAAGTGCCACTTGCATGAAGTTAGCTTGCATAAGGAAGCTTGGGATTGACTTTTTGAACTGGTAAGCACTTCCTGGCCTCACTACCACTTCAGGACCTAGAGGGCCACGGAAGGGTGAAGGTTTCTGAGGACATGAGCCAGCCTGACAGAATGTTGATTTACCAGGAATAAACCCTTCACATCAGATCACATCCATGTCAGGAGCTTTTTGAGCGGGAAGATGGTAATTCTGCCTCTTCACGTGCTCCCCTAAGTCCTTGAACTCTTATTCCATTGGATTAGTCTTTTGGGGGCTGGGTCACCTGGGGTCTTAATTTTACCCTGGTGAGGTTGGCTGAAAGTGATATTGGTCTAAAAATACAACTCCCTGAACTTTTAAACCTTCAGTGTTTTTTTTTTTATAATATGACTTTCTTAATCCTGAACTTGATTTTTTTTAATTAAAAAAAAAATCCATTTGTTCTTTGATATTGGCAAAGTTCAGAAGGAGCCAGAATGGGCATAGAACAGAGAAGTGTGCAGAGAAGGAAGAGGAGGAGAGTCGGTAATGATGCCTCCTAATGAGATGTCTGCCAAGTAGGCCCCCACACTAAGGTCCTTCCTCTCTGATAGACTTTGAAAGTGACAAGCCCTGGTTATCAGGTGACATGGTACCAATTAGCTGATGTAAATGGGCATGCAGGAAAGTTTGAGGTCAGATACAGCTCTCAAGGGTGAGGCTGCCCCAAGAACGGGGCCGTGACTCGCCATCAGCGCGTGATTGGCAGTGGGGGGGGGACCCCTGAGCTGTGGGTGAGGGCCACCTTCCCATTTTGTCATCTTGGATAAGGACTTCTTTGGAATAAGAACAAGAATATTCTTCACACCATCAAAGAAATGCTTGAGTCTTCTAGGCTCTTAGTTAAGGGTGTGGGACCCTATGATGGGACTGGAGTTATGTGGGTTTTGTTAATTTTACACTGACTGTGGAGGGGCCTGACCCAGAGCATCTAGCTACACAGTGAGAAGGGGCAGGAGGCCTGTCTTGTGCCCCTTTACAGTCGGCTGACTGAACATGCCATCATACAACTGTCATCTTTCGTGACTATAAGGCACAGACACACACACACACACACACACACACACAAAAAATGTTTACATAGAAGCCAACCACACAAGATGGAGGAATTGTAATGACCAGATAGGAAGCTGGCAGGGCACAGCACTTCAGAGACAGAGGTGAGGCTGGGGCAAGCCCAGCTGTAGTTCCTGAGACACAAGAGCGAAGGAGCCTGTCCCCCACAGAAACAAAAGCTGTGTGTATCCACGAAAGGGAGAACTGTTCCCTAAAAGGCACTCAAGAGAAAAACAAACAAGCCCCTGAAATATGCCTGCTGTCAGCCTTGGTGTTTCAAATGTGGCCTCCTTCACGGCTCTGTCTCATGCTGCCTCTCTCTTGATTTCAGCTCCCATTTTTGCCAGTAATCATCCAAGCCGAAGTGGAGCAGCTGCTGGGGCCGTGCCACCCACACATCCTGTCAGTCACCCTTCTCCAGGACATAATGTACAGGGGAGCCCCCACAACCCCTCCTCCCAGTTACCTCCACTCACAGCTGTGGACGCAAGCACCGAGAGGTAAGGCCATCTGTCTCCCTCTCCTAATAGGTGTTGCCGCCAAGAGAAGAGCTCTGACAGTCGCTGAATTTTATTAATAATCCGTTGGTGGGTTGAGTTAACCGGGGGTGACATTTTAAAAGTAACGTACACAAAGCATGTGGACCAAATACCTCATTATCTGTTACATTTTGTATAGCGAATGAAATGATACTGGCAGTGAACAGCAACTCAAGTGTCAGGAGCTGGGAAATGTGTTGCAGTGTCCCATCTTTGCCATGTCACCTTGTTTCAGGACTCAGTTTTCAGTGAGATGAGTGTCTGCAGACACAAACAGTGCCGTGGTCACATAGACAGCAATGTAAGTTTGTGTGCTAGGAAGCCTTCCATTATTAACAGAATGGCTGAAACACAGTACACATGCGGTTGGTTTTGGCTGACGGTCTCAGCGATTTCACCTCATGGTCACTGGGCCTTGCTTTGGGCTCATGAGAGTGGCAGAGAGGGCCTGCTCACCTCGTGTTGGCTAGGAAACCAAGGGAGAAACAGGAAGGCACTACATTCTCAATTTCTCCTTCAAGAGCATGTCCCCAGCAACCTAACTTCCCGTCACTAGACCCTACTTCCTTAGCATTCCACTGCCTCCCCGAGGAGCAGTTCAGGGCAGTGCCCAGAAAATGTCTCAGCACCCAGGCTTGGGTAGTTGCTCAAGATTCAAGCTGGAGTGCCTTGGGAGAAGATGACAAAGTGACAGAAAATATGACATGCTAGCCAGGAAGCGATTGTTCACTCAATACTTTTGTTGGTACTGTCCTCAAAAAAAGAATTTCTATGGCAAAAATCCCTGAAGAACTCTATGTTCCACTTTTGCTTCTGAGTTCTCCAATGGTTTTATCCATTTGGGGCTAGAGGAGGCTTCTCATACCTCTGTTTCTCCGGTGCATCTGTTTCTATGAACCACAAAGTCAAACAGTTTCTCCGTGAGTGAAAAGGCATGGTGGCATAGGCCTTGAGAGAAAAGGACGTTTTCTCTACACAGATAAAAGGGAGCAATATCTCAGACAGCAAGACCAACTGCAAGATGAGTGGGGGAGAGGGCATGCCCCAAGCAAAATGGTCTTGCTCACTCAAGATAGCAGTGTACACATGGATGACGATTAGGTGATAATGGGCCGGCTGGCTTCTGTGGAAACTTAAGTTTTAAACTGAGAAGTTGCCCTCATCCTACTGGAAGCAAATAACCATTGTCAGAAGAAACATGCCATGAGCTTGGCTTTATAGAGGAAGGACTCTGCCTAAGAAAGCGTTAACACTTGGAATGAAAGATGGGAGGGTACAGCGTAAAGCTATTTCAGGACATCCGATATGATGCCTTGAAGTAAGACAGACAAGTAAGGAGAATTCACACAAGAGCTTTATTAGGAGGCAGATTTGCCAGAGAATAAAGAAAAGAAGCCAAGTCAATGCCCAAGTTGTCTCTTGAAAACTGTGCCTTTTGCAAAAGTTGAAAAAAAAAGAGTAAGAATTGAATTTCAGAGAATGACTTTTATGAGATAGTAAAAGAACCACGTGTGGATGTATGTGATAATTAGATGTGGGAATAGGAAGGTAAGAATTATTTTAACAGCCGTGTGTCCATGGTAAAGTATAGCCTCCCCTTGAAGGAACTGTCAGCAAAACTACGTCCATGGCTGCCACCCATTACATTCATGGTCACTGGAAACAGAAAATCTATTCTCCAGTTACCTAACCTTATCTCTTTTAGTGTTATTACAGTTTCCAAATGGACTGAAAGTGTTGTTCACCATAGTATGCCATAGTATCTCACACAAGGCTGTTGACAAACACATGTACCTTGGTGTGACTGAGGGATTAGGGCCGGAATCTAGAGAATGTTCCATGATCACAGTGACCAGTAGCGTAAAGTAACCATGGAGAGAGAAAGGAAGAAGGGAACAGGACAAGACCACACGATGGCTCTATGTGAATGAACAAAATAGACACTGTGCTTTCTCGGTTTTATATTGCTGCATGTCCTTGCCACAGGGTGTGTCCTCTGACCCCACACCTCAGTGACTGGACTGGGCATACGTGAGATGTGGGTTATCTCTTCCAGTCAGGTTGGAGAAGAGGATGACATGAAGAAGCCCTGAATCATTCACTGTGTTTGCACTAGGGACCTGGATGAAAAGGCAGAGAGGAAATAGGCTTACCTTCCGCTCTGGGTTTATACATCTTTGCTCTGTTTGCCTGGGAAATGCCCCAGTAAAAACTCTAGCAGCTCTCTTAACGGAAGCAGGTTGATCACACTCTGCGATTTTAGTGGGGCACTGGCATCTTTTCCTGCTTCGTGGGCATTGATTCATCATTTACTTAGCTTTAGCTCATTAATAAAATGGGCTGAGTCACTGTCAGAAGTCAGAAAAGGCCCCCAGCAACTGCCCACCTAAAGTCAAGTTCTTTGATCCTGACCATCGTAAAATAAATGTAAGTTCCTTCAGTTTGATGAGAGTCTGTTTTTATTTTAAATACTAACTGAATGACACATAATTTCAGGGATTTGAGCAGTTCCACGACACATGCCTGATGTTGATTTGAACTTCTTAAGGGAAGTAGTGTTTTCCTGTGTCATGTTGTATGAGCCACCAGCAGTACGTTCTATGTATGACAGTGGCTACCCTTGAGAGGAACTCAGTATCTTTGGAAATGTTAATTCGTTGAGCATTATAGGATGTCTGTTACACCAGCAAATCACAAAAATATTTATGGGCAGCTATTTTGAACTGGAAAATAAACCCTTGTAGCCTCAGTCTGTGTCACTCATCTTTGCAAGAGAATACCAGCTGTCTCCCTTCCTTCTGAAGGCCACACCTCTGGTATGCTCTGTAGTACCACTGACAGGGATGGAAGCTGTGAATGCCCCCCACAAAGGAGGGGCTTACAGAAGATTTTCTAACCCTCCCCCCCCGAGACATAGATGATTGAGACAGAAAAAAAGATCTGCAGAATGTGTAGTCTAGAACATGAATTAAAACCCGAAAATGTTAGGAATCAGTTTTGGGAAAAATCGTTAAATTGTTTTTACCAAATAAAGGATGTCAGTTTCTCTAGTCTCTCATGTTATTTCAGATGTGACTTTGCTAGAATTCTAGGCACTTGGACATCTATGAGGGCTTGTATGTCCTTGACCATCCAAAGCTAATCCTCATTACTGGAAACTTGGTACCATCTGCTTAGATGCTGAAGGTCAAAGAGTCACTATTTCTCTGCACAGTTTGTGCAATTAATGAAGTTCTCCATTCTAGGCAAGCCAGCCTGTTCACTACTTTGCACTTAGTTTACTCCATGCCATGCCTTAACTTAGCCTTTCCTGCTATTATATGCAGCCTTCAGTGCTCAGCTCAGTGTTCAGCCCAGGAATCCTGCCCCTTTCTCAGGTCAGAGGCTGACATCCCTGTGGGGCCCCTTGGCTCTTAGGATCTGATACATCTACCATAGGATATCTACCAGCTAGAGCTGAGTTTGATGTTGGAGGGCAGAGGCCTTGTCTCCTCATAACCTTCAGGGTATATTGCTCTGAGTTATATGATGGTGCATATTGAAGAGGCTCTAACACTGGATAGGGAGCATTGAGGAAAATGCCTGGGAAGCAGGAAGGAATTGCTACCCATTGTCCCAATGGAACCTTCCCATAGTTTTCTCTTAGATCTCTGTTTTGTTTTTGTCAGGACAGTGGCTTTGATTCTCAATGCCTCTGCTATCTTATACCTCTTGCAAACTTTGATGCAATACCTAGGTTCTAGTCATAGGTACACACTCAGAGAGGTATGGTGCTTTCTTTGACCATCAATACTAGAAACCTCGTACTGTGGTCTCTTATTTGAATATGCTGCATCAGAATACATCAAAACTAGGGCTGTTGCTTTCCTAAAGAAAGCTCCTGAGCAAACGGGGATCTTGGTGTCTTCAGCTACATAGCTTGTTTATAGCCTCACATATGTTACACATTATCTTCGTTCTCTCTTCTTAATCTTTATATACATATATATATATATATATATATATATATATATTCAGTAATCATAAAAATGTAGCAAGATGTTAAAGCTTATCAGGATCTATCCTAGCCCTGGGAGCTCAGTGGTTCATGGAATCTTTCAGTGAACTTGTATTTATGAAGCACGAGATAGACTGGACACTAAGGACACCATGGGGCATGTGATAAACTAGAGCCATATCTTCTCTGAGCACTGAGTCTAATGGGGGCAGCCAAGCCAATAGGCTCTGATAACTTAGGCAAGGGAAGGGTGATACAGGGGCTTTGAAGGCGCAGAGCAAGAGCATCTGTTCTCAAAACGAGGGAGAAAGCAATGCCTCCACCCCAAGGGCACTAAAGGTGTGTGCAGTTGTCAAGAGAGAAGATAACAAGCATGGGCAGAGCTGAGCATGTCACTGAGAGTGACCCTTTATTAGCCACATTAAGGAGTTTCATCTTCCTCTGGGGAAAAATTTGTATGTTCAGCCAATAGGAAACCATGGTGACTCTAGCATTAGTTCTAAATGTGCCTGTTTTTCACCCACAGTAGATTCAGAATATCTTCTAGAAGAAATGGCAAGGAATG
The DNA here is from genome assembly GCA_030556225.1 of Cricetiscus sungorus. Taxonomy (NCBI): domain Eukaryota; kingdom Metazoa; phylum Chordata; class Mammalia; order Rodentia; family Cricetidae; genus Cricetiscus; species Cricetiscus sungorus. The sequence continues at coordinate 125,961,011 of JANBXA010000007.1, read as the reverse complement.
GGAAAGTGTTTCATTTGGTCTCAGTCAGACAAAGGCTCTGTCCTCTGTAACTCTTAGACTAATAAGTAGGCTCTGTGGGGTTGATGTTATTTTATTTCCTAGTACAATTTGAAATGATAGTTTTGTTCTTTGCCATTCCAGGCTTTTATCCTACACGGTTATGATTTATTGGGTCTTTGAAGACTCCCAGAGTGTCAAAAAAAATCAAATGAAAATTCTATCTGTTGGAGACAAAGTGTAAAGGTCTGGGAATCAGAGACACTGGTTGGCCTCACTTGTCCACTGTATTAGAGGAGAGTTAACTTCTACTAAGAGCTCTCCACAGGACTGTGCGCATCCTCACACAGCTGCAGGTTACTCAGGGCACATCACTGAGTGGCCCCCTGACATGGTAGCAGATACTCTGTCATGTGCACTGGGACATTTCTAACCCCAGAGGGCAACAAATAAACACACACAATAAATAAAGTCGGTCAGTCTTGATTCTCAAGGTCATGTGGCATGAAGTGAACTCTGTAGCAGCAGGCTCTACCATTGGATGATGAAGTTGTCAGGATCAGAGAGTTCTATGAGAGGTCAAGATGTGGTCCTCGCCTAGCATCCCCTGAGGATGTCAGTTGCTTTCTAGAAAGATGGCTTTTGTGGATATTTGAGATTAAGAGGGTAAGAGCCCCAGATCCCCTACTTCTCCTAGTGTGAACATAAACCCACTGCTAGACTAATCTTCCCTAGCCTACCTCTGATTTAAATGTCCATCCAACTCTCCTGGTGATGTTATCAAGAGTTAACTCTCGATCACCAACTTCAACTTACCATTTTAAAGACTTGAAAAGCCTACAACTGAGCTTTGATCTATTCCCTAGCCCTTTCACATATAATTAATCTATCAATTTACCCATGGTTTTCAAGTTTAATCAGCACTATTCTTCTACTCCATCCCCCCCCCCCGCCCCGCCCCAGCCTGGCCTGCATCTCAAGTGCAGCTTCCTACTTGTTCTGTTTCTGTCTCATTTGCTATCCCCCTCCATCCCACTCTGCATCACAAGACCTTGCTCTTTAAAATGTAAATAAATAATTTGTTTCTTCCCTTTCTCCCCATATCCTCTTCTGTCCTACCAAGATTACCCAAATCCTGCTGTGATGATCCTCTGTGGCCTGGGTCAACCAAGTTCACCTTCCATTGCTACCCATGTTTGAAAAGGCAAAGACCTTCATGCTGTTCCTAGGAAGGACCAACATATCTTGCCTCCAGCCTTTCCATGTGCAGATCCTGAGATACTAGGTCATTATGGTGATGTGAGCCTTTCTTTCCAGTGTCTACTCAAATGACGCTGTTCTAAAGAAGCATTTCTTTGGAGAGCCTTTGTTTGTTTGTTTGAGGTGGAGTCTCTCAGAGCCCTGGCTGGTCTAAAACTTGGTAAACAGAGCAGGCCTCAGATGCACAGTGATTCTCCTGCCTCTGTCCTGTGTACCGGAGTTACAGGAATGCGCCTGCATGTTGGCAGGAGCATTCCTTGTTCAGCTGCACTCTGCTGCTTGACGTTGCCTTTGCCTTCAGCAGCACATGGCCTGACTTAGGGTATGACTTTATTATAGATTTATAGGAATATCATTATACCAGCTCTCTGAGAACAGAGACTATGTCCAGGTGACAATTGCCTGTCCCCACCTTAGTCCCTAGGTGTTTATGAGGAAATCTGTAGTCATGGAGCACATGGGATTGGGGCAAGGAACTCCACTGTGATGATGGCTCCACTGTTTCTTTAGTAATAACCTGAGCATATGGTTGCTGTCCTTCTATTACCTTCTAGTGGCTTTGAGTCACTTTGGTCCATGCTGGAGACCTTGCTATGAAACGTAGCATATGCATGTACCAAGGAAACAGCTTCATCCTGACCAAAATATTTGTTCACATCAGATTATTTTTCATGCATTTCTTAAACATTTTGAAACATACTGTTTCATCATTTTAGCTTAAGTATAACCACATATTAAAAAAATCAACTATTAAGTTGTCTATAAAAGTTACTTTTCTTTTTAAGTGCTAAGGAAGTTACTTGGACCTAGAAGCAAAGACAGCCATCTTTATTTTGTTCCCTCATTCCAAACAAATACCCTTCCTGTTAAGGCCAAGACGATGTTTTCTTAGTTCCCTTGGATTTTCTGTTAGGAAAGTGAGTCATGGCTACAAGAAAGATGGCTTGAAGTGAAATAGAATTTCTTTTTTGCCACCTCTACTTTAACACATGAAGCAGCAGAAGTATGGTACTGTTGCTAGGCCATGGTATTATTCAAACTTGTCAGTGTGTTCTCTTCTCCAACAAATTATGCAGAGCCCAAATCTCCAAGGCAAGAGCTCAGCAGCCTTCCAGGCTGACTTCAATAGTCCTAAATTCCTGCTCTCTGGTGTCAAACAGGCCACTGCAGTCAGCTCCCTTTCATGTTCTAGCAGTGTGATCTAGATTCATAATGCCGTTTCTCTTCCTAAACAAGGACGTCGCTACTCAGACACTTCCATCACAAGTGGAGGACTGCCTGTTCCTCAGAAGGGAGACTATCAAGACGAACAGATAATAATAAGAGGCAATGATTTTTGGATGAGTTTTTGTTTTTTGTTGTTTTTGGTTTTTTTTTGTTGCTTGCTTGTTTGTTTTGGCTTCTTTTTTTCTGAGAAATCTCCTTGGTTGTTTTTCTGTGTAGGTGCAAGGAAGAAAAGCCCATGTTTTAGTCAACCTCAAAGCAGTTAGGGACAGTCTCTTACATATATATTCTCTTCTGGAATAGAGGTTTCCTACAGAAACAAATGCAATCTCCAAAGAGATGTTTATCAGTTGAGCAGATGGCTCATCTACCGGGTCCCAGGAATTGATGCTAAGCGGGGATTTGAGGCTCTGGAAGTAATGGAATGTTGAGCAATGACCAGCATTTGCTAGGTACTTGTGCTTGCACGTTGCTGGGTAAGATACTGTAGATGTAGATTGACAGTAATGGTCAAAGAGTTACACTCTCTCCACCCAGAAGAACCATGAGCCCTTCTCTGATCGATTGTGACCTTTGAAATGCTGTTTCCTCCAATTCATTTCTTTAGTCAGTTATTGAATCGTACTTTAAAGACAAGGAGCTGAATATCCCTCCATAGTTACTGCTACTCCAAAAATGGAAAGAACTCACATGCAAACAGCACATGTCATTTCTGAACAACCTGTCTGTCCGCTAGTTTCTTAGAGTTCACAGATGATACTGGCTGATGTGGTCTCCTTTAGCACCGGCGTGCAAACATATCTAGCCAGATATGGCAGGAGTCACATATCAGTTTGATCCTCCAGGTTAAAGAGACTTTAAAAACCTGCACTTTGAGGCACTAAGGAAAAGTTTAGGACAGTCTGTGCGGGGCACTTGTGCCTCTCTTTCTTGTGTTTGGGCCAAAATACCAGTTTTTCTTACCTAGCATTTCCATTACAATCTAGAAAACACATGAGCAGAGCTGCCATGCTGGGCAAGAGAGAGGCACTTCCTTTGCTGTGGGTCAGCGAGCTGGCCCATTTGGTCAGGCTCACTCACAGCAACCAAAGAAGCGTGACATCACTGCACAAATATTCTTTTCAGAACATGTTTGAAGATCAAATGTCCAAGACTAGCCTGGACAAAATTTCCTTTTGGTTAAGTACTCTTTTGAAAGGAGAATTTGGCAGAATCGGGCATTTCTTTGCCTCCCATTCACATTGGATTCTGAAACAGAAAATTGACTGAGTCACTGCCGATCCTGGGGTCCAGATAGCTCAGAAATCTCAGTTCTTTTTCCTGCAGAATTCATTGTTCTTGTGTACACAGATCTTTTCTCCTTCTCCATTTTCTTTTCCACAAAAAAAAAAAAAAAAACCAAAAAACAGCAGCACCTTTGGCACTATTTCAGAATTTACCAGAAAAACAAACAAACAAACAAATAACCTTATTTACGTGGGATTCTTTGCTTTGGCATTGATTATTTTCTTGACTTTACAGCTTGTTACCTGCACCCAAATGAAATAACTCCCCCGCACATCACTTCATGTACTCCATTTTCGTAAATGCTGCTCATTAATACACGTTTGAGTCCCCTTTTAGAGTTCTGTGATCATTTCACCCACAGTCCTCATTTCCTGTTTCCCAGAGGCTTGGGGGTCATTTTTAAATCTTGGAATCCTCTGTTTTGATGGATTGTTTGCAATAATTATTGACCCAGCTGTTTATGAGGAGACAAATACGCTACTCCTTTCCAGGGCACTGATTTGACTCTGAGTGAAGACCAACTCCTTGACTGGCCACACAGCTTTTGGCCAGCATTGGTCCTGCCCAGATGGATGGTTTTGCAATTACCCACACCTCCCAGCAGCCGTTTCTTCATTACTGAAAGCTGCCCCCAATTGTCCCAAAAGCCGAATTCAATCTGCAGTTCCCCCAGTAACGTGCTGTGATTCATTTGGGGACAAATCTGAATTGAACTGAGTCCAAGTGTCTCTTTTGTGAGGCAGAAGGGAAGTATAAGTAGATACTATAGTCACCCATATGAGTCAGCCAGGAATTCATGAAGTGATTCATAAATCGTTATAAAGACCAGTAAAGTCTACTAAAATGGAGAGCTGTCTGGCTCTACAAAGTGCTGTATTATCATTGGGTTGGGCTGGGTTTTTTTTATATTAAAGATGTTAAATCAGATGTGAAATCCTTAAAACTGTGCTTTTCTTCTTAGGTTTTGAAAAGGATTTCTTCCCCTCCGCGCCCCCCCCCCAGCAGTGAACCAACAGCAAGCCATTTTTCATTGATTAGTTTTCACAGATAAACCCCAACAGATGATACCTTACAATTCCTTGGAGGGGAAATGTCTCTGAGAAAATCCATCGTAGGCCAGTATGTATCCATTAGTTCTGCTCTCTGGCAGCAAATCAATAATATTTTTGTGTGGGTACGATGGAACTAGCTGATCACATGTGTCCTCCCTTCTTTGGTGGGAGAACGCCCCCAGTGGAAGAGAAGGGATTGTAGGGAAATTATTTAAAGCACGTACCAACCAATGCTTATTCCAACTGAACATGTAAATACACCAGTCTCTTCTTTCCACACCCTGAAGACCCAGAGCAGTGCTACAACACAACCCCAATGGTTGGCTAGAACCATTGTGTAGACAGCTCAAATGAAGGGTGGCAAGAAATGTGGGGCATGGGTGCAACTGGCAACATAATCATCAGTAAATTCTGTTTCCAAACAAATATATATCTGAAAGCTGATATCAAAATGGTCTAGGCCAGTAGACAAGGAAAGAAGCCCTTACCAAAAGTAGTTGTCCATTGGGAAGGCTGGTGACTCATCAGCTTAGGTACAAAGAACTTACTCCGACTGAGCAAGTTCCTAAAACCAAGGAGCAACACTTTTATGGTCAGGTCTTTCGTTTTGGGGGGCAGGGTCGAGACATGGTTTCTCTGTGTAGCATTGGAGGCTGTCCTGGCACTCCCTCTGTAGACCAGGTTGGCCTCGAACTCACAGAGATCCTCCTGCCTCTGCCTCCCAAGTGCTGGGATTAAAGGCATGAGCCACCACCAGGTCATTGTCCAGTCTTTTTAAGTCAGTGTGTTACTAATATACTTTCTACTGAGTAAAGATAAGGGTTAAGATTTCAGATGCCCTTAGAAGTCACCTTCTATCCCTCTGTGACCCTATTCCACTGGCTTGGTTTGTCATGACTTCCTGTAAGAGAGTGGTGTGTGAAAAAGTAGATTGCCATGGCAGGGAAGTACCTCTACCATTCTTGACTTCTTCTGTTTTCAACCCCAGAAGGTACTCCAGATCCCCTCCATCTGGAATGTTCCATGATGGCACTAACATATTAAGTCATTGCCAAGAACTTAGACCCTTATAGACTAAAAAGTTCATTGTTCTTACAACTGGAAAATGTGTCAGATGAGCCACTGTAGTTTCTATATTGGAATTGTCAAGACAGAAAGTTTCCTCAGATTTCCTTTTTTAATCTGAACCTGTGTTCTGGCATAGCACCAGTAGTAATATACAATCTTGGACAGCTTGTGGGCTTTGGGTCACCAAAAACACACACCCAGGATACCGTGCATGAACACTATTTAGATGAGCATCCATTCTCTAAGCACCCACCTGAAAGTTGTCAGACAATCCATGTTTGGCTATCCCTGACTTCTAAGTGTAGAGTTCTGCACAGAGTCCCATCATTCCATACCTACTGTTGCCTTTTCTGTTATGCTCACTTGCTAGGCCAGCACTGTTTTTGTCTTAGTCTTAGATGTGCTTGCTTGCTTCCTTTCGCTAACTTCTGGAAATACAGAGAAATGTATCTTCAGTTTCTCTGTCTTCTCTGTGTGCTTACAACAGCTGTATACTCAACCAGTACCCAGAATGTAGCTCCTAAATGAAAAAAAAAAAAAAAACTATATATATGCCATGCATTTTGAGGGAAATGGCTGTGGAAGTTGGGGGAGTTGGAGGATTTACAAACTTCCTTATCTAGTAAGAGAGCACCCAAGTCCAAGGCTGCTTGCTCTGACTGCTGACCCATTTGTCTCTCTACACCCACCTGATTCTCTATCCCTCTCCATTTTCTGTTTGTGAACTTGAACTGTGTTCGTTCCGCTTGGAACCTACGGTCTTGTGCTAGTCTGGAATGAACTGCTGCATCTTGCAGAAGGGTGAGCGAGTGCTTTGTGCTGGCCTGCCCACTGACTCGTGGGGCCTGATGGTGGTGAATGTAGGACAGGGGAGACAGGAAAGGGAGGCACTGAACGGAAGGAGCATGGCCAAGCGATCAGCTGTTTTCTGAAGTGTGCATAAATGAGTATTTGCAGGAACCTTTTTAAGTCCCCCTTTTGCAGGAGGCTCATTTATGAGCCTTTAAAACCCCTCCCTTGCCTCCCTTTCTTGGCAAACCATTGCTCATCATAAGGTCATACCAACTCCCCACCAACTGAGTGGAAATGGTTGACTCAGTTCTGGTTTGCTTTTGTGTGCTCTGTTTCTGGTAAGCAGGGATTTTCCCCTAGTGTGTCATGTGCCTACTGGTACAGTAGTTGTCTCTTCTGAGGTCCCATGAAAGGCAAAAGCAGAGACTACCAGCCTGAGCAGAAGGAAATCTCTAAAATGGCCATTGCAGATCAGCTGGGGTTATAGAGATGAGCATAGAGAGGTTGCTATAAGATCTTTTCTATGCCTTTTGGGCACGCTATAACTCAGAACAGGTAAGTGGTGCTGTCTTGACCTGACATATTTGAGGAATGAAATACTCGACAGAAGAGACATTTTCCACATCATCATCATTGTCATCATCATCATAACTTAGAAAATGTGATAGGGAGGGCTCCCTTCCCTGCAGCCACAGCAGGAAAGGTAGTTGAGGCTCAACAAGCTTCAGCATCCTTTTTCATCCTCCGTTGGTTTCTTTTGTATGAAGCGGTCTAAAACTACTAGATTCCTTGGGTTCTGTGGCTTGTTGAGGCAAATGTGTAACATCTGTGTTTCTGGGTGTCTGTTGTTTTCAGATGTGTCTGAGACCCTTGCCTCTAACTGCAGAATTCTGTGTTCATTTTCACATTCCTCTTCTACCCTTAGCCTTATTTGAGTTTGCTATTCTGCTCTACCTAGAGCTGGTTATCAAGCAACTTGGTACATATACATTAACAGAGAGACTATGACTTTTTTTTTTTTTAGTTAAAATGCTGTGTGATATGAGATCATGGTCTACAGAATCCAATAAGCAGGCCTCATAGTTGCTGACTGAGACTGAAGCGACAGTCACAGACCCTGCGTGAGTCTGAGTTAGGTCTCTGCTTATGGGTTATGGTTGCTAGCTTGGTGTTCTTGTGGGATTCCTAACAGTGGTGTGTCTTTGACTCTTTCATCTGTTGCTGGAGCCCTTTTCTTCTTACTGGGTTGCCTCATCCAGCCTTGATATGAGGATTTGTGCCTAGTCTGACTGTAAATTGTTACGTTTCATTGAAACCCTGAGAGGCCTGATCTTCTTTTTTTTTTTTTTAAAGGAAATGGAAGAGGAGTGCATCTGGGAGAGAGGAAGGCTGGGGGTGGAAGGAATGGAGGGATATAATGTATGAAAGAAGAATAAAAAAGAAAAAATATGTGGTGTTTTTTAGGCAGAAATAGGACTGATTCTAAAAATTCATGGATGAAAACAACAAAATTTTTTTAATTGATTCTTGTAAATGTGTATAAATTGATCCTGTGCTTAAAAAACATTCCTATTTATAAATAGATTTCTTGAGCTGGAATTTAAGTTATTGATTCTTACTTCCTCATTTCTGAAGGTTGTCTGAAAAAATATGATCACAGATCACTTTTTTCTTTCATTTTTTTAGGCAGTGTTTCTGTGTGTGTGTGTGTGTGTGTGTGTGTTGTGTGTGTGTGTGTGTGTGTGTGTGTGTGTGTGTGTGTGTGTGTGTGTGTGTGTGTGTGTGTATAGATAGCCTTGGCTATCCTGGAACTTGCTCTGTAGACCAAGCTGGCCTCAAACTCACAGAAATTTACCTGCCTCTGTCTCCCAAGTGCTGACATTAAAGGTGTGCCACCAGTACCCAATTATGATCACTTCTTAGACATAATTTCTCTGTAAATGCAATAGCTAAAATTTTTGTTCTGACTCCTTTCAAATCAAAGGGTACTTTGTAAAGGTTTATTTCATAGAATTTATATTTAAAATTTTATTAATATTTTTATATGAGCTGAAATCTCCAAATTATATTACCCCTGTGGTGTGCTGTCTCATCTACATGAAGAACACAGAGGACAACTGTGAATTAGCAAAGGGAAGATGTTGGTTAAGCGGAAGGCATAATATTTTACATTTCTAGGTCATGAAATAGTGCTAAAACCTTGGTGTATACCTGCCATATTTTCTCCATTATTTATCCCTGTCAGTATTAAATAACATGTCATAGCCAAGAAAATACACCCAGGAACTTGTATGAATAAGTAAGACTAATTTGGAGTGAGTACATAATTATATAAAACCATACACATACAGAATCTACATCTGCAGTAACATAATCTACTTATAGATGACTCAAAGTGTTTTAATAAATTATAGCCTTGGACTTTTTGCATTCTTCATTTCCTAGTTAGTAGTCATAATTTAACCTTTGACCCTGCCATTGCAAATAACAAAATCATTAGATTTTTACTCAAAACAACTTTGGGCTCCTTTTGTACTCTTTGTAAACCATTTCTACTCCTTATTACCCCAATTCATGTCATTCAGATGTATCACGTTGTTTGGGGGTAGGTTATGTCCTCAGATTGTTGCAGGGTCCCCCAAGTAGTCCCAGCATGGCTGTCTACTCATCGCTTTGCTCCTTCAGCCCTAAACTGAAGGAAGATAGCAGAAGTCCCAGAAAGAAGGCCAAGAGCGCCTTCTAGTTTGGTGAGACTTTTATTCTCAAACAAAGAAGTAAAACAAGGTAGGAGTCTTAAATGTTTTGTTTCCCCCCCAAAAAGTTGAAATGTTGGTGTGATTACATGATAATGATGAGGTCATGCCTTGCTATTCAGATCCCTCTCCTCTCCTGCCCCAAATGCCATAAGAACAAAAATTTCCATGATTGGGTGCCAGTGTGGACCCCATAATTGCTCATTCCTCTTCTACAAGCTCAGAATGACTTTGGAGACACAATAAGGACATGTTCCCCCAGAAAATAGCCTCCATATGGAGAATCCTGGCTTATGTGTTTTACTAGATGTTCTCAGGCTAGTGCCAGGATTTGTTTGCTCTCAGGGCCAGTCATCATAGATTTTTCTGGATAATCCCAATTAAGAGGGTGTGCTTAGAAAAGTGCACATTTACCAGCGCAGGACACACAGCTGCCCTTCTCTTTCCTTAGAATAAAAACTTAGGTGACCAGTTCCTAGGTTCCTATCATGTCTGGTCTGCTCAGATGCTCTGACCTTTGCTTTGAGTTCCTGTCTTCTCTTGGCTCCTATGCAGCCTTCTTAGATAGATAGTCTCATTACCCTTGACAAATGAATTGCAAAACGAACATGGCGTTTGCCCCATACTCTTTTACTTCTTCAACATAAATGTTGAAGCTCTGCCTTATGCTTCAGAACCTTTTCAATTACTTGGTAAACTTGTCTAATGCACCCTTCCTTTTTCTCAGCAATGCCCAGGCTTGTGGAGTCATTTGTTCCTATAAAACAACTAATGTCACAGACGATGACTTGCATTTGCTAGTGTAAAATAAAGTTTCTCTTCCTGCACAGTATAAACAGGCACCATTTAAATGTTTTCATGTTAGTGAACTTTGGAGAGAAGAGATTAAATACTTCATTGCTCCCATATTTTTTTTTACCCCAGATTATTTTGCTGTTTATTCTCATGGCATTGAAAGACCCTCAGCTTCTTTCTCTACCATGAGTATCACAGTGCCCTGCTGAACCAACAATTAATCCTGTTGATTTCTCTGGGCATTCCCAACTGCAAGGCTGTTCTCAGAAGTCTGCCTTCTTTCTCTGTTAGACAGTAAAAGTCATTCTAAATCTGTGGCTCAGAACCTCACAACGAGAAGATAAATATGCAGTTGGCCAAGGTTACTTGGTGATTTCTTCTTGTTTAAATATCAATATATCTCCTTTTAAAAACCAGTATTCTTGGTCTTGGGGCTGAGGGCAAAACCCAATGGTAGAGTGCTTGTCTAGCATGTGCAAAGCTTTGGGTTCAACAAAACCAAAAAACCCAACAATCTTATGATTGTTACACATTATGACAAAGAATGCTGTACATTGCATTCCCTCTCCACCATCAGGAATGTTCTTTACCCAGCACAGAACCCAAACCAACTTCTCAGGTTCTGGGTTTCAAGGCACATTTGATCTTTGAGGTTTAAGTTAATTTACTCCTGGTGAGAGAGAATGTATTGTTTAAGGAGGCTCCGGTTAGAGGGGGGTCATAATAAGGACCCGTAACACTTCTTGGACCTCAGATATGCCTTACAAAACAAAATGTTTATGAGCTAAGTGTAAATGACTCAGAAACATACGAATCGAATTTCCCCTAAAATGTGAACGGATTTTAAAATTAGCAGGAAAAGGGCCTGGCAATGGATGTGCTTTGAATTTCACAAAACCCAGAGGATTTGAAATGCAGTTTAAGAAGCTTGACAAACCCAAACTCTGACTAAGGTTTTCTTTGTTGGTGACTTTTCTTCCCTCTGTGTCTCAGAGAAGAACTCGGTGGTTGGAAGGGAGAGAGAACAGTTATGAAGGGTTTTTGAAAGAGCGTATTGTCGCACTTGTGTAGGGCAAGAATGGGGACTTGGGAGGCTTTGGAGAGTTGGTCATGCTGCCTTTTGGAATTGATTTCCCAGGTTTGCACCTCCGACTCCATCTCCTCAGCACATGAGCCCGGGAAGAATTCCAGCTGCTCCATCATTGCTGCAGAGAGCACAGCCTCCCCACACCCAGCAGCCACCAGGCTCTCTCCTGAAGTCCTACCATCCAGAAACGAACCCTGCTTTTCAGTCAAATGGTATCCATGTCCATGGTAAGCAGGGGTTGGTAGTCCTATGAGTTTTGAAAATCAACATTTTGCTGTTGCCTTTAATCAAGTGTCCTAGTGACCCATTGTGGGTATCAGATGTTCTGTTTTACATCCAACTTAGGCGTTTAGAACACACGCACGCACACACACACACGCACACAAGCACACACACACACACACACCACACCACACCACACCACACTTATTAGGTATGAAATCCTATAGTATTTTCCTCAGATAAACTGGCTTATGACACCCATGGTTTTCAGCTGATGGCAATCATTTGTGTTCCCAGTGTTGTGATACCTCAAGGGCAGACTCTAGCAATAGCATCCTGCTTCTGAATGATCAGGAGACTGTATGAAAGGAGCCCCAGGAGCCCTGCTGTCTTTGTCTGTCATCTCCTTCCTATAAACCAGGTCAACATCTGGTCCCTGGCTATGACATCTCCCCTGGCTCTCAACTGTGTTCCACCTGTATTTCTTTAGTAGAACTTCTGTTCTCTCCATCTTGTAGCTTATCTGAATATATATATATATGTATATATATATATATGTGTGTGTGTGTGTGTGTGTGTGTGTGTGTGTGTGTGTGTGTGTGTGTATATATACATATATACATATATACATACATACATACATACATACATACATATATATATATAAAAACTTGCTTCTGAGACCAGAATTATCTGACCCATCATCATATCTCTTAGGGAACTCAGCATACTTCTTCATTTATAGTAATGACTATATGTATTCATATAGCAAGGAAAGAACATAGGAAATGAGAAATCACAGTGGGTTTCAGTCTGTGCCAGTGTTGTGTTCAACACGGACTACATTGGAGGACTGAGGCTGCATTGTGTCTGTAACGAGTATGTTTTCCTGCCGGCCGCCTGGTCCCACCACCACGCCAGCCCCCAATAACATGCTGTATTTGATATAATGCTGTTGACCACATACTAGTTTCTTATTAGCTAGATCTTTCTTAATGATTAACCCATTTCTATTAATCTGAGTATTTCCACGTGGCTCATCTTACCGGGGAGCCACAGGCCGGGCCTGCATGCTGTTCTCTTTAGGCTCTCCATGCTGACTCCTCCTTACTACTTCCTCTTTCCTCCTTGTTTCCTAGCCCCGCCTATCTTGCTTTGCTATTGGCCAACAGTGCTTTATTCATTAACCAGTATGAGAAACATATTTACAGAATAACATCTCCCATCAGGTGTCTTTTTTTTTTTTGATATAAACTCATCTTGTCAGTTCAAGCGCCTACACTAGGGGACTTCCACAGAAAACTGAAATGCCAAACCATACAGACTACAGCTGCCCAATTCTTTTACTTCCTGTTGTGGCCATTGGGATGCCTTCTGATGAGTCTACAAGTGAGCCTTTCATCTTCATCCTCTCACAGATAATGTTTACTTACGTGGGTTATCACTTGGAATGAATGGATGGTGTCCCAAGCCCGTGTTTACTCTGAGTGGGAATAAGGACCCTAGATAGTAGACACCAACAGTAGTAGAGCCCTGAACAGCAAGGAGGAGACAAGAAAGTGGCAGTGGCCATCTCTAACAAGGGTGGACATTGGAAAGCCAGCATCATTGGCTCTGAGTAAAGATCCAACCATCTCCCCGACTTGCCACTTGTCCACTGTTTCCCAGCAAAGCTTAGACTTCTCAGTTCAGCAGTCGATTTTGCCTTCTCCTACTTAAGAGCATCTTCTCATACTTTTATTACACCAGGAAATAATTTTGTAAGTGCCTGCTGCAGGTGTTCAAGGTAAGATGTATAAAAAAGAACAAAGGAGTTCTCTTCCTGGCCAGCAGCTTGTCTGAGGAAGAAAGACCCAAGGCCATGATCTGGAAAACTACCAGCATCCATCTAGGAGTAAGGTGGGCAGTGTGGGTGTAGGCTCTGTGGAAGTCAGGTTTGGTCACCTCTGTGGAACACTGTCTTAGTGTCCATACTGATGCTGCTGAAATTGGGTGTATCTCTCAGTCTGTGGCATTCTGGAGATGGTAGCAATTGATCTCTCCGGTAGTATGTAGACTAATAGAGCAATTCACAGTCAGCATTGTCCTAGGTCCAGTGAAATGCAGTATATGCTGCTTTGATTACAGTTGTGAAACCCACTTGTAAAAACTTTAAAAATTAACCTATGGGTCAGAAAACTAACTGGAAAGAAATTTAGCTCAGCTGCCAATAGTTTTGTTTCAAGTCAGGCTAACACTGTGTCACCTCCCCCTTTATTTTCTGTCTTCTAACAAAACTTTATGAGTGGGTTATGAAGGGGTCCAGTTGGTGTGGAAATCCTGCCAACTCTCAACTCTGCATGTGCAGGCTTTTGTTCCAGGTTCTCAGTCCCTGATGGGGAGAGTGTCATCTCCGTTCATCACTTGTTACAGGAAGTTGATGAGCACTGGGCTCAGTCGTGCAGCTCACTTAATCTCAGCCCCTTCCTTCTTCCCTTTTCTTTATTAGGCTCCGAGAACAAGGGTCATGTGTGTAGCCCCAGGGCAAGCATAATACTTGGTGCAAAGTAGGCATTTAATAAGTATTTACTGGATAGGTAATTGGCACTTTCTCATTCAACAAATGAATAATAAACCATGAGGACCCAGAGAGCATCCTCCATGTCATATTGGCAAAATACTTTTCCTCTACATTACTCCTTTGAAAGATAAATAATGAATATATTTCCAGCTTGAAAATGTTGGACTTTTATTTATTTTTTTTTTGTAACTTCCACTTTCTTAATTTTAAAAACTTTTATAGCCATTGAGAAACAGCTACCAGCAGCCACAAATTAGTTTCGAGAATAGAGCTAGGGGAAATGGGGATTCATGGCATGCTTCAGAGAGGTGGTTAAGTGACCGTGGCAAAGAAGCTGCCCGTGCTTTAGCGACCTGGCAAAGGGGCAGGGACCCAGGTGCAGCCTTACTGTTTGCCTCAGCAGGTTTCTGAAACTAAGTAAGTACAAGCATTTCTCACCAACCCGTCCTTAGACAAGGGCAAAATGAATATGCTGCTTTTCAAGGAGTGAGTGAGCCTTCTTACCCAGGTGTACCTGTTAGCTGCAGCTGTCCCTGGTGACAGGGAACTTCATCCTCTACTAAAACACCAGTTTTTAAGCCACAAACTGTCGGAAGTTTGAAGATGTCCATGGTTTCAAAGAGCATCGCAGCCCATCTCCTCTGCCTGACCTGCAACTGGTCAGAGGGTCAGAGGTCAGGGAGAAATGCCTTCCCTCCATCTGCAGAGATGGGAGCTGAGACACGAAAGGATATAAAATGTCTGGGCATCATTACCCTGTCACACTGTGGGCTTTGCAAGAGGTTTACATTTCTAAACTGAATCCATAACTAAGCTGAATCCCAGTCAAAGGCACGCCAAAAGAAAGAGGCGTTTACAACTCTCCTTAGGGAAGTGTGCTGCTCTTCTTGAGCGCTATTGTCTTACACAGAACTTAGAAGGTCAGAGTTGAAAGGGGCGCTGGTCTTGGTGATGAAGAAGCAAAAGGAGATCATCCGAGCTTTGTTAATCATCCACTAATTGGTAATGAACTTGGACATTGGGTGCTGAACGTGTATTTTCATTAAGTAAAGGATACGCTTTGTCAGTATTAACACCAACACTCTTTCACATGTCCTCACCTTGGTTTTATTGACACACAAACCACCCGTCCTGTCTGCCTTTATTAGTAAAGAGAATGAGATGGCCTTCCTACTTAATGTCGATAGAATTTCCAGCCTCTGTTTGGGCCATATCTCTAAGGCAACTTCTTAGTACACTTGATCTTTTCTTTCAGATGTCAACATAAGGACACTCTTTCCAACCATGTAAGCTTGTTCTTTGCTCTTTTCTTTCTTGTCAGGGTAATTCTCTTGCCCAGGCAAGCTTCAGAATTTTGCCTGGATTAGTTGCCAGAGAGTTGATATTTGTACATTTTGTTATGGTACTTACTAATGGATAATTTCTTTTTAAACGCCCTATTCACTGCTGATTGTTCAAATGCCATGGGAATTCCTAGAAAAGCATTTTCACAGTCTTCCTGCTTCTGGACACATCAAAGAGAGGCCAAGTTCAGTTCAACGGGTGTTTGTTGGTCACCCTCTAAGTACCAGGCAACGAGAATGCCATTCAATGGCTGCCATACTGCAGTAGTTAAACGGGGCAAAAGGAACCTGATGTGTTACAAGGAAGATGCAATCAAAGGGTTTGTAGAGGTGGAGTGTGCAAAAGAGAGAGACACTGGAGATAGTGTTCCTGCTGGGTACACAGATTAGGCCCAAAGTGGAGGAGAGGATGCAGGAGATCAAGGTGGACTCAGGACAGGAAGAAAATCAAGCTCTCGCTATCAGAATTAGATTGTGCTGTTTAGAAACCTCAGTGACTGGAAGGGAGTTCGCTTCTCTCTGATGCAACTGGAAAATTGCAGGAATGATAGGAGAATTAATGTGGCATTGCCTGATCACAATCTTTCTGAAGAAGGATAGAGTAGCAAAGGAGTGGGAACACACTGGGCTTAGGGGGTACACTAGACGGAAGTTCTTTTGGCTTTGTCTTAGTACAATTAGAAACGAATACAGCCCTAGGGGCTTCCTGCTCAAGAGAAGTGCACACCTAACTTCGCATGTAACTTAGTTTCTGTCCCTGACTTTCACACACTTGACATGGAGTTCCTACAGGCCAGATGCACTCACTACTCCTTTGTGTTGTGTGTCTGTGTGTTTGTGTGTGTTTATGTGCTGTCTGTGTATGGTGTACGTCTCTTTCTCTCCCCCCCCTCTCTTCTCCTTCTTTCCCTCTCTCCCTCCTCTGTGTGTGTGTGTGTGTGTGTGTGTGTGTGTGTGTGTGTGTGCGCTGTATGTATATATGAACACTCTTACGGGTGTATGTATGTGTGCACATAGAATCAGAGGTCTTATTTGATCATGCTCCACATGACATTTGAGACAGGGAGTCTTGCAGAACCCAGTGCTCACCAGTGGGCTAGACTAAGCAGCTAATAATGCCCATGGACCTGATTGTTTCCATGCCCCTCAGCAGTGAGGTGGGGGCTGATGTGTACATCAACACCTGCATTTTTTAAATGGATATTAGGGATCCAAATTCAGGTTCCCATGCTTGAGTGACAGGTATTTTACTAATTGAACTATCTACTCTACCCCTGTTCTGTGGATTTTTGATAGCCACTCTGAAGCCTATAGCCTCACTGAACTGGGTGTTCAGTTTACTCTCTGTGGTGTGTTACCACTATTCCTGTATTTGAGTGCTCTAATTAGTACTGACTTGCTGAAGTCACGGCTATTTCACATAAGCATTTGTGCAGAGTGTGCGCTTCCAGAACTTTGTTTTTAATGATGGTGAAAGCATGTTGAGTAAAAGACAGCTTAGTTGAGCCGACAGTGTCCTCTCGTACCAGCTTCTACTTTATCATCTTGAAAGGGGGCTCTCCCATCATCCTGGTCACAAAAGGAATGCTGATGCTGATAGTCTACACATCGCATGCTGGCTTTAGGCAGAGAAGAAGACAGAACAGAACAAATGTAGTACATGACCTCCCTCAAGTGCAAAGCTGAGTTTATTGTGCTCTCTCTGTCTCTGTATCTTTCTCTGTGTGGGAGGAGGGGTGTTCTCTCTCTCTCTCTCTCTCTCTCTCTCTCTCTCTCTGTCTGTCTCTCTCTCTCTCTCTCTCTGTCTCTCTCTCTGTCTGTGTGTGTGTGTGTGTGTGTGTGTGTGTGTGTGTGTGTGTGTGTGTGTTTTTCTACATCTTATCATTTCTCCATTTCCTAATCTGTGAAATGGAACATAGATCCATTCATTCTTCCTCTTGTGAATCAGTCCCTTCTTCTAGGGCTCTGCCAAGGTTTTTCCCCATCTCCTCCAACCTCTTGGGTGCCTCTCAGGCTTCCATTGCTTGCTCTCATTTCTCACTCCTTTGGAATTTTCAGTTGCCAACATCCCATCATCCATGGTCCAGTTATTCAGTTTCATTAGGAAAACACCATGAGGCTATTTGATGCCAGCATAGTAGCAGTGGGAAGTGGGAGCCCTTGCTTTTTGTCACAGCCCCTGTGGTTTATAAGCTGTCTTTTTCATGATTTAAAATATGCCCTGTCTGTAGACCCCCAAAGAAGTGAGCCAGACAGTGCCCAAACAATGGTGACATTTTCCTACCTCAGTATGAATCTGTAAGCTTGTCAACTCAGTTCAGATTGAGTGCGTGGGGAAACAAAGAGTTTCTAGCTACCAACAGGCCTCAAAGAACAGAACAGACTATAAACGGCTTGTCCTCACCAACACATCTTTCCAGCTCTGGAAATCTCAGCACTTTGTGTAAATGAGAATACTATGGCAGGTAGTAGTTCAGTTCACTTCTTCTGTGGCCATTTGTTGACCATAACTGCTCATTGGCACTTTCCATGAACAGTGTTTTGAGTTATTGCCATGTCTGATCTCATTGGTGGGATGTTAAATCTTTAAAGGTTAACTTTTAAGGCGTTTTTTTTTTTTTTTAAAACACAGGAAACATACACCCCCTCTTTGGGAAATTTAGTCACAACTGTATATGTGAGATTGCAAAAGAATTAAGTCTGGTAATTGTATTGCTTAAGGTGGATGTGAGCATGTCATAATTCTGAAATCTCAGGAAGACACATATAATTGATTAGAAATCCAATGTCATCAACTTCACTGAGGAACTTGTGTGATATATACAAAAGAAATGAGCCAGTGAGTGTACTTGATGCTACTCAGATGTTACCAGCAGCCGTAATCAGGAATTCTTTTCAGTACCAGCTCTGGTATTATTAAGGCTTATACAGTTCTAAGGATTGATGATTAGAGTCACAGAAATCCTTAATTACCTTCATATACTTAATTACTATACAATTACCCCAAGAACAGTTTTACATAAGTAGTACTTGATAAATTCTGACAGCGTGCTAATTCTACAAAAACAAAAGTTAAATTTAGGTGTGTATGTGTTAGCTCAGTCAGCATTTCAACATCACGCGTTTTGTGGGAAGGAGTGCAAGGTGGTGGCCTGCCTGCCTGAGTGATGGATTACAGACCTGAATGGTGAGGAACCCACATCTGTGACATGAATGTTGGAAGCATCAGCACACAGAATTTTATTAGTGAGCACACACCTGACCACATACATTGAACCTACCAGATTATTTGCTCAATGGACAGCGAAGCGCTCTCTCTCTCTCTCTCTCTCTCTCTCTCTCTCTCTCTCTCTCTCTCTCTCTCTCTCTCTCTCTCTCTCTCAATCTGTCTCTGTCTCTGTGTCTCTGTCTCTGTCTCTGTCTCTGTCTCTCTCTCTCTCTCTCTCTCTCTCTCTCTCTCTCTCTCAAATTGGAACTCAGTTTATTGAAGGGAAGGAAATACCTAGAGAAACTTTTCCATTTCATCGGCTATTGTGACTTCTCCATCACAGAATGTTTGAAGTGCCTGTGGTAAGTGTTCTATATGAAGTGGTTTTTCATTATTTTGAGGAAGTAATAACAGGCTTTCAGAAGGAAATATTCTCTTATAGCTGAAACTCGTGAAATTTGGCCTCTAGTCAATAGAATTTTGAAGAAAACATATTTTTTTTCCCTCATATGCCTATTTTAAGGGCTAAACTCCATAAGGACGGACATGTTAATGGCAATCTGCAACCTTTTCATTTTAGTTGGAATTTTCTTTTGTATGTATGATAAACAATTCATAGTTTAGAAGAAAAAAGTGAAGCACTGAGGAGAGATAAATGGAAAACCACACATCAGGAACATCCATGTTACTGGTAATGAGGTCACTGTACTAATACAATAGAAAACCAAACACTAACCCTGGAAGTGGCTTGGCCTGCCACTGCTCGGCTGCTTACTGCTCAGCAGTATATTGCAAAACCTTCCCTGTTGCCTTAGAATTTCTTGTTGGTTTACTTACAATTGGTAGGGCTCTTTTGGATTTCAGCATTTTTTTCTTCTCTAACCAAATCATTCTGACCAACCCCTACATTTCACTCTTTTGCAAGGCCCTCAAGAACTGTACCTCAAAAGTTGCAATTCTGGCGAAGTGGAAGTGTTTAGAAGTTTCTTCATGATCATTTGAGTGTGACCACCAGCCACTCCCTTTCTGCCTTTCTTTACCAAGCCCAACCTCTTATCACACATCCCAAAGCAAGTTCTCAGATGTCTCATCATTATGGCGACATGACCCAGGAAATCTGAATCAATCCTATAATTACCCAAGGGCATTTGCATCAGCAGACCAGGCCCATTGTAGCAGTTTCTCAGCATGAGTATGTGGCAATACACGTTCACATTAACCCATGTGCTTGAAATTTACTTGTATAGGCTTCATTATTTGTCAGGTTGCAGTTAATTCTATAGAAACCATTCTTCAGTTCTCCTACCCCTTCCATTTCTGCCTTCAGGGTTGTTTAATGGTCTGTCTGGTACCCAGTGGAACATAGTGATTCAGAGCAGTGAAACAATCCTTGTTTTCTGGATAGAGCCCATGCTAATTAGTTTTAACTGTCAACTTGACACAGCCTAGAGCTACCTAAGAAGGAAGTCTCAGTGAAAGGATTGTCCAGATAACATTTGCCTGTAGACATGTCTCTGGGGAACTCTCAGTCATTCATTAATGTAGGAGAGACAAGCCCATGCTGGGCAGCACAACTCCTAGGCTGGTCATCTTGAGCTGTGTCAGAAAGCTAGCTGTAAATGAGCCAGCCAGCTAGCTGTAAATGAGCCAGCCAGTAAGGAGGCAGCAAGAAGCCAGGACTCCGGGGTTCTTCCTTGGCTGTGAGTTTGTTCCTAGGATAGAGAGTGCTGCATTCCAGTTCCTTCTCTGACTTCCCCTCAGTGGTAAGCAGTGACCTGGAAGTATGAACAACATAAACTCTCCTTCACATGTTGATTTTGCTCAGAGTGTTTGATCACAGCAACAGGAATCAAGCTAGACCAAAGCCCATCATAGTTTTTCACCTTAATTGATCCTCCTCCACTTAAGAGAATTTTCATGGCAGAAAGGGAAGTCTCGGCATTTCCTTTAATTTATATACCTCCATGTGCAAGTATCCAGATTCTCAGTCCTTCGACTCATTGTGTTCCTTCTTACCATCAATATTCTCACCGAAGGCTCCAGCAATGGTTCCATTCACTCATTCATTTACTGATTTCCATGTAGTCATTTTCTGTTATGTACCAGGTCCTACTCTGGCTACTGAACCTACAATAATGGGAGGAAAAAGAAAACAGAAAATTCTGGGGCTCTTCTGAGGCTGCATTTATCTAAGGGGTATTTTTTAATGTATTATATTAGTCAATAATTGTGTTTCTTGACAATTTAAACAGACTTTGAGTTCAGTGGTCAGAGACTACTTCCTGGCCACAGAATTATGTAATCTTTGTGTTCCCTGTAGGGCATTGCACATTTCCAGATGCATATTGCAAACTTAAATAAAAAGGGTGTGATATGAAATGGGATAGGATTGAGTAAGAAAGGAAGATCCCCATCAAAGGGATGTGCTCATCAGAGTTGACTCCCCAAAGTGGCAGTGGGAAGAGTTTAGCTCAGAGGGAAAGGTGGCAGGGATGGCCTGGTTGGGTCATGCACACTGGCAGTCAGTGTCCCTAAGTTTTAAATTACATAGAGTCACATTCTCTGGTGGCCAGTAGAAGATGATGAGAATGGTTCTAGTATCCAGGGACATTTTCTAGGCTTCAGAAGGGCTATCTACTCTCTTACCTCAGACCCACAGAGACATTTCCCAACACTCTTCACCCTGAGTCAAGATTCCATCTTACTCTAGGATTGGAGAGCTGGAAATTTGTATAACCACAGATTTTGATTCCAAGAAAAGAAAGTCATCTTGTTGGTAAAGCAGGTGGAACTTGGGTATTTGTTTACAGCCTGACAATAGAAATGTCACAATATTATTATAGAGGCAATAGTAGGGGGACCGAATCATTCAGATAAAGTCCCACACTTTCACATTGGCCAGGAACTGGCATACGACAGGCACCAGAGGAAGGAGCTGGGCAGATCATGACTTGCTGTCCTCCAGGGCAGGTATTTTTCATGAATTGTGTCAACAAAGGCCAATGTTAGAACCCAGCTCCTGGTGAATTATTCTAACATGGCTGTTTGTTTTTCAGTGAGCTGAGGACAACACAGCTTATCTGAAAGGCTGTGGTCAGCATAAAGATTTTCTATGTAAAATCCTGGGTCCATGCTTGGCTCTGAACCAACAAATACAAGATACTTTTTTTTTTAGAAGTTGTCCAAGTAGACAGTATAACATGAATCAAAATATTCTTTGGTGATATCCATGTGTGGGAACTGGCATTGAGGGAGCTCTGGATTTAGTAGATGGTTATATAGTGGCTACTTTAGTTCTCTTGCTGATTTGCATTAAGGCAAAGGGTAGACTAATACATAATTCCAAATATTTGGCTATTTAGAAGTATAAGTATGGTTAGAGAAGTTTCCTACGTTATTTGCATGACATCAAATAAACCAACTGTTAGTTACAGTCTTCAACGGTCCTTCTGCCGCTATGCCATTTATTTCAACTACCTAGTTCTAAAGAAGGAACATCAAATGCCTATATATGAAGTGCTCTTTAAGGTGTTTTGACACTACAGTATCTGATAAGTAATGAACGTGTATTCCATCAGACTTTTTTTGAGCAAAACTTGAGTGCATGGAATCGGTCTGATAATACATGACCCCCCCCCAGACTAGAGACTCATGGTCTTTTAGGGGCTTCTTGCCTATGAACCCCCTCTTCTCATTGGCCTCTGTACTGAATTACAGAAGATACTCAGAGGGAGAAAGTCTCCGTTTCCTAAGGGAATCGTAGCCATGATGTGGATGAAGAAAAGAGATGAGCCAGGAGATGTGAAGATATTTCTCTTCTTTGTCTCTCTCTCATTTTCTGTCAACATTCGTATTTTCAGAGATGCCCTGTGCTAGTCCGTTATTGTCAACTTGACACAAACTAGAGACACCTAGGAAGAGGAAACCCAATTGAGGAATTGCCTGAGTCAGTATGGCCCGTGGCACATTTTCTTGATTGACTGCTAATTGATGGAGGAGAGCTCAGTCCATTGTGGGTGGTACTATCCCTGGCTCACTGGCCCTAAGTTACATAAAGGAAGGTGGCCAAACAAGCCAGAGTAAGCAAGCAGTGTCTCTGTGTGGTCTCTGCCTCAATTCCTGCCTTGAGTTCTTGCCCTAAGTGATGAACTGTTACCTGAAAGTGGAAGAAGAGATAACCCCTTTCCTCTCCACATTTCTTTTTGTTTGTGGTGTTTATCACAGCAATAGAAAAGTAGCTAGAACATGGTTTTTATGTGGGTGAGTGTGGAGATTCCTAATCTGCTGTTAGTGACCATGAGCTTTAACTTACGTAGGCCCCACCACGGAGGACCTACTTGACTAAAGGAAACCCCAGAGTGCATAGAGGGTTGTTTCAGGTCCTTCTTTCTTTTCAGTGGCCTGTTTTCTCTTTCTTGTGCTTGGCATCTGTGGGCACAGTAAACCCTCCCCTGTTCTAGCTCTGCATCCTAATGCTGAGTGAAGCTTAAGAGTGCATAATAGTTAAGGTAACCACAAAGATGATGCTCCATCGTTGTGCAGAGGTAAGAGCTGCAAGTGTCTGTTAAGTGAAATGATTTTTAGAGAGAAAAAAAAAGACACTGATGCAGCTCCATCCATTATCCCATGGTTAAAGGAGCACAGATGCCCTGCTGTGCAAATGTTTATTGAGTGACTACTATTCAGAAGTTGCTATTCTAAGCTCTGTGGATAAACAGTGTCAAATTGGATGAGGTCCCTGACTTCATGAAACATAGCTTTTCGGGAAGGAGTATGTGATATAGAGATGATAATAGAGGTGCATACATTTATCTTTTTTTTTTCTTTTGGTTGTGAGCCATTTCTCCAGCCCGCATTTGCACATTTGTCATTTTTTAAGACCGTTTCTTGAGACAGTTTTAGGCTAACAGTAAAATTTTTGTGGAAAATAAAGGTGGTCCTTCAGCAAGCCTCTTTCGATTTCCATACTTGGTTGAAAGATACTTGAATACAAGGACAGAAGATCAAAGATCTCCAGGGCAATCTACAAAGAGTCATTGGAATATTGAAAGAAAAAATCCCAAGAGCCAAAGACAATCTAATATATATTTGCACTATGTATTCCTGTCCCTGGGACTCTGAGATGACTCCTCCCACTGTCCATCACTTGGATGCATCCACACCCCTATGTAGGCAACAATCATATGACCAAGGACACATTTTCTACACTTTCTCTGCTGTCTTTCAGTACAGACCCTGTTATTCGTGTGTCTTGATAACATTTGTCAGTCATTCATTGCAGAAGCTGTTTTCAGAAAATTGGTAACTATTTCAGATAATTAGAGGATAGAAAATATAGCTACATCCACCTATAAAGTAGGGGAAACCCCTGATTATCATGGGCAGAACAGCATGAGAAAACATGGCATCCCCATGAATCAGGTCACAACAGATCACAAGAGAGGACTTTGTATGGATGAAAGCAATCTGAGAGATCTGAAAGTAATCAAGTTAAAAACTGCAAAGCTAAAATTAAGCTACTCGGGAGCGATGATGCACAGAAACAACTCATTATTGAAGATCCATCCCTATTACGGCAATGACTCTGACTTGGACGTGGTGTGTCAGCAATGCCTCAGGTGCTGCAAAGCCTTCCTGGAGAAGACTCACTAGATGGTCCTGCCCACCACCACTGAGCAACTCACTCACCAAAGCCATGCCCAAGGGTGGTGGCAGTCCTTAGCCCCGTGACCCACCTGTCTTTTCAACTGACTTACTGTCCACCTTTAAAATAATTGTAGGTGGAACTTAGGTGTATGTTCAGAGGGATAAAAATATCTGAGTAAGACAGTTTGAGATGAGCCTAAGCATTCTTAGGCTAATTGAACCTCTCACCTCGCTCTGATTAAAATAGTGAGACAAGCAAATAAGGAACAAAATAGAACACAGTGAAGTAAGAATGACCTACAGGGTCCAGGTCAGGCTCTGGGCAGTCTTCTGACTAGAGTGGTGCCATTTGCTTGCCTTATGCCCCGCTGTCCTGAACTCCTCAGACAATAACTCCATCCACCTCTGCCTGCATTCAACACTGGAAGAGTTTAGACTCAGACACACTGAGGGCACTGAAATCTCTGAAACAGAGGAGAGGCGGGATGTGATAATGCAGGTCTGCCATCCCAGCAGGAGTCCGGGGCTGGACAGTAAAGATGGGAGCAGCAGACTGATAAAATTAGCATTTTTACTCTTGCTTTTTGTCTAGTGTTTTTGAGCCACTTTACCTCTTCAGAAAAAAAGAAGAAGAAAAGGTGTGTTTAAACAGCGGAATGTTTGTAGTGTTCTTTCATCAACGTTTTAAAGTTACAGGCGAGCATAACTAAGTGCCATTTTCAGAAAAGTGACCTCAAATTCATATGTCAGAAAAGAATGAGAATTAAACTGGGAAGTTAACAAATATAACTGAAATCGGGAAAAAAAATCTACACTTCCTAAAGTAATCCATAAAGTTACAGTCTGAAGAAAAATAATGGGTCTTAAAGCTAGAAAAACAAACAAACAAACCCAAAGGGCTCAACAAGCCATTGCCATTTCTGAGTCCCCTCCTGTCACTGGCTTCTCAACAGTGCTGGCAGGAGAGTCTCTTCACTGAGACACTGAGACAGACCCTCAGTAGTGCTGGGCAGGGCCTCCCACTTAGGCCTGCCATCACAAGGTCATACAAATGAACTATGTTAAAACTTTGTTTTGCTGTTAATTCTTCCTGGTACATACACTGCAGAAAAGAGAATAATGTCTGCTTCCTCCCTGCATTTATGTGATGAAGGTGGAGTATGCAACCATCCTCCCCATCTCTGTGTGGAAATGGGGCCATTTGTCTGACCTATCCAGCATCATCTCTGGAGTCAGAGTTTAGTGGCTGTTCCTGGCATCACTATCAAGTAGTGCAAGAACTTCATTTAGCCAACATGGTGCATGATGTGACTTGACATCTTTGCAAGGTGCCATCTGCTGGTATGAGTCTTTATCCACACATGTACACAGTGGAATAGAACCTTCTCTGTTGACATGCCACCATCATGTGGTTCAAAGAGTGGGCATCTACCTGTGATGTTCCCAAATCCAGAGTAAAGTGCACGCAAAAGATGTGTTACAATTTTACTGCTGTTTATTTCCAGAAAGGAAAGGGTGCTACAGAATTGTCAGCACCCTTGTAGTTTAGCCTGAAGCAATGTTTTACTTCCTGAGGGAGGGGATAAGATGACTGTTGTACATATGTATTCATACTCTGGTTCCTTCCCACAAGACGGAAGTGTGAAGTGTGTAAGAAACAAGTAGGTGTAACAGTCTAATATACTTTCCTGTCTTGAAGGCTAAGAGACTAAAATAATTTATCTGGCTTTTATTTCAACTCTTAGTTGACTCTGTTTTTCTCTCAAGAATTTAATCAGGAACATTGCTGAAACATGGTTGGCTAAGCCTGGAACTCTGGAATTACACTGCCTGGCATGGTACTGTGAACCATGTGTGGTTATTTAATGTGAATTAATTAAAACTGAATAGAAGTCTACCAGGTACATTTTGAATGCTTGATAACCATGTGTAACTAGT
The DNA here is from genome assembly GCA_030556225.1 of Cricetiscus sungorus. Taxonomy (NCBI): domain Eukaryota; kingdom Metazoa; phylum Chordata; class Mammalia; order Rodentia; family Cricetidae; genus Cricetiscus; species Cricetiscus sungorus. Next base: position 125,934,779 of record JANBXA010000007.1, on the reverse strand, counting down.
ATGTTGGCCCTTCCCATCACTGCCCTGGAAATTCCATCCCTACTCCCTCCTGTGACTTCCTTTTCCATGTGGGAAGGAAAAGGAAATAAGCACCTAGCAGCAGAAGAGGGATGGAATTCTTGATCACATGTGTCATCAAAGGACCTCAGGGAGCCTATGTGATAAAGTATGGAAAAAAGCTTTTGGGAGTGGGTTGTATTGCTACATGAAGAAATTCGCAGGTAGTTTTAGGGAATAAAATAGGATACAAATAGTTGTATTATTAATTTATATATTAATTTTAGCCATCTTGCAAAGTAACCAATTCCACTGTGACATTTTCACATGTATTATATGCCCCATACCTACTGCCCACTTTTATGTATATGTATGTGCATCCATGCATGCGTGTGTGTTTGTGTGTGTGCATGTGTGTATGTGTGTGCTTGTGTTGAGTATGTGCATGCATGCGATTCAAAGTTGTGAAGGCATTTATCTAGCCATTTCTCAACTATGTAAATAAAGATAATTTCTTTCATTCATTGTTTATACTAGCCTACATTATTGTTATAATTAGCCCCAAATCTTTTTATAATGAGGAAAGCAAGTTTGTTTTTAGAAAGAAAAATGAACTTGCCAAAATTGAGACTAGGAGGAATGGGACTCCTTGATCTTTCAGATGCTTCACTTAGATAAATGAGATGAGTTTTATGTCTGTGCTCTCCCATTCATGGAAGTGAAATAAGAGGGGTGGCATTTGTAAGTAACTGTGACAGCTAACATTTTAACATTTTTGTCAGCTTCTGTTGGTTTCTGTGTCCCCGTCCTCAAGGACAGGTACTGTCTTCTGTCTCCTTTGGTCTCTCCAGCTGTTTTTGAACCAGCAGTTGATAAACATTACTAACTAACGGACTGACAAATTGGCTGACCTCGCCATCACTCTTAGGTTTTATGCTTACAAAATGTGCTAACATTTTGCCTCATTTTGCTTTGGGTCTGAGAAGTCATGCTCTTTCCAAATTTGCTGTTTGAAAACCATGCACTGGAATACAGGAACCATTCATCAGAAAATGAGTTGGGCTTTCTCTAGGTTTATATGTGTGACAAGATCCTAACGGAAATTTTTTTTTAAATCTTGTTTTATGGATGGCACTAGGAAGAGAGCACATTAAAACCCTTCGATTTGCCTTGTCTCCGCCACTACCCAGCAGTGTATTAGGTTGTTCAGGCTACCTGAAGAGGGTAGGGTGCCGTTAATGAAGAGGGTCTCCTTTCCCAGGTTAGCTGTTAGAGTAATTAAACATGCTTGTAGGGACATTCTGGCTTTGATAGGTTCTCAAATCAATCACAGTCCCCAGGCAGGAATCATAGTCTCCTTTGCTCTCCCCTTCCTTATGTCCCAGCTGGGAACTAAAGCTCAGAATCCTGTGTGGATTATCGCTGGGTATATTTCCCTGTATCACAAACCTTTTCAACTTCTGCACATCACAACACCAGAATACAGATGTGACATTTCTGCTCCCTCTCAGAAACAGGAGGGAAGATAGGAAAAGGAATGAATTAGTTTTCACAAAAGGCCAGTGAGTGTCTCTGTCGTGGAACCTGAATGATTGATGTTCCTGTTTGGAGAGCCGTGGGAGTTGAGTGAAAAATGTATCCTCTTCTTGGAAGGGTAATGTTACACTAAGGGATGATATGAGGGGATTTATGGGTGACAAATTTGAACAGAGCCAGCATGGAGCTGTAGATAGTAAATGTCTGTTTTGCTCAGTAAGGAGACATTACATTCCAATAGAGCATGGTCATTGTTTCTTCCTGATGTACCCATGCTACTTTGACATGCCTGTGACCATGGGGACCCAAAGTCAAGATCTGTCACAGAGATGACCCAAACTGACAGATTCAATTTCTGCTTCTTTCAACCCACTGAGGCTTGTTGTTCTGGGCCCTGCTGAGGTGGATGAAAAAGTCATGATACATACTACTAGCTCACACAGTGTCTGCGAACCATAGCTCATTTCTCAATGAGCCCATAGTGTTCCCCTTCCTTCAGTGTGCCATATGCTCCTAAGATTACAATCATTCAGTCTTCATTCCTTACTGGGGTTGACTGCTTATAGTTACATTTGTTTATTGGAGGACATCTTGCCTTTTTGAAAATTTAATTTTCCATAATCAAATATACTTTATTTTTGAGAGCTATGTTTTCACAGAGAAGTGACTTTGCTTATAATGTTGCCTATTTTTTGCAAATGCATATATAAATTATATTATTAAAATATAGAGAACATAATTATATGCTATGTACATCTTAACTTGTATAATTTTTTTAGTTACTTTTATTGTATGGTATTTTTTAAAATAGTAATTCAGTGTAAGATTGTCACTACCTTTAACCCCATTTTACAAGTTAAGACACAGAGACACCAAGACTATGCAGTTGCTATGTATTTTAGTGAGGATTTGAACCCAGGAAGGTGGACTCCAGAATACTCACTACTATTAAAATATGATCAGAAACAGAAAAAGACAACCATAGAAAAACTGTTTTGCTGTGTTCACCCTATGTTTAGACTTTCACCATCTGATCGTTCATAAAATAATCATTTTGTTTCTTGCCTTTTTAAAAACAGAGCCAAGCTGAGTGGTGGTGTTAGGGTGCCTGCTGGCTCTGTTTTGAGGGCTGCTCAGCCCTCTCACCAGGAAGTACACATTTCTGTACTCTACCATTCCTGATGCTTGGCCATTTGGGCCTCTGGCTTTGCCATCATTCCTGTTACAGTGGCTGTCTTGGCAGAACGTGATCTTCAGAAAGAACAGTCTTAGGATTACTGATCCTCAGATGTAAAACTCAAGCCCAAGGGAATAAATCCATGGGTATATTTCTAGTTAGAGGTAGTTAAGCCTTGTCCAAGAAGCTGGACAATGGAATCTACTTTTGCCATTGTCTATAAAGTTAAGCAGGTACCTTTTTCTCTAGTCACACTTCAGCCCCAAGGAGCGATCTCTGCCAGTGTAATACATAGACTATGAAATGTTACTGTTATTTTAATGTCTATTTCTTGGTTAGGTGGGGTTGACTTTCTTCACGCTGGTCAGTTATTTGAATGTTTGAGAGTGATATCTTACGGATTTTGCCTGCGAAGCCATGGGAATCAAAACCAGAAGTCCGTACTTCCTGTTCCTCTCTGCGTAGACATGGAATTTCCATACATATATTCCTAATCTAAACTGTGGTGATGCTCAGATGATGCTTTGCCTCTCTTTCCCCAAACCTCACGTGAATACTTTCTGTGGATTCTATATAACATGTACTGGTACCAAACAAGAGATTGTGCTCTAGTGTGAATGTGCTCTTGCATGTTAAGTTCCTGGAGGGTGGAGTCTGTGTCTCTACTAGCAGGTAAACACATTTTTAGTGATGTTTACAGCAAACTGTAGAATAGCCCTTGGTCAAGGTGAGCCAGGCATTTGCTAGGTAGCATAAGTTTCCAAATGAGCAAGAAGAGTGTGTTTGCAGTGAGGTACAGGTGTCCAGTTTCCCTACATTTAAAGAGAGTTAAGAAGAAACAATTAGCACCACCCTCCCCCCTTGAGAGAGTCTCCACAGAGCTTTCCAGTCTTAAGAGGAGATGGCTGTAATGGTGGAAGACATTGGAGACCAGGGTTCCAAAGTTGTGTGAACTGGTTCTGTCTCCTCCGTCAGGTCGTGTTTGCAGAGGGCGCTCCCTCTAGTAATCCCCTCACTTTCCCCATTAAAACCAGAATAGTAATATCAATAATGACTGACATTTCTAAAGCACTTTAAAACATTATAAGCCTGCTTCCTTATCCAGTGACTCAGTCAGTCTACACAATAGCCCTGTGTAGCAGACAATGGCATTCACATTTTACAGCTGAGGAAACACACAATGGAAAGCAGCCTCAGACAGCAGCAGAGACTCAGCTCCCCATCAATAGAGTGTGGAATGAAGATTGCGTTATTATGTTTTTAAAAGCATATTACACGCTCAGAAAGTAATCCATTGATACATATTATCGTGCAGCAAAGAGAGGAAGGGAAAAAAGAAGGAAGGACTCACGGAGGGTGTGGAGGATCATAGAAATGCATGGGAATGCAAGAAAAATACCATTGAGTAAGAGCAGAAATGGAGGGGAGAGATGAAATATCAGTATGTTGGTGATGATTTTCAAGCATTGGGACATCTTTCCTTATTTCTTTTTTCCTAGTATTACCCCCCTTCCAGTTTCCGCTTTTACTGAAAGAATCAGAAACAGTAATAGTGACATCTGGTCCATCCAGGTGTGAGATACTAGGAACCTGCTTAAAACCACAAGGAAGACTGAAGAGTTGGAAAGATAGATTGGTCTATGCTAGGGATTGTTGGTTTGTTTGTATTTATGGTGGGCATGATTAGGGCATTTGGTGGGGTTTTGGTCCAATGTGGAAATGGATTGAAATTCAGAATAAAGAAAGTTAAAGGCATGTAAATCTCAGTGGACTGAACTAGGACAACAGTATTGTTGCCTGAAATGGTCACAAGCCAACAAGCCTTGACTGCAGCTTATCCCAACATTGGTTTAGAAGACCTCTCAGGTGCTCAAAGGCGCAAAGACATTTTATCAAATTAGTCTAACTCAGCGAGGTTCTTCCTGGGTAGGGATGGTTTCTGCCCTGAAATAGCTCATCGTCATGCTTGTATTTCAGGATTTTATGGCCAGCTGCAGACCTTCTGTCCCCCACATTATCCCGATTCCCAGAGAACTGTGCCACCCAGCAGCTCCTGCAGTATGGTGCCTTCCTTTGAGGACTGCCTGGTCCCCACATCCATGGGTCAGGCCGGTTTTGATGTTTTCCATAGAGCCTTCTCAACACACTCAGGCATTACAGGTGGGTGTTTGTGACCTAGCCAACAAAAAGAGAAGCCGGTGTATTTCCTGTGGCTGGCAGGGACCATATGGAATGCACTAGAACTACCTCTGACACATTTCTCATCTTCACCTCCTGCCCTGGCTCTCACCCCTTTGCCTACCTGTAGTGGGATTTTCACTTTGTCTGCTTCTGTGGCACTGACCACACCCATTGGGGGGTGGAGCCAGGGGCCGAAGTGACCATTGGAACTAGGTCTGAGGAGGGGCCGGAATGCTCTCTTGCTTGAGGTACCTGGAGAGAAGAGCATCCGGTTCCTGCTGGTGTTCATCTGTCTATGTTGTGAGTTATTTCTCCCTGAATAAACATCTATTCGGCCTAATTGTTTATCCTGATCCTTATTAAACCGTAATACCTACCTACACAGGGGTCAGCGTTTCTGCTCCAGGCTTGGTAGTTCTTGCCACACAACCTTGACAATTCCCCATCTCACCTTTGCCACCCTACCCATTTGACACTGCTGGCTAACCCAAGTAATAAATGATGTCACGTTCTTGCTAGAACATCCTAGTCATATCCACTCTCTTCTCTGGCGTAGCATTGAGACTCAAGTGATTTTACCTAGTCAAGTTCTCCAGACCTGCCTGCACAGACTCTCTCTTCATTTTACTCTTATCCTGACTCACGTGTCCCTCCCTTTCTGCCTTGAGGTCACCCTCATCCCTTCCAAAAACACTTTTCCTTCAGCTGAAGTCATATTTTATGTTAAGGCACATTGGTGCCAGCCAATCTTCTCCTATTCTGCTGATCAAGGACACACTTAGAAGGCTTAGCTCGCGCCAGCATCTGTAGGCAGCATGGGTGTACTGTGTAGCCACCAGAGCTGTGTAACGAAGGGACTGGCTGACTGCCTGTGTTCTTTCTCTTCCAGTGTACGACTTGCCTTCAGCTTCTTCAAGCCTCTTTGGGGAATCTCTTCGCAGTGGCCCCGAAGATCCCACGTTCTTGCAGCTCAACGCTGTGGACCGATGTCCTAGCCAACTTTCTTCTGTGTATACTGAAGGCTGAAGGCTCCCCTGGCCTCTCCTGCATATCCAGGACCTTTGAATCCTTAGTCACCTCTTATTTTCATACTCTCACAAGCCTTGTGAAGGATGCCAACCAAATCCTTGGAGCCAATAGGGTCACTGGGTCTTTGGAAGGCAGGACTGGATGATTGGATCTGACTTTTCAGGAACTCTTGTACCTCTTCCATTTCCCCCTTAATTTGTTGGGCCAGGGGACAAGCAGGAATTTCTTTGCAAAGGGAATTTAGAGTCTCACTTTAAGGACACCTGTTACTTCCTGGCTGTCAGCTCTCAAAAGACCGATGAATGTGCTCATGACTGGATGATGACCCTTGCTAAAGACTCCAAAGACTTAAGGAGGGGAAGACTGCCCAGGTACCAGAGGCAGAGCGTTCGGCCTCGCCCATGGCCCATGGCCTATGTTTTCCCTCATGGCTAAGCGATGCACAGCCATGACAGAGGGAAATCCATGTTCAAAGCAGGTGTGGCTTGAACTCTCTCGAACTCTAGCTTTAACATTTGTCTTTCTTAGCTCATGCTAACTACTTGCTTCCCGGTTGCTCCTCCAATGGCAAAATAAGGTTTTATATTGGGCAGCCTACTTTGTTTTTGAACACTAAAGACTTGCTTTTTACATCTACTTGTAAAGGAAAAATATTTAAAGGTTTGTTCTTTTGGTAGAAGTCATTACCATTTTAATTACCCCCAGCTACATGTATTTTACCACAGCTGTAGCTCTCCCTGGCCTAATTTTGCAATTTAGCAAAGGTTATATGAGGGAAACAGAATAGTTAACGCCCCCCCCCCCACACACACACACATACACACACACACACACACACACACACACACACACACATACCCCTCTGCCTGTCCTCCCTCCAGGATTGCTGCAGGAAACTTTGAATGCTGTGTATAGTGTGGTATATATCTATAACCCCAGCACTTGGAAGGCATTCTGAGTTTGAAACTAGCCTGCTTTACACAGTGAGTTCCAGATCAGCCAGGGCTACATATTGAGACCCTCTTAAAAACAAACAAACAAAACCCTCCTGTATTGCTGGCTCAGTGACTCCAACTTGAAATCCGTTCCATTTGAATGGCCCCTGCATTGTGTTATTTCTGGTGCTCTGTCCTGGACAGACCAGGAAACATGAGAGCTAGGACACATTGAGTCATGTGTAGGTTTGTTCAGAAACCAAACCAAGGGCTCCTGTTGTCCAGTTCTTTTGTGTGCGTCTGCCCAGATCCTTACAGGGATCCAGTCTTCTATCTGTCTCCTCTATACTGCCCCCTTCTGTTTTCACAGCCTTTCCTCCTTGTTTCCACTGTATTTCAGACATGCCCAGTATCCACTAAATCCTGTCAGTTTCTGAGAAAGTTCACAGAAGGCAGACTCAAGAAAGCAAATTTTTGGAACTCTGCCTTGAAGGCCTGGCATTTTTCAAAAGCACATAGCCATTTTCTGTTAAGCCTAAACAAGACATTATTTTCCAGGGACAAATTTTAGAAAGGTCTAAGAAGATCCTATGTCTTAGGGCAAAGGCTATACAAATAAGCCAGACTCCAAAGAGCTGGTCAATTCCAACATTCGAGTTTGTTCACATTTCAGAACCCCCTCCTCTTTAAAAAAAAAAAAAAACTCCTCTTTAACAGAACTGAAGCTAAGTTCTTTCTGGAACTGAGGTCACTGGGACCTTAAATGGTTCAGTGTTTTGGGATCATGAGGCTGCTTGTACTCCAATAGACAGACCTGTGGGTCTAGCCCCCAGTCGGAAGCGTGGGCTCTAGTTGCACAGCACATCGTTTGCTCTGGTGCTGCTGAAGAGACCATGTTCTTGGTGGAAACTATTGTGTAGATATTCAGGTCACAAGACTCTGAATTCTCTTAGGTCTTCTGATCTTTGAGGAAGGAAGTATAGACAACAGGCTTCCTCCACAGGTGAGCCCTTGGGATGCTGGAAACTGTCACCCTTGTAGACCTGGTAGGAAAACACATATGTTAACACTGACTTACTTGACAGTAGCCCTCATTTGACCTCTGTCACACTCTAGGAAGAAAAGGAGATCCTACTCTCACGAGAAGCATCATCAGTTCTTAAACCCCAAAGCTTTTTGCAAGGACCTCCAGGCAGATCTCATTTGGGTGATAAGGAAAGAACAGGTAGAAGCAGTTGATCTTGTCCACTCTACCTTCTGGAGTTACTTATGTAGGAGGAGAAGTTGTGGAAAGGAACAGAAACACAGACCATGTATGACATCTCCGCCTGGTGGAGACTTGAGGCTCAGGAGCCAGGCTCTGGACTCAAGTTGGCCTTCCACATGGCACAGCTGCTTTCCTGGATCACCTAGGAGGACCTGGTGTCATCATGACCTTCTAAGTAGGTCATACATCCAGCTCCAGTCCCACAGCCAGCCCCAGGGGGACATTTTTGCTGTCAGAAGCATGCATGGAGCCAGGTCCTCTAGTATATCCCTGGTAGCCACTGGTCTGGGGCCAGAGCCTAGTGATATGGCACAATCAGGGTCCTTCAGATTGTACAAGTTGTCTCTCCTTAGGTTCCAGAATGTCTCCTTAGGTTAAAATGTGTCCCTCTCTTACTGAGGCCCAATAGTTTCATTATTGTTTTTAAGCAGTGAAACTAGAACTTTAAAAAAAAAATCATCAATTATTCTCTTCCATTCCTAGGCCTTTTTAGTCCTGGTGAGTAGCCATTTTCATAAACATCCAACTGGAAATTGTCATTGGCCTTCAAATACAAAAACACAAACAAAACAATAACAACTAGTGCTTGTGAAAACACATAGCACAAATCCAATTAGCCTGTTACGTAAAAAACACCAGCATGCCTAGAGACCTTTCATTGCTTCATCCATTATCCTTACTCACTACAGGGACCGTATCAAAGTGTCACTTGTCATTTACCCTCTGAGCAGCACTTAAAACACTGTGCCCTGTGAGGTATAGTCCCTTATGTCAGTCTACATCACATGGCCTAGGTGATTCTAACGTGGAAATTAAGTTGTATGGTAGACCACAGCTTAAAATCTCCAGATAACAGGTTTGGTTATATTCAGTCCTAAAGTGACAAACTGTCAAATGTACTAGTTCACTAATACAAGTTAGCCTGTCACAACCCTTCCTCACTCCCTGATTGCCTGGAAGTATTGACAATAGCCTCTGTAATGTTCAGTTTTATTATTTGGTGTTTGATTTGATTTGACTGTTTATGACCATTACTGTTATTGCCTCAGAAGAAAGTAACAGGGAAAGAGAAAGCCCAAACTCATTGGATAAAATGGTGAGTGTAAAAATGAAGAGATTTATTTTGTACAGACAAAGAAGAGTCCTCTGTAATATTGCTGACATAAAGCACTTTGGGGGGAAAGTGGAAATCTTTTTTCCATAGATCACACAGGCCCTTGTACATTGTTCTATATACTCACGTAGAGAAACGCGCTGCGTATATCATACTGGGTATGGGGCCGCTTTGACTGTAGATGCACATCTGGTGCTGGTTGTCGTAAATCTTTCAAGGAATTAGGTACACTTTTTTTCTATTAATATGTATAGTTTTGCGATTTGTCACAGTTATGTTTCATATAATCATAAGTTATTTTGTCTTGTTTCATGAAGTCCTTTTTTTTATGTCAAAAGTAAAATGAAGGGATTGTGTACTTGGCACAGAATAAAACTGGAACTTAGAGGATGCGCCTCCTGCCTGAAGCACTCCTTCAGCGCCCTCACGGTAAAACACAACGGCAACCAGTGTTGTTTGTTTGTTTGTTTTATTGTTCTGTTGTGTTCCGTCACCAGCCTCCTCTGTACTGGGGATGGTAATTAGAATTAAAAACAGATGGGGAGGAGGGGGTGTCCGAGGCCAGCTTTAAAATGCCACATCGCTTTGGGCCAGAACTGAAGCCTGGATTTAATTATAGATATGAGGACGAAATGGCAGTAAAAACGAATGTCTCCCTGAATCCTTTACATGTTGGGAGTGTCCATAAATAAAACATGAAGTTTTATTTCATCACATTTAATTAAAGCTTTTATACATGTTTTATTGGTTATTCTATTAATCCACTTCACAAACTGGATAAATGTGTGCGAGGGCTCAGAGTTTATTTGTGCTTTTTCAATGTAGCGCTACATCACACGTCAGCAATGTCTCTAGAGTGTGCCAGGCCAGGTGCTGGGCTTTCAGTGTGCTGCGGGTGGGAGGCATGCATTTTCAGCACTGTATTCCCAAAACCTTTCGGGGAGACCCAGCACCCTCAGCTTCCAAGGATCGGGGTCAGTGTCCCTGGTGCCCTCTGGGGACAGTGGGTCCCTGCTGTTCTACTCTTAGACGGCTACCTAGTCCCTTGCTCTGCTGTGTTTCTTTTATACCAGCGCTTCTCAGCCTGGGGGGGAGGGGGTTAGAGTTACATATCCTGCATATCGAATAGTTACATTATGATTGATAACTAGTAAAATTACATTTACGAAGTAGCAACAAAATCATTTTATGGTTGGGGGTTCACCACAGCATGAGTGTGAAAGGGTTGGGGTTGCGGCATTAGGAACGTTGGGGACCACTGCTCTACACGTGATATCAGGGAGCATGGTCAGGATGGTTTGACACCCACCAGCCTACTAGCCAAACACAGCACTTACCAGGATCACCGCATTACCTGGGAGGGCTGGCACCTGCCTGCAGTTCCAACACTCAGGAGGCAAAGGCATGGTTGTAAGTTTGGGGCCATCCTGGGCTACATAGACTGTTTTCAAATCAAAAGGAAATGCTCCCTCTGAGGAGCATTTGTACAAAGACTTAAGAGTTATTTTAAAGGATGTTAGACAACATCTGCGTACCCTGCTGGGTTCCTTGGGGTTAAATGCAGGCACTGACAGAATGAAGGGACTCTTTTCTCAGACAACAGCTACGTTGGATGTGATTTGTTCCAACCCCCAAGGGGACGGTTGAACTCTTAAGTGGAAGGGTTGGTGGTGGGTAGACCCCGTGCCCCAACAATGCCATATCTCTGCCGACAGTCTGAAGTGAAGGATACCTCAGATGCAAGATGTCCACCAAGGCATTAGTCACAATAGTTCCAACTAGAAATGACTCGACTACCCATGAGCCGTGCATTAATGGTGCAATGAATGATATACCACAAAGGGGGCAAGGTGACAGGTCCCAAGTCCCACCAGCAGCTTCACAAACCAGATCAAGAGAAACACACAAGTGACCGCTCAGTGTGGCTCTATGAATGGCTGCTTTAAAACAAGCAAAATTCAATTCCATTGTATGGTTCAGGTAGTTGGTGCTACAAAGAACAGCAAGGCTACCCGGGAAAGGCTCCTGGGGCACGGCTGCTGATCGAGGGCTTCTTCTCTTTGTCCAAGTGCTAGGGTTCCCAGGTGTTGGTTTCACAATTATTTTACTGTGCATATACATTTTATAGTTTCTACTTCAGATAACAGATCACCACGTCTTTTATCTCCCACTCCTGGGCTCTGCGGCCTGCTTCTGCAGAGAGCCAGATGGTGCATATTTTATACATGGAAGGCTACCTGGTCCCCTTTTCACCTACTCTGCCACCGTACAAAGAAGCGGCTGCAGACAATGCTCAGATACACAGGTGTGGCAGCATTCCTTGCAACAAAACTTTATTGATGAATGCAAATCTGAAACGTCCCCTCTTGTTCTCAGACATTCTTATTTTTTGAAGAACAACTATTTCAAAAGATTTTTTTCTTTAGAGCATTCTTAATTCACACATTGTACAAAAGCAGGAGACAGTGGTCAGCAGGATTTGGCCTGTGGGCCATAGTGTACTGATCCTCGACTCAAAGAGGTTCTCCAGCCCTTCCCATAAATACTCATCCAAGAAAGCTGCTGATAGGAGCTATTCTGATCATTCTTCCGCTACCCGGGGCCCTGCTCCTAGAGGGGACTTGTGGGTTCCATTGATTGCGCTTTTCTCTGTTTAGATCTTGGGTTCTGCTCCCCAGGATACAGATGAATGCTGGGAGCCTGAAGTGCCATTTGACTTTATCTCTGGATTTAACGTTTTTAATAAAAGCAACTGGGCATACAGAAATCTGTGAGAACTGGAAAATGAGCGCCCATTCTTTCCAAGCTAACCAAATATTTGCTGGATCTTGGCAGCCATAGCCAACCTTTTTCCTCCGAAATGCTGAGAGGTTATAAGTAATGGATGCCTTCATTTTTCTCAGGCCACAGTGCTTATGAGAAGCTGGAACTGCCTCAAAACCTGCAGGGCAAAGAGTAGAAGGCACTGGCAGGGAGGGAGGGAGGGAGGGAGGGAGGGAGGTGCAGCCCGGTGGTAGAAGGCATCCTCATACAAGTAAGACCCTGCTTTGTTCAGTCAGTAGGAAGCCATTGTAGCAGAGGCAGGGGAGTGCTGACAGTTGGAGCAAGTGAGTACCTCACGACCCCTCCCCCTTCAAGCCCCTCCCCCCACTGCCCTCTGTTTTCCCATAATGCCTAGCTCTCTAATTCCATAACATAGTGCCAGCAGCAGAATGCTTACATGGGCAAATGCGGATGTTTCTTTTTGTGTCTCCGGCCTAAGCAAAACTAGTACTTTACAAAACTGTGGCCCTTCATGAATCTTGAGTCATTTGCTTAATATTAGCTTAGACTGAGTCCTCATGAGCACGTTTCCTGAGCTTGAGTTTTTGCAGATATTGTGTTGCTGAAATTCTAGTATTTGGGGGAGGGGGGGGATAACTCAGTTTTCAGAGTGGAATCATATGTGATCAGGCAGAAGTGGACAGAGCTGCCAGTCAGCTCATTTTACAGAGGAGGAAACAGGCAATTTCACTCATTCACTCGTGTGTTCTTTGTTTGTTTGTTGTTTGTTTGACACAGGGCTTCTCTGTGCAGCTCTGACTGTCCTGGAACTCACTCTGTAGACCAGGCTGGCATTGAACTCAGAGATCTGCCTGTCTGTGCTTCCCTAGTGCTAGTATTAAAGACATGTGCCATCACCACCCAGTTTATGTGTTCATTCATTCTTTTATTGTATATAAAATGAGGTAGCTCATCTTCAAAGAACTAAAGATCATAAGATCAGCCATTAAAAAAAATACTGCCCAGGGCTTTTTTTTAATTCAAATCAAATTTTATGGGACCAGCAGGACCCATAACTGCAGTCAGTAGGCTGGACATGCATGGTAAATAATGAAGGGCTCCAGAGAGTTGTTACCTGACCGCCACAGGCCCGCTGTGACACTCCTTCACAGAAGCAAACTCAGTAAATGAAATTAATAGAATTTTTAAGTAATAGGGAAAACATGCATTTTACAAGCACCAAATACATAACGGAGTAGAAACTCTGAGAAGGTGAAGGCACCCAAATGTTTAGGAAGTTCTCCAGGTGGCTGTTTGAACGGGCCACAACTGACTTGCCTCTGACACAGTGGAGGCAGGGTACCTAGGAGAAACTGGACAGCTTGCAGAAGAGGGGAGCTCCCAGAAGAGGGTACCCAATTTCCACCTGGAGAAAGAAGCTGTAGAGTCAGGGTGTGGGGACTAGTCCTGAAGGAGGGATGGGCCTTCAGCTGGGGAGGGAAGGTGCTCCACATGCTGACTGGAGTGATGGAGACAGCCCTTCTCTGCTCAGGCTCCTGGCCCAGAGCTGCAGCCTTTTCCACAGCGGCCTGCTTTCTCCCCTACCAGCAGCAGGCAGCACTTCCCACTGACTCTGCAAAACCAAGGTCACTATGGATCTTAGGGACATGGGTCACGATCGCTTTGACCTGTCTTTGCTGGAGGAGCTCTCAAAGCCGCCTTCACTACAGTAAATGTACAGTGGCTTTCCAAGAGAAAATCCAGACAGCACAGTTTGTAAACCAGGAAAGCAACCTTTCCCCCAGAAAAGAACTCCTTAGTACTATGGAAATAGTTTAGAGGTCCCTTGTCATTACCCTGTGACTGAGCACTTCCACTCTTAACTGAAAACGATTGATACCAGAGACTCAGCTGCAGCCATACACAACATAGGAGGCTCTGATCAATGGTGGACTTCATGCCAACGGTGGTCTCATGGGGTTCAAATGAAACTCACGGACTCCTACTGCCTAGAGTGCTGTGACCGGCTGAGGTCGTACTACAAGAGTTCCCCACCTGTTTGCGGTGATGCTAAGGTAAGTAAACCCACCAAGCAACGGTGTAGAGCATTATCACTTTGCAGCATAAATTTGACTGACTTGCTTATGCATTTGGCATATTTTCCTGTAGTTTCAGAGTGTACGCTTTGTACTTTTTAAAAACATGACTGTAAATCTGCTGTTTCTGTGGCTATGGTTTCTTGACTGCATCCCAAGGCAATGTGGAGTGACTGACCTTTACTGTCTCGGTCTGTGTAAGTACACTCTGTGGTGCTGGCACAGGGGTAAATTCACCTAACTGCAGTTCTCACAGGATAACATCGTCGTTAGTGGTGCATGACTGTATGTGTGCTAATGTTCATGGCAGCCTTATCCAAAGAAATACAAGAGGGGACACTATTCTAAAAACACTTAACAGCACGTGGGCAAATGAAACATGTTATAGACATTCAAAGCAATAGTGTCCAGCCTTAAAACTGAAGGAGATTAGGATACATATTAAATCATGGTCTTGCCTCAAAGACATTATGCTAAGTGATTTCAGACACAAAGGATGAATGCTGTAGGGGGCTTTTGGGGGGTTATCTAGCATAGTTGAATCAGAGACAGTAGAATAGCACTTACTAGGCATGAGGGTGGGTGGCCAATGAAGAGCTACTATTCAACATGCACAGAATTTGTGTTTGAGAGGCTGAAGATGTTTTGTGGGTGGATAATGTATAGCGTACAATGTTATGAATGTGTACCCACTGAATTGTATACTTAAAGTGCTAAATTGATGTTTTTCACATCTTGCCACTTTAGTACAATGATGGTGTGGGCAGAACACTTCTTAGGATGCCTGATGCCTGACAGACAATGCAATTGTCAGAGTGCTTTGTTTGGCCATGTTCTTGGGATGCTCTCAGAAAGGATCCCCCACTCTCAGAGTGAGTGGAAATTGAGTCTTTGCTAGAGCAGTAGCTGATCCTGATAGATGGAAATATTTCCTGTAAATGGCCCCTGGCTTTCTGAGAAGGAGGATAAGCTGGTGAAACAATGTTTTGTTGTTCTTGTTTGCTGTGCTTGTTCTGAATCTTTGGAACTGAGGGAGGAAAAGGATGGAGGATGGCAAATGTCCTGCTATTATCTCATCCCCGACCATTGACACACTTTTCTGAAGTCATTCCTGCCTCAGCCTCTCTGTGCTGTCTCCACTGTCCAGCTTTGTGGGAACGCTCTAGGTCCCTGGGATTTCAGAATCTGAGCGGTTTGTCCTGTGGCTGCCATAGCATATGCCTCCATGGGAACAATAGTGTCACTGCTCCCTGAAAATGAGGACGACCTCTTTTTCTTCTTGGGAGGCATCCAGAAGGACACTGGCTCGGGTGCCAGGCAGAGCTTGTTTCCTGTTGCTTGCAGGCTTTGAAGCCCCTGTAGGTCTCAAACTATGCTGATCTGAACCCATTTCTTCGTCAGAGGAGATGAAGCTCATCTCTGCAGCAATGAGCACACAGGTTATCCAACAAAGACTCATGTGCCTGTCAAATGCTCTCTGAAGGGCCATTGTCCTCATTTAAAACTCACTGATCCTTCAACCCAAGTGGAACGATCGCTTATGGGGAGACTCTGGCAAACACTAGTTCTGACACCAGAACTTAGAAGTGTTGAGAAAATGAGCCATCTGTGTGGCCCTGCACAACAGTGGTGCCTTCAAAGTCCTCAGGCGCTCTGCTCACCTGGCACACAAGCACATCTCCAGATCCTCTGCACCACTGAAAAATGCAGTAGAACCTCCAGGAACAGAACAGCAAGAAAACTCATGCGCTGGGTTATCTGTGTTGCTAAGCTCCACCAGGACAGCCTCCCATACTACTCTTTGTAGTGGGATGCTCACATGGTCAAAGGGATGTGAAACCTGTCTTCCTGGCCCTTCCAAACTCATTCCAGGTACCTACAACCCTGAGAAATCCCTATCTGAACCGTCTCATGCTATATCCAGGACTAGTACTGGCTTCATCCTCAAATCTGTCTTCTCCAGAGTGGATCAAGTCTCCAGCAAGTGCATCCTGAGGCCTAAGGAACCAGGAAGTGGTCATGTGTGAGATCAAGGATGGAATTGAATGGGTATGGAGTGTCTGTGTGTATGAAGTATCGTCAGGGTTGTAAATGGCCTGTGTTAGAAGACAAGGGTGATGGTTACAAGCAGAAAGCCTGCTTCTGGTTCTCATGATACCATTTTGCTCTCGCCTTGAGTTCAGAAGATGCTCTTATTGTTCAAAAGAAAGCCTGGTGCTCTACTTTAGAAGTTTACTGAAGGCTTGCTTCCCTGACAGGGGCACTGATGGAAAATGATGGAACCTTACTAGGTGGGGACTATTCGGTGGAAGTTAAGTCATGGGTTGGGGTGCCCTCAAAAGGGAGGTATGATCTATGCTAGTGTATGTCAACTTGAGACAAGCTAGAGTCATCTGAAAAGAAGGAACCTCAATTGAGAAAAGGTCTCTATATGAGATAGGACTGCAAGCAAGCCTGTAGAGCATTTTCTTAGTGATTAATGTGGCATGGCCCAGCCTATTGTGGGCAGGCCATCCTTGAGCTGGTTTTATAAAGAAGCAGGCTGAGGAAGCAATAAGGAGTAAGTTGGGAAGTAGTGCCTCCTAATGGCCTCTGTATCGGTTCTGCCTCCAGGTTCTTGCCCTGTTTGAGTTCCTGTTCTGACTCCCTTCGTTGATGGACTATGATATGATGTAAAAGCATAAATCAAGCCCTTTTCTTCCCGAGTTACTTTGGTCATGGTGTTTCATCATAGCAATAGAAACCCTAACTAGAACAGAAATCGGTCCCAGTGTTGCTAATTTTTAAAAGATAGTGGAAGGAATTTGGAAACGAAAAGGTGAAAACTCAGAAGTTTGGTGAGTTCTGGAGGATCGTGGGAGATAAGAATGTTGAGAGTGGTGCAGATGATAGAGGCCTGCCTGGTGACATTTCAGAGGGAAGTAAAGACTCTATGGGACCATGTGTGTGAAGAATCCATGGTGTCTGGCCAGCTGCAGCTGAAGAAGAATCAGCTGTAGCTAACAAGAGACCAGAACCATTAATGTGAACCATTTGCTTTTCTGGGACAATAGATGCTGGTCAGCTGGGAGCTGAGAAATTATCGGCAATTAAGAAGAGACGGCATCACTGAGGTGAGATCTCCTGGTAAGTGCTTCCCTGGAATCAGCAAAAGAAGCTGTGTTGGGGAAGACTGCACCCTCTGGCAGCTGAACCTGATTGTGTAAGAGCCAGGTGGTACTGGTAAAGGTAAAGAACAGCTGAGACTTGGCCCTGGGAAAGACCAGGAAGGCCCATTGGTGAAGGTGAAGCCTCAGTAGCAGTTGAAGGCCCAAGATTGAAGGAGTAAGGGACAAAGTTGAGGCTTAGAACCATGAAGAAAGCCCAGGAGAGGCTATTGGTGAAAGTGCAGTACAGTACAGTTGCAGCAGACGACCCCAACATTCTGGCAATGCCACTACCATGGGATGACCACCAAGGATGGCAGCAGCCATTGGGTGGGGCTGGCCTAAGCCTAGAAGACAAACTGTGTTCTGCAGGGGGTGGTGGCAGAGACTTGATCCAAGTCCTTTGGAGGAGCCTGTAAGAGCATGAATAGATCCCAGACATTGAGTTATTTTCGCAGTTGGAGTGGTTTTGCTTTGCTTTGATTGCGAGTGCTGTTTCTTCCAGCTTTTAGGAAGAAAGCATTTAACTTATTTTTGTGTTACAGGAGCTCACAGCTCACAATAGAGAGGTATTAGCTTTTCAAAGTCTTTCTGTTTAAAAAGAGCCTGGCTATTTTAAAGAGACTGGGGTTTTTAAATGTTTGAATTTTTAAAGGCTGTGGGACTTTTTAACTTGCTAAAGTATTTTATATTATGATGGCTTTATTAATGTGTGATCTTAGGGATGGGTAAGAAAGGAAAGGTTGTGGCTTAACAGTGATGTGTTTGTGTATCAAGGTGACAAGGGGTCACTTATGCTGGCTAGTTTTACATTGACTTGACACAGGCTAGAGTCCTTGAAGAGGACAGAGCCTCAATTGAGGGAGAGAAAAAAAGTTCCAGAAGATGGAGCTGTAGCAGGCCTGTCAGGCTTTATCTCCCCCCCCCCCCCGAATGATCATTACTGTTTATTTTTATCTGGGGTCAAATACAATGGAAAGAAAACAGTTTTCTGTGAGTTTCCAAATTAATCTAATGATTTGGTTGGTCTCCAAAGATCTTTGTAGAAAGTTATCTTGGCACAGAGCTCTAAACCAGAGAGCCTTCTAGATCTATACACCCCTATAGGCCCTGTGCATGCTCTGTGAGGCTCTGTGAGGTCATATGGGCCTTGTACAATTTGTTTAGAGGGCCTTGTTCTCCTGGTGTCCTTCATCCCCTCTGTCTCCTGCACTCCTTCAGCCTCCTCTTCCATAGGGTTCCCTAGGCTTTGAGGGGAGGGGTTTCACGGAGACATTGCATTGAGAGCTGTGTGTTTCAAAGTCTTTCTCTTCATAATTTCTGTCTCTATACTTGTTCTCATCTGCTCAAGGAGGAAGCCACTCTGATGATCGCTGAGACAGGCCGTCTATGAACATAGCAGAATATCATTAAGGGTCATTTTGTTATTTTTTTAAGGCCAGTAGGCCAGTAAAGAGGATAGTAAGAGAGTTCACAAGAGCCCAAAATAGAGGAATATCAGATATTTATTGGGGAGTCACTCACAAATGACAAATAAGTTAAGAAACCACTGTTGTCTTCTGCCCAGGGGTGCTAGTAGCTGTGGTCTGATTTCAGACCATCACCCAAGAGAGAGAGCATGCCTTTCCTCCCTGCTTATCAGTCCACACATAGAACCTGAGACTATGCCCAGAAGGGACTAATACCTCAAAAACTATTGGCTGAATGAATTCTCACAACAGTTCTCCCTTCTGTCTCAGTAAGAGGGTTCTAAACCTATTACAAAACTATATACAATACAAACAGATCCACAGTATTGTCCAGGAGAAAGAACATGTAACAAACATACACAAAAGTAGAACTACAACCAACAAGAGCAGCAACAAGCAAGAAACACACACTAAATGGCCAGGCTATAGGTAACTGGCAAAATATAGAGTTTATTTCAACAGCTGTCCTATCCTGAAGAGTCTAAGTCTTGTACCTAAAATGTTTAGCTAAGATGTGAGAGGTAGTAGCTGTGATCATCTAGTCTTAATCCCATCAAAGACCTGAGAAGGAAAATTAATATTACCTGAGTAAACAGGAAGTACAAACAAGTGACTTCCAAAAGAAGCAAGAAATAAGAGAAACAGCTGACTACCTGGCCAGTCACGCAAAGTCTCAGAGTAACATTGGGACAACAAACTTTGGCTAAGGCCTAGAATATCTGAGATACCATTTTCAGAAGATTTAAGACTTTCCTACCCCGTCTTGGTAAAGTGTAGCAGTCGCTTCTGCTTGTACCTCGCTTGTCCAATTTGAACAGCATGCTTATTGTCAGCAGGTGGGGTATTATGCCAAGAAGAGAACAAGCTCTGTATGGAGTGTCTCTGGTACCCATCAATCTCTTGGGAGTAGATCTGTGTTGCCAGGATCAGTGGTGTCTCGTGTCAACAGGGTTCTAAATTATTAAAACATTTAGATGCCATATTCTATAGGTCTTCAGAGTATTTGAAGATGATGTAGCTATATAGAGTACATCTCTACATAGGTGTATCTAGAGAACCTGACTAACATAACTAGGTCTGATAAGCATACGTGACTATAACATGTAATTTTCACACATACATACATACACACACACACACACACACACACACACACACACACACACACACACACACATATTCATTCAACCCAACTGTAGGGATAGGGGACATTGCCAGGATCAGTGGTGTCTCGTGTCAACAGGGTTCTAAATTATTAAAACATTTAGATGCCATATTCTATAGGTCTTCAGAGTATTTGAAGATGATGTAGCTATATAGAGTACATCTCTACATAGGTGTATCTAGAGAACCTGACTAACATAACTAGGTCTGATAAGCATACGTGACTATAACATGTAATTTTCACACATACATACATACATACACACACACACACACACACACACACACACACACACACACACACACATATTCATTCAACCCAACTGTAGGGATAGGGGACATTGTTCTCTTAGAATTACTTAGTGGCAATGGGATTCTGTAAAAAAACTAAAACAATAGCTAAATCTTAAGAGGACTAGTTGTAACATTTGTAGCCAGTCTCTGAGTAGCAGGTAAGGCTTATCTGAAGTTCTGGCTAGAGTGTTATAAGAAGGTGGAACATATTAGCTAGCTAATTTGAAATTGTCTTGAATAGCTTTAGCCCAAAGCCAGTCCTTGAATTGTGTTTATTGGCTCTAAGGCATCAAAATGAAACAGGTAGAATCATTATTGTGGGGCCCATCTTTTTTCTGGAGACTTCAAAGATTGCTGTTAGGAAAATGTATTGTTCACTGTGGAAAACTTAAACATTATTAATATCAAAATGGAAAGTTTAAATTTCTACAGCTATGCATCCAAAGAAACATACCGATTAAGACAGAAATAAGTATGGGGAGAAGTAGAATAATGGTGAGAAACCAAGTTATGGCAATCATAGGCCCTAGATTTTAGGTTTTCTTCTTTCCCACACACAACAGGTAGCTCTTCTGATATGAGACAGAAATTCTAAATTTTTCTTTTAACAACATGCTTGGATTTAGAGAAGAAGAGCCACACTCCAACTCCAGAGCCAGCATTAATTTTTAAGTGTATTGAGACTACCACTACACTGAGAAACAAGGAGATATAGATGTTTAAGTAGCAAGATTTCACCCTGCAGAGAATATTGGTATCATATCAGTTTTGTTGTTGTTGTTTTGGCTTGGCGATTCTTTCTGGATAGCTATCCTTTCTTCTTTAGGAGTCTAGATATTCTAGATGTCCAGGGTCTTTTTGACTTCTTGAAGTTGTATATTTCTATTTTCTGCAAAGACAAGAACAGATTGCTGCCCCCAGACCTTTGTGATGTTTCCTTACAACTTGTGGGATTATCGTTTTGGTGGATGAGCTATCATTTCTATTAAGATGTTTCTCCTGTTCAAACCAAATCTTCATTAATTTTGATGGTATCCATAGCTTTTCTTTTCCTGTAGAAACAAAAGTGAAACCCCTTTCCCAATGTAGCACATATCCTGTTTGCATTCCGAAGTCAGCACGTCCTTGAAGTACACGGGCTGATTTAACTCAGAAGTTTTTCCTGTTGTCCAATGTCTCTCTGAAGCTGTTGTTCCTTTCTCATTAGCATTAAAAAAATTCAAGGTTAATAAGGAATTATGCAATCTATCTTTGGGGGCCTTGATTCCCCCTGCCTGTTTATAAAGCATTTTTTTAAAGTGCAATTAGATGTCTCAACAACCGCTTGTCCTGTATGATTGTGTGGTATGCCTATAACATGCTTTATGTTAAAATATTCAAAAAAACTGATTCATCTTACTAGAGACATAAGTTGGAGCATTGTCAGTTTTAATTTGTGTAAGTATTCCCATGATGGCCATACCTTCTAATAGGTGTGTAATTACAGAATCAGCCCTTTCATAGCACAAAGCAGTTGCCCATTGTAATCCTGAAAATGTGTCTATTGTATGGTGTACATATTTTAATTTTCCACATTCTGCAAAATGAAACACATCCATTTGTCAAATTTCATTTCTTTGCATACTTTTAGGATTACTTCTTACAGGTAAAGGGATTTGGTTATAGAAGGAACAAGTAGGACAGTTTCTTGGGTTTTGTTTGTGTGTTTGCTTTTATGATTTCCTTGGCTTGTTGCCAAGTGATGAGAAAATCCTTTTTTAAACCTTTGTTATTGACATGGTGTTTTTTAAATGAAATTTTGAGGCCTTCAGTACATTTTCTACTAATAATCAATCAATTTCATCATTACCTTGTGCCCTGAAAGGGATCTGATGTGATATATATTATGATTTCTATTTCTGGTTCTTTCCTATAATTGTATAAATAATGACGTTAATTCTGTTTCATCAGTAATAAATTCAGCAGTTTCAATGTGTAAGACAACTCTCTCTGAATCTTGAGAGTCAGTAACTATATTAAGAGTTTCTGTAAAGTTCCTTAGTACCATGAGGTTTGCACATAAGCCACTAAGGAGTTGTTGTAGTTCTCAAATACCTTGACAGTTACTAGATGACCAATGGCATGCTGTAAAACCTGTAATGTTCTTTGTAATTCAAGTCCTTTCTGATTTTCAGCAGTGAACGTCTATAGACTACATCCATGTATAGGAAACCTAGACTATGTGCATAACTCAGACTTTTTGTTTCCTGTGTGTAAATGGAGCTCTTAATTGGTCTAAGTAATAAAACCCAGAGTCGGATATAGAGGAAAATGCTTAGAGATCAGAGAGGAGAAGGAGAAAACCAAAGCCTACTCAGTTGGTTCCCAGTGGAAAAGAGAGTGAGTGAGTTCCTGTTTCTTCCCACTTATATCCTCTCTCTGGCCAACCATCTGACTTCTGTCTGTCTGTACAGACCTCCAGACCTCTATGGTCAGCCTGTGCAAGCTCCATTCTCTGACCTTCGGACAAGCTTTATCTGTACAAGCAAGATATCACCACACCTGTGTATCTGGCACAGACATACAAGCGAATAGTTCTTTTCTGAAATGTCCCTTCTCCATACTGCAAGCGGGCATGGCATGGCATGTTAAACTAGCTCTCTCTCCCTCTGTGTGTCTGTGGGACAGATTTGTGTGACTCAGCCACACAGCTGGGCCTTCTATCGTCAACTTCAAAGCCTCTCTCGTCATGGTTCTTCTGCTGTCCTTTTCCTCACATTTTCAAAGGGTTAGCTTCTCATGTCCAGGAAGTTTATATGTGAGGCCACAGTGGATGGGAACCATTTGTGCTCCAGGCCCCCAGGGCTGGCTGAGAGATTCAGAGGTCTGTCACTGTACAGTATGTAATCCAGGGCCCCCCTTGGCTATCACAGGGTAACTGCGTTGTGACTGTAAAATGGATCTGTGATCATTTACTTTGTACCTGTTCCTTCTGGGAGCTTAGCCTTTTTTGAAACATGGCCACGGTGAGCTATCGCTGCAAACACTTGCTTCCAGTGGAGGCAAGACTCATTGACTCCATTCTCTGTTTTGCAGGAGACCTTGGTGACCTAGCTGGGCCTAGACTCAACTGGCCTAAGATCACTGCACCACAGAAACTGCACCAGGACAGGGCAGAGTTGTGAGATGTGAAGAGCAGTGGTCTGAGACCAGAGACTGGGCTTTAGTTGGGTGACTGCCACCAGGTCATTTGTGACAGAAGCTTCAGCTCCAGAGTGAAATGACTTCAGAATTTGTCCATCTCCATATCAGCAAATTACTTACCTCAGGCGCTCTACTTAGGGCGAGTTATGCCCTAACTTTCTTAGGGGCCCTATACCTACCACCTGGTTGCTTCTTAGTAAATAGTGACTCTCCCTCCACAGCTACAAAACTCAAGGGTAGTTGGAGTAGATGATATGTGCTGCTCAGACGTAGATTTGTGGTACCATTTTGGCTTCTAGTCTCAGGGTTTTCTGTGGGACCCATGCCTTATTTCCCCACTGGGCCCCTTCCTCCTCAGTCCAGCTGTTTGCATGGAAGAGTTGGTATGAACTATGCCACTTACCTTTCTTAGCCACAAGGGACTTTGTAGCCAGACCCGGTTACTCTGGCAGTCGGTACTGGAGAGTGTGACTCACCATGATGATGAAAGCTGCCTGTGATTGTGATGGCTTACCCTCAGTTCTGCCTTCTCAAGGGCGGCTGGAGAGTGCTGAAGTCTGAACATACGCCATCCTGGAACCCAGGAACCTCAACAGTCCTGCAAGCAGGGGACCTGCAGCCACCCGAGGTGGTGCCCAAGCCTACTCTCCTAGTCACATGACCCCAGATGTACACTTAAGGACAGGTTAGGAGTGGAGAATGGTGGGGTATGGAGGGAAGAGCCAAACTGACAGAACATGGAAGAGAATTCCCACACACCAGGCTAAATGTGGTTCTGGCTCCCAAGACACACAAGCCAGCTTGCACTTGCCTGTGTTGAGTTCATGAGAAGACACGGTGAAAAATGTGCTAAGTAATCAGAAATGGAGCTGAAAAGAGGCTCCATGCATCCCTTTTCCAGGGCTCGCTCACTCTCATCTCTCCTTGCTTGCACTGCCTGCTTCCGGTTTTCTCTCCCCACAGACTTGCTACCTCTGTTTTGCTGATCTGCATATCTGGGGAATGATGCCCATTCTATGGTCTCAGGCTTAACTAATGTAAAAGAAGAAAGAACCAACCAGCTGTTCTCAGACTATACATTTACATGTATGTAGAAATTGGTACATACATGGAGAGATGTAGATGAAGACATAGGTTTAGATAGACATCATAGCTGTCTGGGCTTCAAATCTACAATGAAAGGCGTCTGTGGCACCTGACTTAGCCCAGGTAGCCAGCCATAGTCTAACCACCCTCAGTACCAGTACCCCCTAGTATCTTAACTAACAGGGTTCTCCACAGTGAGAGAGAGGCATCGGGATGTCTGTCAGCCTGGGAAGCATCCTAAGTTATCTACAGTAGCCTGGGAATCAGGATCCTCAGAGAGCATGATCCTATGGATGTAGTAGATGGATCATGGCCTAGCTGGCAGGACTCTTAGCAAACCCAGACTTGCCTGGGCTGTCACTGAAAACTTGTTCCTGGGTCCTCCTTATTTTGCTGTCTTTATGTTGTTCGGAGAGGCAGTAACTCAGACCTGAGTCATTATCTGTGAGATTTCCCCAAAGGCTGCCTACACAGTACAACAGGTCACTCCTGGCTCAGCAGCTCACTCTTGGCATGCCTCTGTTCCTTTGCATTATTTCCTGAGAATCATCATATTGGGGAGCTCCAGGGTGGGCCTGTTAATACTTTAAGTGTCAAAGGTGAGATCCACAAATGTGTCATTTGCTTGCATTTTCCCGTGTTCTATTTCCTGTTCTTTAATATTAGTATCTCTGACTAGATAACTTCCTGTTCTTTAATATCAGTATCTTTGACTAGATAACTACCCATGCACGACCACTCTTTCCACGTATTAATGTCTCAGGAATTTTGCATGGTCCTCCCAATGAGCTTTCAAATTCCCATCCATCAGATTTATCTCATCCAGCAGCATTCCATTAAGCTGATTCTTATTTCTGAGAATATAGAGTGTCATTCGAAATATTTTACTCTTATGAGTCCCACAAGTTCTTACATTTGTTCAGAGACAAATTGTCTCCTTAATCATTATTAACTTTTCTGGTGAGTCAAAAAAAAAATCACATTGTAAAATATTCCCATAATGAGCTGGAGTAGCAAAGTCTTATATACTGCAGTCATTTTCAACCTGCAGGTCATGACTCCTTTAATAATAACTATCAGATATTTACAGTACAATTCATAACTAGCAAAATTACATATGTGAAGTAGCAATGAAATAATTTTAAGGTCTCAGTGTTAGGAGGGCTGAGAACCACCGATCTACTGTAACACCGTGAAGAGAGGGGCACGTGGCATGGATGCGTGTATCTGATGTGGTATGGGCAGTGCTACACAGCGCGTTGGCCACAAAGGCTCCCTGACTTGACAGGTGACTCCTGTGGGCTGCTGGTCCTCTTACCCAAAGCAAACCTGCAGAAATTTCAAGTAAGAGGACAATGTAGATTATGGAAATAGCAAAGTCGTCTCAAACTCCGGAGAATCCTAAGGTCCATGTCAGACCATTGACATAAAGAATGTGAGCCCCTGTGGGAGGAAGGTACCAAGGCCCCAAGGAAGCATCACCATGGATGATGAAGCAGTTATGACTCCAAGTTTTGCATTTCTCTGGGGCTAAGCTTGCCTATCTTTTTGTTCACAGACCGGCTGCTAATGGTACTTTTCCAACGCTAGGTCATAGACGGGGTAGAGCAGTCCTGTAAGGATGAGAAGTGGGGCAGGCTATGGAGGGAACCAGTTGGCCAGAGTTCTTCACATCTGTACCAAACTCCTACCTAAAGATCTTCAGGGCAGCCTTAGCCTCAGGAAGCTAAACACGGGTCAGGGTTGTTATTTCTTCCTGGACTGTTTAGACTTACAGATTAAAAGTTAAAATCCTTGGGGAAGTTGTTTGGTGTAAGATGGCAAAGAACCCTAAGTAAACCGAAGTGCTAGGGTGCCGTGTATGAGCTGTATCCTTCTTGTTCTTTTCCTCCAAGCATGAGGAAGATGAGGGTAGACTTGGCTGAGTACAGCCAACGACTTTCACGTAGGGGCAGGCGCCTGTGTAGGACACCAAACTAACATACACCATTTGAAATGAGACCTTAGAACAGGGAAAACAAGTTTTAAACAAAGCTAGCTAAGATATTTACAGAAATGAAGAAAGAAACTACCCATATGGAACAATAACAGAAAACTAATGAAAATAATGATGTGAAAACATTAGCTACGGAAAATGTCATACTTGACAAAAAGCTACAGAAAGATAAATGAAACTAGAAAAAAAAGTTAATAAAACTGAAGATTGCATTGGGAACTCAGAGAAGAAAGAAGAAGAAGAAAACATAAAAGGAACTGTGTCCTAATAATAAACACATCAACATGCACATTCTAGAGCAGTGGTACTCACACTTCCTGTTGCTGCTACCTTTTAAGACAGTTCCTCTTGCTGTGGTGTCCCCAACCATATGGTCATCTTTGTTCCTACTTCATAAGTGTAATTTTGCTACTGGTTTGAATTGTAATATAAATATCTGTTTTCCCGTGGCCTTAAGTGACCCCTCTGAAAGGGTCATTTGACCCCCCAAAGGGGTCTCAACCTGCAGGATGAGAACCACTGATCTAAACTGACATCTGCTACAATTTTGTCATTGCCTGAAACAGCTTGAGACATCTAAACCATCTAAGAGATGAAAACAAAATTAGAAAAACAATGGAGATAGTTTCCTCAGAATTCACTAAATCTTTAAGTTTTGAATACTCATATGCTGTCAAAAAGATCAGCTTAGGGGGCGGAGAGATGTCTCAGCTGTTATGAACACGGTCTGCTCTTGCAGAAGGCCAGAGTTCCCAGCACCCATGTAAAGTAGCTCATACTCACCTTTCCCTTCAGCATCAGAGAAGCTGATACCTCTTGGCCTCCATGGGCACCTGTATTTATGTCCATGTAACCACAAACAGACATGCACACATATGGCTGAAAAATAAAATTACATCTGTTTTGTTTTTGTTTTTCCTCCAAGAAACCATCTAAAGCACAGAAGAACACAGATGAGCAACAACCTCAGCCTTCTGTACGGCAACAGTGCAGGCAGAAGGACCAACACGGGCATCACATTGTGGGGAGATTGGGGAAGAAGGGAGAGAAGCAAAAAGCATGATGGGGGCTATGACAACTGGGAGATATTAAGAAAGCTTACATACATGTATCCTAAGATACCAGTTATTACAGTAGCTATAAATGCATTAAATCTGCCACTTCACGGCAGAGATTCTCTCAGAATAGATGAATTAAAAGAGAATGCCACAATATGGGACTCAATGGAATCACAGAAAATCAAAAGACATAAACAGACACAAAATAAAACAATAAGGGTGTGAGGGAGAACTCCAGTTGGAATGTAAAATAAATTGAAAAAATAAATCAATTACCACATAAAAGCTGATGCAGCAATCCTAGTTTTAATCACATCACAAAATGAATATTTTCTAAATAATTCTTAGTAAAGAAGACAAAGTAAGTTATTTATATTAATGCAAAACATATGCACCTATGCAAATACATGCACAGTTCAAACCCAATAGAATGGGTGTTTGTAAGAGAAAGGAAAATAGAATTAGAGAATGCAGACAAGAATATATAAATCAATAAATAAAAGACCAAAGGTCAATAATAAGGTATGCTTCAAATGAGAGAATATAGATGATTCTACCCTCTACAGGTGGACAGTGGTAGTTTCGACTCTGCCCTCTGTAGGTGGAAAGTGGTAGTTTCGACTCTGCCTTCTGCAGGTGGTCAGTGCTGGTTGACTCTGCCCGTGGGTGGTGGTACTTGTTTTGAGGTATAGAGCTCAGCTTAGAAAAGATGAACAAGTTTCATTACTTTGCAATGAAATTACCAACTTCAGAAAAAACAAACCTAAAAGGATATGTACAGAAATTATTAGAATTAAAAACACAAAAATTATTAGAATAAGTGTTTCATATGAAGTCCACTGATAAAAATCAATGTAAATAAGTCTGTTACATTGCACTAGCCAGCACATAGTTAGAAAATATCATTTTAGAGGGCTGAAGAGATTGCTCAGAGATTAAGAGCACTGGCTGCTCTTCCAGAGGTTCTGAGTTCAATTCTCAGCAACCACATAATGGCTCTCAGACAGCTATAAAGGGATCTGGTGCCTACTTCTGACATGCAGGCATGCACACACTGTATACATAAAAAGTATTTCAGGAAGGATCTTTTTCACTGGTATTTTTAAACAATAGGAAGGGCCTAGGAATACTTTTGATTTGACTCAGTGTGGAAAGATTTTAATGGAGAAACTATTCAGTTTTCTTCCAGGTAACTAAAAAGAGTCTAAATAACTGTAAATAAATGGCATGTCTTATGGGTTAGAAGGCTTGGAAATCAGAGTCCTCTGTTATTACAAAATTGATCTCTACCTTCAGTACAACCTGAATTTTAAAATCCCAACAAGTCTTTGTAGATGCACATAGGAGAAGGGCCTTCATTGTCTCCATCACGAATTCTTGAAAAAAGGAAAGAAATGGAGAGGAGGAGGAAAACAGACAAAGGACCAAGAGGGAGGAAATGAGTGGAAGAAAGAGTAATGGAAGGAAAGGAGTCACGGGGCCTATGATTTGCCACCTTCTTGAATACTAAGAATTGTTACAATATAATGTATTATTTTCACGGAAAAGGAAGGAACAGAGCCAAGAAACCAACCTGCACATGTGTGGAAGCAATCTATACCTCATGGGCTCAGCACAGACAAGATGACATCAAATGGTGCTGGGAAAATTAGAATGGGACCCTTCTCTTTCAGAAGAGTCAGCATTTCAAACTTTACCCTGATCCCTTTGGAATCTTTGAACTGTTTGGAGGTGACTTTTGTAGTGACAGATATGGATCTAACTTCATTCTTCAACGTGGACATCCAGTTTCCCCAGCACCATTTGTTGAAGATGGCATCTTTCCTTCAGTATGTATTTTTGGCTTTGTTGTCAGTCATCTGATGGATAATGGTGGACTCATGTTTGGATCTTCTACTTTATCTCATCAATCTAGGTGTTTATTCTTTTTCTGTTTTTATGCCAGTACCATGCTGTTTTTATTATTATAGCTCTATAATATAGCTTAAAATCTGATGTGGTAACCCCCTCCACTTTGCCCCACACTCTTCTTTTTGCTAAGAATGCCTTTGGCTATCTGGGATCTTTAATGCTTCAATATGAATTTTAGGATTTTTTTTCTGTGATGAGATGGGAATATTTAAAATTGGTATTTCATTGAATCTGTACATTGCTTTTAGTTCTATAGTTATTTTCACCATATTAATTCTATCAATTTATGAATGTGGTAGGTTTTTTTAACCTCATGTCTTGTTCATTCTCTTTTCTCAGATTTAAAGTTTCCTGAAGAGAGCCTTCTCTGTCTTGGTTAGGTTATATGTATATATGAGGCTATTGTGAAGGGGGTGGTCCTCTGAACCCTCTTTTTCAGAATGCTTGCTATACATAATGTAGAAAATCTATTGATTTATCATGCCACAAAATAAAAATTATGGCCCTCAGCAGGAGTTAAATAGGAAATAAGAAAACTTCTTATAGAGACTAACCTTGTGATACTGAACTGTACTTGAACAAAATCAAATAGGAACCATAGAGAAGAGAGAGCTGGATTCACTCAATATAATAATATACATATTCCAGATGCCTGAAGAAAATACAGAGAGAAGCTACAAATGTGCAGAAGTTATTCACAGGACATGAGGCTAACAAAAATGGCAGTATCTATAGTAAACAAGACATAAGAAAACTACTACATGTGAGGGAGAGGAGAAATTTTTAATAGACCCCCTAGAAGAAGAAACTCAAATGGGCAGAGGACTTCTAGAAGGCTATTCAGGCTAATTATGGATCATTCCCATGTAAAAGTACACCACCATGAGAAAATTTTAACTATATCACATGAACAAAGCTATCAAACGGGGGAGGAGACAAGTGAGCCAGGACACTTCTACATTGTTAGAGGGGTGTAAGTAGGTACAAATTACCCATCAAATTAATGCACATCCACACAACCCGCCAGAAATTCTCCTCACTTTGTATCCTAGAGCAATTCTTTTTTGAGACAGGGTTTCTCTGTATTGCTTTGGAGCCTGTCCTAGAACTAGCTCTGTAGACCCAGTTAACCTGGAACTCATAGAGATCCACCTGCCTCTGCCTCCTGAGTACTGAACTAGCTCTGTATACCAAGTTGGCCTCGAACTCACAGAGATCTGCCCTCCTCTGCCTCCTGAGTACTGGGATTAAAGGTGAGTGACACCAATGCCCGGCCCCTAGGGCAATTCTTACATGTTACCAAAAGACAAAGAAGACTTGGAGCCATGTCCCAAGGATTGAACACGAACACATGAGAGGCAAGACAAGGATTATAGCCATTAAAACATATTTCATATGTTAACATGTGTAAAACATATGTGAACTATTCACACAAAGGAGCCATACTATGCAATAACAGGGTATGAGTTATGGCTGAGTGCAACAGAACTAATTCTCAGGATATACTGAATTTTAAAAAACAAGTTACAAACAGTCTTAACTGTAATCCCACTCAAGGAGAGAGATGTGCAAAAATAAAATGTAGGCTAATTGACATGTTGTGAAGATCAAAAAGAATGCAGGGACTCTAAAATACTACAAAAGTAAATACTGGGAATGTTTTATTTCTATGAGTTCAATAATAGATAAGAGATCAGTGGTAGTGTTTGTAAAATATGTATATGTACTTAACAATTTAAATTTTTTCTGCTCAGTTTTTAAAAATAGATTTTCAGTATGGTATCAATGGAGAAAGACATTTGCTGGGGTATACTGTTAATATTTTCTGGAACTGTTTCTAGAGACATGTTCTGTTAGGGACAATTTCACAGCTTTGCCTAGGTCTTACATTTCTAAATCCTCAGTTGTACAGAATCCACCATATGCCAAGAACCTGATTATCTCCAAATAATATAGAGTAGGAGCACAATTGTTTAGCAGACGTGCTCTTCTGTGTGTAGTAGAATTTCCATTGCTCATGGTACCTCCACACACAATCCTTCCCACAAAGAGTACCCTGTGTGGTCTGGGTGTGGTTAATTTTGCATTCTTGTCTCTGGTCATACTCAACAGACCACTCCAAACCCAAGTCATTGTTTTTCCCATCACAGCCTCTTCTACTGCAAAAGCGAAGTATCGACCAGCACACTTTATATGTTAGCTTTCTGCTTTCCATTTGCTATATTCTGTCCTTGTAATTGTCAATTGCTTGTTCTCAAAAGGGCACATTGCAAAGTCCTTCCTATTCTTGTCAACATGTTTTCATCAACACCCCTCCTTCATTAAAGATAGATTCCTATAGCTTAGAAAAGATCAAAGATCAAACCTGACCAAGTAAAAGTGAGCTTTCTTTAGTCACATGTATGTCAGTAGGGAAGGAGAGACCCTTCATTGTTACATGATAGCTCTCAGAATATTGACTCACACAGGATTTACATGGGATTGCATTTCTCTACATAATTCCCAACAGAGTTCCCTAACTTGGGATTTTTTGTCAAAGAGGAAATGGGCTTTTTAAGGCTGTGTCTACAGCCTCTGATGATTCTAAGAAATCAGTCGTATACTCACAAACACACGTGACAGCAAATAATGAAGGAGATACACTTACATCACATCTTCTCCCTTCTAAGAAACAAGAAGCTTCTCTACCAGGGAGCCAAGGGGACAGCCTCCCTAAGGAGTTGACCCCATATGTTTGGAGTCCTGTTGGCTTGGGTGTGCTGTGATGTCCCCTCTTTGAGTCAGGTGCTGGCTCTTGCCTCTGCATTTATCCAAAATAAAAATGCTAAATAGCCAGTCTTCATCTGACAGAGGATGAGTTGGTATTCCCTTTCAGTGCTGTGGCTGAACCCAGGGCCTCACACATCCTTTGGAAATGCTCCACCACTAACTATACCCCCTGCCCTTTGTTGGAAGATCTTAGTTGAAGTTTGCAGTTCCCTTGAATAGCACTTCAAATTCTGGCTTTGTTCACATGATGCTATTGTAGACAAGCACTTCATTTAGAATACTTTGGTTTATATTTTGGTGGTAGCAGTCTCTGTGAGGCTTCATTCCATCAAGGGCAGTCATTGATTGGGTATTCTGAGTATTTTGCTTAGGAAGCCTATTGGGACACCACTGTGAGACTATTGTACCGAAGGCCCATAATCATCAGTGCATACGTAGAACAGAGTGTCTGGGCATAGCTCTGGGCTCCTTTCTCTGGGCAGTTGCTCTATTCCTTCTCCTTTTCTGAGGAACACCTGACAAACAGCCTCAAAAAGAAAAACTGGGGAGATAATTTGAGAGAGAGGAAACTTCACTGGCAGCACATTAGGCTTGTACATTAGGTGTCACCTTTTGTGTCTAAATGGAGTGGGGAATTCTCACTGAAGGAGAATGTGTGACATTGCTGCTGTCATATCCTGGACTTGGTTTTTTTCTTTAGGAGAAAGTAGTTTGGCAGTTATTGTCCACTGGTGGATTAAGAGCTAAAATGAATGGTAAACGGGAGGCTACACGCCTTGCTACAATTCACAGGCAGTCATTTAATTTGTACTTTATTCCTCCAGGGGAAAGCATAGACCTCTGGCAAATGCCCTTTTCACTCTCGTTTATTTAATAACTGCTATTTAAAAGTTGGGAACAAATTGTGTGTCTATGTGTGTGCGTGTATCGGTGTTGGGAAAAAGCCAAGGAAAGAAATTTTAATAGGGAAAACATTTTCTACTGATTAATTTCTCAAAATGTGTGTGATGCACGTATGCCATGGGGGAGGAAACACAACTATATACAATCTGGGACACCTCCCTTAGCTGCTAAGCCCTGCACACAGGCATACTGTGAGGGATTTGACCCAACATTCTTGTGGTCTTGAAGCCAGAGGTCAAGAATTGGTCTTGTATGGATGTGAAGTCTGAAAAAGGTGTCTGGGTAGTTATGAAACTTTAATATGCTCTTCAGTTATATAAGGATATAGGATATGCATTCAGGAGTCACAGGGAAGGGCCGGCCAGTCTGCACTCCCAACAATCTCCCCTGTAATGGTGAAGCTGCTAACTTGAGCCCCCACAGAGGACCTATCTCCTTGGGTACCCTAGCTAAGACCATCACTTACTTACTTCCTCAGTAAGGAGGACATGGGGGCTCACAGTCCAAAATGTTCTGGAATTTCTGTAAACCTGTAGTATCTTGAAAATTCTTCTACTTTTGCTTCAACATAACAACAGACTATGTTTAGCAATCTCTGTACTTATTAATATATACATACACCAAAAGAAAGCAGGCATTTTCTCTCCTTAAGACAAATGCTACCCAAAGGGAAACTAACCAGTTTATGATGTAACATGGAAGTATGGAGGTTGTTTTTCATACATTTCCACATCCACAGTATTTGATAGCCTCAGTGTTCTATCCCCAAGCTGTATGGTTGGTTCATACATGTCCGTGTTGTTTTCCTTCTGTTTTGGGTAGACAGCTGCACATCAGAGATCTAGGTTCAGGAACATAAGGTAAAAAAGATCAGAAAGACACAGCAATCCTGTTCTAATATTTCTCTTCCTTCTGGAATCTTTGACCAACACAGTTCTTTCTCCAGCTCTGGCCTCTGTTGCAGATATAAGTCATTCTGCCCTGCATCAGTCTTTGAACACCACCATCCTGGGAATTATAGCTGTTTGCTGTCTTCCCTACACTACTATCTTGAGAACTCATTGGAGAACCTTGTGACTTATCTTACGTTGTATGTCCTGAGCACACCCCAGTCAGTGGGCTTTGATGAATTAAACCAAACTGAATTGAACTGCAATCCAACAAAAAATTATTTCCATTTTCTTTAGAGGAAGTGGGAGTGGTAGTTTCTGGGATAAGAATGGGATGGGAATAGATCTGGAGTATAGGGAAGGTCACTTGTGTAGGGAAGTGTCTAAGTGGTATGGACAAGGTGGGTAGGTCGTAGAGAAATGTATGTAGGAGACAGACCTTTGGAGACCATGAATTCCCAGCAAGTTCACTAAACTATATTCTCTGGCCTCTGGAGAAACAAACCACGTTGTAGGCCTATGAGTAATACGATCTTATTCAGTCTGGACAAGCACTGGAAGCCACAGAAAAGGGAGATTGGAGAAGATTGAGACCAGAGATATTATTCTAGTTTGATTCCTATTGCTGTGATGATGACCATGACCACAAGCAATTTATAGAAGAAAGAGTTTATTTTGTTTTACAGCTTACTGCCTATCATTGAGGGAAATCAGGCAGGAACTCAAGGTAGAAACCTGGAGGCAAGAACTGAAGCAGGGCCCATTGAGTGATGCTGTTTACTGATTCTCTCAGGCTCAGACTCAGCTACCTTTCTTATATCTTCCAGGACCACCTGCCCAGGCATGGCACCACCCACCTCCCACATCAATCATTAATCAAAAAAAATATCCTGTAAACTTGTCTACAGGCTGATCTGATAGAGACTTTTTTTTTCCCCAGTTGAGGTTCCCTCTTCCCAGATTTCCTTAGCTTGTGTCTAGCTGACAAAACAAACAACAAACCAAACTAACCAGCATGGATTCAGATTTAGTAGTCAAGGCCCTGATCTTTGGAAGGTCAGAAACATAATATTTAATGGATCCAGGTAGGTATGCAAAAACATGAGAAATTTATTTTGTATTAAAAGTCTATAGATTTATTTAAGAATCTGGGGGTGGCCATTTTGGCAAAATTGTATTTCCCATCAGCCTACTTGGTTTCACTTCCTGCCTTTCATGAAATATATGTGTAGTGAAAGCAGGCGACTCCCCACTGGGTTCTGCATTTGTACGCATCTGCTGTCCAATTTACAACTTGCAAAAGAGGTGTTAATTAGTTGGCAGAAGCACCTGAGCAGGGAGTGCTGGGTTGGCTGAGGGGGTGGGAAGGTCTCTGGCATTTCCTCATTCACATAAGCAGGAGAAAGGAAGAAAAGAAACTTACATAGGCATCCAAAATGGCAACCTCCAAGCCAAGGCAAGTGGTGCAATTATAGCAGGTACCTCGTTCCTCCAGAGAGAGTCTATTTCTGGATTCATGTGATTAATATCCAGTACTGTCAAATGCTCATAGAGTTCACTCCAAGTTTCATCTCTAGATCTACTCTCGTAAAGACCTTTCAGAGAAGAAACTTGGGTGAGAGTTTTTGCTATTGAGTAGAGTCAGAGTAACATTGAAGAAGTAATAAGACTAATTTCCGCAGTAGAAAGGCCAAGAGCACCCTTCACAGGGGAAGGGCAGCGGTCCAGATGTAGAGTCTAGGAGGTACCTTGTTGGAGGAGAAGTCACAGATCCAGGTGGAGCTCAAAGCACTTTTCATTCGTTCGCAATAAGAAGAAATTGGCTCAGTCAAAATAGAGGACTCCAAGCAACTATATGCTGGAGGAAAATCAAGGCTAAATAAAGACCAACTCCAGCTCTCTTCATCTCACACGTCAAACTCTACCCAATCTCTATAACAGACAAAAAATAGTTGAGACAACGTAAGGCCTGATGAGCTTAGAGATGGTACAGAGGCTCAGAGCAGGATGGGAGATTCCCAAGAATGCTGACAGTGGAAACATAGCTCGAGCCCTGGGTTCTTGTCTTCCCACTGCCATTCTCAACATACCACAGAATCCCAAAGCTGGTTGGAGCACATCTGGCCTTCTTTTGCCAGATCTGATCCAACAAAAACACTCTTATTAAGACAAGAGATGGCTAGATCTAGTACATGAAGACCCTAACATAGACAGGACCAGAGAGAAAGATACAGACACATCTCATTGTGCAGGCCTCTAGTGCCCACACCCCAAAAGAAAACTATTTTAAAAAGTCAGCAACGAATGAGTGAACTTACAGTTTGTTGCCGACAGGGCAGAAGAAATTGATTTTTAATTTTGGAGATGCTCATATTACCTACCTAAGGAATACAGTGCTCACTTTCTACTTTGAAAAATGCCAGTCTGCCTTTGTAAAAAATAAAGCTTGGTCTGAAATAACACAGAAAGGAGAAAGCGGCATAGATTGGGCTGTTTGCACACTCAGCAATCACTCCTTCAGGCTGCCAAGGTACCAGGTCCCCGAACAAAGACAGGCGAGACTCTTTGCTTTCAACCCTGGAATGGCCACACCTGGCTCCTGATGAAGCTCCTGGGTCTGGACATAAAAACCCAGCATAGAGGACAGGACCCCCTTTGGAAGATAAGAAGAGGGCCCTTAATACTGCTGCTGCTTGCAGCAGATCCTAAGTGGCCCAAGAGCATACAAAAACACAGTTGATTATCCGAGCATACACTGAGGGGAGGGCGTTGTGGGGGTATGTAATTAGTAGGAATAATTAAGAAGGGCTAGAGGGGTGAACGGTAGAATGCAGCTTGCTTGCTTGAGTGGCAGTTGTGGGAGGGGCCTGCTAAGGACCCTTCTGAACCGTGTGGTTACAGGCTCTGTGTTCAAAAGCTTGAGGACAGAGGTCAGAAGCTCAAGGGGGATTTTCTTGCTAATGTTACCAAATGTTTTACTGTGAATTATTTTATACCCCTAGTTCTCAGGACACTCTGACTCGTAGTGGATTTTCCATAATGTTTACTAATGAGCAAATAAAGAGAAATGGGATGGTGAAGGCAAGTCACACACTTCCTGTCTGTCTTCGTCACCTGAACAAACTGTGGGGCTTGAGCAGAGGTGAGGGCTCAATCACTTCGGTTAAATACGAAGCGTGTCTAGCATTTTGTACTAGAGCTCCATACCTTGTGAAACCCAGTAAAGGCAAAGCCGGGTGGCCTTTGCTTTGTTTAAGTATATCATCAGATATAGTAGAAAATAACGGAGCTGAAAAGGGTCTCCTGCCACCTCTATGGACTCCATTTAAACAGCAGACATCTGGTTCCAATGGAAAATCTACTACACATTATTATGCAACCTTTTAAAAAAAACAAAAGGCTATCTGATCATGGTGAGTCTTGGTTTGCTCATCTACAAAGTGGACTTCACTCAGGCTCACTTGTAGTGATTAAATGAGATAATGTTCCCAACTGGCTGTCATGAACAACCTGAGGCAATAGGCCAATAAGTCCGTTTAACCCAAATGTGTGTTTTGGAACCAATTTATGTTGGACGGCTCACCAGGAAATTTTATTACTAAAAATTAGACATTCAAAAGCTGGGAGATTTATTGGGATTTTTTTTTATGGCCAAGGTGGGTGTTTGGCAGTGCTTGATTTTACAGATTTCTAATTAAAATTATTTTAGGTTGGCATTATAGTGTTCAACTTTGGGTCTATTCATCCATTTGGAGGAAGTGTTCTTAATCTCCTCCTTCTCATACTTTTTAATGGGATGAAATACACATCAAGTAACTGACCACTTTGACCATGTCTAAGGACACAGTGCAATGGCATTGTTCAAGCATCATCACTCATCCTCAGAACTTTCTATCTCCCATAATGGAAACTTCTTGGTTCTCTCCCTCCTCCCCCCCCCCAGCCCCACTTTTTCAGCTCACTAAATATGACTAGCTTGTGATCCTCGTGGAAGCCACACAATATTTGTCTTCTTGTAACCACATTATTTTATGTGATCATATCGACAAGGTGCATTCATTACAGCATGTGTCAGAATTTCTTTCTTTTCATAAAGCTGAATAGTACTCTGGTTTATAACACAATTTTGAATTGACTGGTCAGTGGACACTTTATTTGTTTCTGTTCTTTTGTGATTATATGAGGCTACTACAAAAATAGTTGTACAGCCTTTTTTACTTTTTAAGAAAAGAATTCAGCACAGCCCATAGGCCAGAGATGCAAGACTCTGTGGATGCACCTGCTAGGTGGTTTTTTTTCTTCTCTTTCAAGCATGTTACCTTCTTGGGTTCTTATTATCTCATAAAAACTGTAGAAGCATATGAATTCGCAATTAAAAACAACACAATAACAAAAACCCCAAAACATCAAGTAACTGTACCTACTACTTGATGCACCACAGTACCCTTAAAAGCCCATTGGAACCATGTTTATGATCTGAGGGCTGCTTGGAGGACCATTCTTTCAGTCTAGCCTTGCCTTAGCCAGGTCACTATGAAGCTATGGATTCTAGTGATTGGCAAGTGGCACATCCA
Organism: Cricetiscus sungorus; assembly: GCA_030556225.1. Classification (NCBI taxonomy): domain Eukaryota; kingdom Metazoa; phylum Chordata; class Mammalia; order Rodentia; family Cricetidae; genus Cricetiscus; species Cricetiscus sungorus. The sequence goes on along the minus strand of JANBXA010000007.1, from coordinate 125,896,241 downwards.
CATTGGATGGTATTTCTTACAGGGCTACACTAAGTGTTTAGGAAAGTGTGTTATATTTATCTGCAGAAATAACATCTACCTCTCCACACTGTACCATGGAAGAAAATTGGTCTTAACATCAGCTATGCCTTCCTGAGGGGATTAGCTTGTTTCCTCTTAGAGTGCAGAATTATGGATCAGTGTGTGCTCTGGTCACTAAGAGGTTTCAGTTCTGGGTTGATACCCATCTGTAGTAAGAGGCATGGGAATGTACAACGTGAATTTTATACATTTTTTTTTTACACACGTTTCCCCTTGGCATGGTTTGCTCACTTATTTGTTGTTGCAGATGTATATTTGTAAAAATGGGTGGAGATGGGGACAGGGAGAGAAGAAGGGGGGAGAGAGGCGCTTTTTTTTTTATAGCTGAGAGGATGGAAAGATATATGATTCAAAGCTTATGCCTGAAAACAACGGAAACTAACTCTGATGAACTTTACCACAACTTAATTAATTAATTTAAAAAGAATTTATGGGAAAACTATTAGCTTAGCTCACAGAATTATTGGGAAGGGTGGAGAACGGGGCTCAAATTGGGGCCATATCCCCCAAGAAGCTGAGCTGTTGGCACTGTAAGAGTTCAGATTGGCACAGCTGGCTTTGTGGCTTGGACCGTTTGCCTGAGGCTAAGTCATCACTCTCCCAGGACTCAAGAAAGCCCCCCCCCCCCCAGGGCCAGCAAGAGCTGTGCTGGCTTCTACTCCTATGAAATAAATTCATGTTTAGAGTTGATGTAGCCCTACGCAGTAAATATCTACGGCAGAGAGACAAGAAGGAAGAAGAGGAGGAGGGGGAGGGGGAATTTTAGAGTCAGAGAGAATTGGCCTGATTTCTGCTGAAGAAGGATGGTTGGCAGAGAAATAATCCAGAAATTAAAGCCATACATAACTGTCATACATAACTGCCCAGAGAAAAACTCCATTTATAGAGAAATTGTAGCATTAAAGGTTCATGTGTTCTCAGAGCTGATTATGACAGAATAGGAAAGACTGCTGAGATGCTAAACCACAGAGTGGCCGACCTTTTAACTTCTCCTCAGCACTGTCATCTAGTTCTCAATGAATCCTTTTCTACTTTTCTCCCCTAGAAGTAAAATACAAGGGAACAGCCGGCCACCTTCCACCTTTCTGGTTAAAAGTGTGGGTCAGAGACAGGTGGGAGCTATCTTTCTGTAGCCATGTTTTTTCTAAGTGACACCGAGGTCTGGTACAGTAGAAAGCTGAGGAGGGGGGAGACCTGGGAACCTGTGTCAACCAAATGAGAAAGAAGGGGATGAGAAGAGAGGGAGAGGAAGGGAGAGAGGAGAGCAGGGAAAGGAAGGCCAAGGGCTTCTGTGGGAGAGGAGGCCTTCTGTGGTCATCAAGGGAGAGAGCTCTTGGAACCCTGCTGTTCTCTGGGAACCCTACATCACATCAGTCTCTTCTATCTACAGGCCCTGGTGTGGTGATCAGGCTGTGTTCTGCCCTAAGTTACTCCATGCTGTGCAAAATAGTGATTTTTTTTCTGACTGTGCCTTGTCCCGGATATTCCAATTTACTGGCAATATTTTTATTTCATTAAAAAAAAAGTGTGTGTGTGTGTCCTTTTGTCTGTCTGTATCTCTGTGTGTTATTGTCTGCCATATATGTTCAAGTTCTTGAGGAGGCCAGAAGAGGACCTTAGCTGGCAGCTATAGCAGCTTCTGTCATGATCTCCTCAGATCTTCCTCAGAGAGGCTCTCACCTCTTGATCTACTTTCCTGTTACTTGTCCTCTGAAGCCCCTTGAAGTCTGCTGTGGCATCTTAACCCATTATTACATATAGTCTGTAGCACATACACATACACATGCACACACACACACACACACACACACACACACACACAGAGAGAGAGAGAGAGAGAGAGAGAGAGAGAGAGAGAGAGAGAGAGAGAAGAGAGAGAGAGAGAGAGAGAGAGAGAGAGAGAGAGAGGAGCTACTGTTTGATATTTAATGATACTACTAAGATTAATATTAGCATTTAAAACTGGAATCGAAGAACTGGTATTTGCCTTGGCCAGAACTGTCAAGGAAAGTGGGAATACGTCTGAAAACTTGCTACCAAAGAAACCACCTTTATGAATTCTTGTTATTCAATAAATTCTGATACTGTGGAAAGACACAGATGTGTTCATCCATGTTTCTGGCTGAGTAAACCTCAAAGGATGTCCTGACTTCACCTGTAGATTTCCATACAAGGGAAGGACACACTGACACTCTGGTATGAATTCTAGGTGGCTGTCTTGTCTCTTTTAAATGCCCTATAACTGAACACATTTGGAAGAGGGACAAATTACTGATGTCAGTGTGTGTTTCCTTTGTATTTGGAATAATTTCTTGGGTCATCTAAACTATATTTGCATTAAGGAGAACTAATATCTAGACCCAAAAAGCTGGACATCCTGTCATGATGACTGGGATAATGGCCTTCATCCAGCTTGAGGCATCTATTTCTATGGATTTAGTTTTAGAAAGGTAAGTTAATAAATGTGATCCCTGTCACATCCTTCTGAGACAGGTAACCTGATTGTCACCATTCCACAGATGAGAAAACTGAGTTGCAAAGGAATCCACTAGCTTGCTCAAATGGCAGAGTCAGGATTCCGTCCCAGGCTGCAGGCCTCTGATCTAGTGTTATACTATAATGCCTCCTGGGATTAGTGACATCTTTGCTCTACCACTGTGATGTTTTGTCCAGACTACAAATAGCACATCTGGAACCCATTCATCTGAAGTCTTTGGAGAAGCTATGTCTAGTGGCTTAGAGTCGCTTTGATATTAGAAAACAAAGCAAAACAAAATGGGAAAGAAAAAAACCAACAACATATGTGGGATATGTGATGTTTTGCAAGCTACACACCAAAGTGGTGTCTTTAGCCTAGGGACTGACCAAGAGGACAGCCAAAAATTCACGTGACCATTGGAGGGCCAGTCTGGTGGAGACACACCTCCTTAATTGGCTCAAATGGTCTTTCCAGAACTCTGTCTCTATGGCCTGGGCCCTTCAGCCATTATTCATGAGAATAGGACTGACAGACACCAGACTTGGGGCGGAGGCAGAGAGCATAGTGAACTGCCAACCATAGACATCGTTGTGTTTAACAAAGGGAAAGATGACAATGTGGTGAGCCCTTCAGCCAGTTCTTCTTCCTCGGTTGTCTTCCTGTGTTCAGTATGAGCCAGGCATTCTGTCTCGCTAACGAGCTATGTCACCTATTTGACATTCCCCATTCCGCCATAGCAGCAGGATTTACAGAACAAACCGGAGTTGGCAGCATTGCATGCATGCTCGCTTTGTTCTTCTGTAACAAAGGCCTGAGGGTTTCAGTTAGAACATGATGGACTTTCCCCCACCCCAGTTCCCACTGCTGAACCCCTGGCTATCCAAAAATCACAGTGGATCCTTAGGTTGGATGATTCCATCAATGATGAAGTCATTTCTCCCAGTGAGAAGTTCCCCCAAACCAAACTAGTCCTTTAGAAAACCCCTCTGGATCCAGCTAGGATCAGCCAGATACCATCTGAAGCACCAAGTCCCCATCCACTGAGCTACACTGCCTTCCACTCAGTCTTCCTGTGTTGTATACCTCTTTGTGGTCATGGAGCAGTGGATTCCCAAAGCTGGAATTCTCCTCCACAATTGCCTGGGTTAAAACAGAACTGTGTTTTTGAAAGCATTTCACAGTATCTCTTGCATCTACCTGTCCCAGCAAGCAGTGGTACCTGAGAAGAAAGCTTGGTGCCACCTGTAGCCTGACCTATTTTTGCCTTGGGAAGCCTCTCTTGCCAGTCTTCATGCTGTCTGGTTCTCAGCATGGCCTGCATGATCCACAATGCTGATTTTGCTCACTCTTGACTGTTTCCAGCTTGCGGACTGTCCTCTCATCTGAGACCACGTGTTTGTTTCTGAATCCCATGTGCCTGTAACTCTCTCTCTTCTTATTCTCCAAGCCCCCTTGAGCAGCCTTGAAGGTAACCGTTACTGGCCCCGGGCTTGATGAGCTCCCTACATTTTCCCCTCCCATTAATTACAATTTTTATTTCAAATTTCTCTTTTCAAGAAGTAAAATGTGGCCTTAAAGGTTCTATGTAAGATGGACAAGTACTCAACACTCATCCCTTCCTCTAGACAGCTGTGAACTATCCCCTTAATGGGTGGCTTATGTATGGTTTACATGGATGGATTATGAGCCATTCACGGATGATCTGTTTGGCTCAATGACCACCTCATTTATTGAATACTTTGCTATTTATAACAATATCCACATTTACTGTGGAGAACTTAAAATTTGAAACTATATGCCCTAGAAAGGTAAGGTTTTTATTCTCATCTCCAGGAGACAACCACTGTGAAGGTGTCAGGTTGTGTGTGTGTGTGTGTGTGTGTGTGTGTGTGTGTGTGTGTGTGTGTGTGTGTGTGCTTATAGAGAAGGTTTATAGTCATCTCAGTCCCATAGGGAACAGACTGTAGACCCCAGGCAGAAAGCAAACTTTGCAGATGTTTACATCCTCCACATATACAATGCAGAGTTTACATTTACCCTACATCTTCTTTGTGGGTGCTTTAAACCATTCCTGGGTGACTTATGATACCTAATACAATGCAAACCCCAAATAGTTACCACACTGCTTTGCTTGGGGAATAAATTTGTAATTTTTCCCCAACTATTTTCAAACTGAAGCTGGCTGAATCCATGGAAATGGGACCAGCTAATGAGAAGGACCAACTGTATCTATATATGTATAGGACCTGTATGGCTACATGCATGTACACTTGGGATTTCTTGTTATGGAGTTACACTAGTCATCTGTTTTGGAAACCATGTCTAATTTCTCAATCAAAATGTGTCATCTTTATCGTGCACATGTGACTCTGTCTCAATATCTAAACTGTATATACAGTTCTGCTTTAAATGGATGCCAATGTCCTTTTAAAACACCCAATGATAGAAATCTTATTTGTTTTCAGCTGCTTTGCTGTAGCCACGAACAATGAGCATCCTTGGACATCTGTCTTTGATCACTACTTTGAGTATTTCTGTGGAGTTTAGATTTTTGGACAGGATAAAATATCCATGACCTTCAGTTTTCCTTTTCCACATAATGAGGACAGCTTGCAGCAGACTGTGAGAATTAAATGAGATACTTAATATTGTGGGATGCTGTTATTCTAAACGTCTGCTGGGAATTTTCCACTTGATGAGTTTTTATTGTCAACAAAGACTTCCTTCCACCAGAAGTAGCAAAACAGAGACTGGAGAACAAAAGGCTCTGTGGGTAAAGTGTTTGCCCTACAAGCCTGACAACCTGAGTTTGGATCCTCAGAGCCCACATCAATGCTGAGAGAGTGGGACACAGTAGCACATGCATCTGGAACCCCAGTACTCCTCTCTGGGAGAGAGGGGGTACTAAACCAGAATAGTTGGAAGCTTGCATGCAGCTAGCCTGGCATGTACAGCCCTGATCGAAAGATAGAGGGTCTCCAACAAGGAGGAAGGTGAGAGCCCATCCTGAGGCTGTTCTCCAGCTTCCATATATACACTGTGGTACAGGCGTGACCCCCCAGTACGTGTGTGTGTGTGTGTGTGTGTGTGTGTGTGTGTGTGTGTGTGTGTGTGTGTGTGTGTGACCATGTGCATGTGCACACACACCAGAGGACTACTTGTGGGACTCAGTTCTGTCCTTCCACCATTTGGGTCCCTGGAATCAAACACAGGCAGCTAGGCTTGGTGACTAGTATCTTTGTGTCTTTAGCTGCTGAGCTATCTTAACACTATTACAACTAATTCAAACATGGCTTCAGATACTGTTTCTGGAAACTTAACCTCATGTACACAACCTAACATCTCTGAATTAATTACACAAAATCGTGTGACTACAGTTAGGTTAAACTAGCCTGGTAATGTTCTGTTGTCTGTAATTAAGAACACTACCTACCCACATAGGGGTAGTTATCAAAACTATGAAGATAAGTAATAGGGCAGATGCACTTAGATTCTTTACTACCAATGGCTTCTGCTTTTTCTTGTTGATGGGGTGGATGTTGACCCATGTTCAGTTAAGGCAAACAGAAAAATGGCTTCCTGGTATTTCCTGGGAGTTTTCATTCCTCTCCAGTAAGAAAGACACACATAAGAAAACCATCCTTTCTTATAGCTGTCCTCCATCTTTATGTTCTGGATGCTATCATATAAGAATCAGTGACTTGGAGCGCTGGCAGCTAATTTCTGCCTGAGAAGTGTTATCTAATGCACAGATGACAGCTTTCAAGAACATAAGACTCTTGGTCCTGCAAACAGCACTGACTTTGCAGAGCAAACTGGAATGTCGACTTCCAAATTACTTTTAAAAGAGAAACAAATCCCCACTTAGGGCATTGCATATTGGGTATTCTTGTTCTTTGCGCCAAAGGAACATTATTTTTTTTAAAAAAGTGTTTTTAGTCTCCTTACAGCAGCTGAGAGAAGCTGAGTCAAGGTCTTGAAGTTTCCAGACCACAACTATATAAGCCTATTTCCAGCTGCAAATTAACCCCAAATTTTTGAATTTCAATTACAATTATATGTTTGGAGAGGGTGTGCCTATGTCAGAGCACATGATGTGTTTGGAAGTCAGAGGATAACATGTGAGGGTCAGTCTCTTCTTCTCCCAGATGGGGGTCTGAGAATCAAACTTCAGACCTGGTATAAGCACCTTTACCTGCTGAGTCATCTCATCAGCCCAACACGTGGGTGTTCTTAACCCAAGGAACACTTCCAAATGGACGACCACCTGCTAATATTAAAAAAAAAAAAAGAAAGAAAAGAAAAGAAAAGAAAAAAAGTGGCCTCTCCTTTGGAAGGGAATGAAATTGCCCAAGCTGGAATTATTTAATCTTATCTAATTAGACTCACACTGCTCCCTAGTGTAAGAGAATCTGGCACTCAGGGTCTCTCCACAAACATAGCTTCCAGGTCCTGCAATTATAGTGTATAATTTCATGTCTTTCTAGAGTTTGCTAGTCCCATAGACTCTATAAAGAAGACAACTGATACTCCCAAGGATCTTCTGGATTCATATCTTATTTTAGTCTCAGTACAAGTTGGAGAGGTGGATAGTATTAACCTATAATCAATGGGAACAATGTTTGGAAGGAGCAACTAGCACTCTCTGAGTCACATAGCTGGTGAGTTGGGAGTTGTAATCCACATCTACCTCAGTGGGTCTCTTTGTGCCACTTGACTCATGTACTGCATTTGATTCTTTGGGGGTAGCCCCTGCCCCAAAAACCAAATGCAGTGGGTCTAGAGGTAAGTTTGGGCACTAAGATCTTAAAAACAGCTTCAATAAGCTCTAAATTATTTAGTATAAAATACGCCCTTTATAATTGTAAATGCACTTAGCTAAGATATTTAAAGAGTTGTGCTGGCATTACTTCAAATGTGTTGTTATTGTTTATTCTGAAATGTTCCTCTGTTGGCTCATGTGTTAACCCCATCTTAGGGTTTTCTATTGCTGTGAGGAGACACCATGACCATGGCAACTCTTATAAAGGAAATCATTCCATTGGTTCTGGTGTGCAGTTTCAGAGGTTTAGTCCTTATCATCATGGCAAGAAGCATGGCAGCATGCAGGCAGACATGGTACAGAAGCAGGAACTGAGAGTTCTACATCCTGATCTGCAGGCAGCAAAAGGAGAGATCATTTTTCATACTGGTATAGGTAGCTTGAGCATATATGAGACCTCAAAACCAGCCCCTATGGTTACACACTTCCTCCAAGGTCACACCTACTCCAACAAGGCCACTCTTCCTAATAGTGCCACTCCCTATGGGCCAAGCATTCAAACACACGAGTCTATGGGGACCATTCCTATTCGAATTACCACAGTCTCCATCTGGTGGGGCTGTTTTGGTAGCTGGGGAAAACTTGAAGAGGCGGAGCTGAGATGTAGGAAGTCAATCACAAGGAGCGGGTATGTCTATAGTGGTTATGATTGATCCAGATTCTCTTCTTTCACACTTCCTGTCTGTTCTGAGAGGAGGAAGCCCTTCTGTCTCATTCTCTCCCACTATTACAGTGTCTTGCAAAAGTACCCGAGGACAAGCAACATGGACTGCACTATCCACAGCTGTGAGGCGGAATGAATCCTTCCTCACGGAAGTTGTTTGCTTGCATATTTTCATCATAGTTCTACAAGATTAAGTGATATTTGTCTTGGGACATTTCTAGTGCCACAGAAAATTCCTTCTTGGCAAGTTTCAGTTAATCCTTTGCTCCCAGCTCTGACCCCACTGTGATGCTGGTCTATTTTCTATCTCTGTTTGTTTTCCATAGTAGATACTTAATACAGATATAAAAATACCACACACAGTATGGTTTCTTTACCCTTTCACACTATCCTTGATCCCTGTTAATGCTATATGTTTCTATTTATATTGCTGAACAGTAGTCCACTGCCTAGGCACACCATATTTTGTTGATGAGTTATTTAGGTTCCTTTTAGTTTCAGGATATTATGGACAGTCCTTCAGAGAGTATTGGTGCATGTGGCCTTGTGTAGAAATATTTACATTTCTCAAGAGTATATTGCTAAGAGAAAACCTAATATTCATACAATATTTTATAACTTTAAAAAGAAATTCCAAAAGTTTTTCAATGTATACCTTTCTACACCAATATTTTTTCATTTTGACATTCTATTTTCTCCTTGTCAACTCTTATATTTGTCAGTTTTAAGGACTTTAGCCACTCTGGTCACTATGGAGTGATAAAGCATTGTAGAATTAATTATATATCCCTAGTGACTGATACCAAACATCTTTTCAAATACATAGTAGTCGATTTTTACCTTCTTTCATGCAATGTCTTTTCAAGTCTTCTTCCCCTTTCCATTGTATTTTGTGGTTTTGTAAAAGCTATTTACATATTTTTAAACAAGTGAGATTGTGGGCACTGCTTCCTGTAGCCATCATTATTTTACAAGTCTGTTATATGACTTGTGAATATTGTCTTTCACACTGTGACTGACCTCTTTATTTTCTTGTGGGTGTTTTGAGAATACATATTTTTAATTTTGATGGAATAAAAAATACTGGGTGTTTTTTTTCAGTTTATGTGTTATGCTTTGGCCAACGCAAGGTCAAGAAGGGTTTCTCCTAAGCATTTTCTGCAGGTGCTGTAGTTTAGCTGTTGAAACTGCCCTTTCTCCATTAAATTGCCTAATATTGGTTGTCTGATTCTGCATTTTGTTTCTTGGTGTGTGTGAATGCACAGGAGTGTGTATGCATGTTTGTGTGTGTGCGTGTGGAGGTCAGAAGACAACTTCAGCTGTCATTCCTCAGGCACCTTGCACAGTTTTGTTTGAGACAGGGTCTCTCATTGACCTGCAACTTTGCCAAGTAAGCTAGACTGGATGAGTAGTATCGCTGAAGACACAAGTGTACATATCATGTCTGGGCATTTACATTTCTCCTGAGAATCTGAATTCAGGTCTTCACACTTGTCGGCAAGTGCTCTATGAACAGCATCCCTGGAACTACAGGGTTAAGGCCCCAAGTACAGTCAAAGTTGAAGTCGAGGCCTCTGGAACTTACCAGCCTCGTTAGGTCTCCTTTGCTGGTCTGTGATAAAGATCTTTATGTGTTCCGAATCAAACATGCTTTTTCAGCCTTGCTGGATGTGTTGTGCCAATGTTGTCACTGTCTATTTGACAAACCCCTGCAAAGGAGACAGACTACAAAACAATAATCTGTTTGTCGTGATTATTGTTGTTGTTATTAACCTCCATACATGTATAAAATATATCTTGACTCTACCAACTCCTTGTAAAAAACCCTGACCCCATCCCATCTTCCTCTCAACTTCATTTCCTCCTTTATCAATTACTTTTGAACCTACAGAGTCAATCCAATTTGTGCTTGCTGTCCCCATGTGCATAGGGGAGGGGCATCCACTGGCATGTGGTGAACCTATCCACAGCCACATCCCTCCCAAGAAGCGACTCTCCCTCCCCTAACAGTTACCAATTGCTAATAGTTCCTGAGCTAGGGATGAGATCTCTGGAGCCCCTCCTTAATGTAGGGAGACTCATTGCTGTTCAAGGTCAACTGTAATGACAGAGCCTTAGATGAGAGTAAGCAACTATGATGACTTAGCCATAGATGAGTCATCAGTATAACCCTCCCGCTAGGCTCAGGGACATCACCGAAATGGGCTGGAGAGAATAGAAAAGCTGGAAGGTAGGAAGGACACTGATAAGCTTTCCTCTGAACACGACATAGTTCACACATGTGCTACGGCATCTGTGGTTAAGAGCACATGGCCTGTACTGTGTCAACACAATTACAAGAACAATCCTGAACCAAAAAATAACTAAACCCTAACATCATTCTGTTCTTTCAGGAGCCACATCTACTGTGAGCTGTTCACAGGGTGGAGAACAAGATGCGACTGAGTAATGCAAAACACTGGGGAGACCTGGCTTTGGGGCCTGCTGGGTTTGAGCGCTGTGCACTGTAACCATCAGTTTTCAAGAGCCCTAAATTGTGTCTCACAAAGATAAGATAACTTTGCCAGGGCCAGGAAGCCCAGAGTCTGGATTCACACCTGAAAAGGTTGTCTATAAAACAAAACAAAAAATCATAGCCATTAATACTGTAACAATTGCCTGGAGAATATATACTACTTAAAATGCCTCTATGTGAGACTGGCAAAATTCTTGGATTGGTGAGTTCTTCTGCGTGAGCTGAAATGGGTAGACTCTGAATTTTCTGTCCTCATGGCAATTTGGAATTTGACCCCACTACAGAATGGCATGTCTACAATTTGGTTTACTGTTCCTTTGAGTTTCTTCCTCTTTGTTTTTTTTAATCTTCATTTTATTATTATTTTAAATATTTCTTTATCTATTTGGGATAGGGCCTCACTATGTAGTGCTGGCTAGCTCAGAATTTGCTGTGTAGACCAGGCTGGCCTGGAACTCACAGAAATCCACCTGCCTCTGCCTCTTGAGTGCTGAGATAAAGGTGCACATCACCGTTCCTGGCAAACTTCTTCTCATTTATGATGATAGTCAACATCTCTCCTTTCTTTGGGAATGTTACCTTGGGGCTTTGTAGCATAATAAGTAAAAGACCCAGAAATCAATATCGGGGTTCAAGTTCCAAGCTGAAGATCAGAAAAACAAAGCAGTCAGCTACTAGCTCTTACCTCTATCTCAGCTCACTCCAAAGGGGCTATCTTCAAACTGTTCCAGACTTCAGTGTTCCTCATATTCACTCAGACAGCTGTGCTATCCTCAATGTGGCTAGAGACTCCCAAGACTCTATGTCTTCCTATCTTCACTGTGGCTGGGGAATGAATTGCCAGCTCTGAGACCCTGTGCCTGTCTTAAATACCCCTCATGTCTCTTGGAATTAAAGGCGTGTGATCCCAAGTGCTGAGATCATCTTTGTGTGAGCTGTTTCTCTTTGGGACTGGTTCAATTTTGTGTGGCTCAGTGTGGCCTTAAGCTAACAGAAATCCATCTACCTCTTAATCCTGAGTCCTGGGAATAAAGGTGTGTGCCTGGTTTCTATGACTTGTGGCTGACTTTGCTTTCTGAATCCTCAGGCAACTTTAATAAATCATAGTGTATCACCACAAATCATGGATGAGGAAGTACTCTCTCCCATCAGCCATCATGAAGAAGACATGGTACTTTATCTGCATTCCTCTAATGGGATCTTGTCTAAAAAGGTGATGTCCATGTCTTACCTGCTACTTCCATCCAGACTGTGTTGTCACATGTAGGGACCATTCTTTTTATTCAGCTTGAACATTGGGCCCATCTGCTGCTCTCTGTCCATTTCTGGTCTAGCCCAATTCCGTTACCTCTAGCCTCCAACTCTCTAACTCTCAACTCCAGGATCAGTAGTGAATTAAGTTGGAAAGCTTCTCTGGACCTCTATCTTGTCTACCTGGAAATCCCCTATGCCTCCTTCAAGCTATCTGGCAAATTTTTCTTTCCCAGGAATCCCTTGTTGGTACCACCTTTCCATGAGAATTCACCTTCTCACTCTCTTCCCATAGTATTTTCAAAGTCTTCTAAGAGTTAGTAGAGCATTCCCAAACCCAAAAATAATCTAAATTCTGAAATGCTTCAAAATCAGGTATGTTTTGGCCACTGACAAGTTGGCACAAGTGTGAAATTCCATTTGGCTTCATGTGACAGGTTGTAATCAATCAAAATTCAGGTACACTAACTGAAAGTATTATATAAAATTACCTTCAGGGTATACGTATAAGTTGTATATGAAAAATAAGCACATTTTGTGCTTAGATTTGGGCCTCATCCCCAAGACAACTCATTATATAAATGCAAACATTCAAAAAGCCCAAATCTAAACATTTCTGTCTCTAAGTATTGTGGATAAGGGATATTCGACCTAAGTAGCACTCATCCCATGGTACCCAATTTATTTCCACATCTGCCTATCCAGCAGTGACTTGAACTCTGCAAGGTTGGCATGTTGTGCCTTTCATCTCTAAAACACCTCACACAGGTGGGACAGAGTAGATGCAAAATGAATTTTGATATTAATAACTAATAATTACAGTTCCTGGATGACTGGAGCTATGTTTATACTTTCCTGAGCTCCCATAACCACTGCTCTTGGCGTCTTCATACCTTTCTCCTTCTCTTCCTGAGAATACAGCTTCTCCTTGCCTCCTGATTATGTAATCCATGTAGGGTTATCAGTCTTCGTTCTCTGTTCCTTCCCACAGTAATGGCTATGACACAACATGGGCTGAACAACTACATTATCTTACACCTTGTCCAATGAGTAGGGAAGAGGGAAGAGAAGTGTGTGACCCAAGCTGGACCCATCGTGACCCTTCTTGGATTGCTATTCTTTCACTCATGAGTCATTTGTCAAGAATTTTTATTTTAATTGATACTTCAAAGCTAGGTAAAATTACCTTTATACAGAACTAAAAATGTGTAGGCAGTTGTCCAAATTATTGTTCTCGAAGATGTCAACATTTTAAAAGCATCACTATATATTAATTTGTACAGCCATGTAAAATAGTGCAGAAGCAAAGGAAGCATTAAATTGAGGGATTGCGAACTTTGTCGGGAATGCTCTGTCCATTCTGCTTGATCCCTCTGTGGGATTGTTCCCTGATGATTGTTCCCTCCATGGAATTCCATTCTGCTCTGTGGCAATTGTGCTTAGCTGAGTTTTCTACTTACCTCTGTCTCCATTGTAGATTTCTCTTTCCCTGGGATTTGTCCCTGGGTCAAGATGGATATAATTTTAAAACTTTTAGGTCACAAAAATTTAGATGCCTGGAGTCAGCCCCTCTGGTGCTCATCTTCCTCCATCTGTGGAACTCTGTTCTCAGCAGGAAAGACGGAAGCCAGGTAGACACACAGAGAGTGATGGAGGAATGGACAGAGAGAATGCACATTGAGGAAACTTCACAGACTTGGATCCCAAAGGTGTAGGGATTTCTGTTCCATTCACCTTCATTGTCTTTCTTTATATCCCATCACATTTAGATAAATTCTGCTAATTGGTACCTAAACTTTACCCCCCATCACATTTAGATAAATTCTGCTAATTGGTACCTAAACTTTACCCCCAGGCTCTCCTTCTGCTACTCTCAGAACACACACACAGTGATGATTTAGTGCAGTGATACGTGCAAGTCCAGGTTTTCAGCAAGAAGGAGAGTTTCCACGGCCAGCAATGGTTTATCTGGAACACAGTTCAGCAAACCTGAACTTTGCAATCATTCTACCTTCCTGGAAAGATGCTTAAAGCTCCAGTCTATGCCTTCCCCCCAGCACAGCCCTCCCAGAAACCCGAATCCTTAAGAATTCTTATGCTTGTATGCTGACTCAGAAAGGAAGAAATGTTTTTTGAATTTTAGAAAATTTTCTAATTTTAGAAAAAAAAAAATCGACTAAAATTGTCTTTTTCAGGCCCTGCCTGTAAATGTCGCTGTTTGGGCTGGGGACACTGGGCCTGGAGGCAGCTGCTATAAGCTGCCATCCTTGGATTTGTTGTACTTAATGGCTTTTGTTCATGTGCTTGTTTACATGAAGGACTAATTGAAAACTGCAGGACTAAAATAGCATTTACAAAAGCATTATGTCTTTCAGAGTCTGGGAGAAAATCTTACTTTTCAAGTTCTTAAGGACCTCGGGAACTGGGAGCCATTATTTTTCCCTTAATATAATTCCCTTTCTATCAAAATCTCCCTGAAAACCCGCAGTGACATTTTACATCTAACAGTGGCAAAGGAGATAGATGTTTGTGAGAGGTCCAAAGGTAAATTGCCCGGACAGTATTTCCATAGCTGACTGGAATTTGATTTGGGTAACATGAGACTTAGAAAATCCAAGGGGCGCTTATCCCAGTAGTACGGAACTTTCCGATCCCAACACTGTGTCTATCTAGAGCAGCTGCGACAGCAACCTTCCTAAAGGACTGTGGCTCATGTTTCTCTAATGACCAAGATCTAAGACTCTGCTTGAGAAGAAAGCACACAGACAGGAAGCCAAGGCATGAGCCACAGTCAGAGTCTTCCGGACATCTGGATTAAGTCCAGCCTGTAGGGAGAGCAGCTTGGGCTTTTGTGGAAACTAACCTCATTCATAGGCCGATACTAACCTCATACTTATGGCTCTTACATTTGCTTTCACAACTGCCTCTTCCTCAGTTGGCACTGAAGGATTCCCATCTCATGTGGGTCCTCTTTGGCTCCATGGATATAATGGAGCCACATCCATTATATCCATGAGCCACATCCATACGTATCTGTACCTTCTGCCTTCTTGTTCTGGCTTCACTCAGCCCCAGTTCATCCCCTTGCAGCTGCATACCCACACAGTTGCTGATTTTAGTAACTCCAGCTGTGCTCAGTTCCAGATCTACATTGATGCAAGGGGCAACAAAGTAGAAATCCTAGAGCAGAAGGGCTCAAAGCAAGATCCTAGAGTCAGCAGCTGCAGCATGACCTGGGACTGGTGAGTACAAACTTCTAGACCCTTGTTGAGGCCTCCCGAATTAAAGACTCTTGGGACGGGGCCTGGGAATGTTTACTTTAGCCTACCCACTGGGTGGGGGTATTGGGAGCTAACCACAGCATGGAAATGGATGAATGGATATCTAAATCAAGGCAACCAGTAGAACTATTAGCGTGCAGAGTGAGGGAGTTCTGAAAGCATCCTACAGGCAATGCTTTAGGATGCAGGGTTTGCTGCAGCCAGCCAATATGACTTTTGACAAGCATGGGAACCAAAGCAGCTGAAGACTCAATGGAGCCCCATGCTTTCCCAATACCAAGTGAGGAAGGAAAGGCAAGTGTAGGGATGGAGCGGTGGGGGCAATGGGGCTGTGTAAGGATGGGGATGTAGGGAATGGGTTGGTCAGGAGGCTTGATATCGATGCTGAGGAGGGAGAAATCATTGCCAAGCAATTACTTTATAAGAAAGTAAATTACTTAGATGATCACCTTTTTATTTCTGTGCATGCGCATGTGTGCATGTGCATTTGTGGGTGTGTGTGTGCGTGCATGCATGTGTGCATGTGTGAGATATTCAATCTAGTAAGACTGAAAGTTTGTAGGAGGTAATCAGTGGAGTTCTGAGTCAAGCAAACTCATCTTCTCGTGCAGATTATCCAACATCGCCATTTCTTGCCGTGAGGAATGTCATTCAGAAGAAACTCCTTGCCAAGTCCTCTGGGCAGGGAGTGCTTGGTTGCCTGCTCATTTAACACACCATGGCCCCCTTGGCTCCTGGAGGGTGTGGTCCATTCCTGGAGAGAGCAGCAGTAAAGCCCCTGTGCTTAGCACATCCTGCCTCGCCTCACAACTTCTTTTCATTTAGCAAGAGTTTGGTATCACTTTCTTGCCCTGATAAAATACTTGAGAAAATCCTCCTAGAGGAGGGAGGATCCCAGTGTCTTAGGGTTTCTATTGCTGTGGTGAAACACCATGACCAAAGCTACTTGAGGAGCAAAGGGTTTATTTGGCTTACTCTTCCACATCATAGTTATCATCGCAGGAAGTCAGGACGGGAACTCAAACATTGAGGGAGCTTAGAGGCAGGAGCTGATGCAGAAGCCATGAAGGGATGCTGCTTACTGGCTTACTCCTCATGGCTTGCTCAGCCTGCTTTCTTTTAGAACCCAGGACCCTCATCCTGGGGGTGACCCTGTATATAATGCCCTCCCATTGATCACTAATTAAGAAAATACTTGCCTACAGCTGATCTTATGGAGACATTTCCTCAATTGAGGCTTCCTGCTCTCTGATGACTCTTGTTTGTGTCAAATTGACATAAAACTAGCCAGCACACTGAGATTTCAGGCCTCCTTCACTTGGTTCCACTGTTTCTGGGTCTCTGGTGAGGCAAACACCACAACAGGGAGACAGGGTGGTTCAAAAGTCGTGGGAAACAGTGAAGGACTGTCATGGACAAGACATACTCTTCCAGGTCGTGCTTATAGTGAGCTACTTCCTCCAACTTGCCCCACCTCCTGCTTGCCCTACCTCCCAACAATGCCATCCAATTATGACTATCAATTGATGAATCCACTGATAAAGCCTCCACGATCAAATTATTTCCCCAAAGGGAACCAGGTCACTAACATGCAGCTTTTATATCCAAACCTGAATAGTAAGCATGACGTCAAGCAATGACCCTGGGAACCTTGACTAGATGGAAGAGCCCCACTCCTTCCTCTCATGTCTATCATCCTTCGAAACACATGCATGGTGAGAGGCAGTTTCTCAAAACTAGGAAAGTCCTATATAGACCAGAGGAGCCTGCAATGTAGAGAAACAGCTAAGCTGGTCCTAGCTCCTAGGCTCTGGGCAGCAACCATTGGGGAGTGCAGGCAGCCCCAGAAAATCCTCAGGTTCTTCCCGGCAAAATCAGCCTGTCCTCCCAGATTTAGTTACTTCCCTCCAGGCTTCTCTTGCTGGCTGCTCTGTCTTAAAGACATTTCATCCTGTCAGGTGTGCTCTGCACCATCCATCTCCTGGCCTCTCCCTCTGCTGCCAAATAATTAGCTCCTATTCAACAATGCTATTTTTGTTAAATGGCTTTTGAGTGAGGTAAAGCTCTAGGATGAAGACCAATGCTTCTACACACACATTCTCTCTCTCTCTTTCTCTCTCTCTCCCTCTCTCTCTCTCTCTCTCTCTCTCTTTCTCTCTCTCTCTCTCCCTCTCTCTCCCCTGCCCATCAGGATCTCTCTGCTGTCTCTTCTGTCTCCTCGATCTCTCTCTCTCCTCTCTCTCTCTCTCTCTCTCTCTCTCTCTCTCTCTCTCTCTCTCTCTCTCTCTCTCAGGTGCACATGCTCACACACATGCACAAACACCCCCTAGTATTCATGCTTGCATTTATTCTCCCTCTCTCTCTCATACTCATGCATATACACTCACAAGCAGGATATCTTTGCATCTAGGCATTTTATTGTTCAACATAAAAGAACCCACAGTGATAAAGCCGAACAATAAAAGCTCACTTGCCCCTTTGCTGCAGCTGCTGCCGCTGACATCACCTAGTGTTGGCATGACTGATATAAAGTCCCACAGTGAGGGCTGCTACTCACTGAGATTGAATCATTCCCCTGTTCCACTCACCTGTGGCAGCAAGAAGCAATAATCGCCATCGGGAAGACCTAAATCCAACTGTTGCCTTTACCACTTATCTACATAATCAACTAAATGCTCTTCTCCTACCACTTGATATGCACCATCCACTGTCTGTCCAGCTCTTCTCTGAGCTATTAGAATTAGCCAACAATACAGACCAGGCTCTCCTCTTTCATGGACTTCATACTCTCAGGAAATGAGACAATGCACACATGGACTAAGACGGTATATACTATTTTAGAAAGTGATTGATGCTATGTGAAAAAAATCCATGGATTAAGTCACAGGTGACTGCTTCATGGTATGGTAGCGCTCTTTTCACAAACTGAGAAGACTAAAGTATAGCCTTCCTGAGCAAATGAGCAGAAGAGAAGCAAGTTACGTGGGTGCTCCTGGAGAAAGGATGTAAGTACCAGACCCAGGATGAAGTAGAGTGAGTGCAGGTCCTGAGACAGGAGCATGGTTGGTGAAGTAAGAGTCAGGTGAACATGTGAACAGAGTGACGTGAACAGGGAAAGAGAGACGGTTTGGAAAAATGGAGGGGTGGGATAAGCTGCCAAATTAAGAACTGTGATTGTTGGCATGGGGAGTCGGTAAATGATTTTAAGTATCAGATTTAGGCAATTCAGCCAGGCTGCATTATGGGGATGATATGTAGGAGGCAGGATAGAGAGATAGCACATCTCTTCCTAAGTCACAAGTAGAATCCAGGAGAAAGGTATGAATGGGCTGGGCCTAGCCAGCCACAGTTGAGGGAGAGAATGTGTGGATCCTGGTTAGACTTTGAGCCTTTCTTTTGACTGCATGCGGGGATGTGGGAGGGAGAGCCGAATCCAGACTTTGTGGCCTGAGCATCCTGAACAATGCGACTGTCACGAGCCAGGGTGCAGAGTATGAAAATTACCTGTCCCATAGCTTGTCTGGAGCCAGGCATGGGTGGCACTCACGGGATGTGCCTTTCCTCTCTACAGGCCTCTCTTGTCACTCTGAGTTTTCCCAGTGAACCGACTTGGTTCCTCTCTAAAGCTGTGGTCTTCTTAACCTTTAACTTGAGGTCAGGGAATAGAGCCAGGAACGATTGGAAGATTTCCTGAGCAGAGGTATAGGGCAAAGGTTCAGCACATACTAAATGCTTGTCAATGCTAGCTGTAATCTGACAGGGGACCGAGCTGTCTGTCTGGGGCAGGGGCGGGGGATGAGGAAGGGAGGGATCAGGAGTGGGTTGGAATGGCCTTTCCTCTCCCAGTGTATCATCGGAGGTTTCTGGGGGCTTCACAAACACTGTCCTGAGTATAGCTTCTAATGGCTCACACAGTCCAGGCCAAACTTTACAACTTTTTCATTAATTAATTAATGTATATGTGTGTGGGGGTGTATGCATATATGCACGTGTGCATGTGTGTGGAGGGGTGAATGGGCTCATGTTAGTATGTATAGAGTTTAGAGGCTGACTTTCTGGATCTTTTTCAACTGCCTTGTCACTTTTTTTTTTTTACTTTTGAAAGATTTGTTAAAGAGAGGCATTTATGGCACAGACGGGTGGACAGCAGTGTGGTAGGGCTCTGATCAGGCCCATGTGACAAAGTATGTTGGGGAGTGGGTTCCTTCCTACAGGATTCAGAGGACAGGGGAAGGGGAGTAGATGGAAAAGTTTCCACCACCACCCCTTTTTATTTGAGGCAGATTTCTCACTGAGCCTGCTGCACACTGCTACAGCTAAGCTGGCTGGCCAGCAAGCCTGCTTGATGGACCTGACTATACCCCAATACTAGGATAATAGACATCCACTGCCATGCCAAGCTTTTGTGTGGGTGTGAGTCTGAGCTTAGGTCCTCATGCTTGTACAGGAAGCTTGCACTTCACCCACAGAGCCAATGCCCTGGCTCCCCAGGCCAGGCTTTGAAGCATTGCTTAGGAGCTTGCCATGGCCCACACCAGCCTTGCTGGTGGTCACATCAAACCATGATTCCCTTACCAACTTCTGAGTACATATCCAGACCTCAGGCCCGGTTCCTAGCTTCTCTAGAACACCCGTCATCTCTTCCACATCTCAATAATGTCCTACTGTTTACTTGAGACACAGACCACCTCTGTAAGTCCTCTCTGCCCCTCTAATCATTTAGTCATTTTATTGTTCTCTGCAGTGCTATAAATTGAACAGAGAATCAGTGGGACTACTCACACATCACAGATTAGGGTGACGTTCAAATAGTTAGCTACTTATAGAGAACACTGGACACTGACCAGTCAGAAGCATCACTGGTAGCCACCTACCAGCTTGTTAGCACCAGCTGGATACCAGCCTTCCCATGGTCTTGTTTGGTGATTTGCCTGCATCCTCTATTTGGTGACTCTGCAGTCCCACAGGCCAGAGACCATCATCATCTATTTCCAAACTCCCCAAAGAGTATCTGTCAACTGCTAACCCTCCCTGGATATTTTCTGGATTAACAGTCAGATAAAAGATAAACACAGAGGCCCCAGCCTCCTAAGACTCCTTAAATCAACATCTCACCCATGAGTGGTACTGCTTGCATCAGGAAGCCTGCCTTTGTCTTACTCACAGGCTACAAGAAGGACCCATTTAGTTCCCCCACTTACCCCTCCTCTTCTCATGTTGGAACTGAAGGTGTCCCTAAGATCAAGTTTTCACAAGCTGCACAGCCAAAACCCACAGCACCTTCCCCTGCCATCCGTTCCAGTGTGAGCCCTAGGCCCCGGTGCCAAGCAGGGGAAATGGCTGGAGATTGTTCGCATGTGCAGCTTCCAACTCAGTCCAGCTTTGGCAACTTCCGTCCCCCACTTGTCTTCACTTGTGTGCTCACCTTTTCTAGTCCCAACTTGAAAGTGGATTTGGGAAATGTATTCCCTTTCTGTCAGGAAAAGCAAGCTCCAAATAGGCCAGAGTAAATTGCCTAGGGATTTGAATAAATGATTATTTTTCCTAAGTGGCCTCTCACACATAGCCAAAGTTCATGAGTTTGGCCAAGAAAACAAATAGAAGGAAAGTGAGAAAAATTAGATTAAAGAGGGTTGGACAATCTACACAGAATTCTCAAAAGTTCCAGCTAGACAAGGCCCCAGAGAGTAGCTATCAAGCTATTTAAAACCATGTTCCCAGAATCCCTTGGGGCTTTCAAGAACGGGGGTGTATGGGAGTTCCAAGAAGCTTCATGAAGAGGGACTTGAGCCAAGGGTATCAGATTACAGGATGGAATTTGGACCCATAGTAGGCCTGTCAAGCAGGAAACAGAAACAAGGATACTTGGTCACTCCTGGTGAGTGCAGATGCAGGAAGATGGCAGGAGAGGTGAGTGGCTTAGCAGGAAAGTCTGGCTTTTACTAGCCTACTCCAGGTCAAGCAAGAATATCAGTGTATCCATCATGATGTGCAATTGGCAGAAATCTACAGGTGAGGTTGTGATGGCCTGTTACGAGCAGTTTTCTTGCCAGCCTGGTCCCACAGCTGTGTCAGTCCCAAATAACACACAGAGACACATATGTATTAGTTATAAAGCTGTTGGACTGTTACAAGCATTTCTTAATTGGCTAGCTCTGTCTTAAATATTAACCCATTTCTATTAACCTAAGTGTTTCCATGTGGTCTCATCTTACCGAAGAGAGGGTCCAGACCTATTATTCCTCTTGGTCCTACATTTCGACTCTCTTCTACTACATCTCCCAGAATCCTTCTTGTCTCCTAATCACACCTATCTTGCCTTTCTATTTGCCAGCAGTGCTTTATTCATTAACCAATAAGAGAAACATTTACAGAATGACATCTTCCAACAGTAGCCTCATGTCTATCTGATGCTTTTGATAGAGTTGAAGTGAAAGTGATGCATCAGCAAGCTTTCCAAGACCTCAATTCATAGACTCCTTGGAGTCTCTTAGTTACTTTCCTATTTGTGTGAAGAGACACCATTGTAGAGAGCTGCGAAGTGCTGCGCCTTAAAGATGGTGCTGGCTTCCCCAGGGTCAGAAGAAGCATGTTCAAGGATCCTGATTAAAACTGCATGAAGATCTTCCCAGAGTCCCATCTTCCTTGCTGGTGGAGGTTGGGCACGTACACACCATGACCAAGGAAACTTATACAAGAAAAGATTTCATTGAGGGCTTGCTCACAGTTTCAGAGGGTGAGTCCATGGTCTTCATGATGGTGATCATGAAGGCAGGTAGGTAGGCTGGAACAACACTGGGGCCAGTAGCTGAGAGCTTACATCTTCCCACATACATAACGACCCGAGGACTGAATGCATTTTTCACTTTGCACTGATGTGGCCATGAGTCTACGGGGGCCAGGGAATGGAATGTGGTGGCTTGAGTGAGAATGGCCTCCATAGGCTTATATATTTGAATCCTTGCTTAGCAGTTGCTGAAACTGCTTGAGGAGGGTTAGGATGTGTGGCCTTGTTGGAGGAGGTGTGTCACAGGACAGGGCAGTGGTAGGGGTAAGGATGGGTTGCGGTTCCAGGCTTTCAAAAGCAGACTCAAGTGTCTCCTTTCCTCTGCCTGCCACCTGTGAGTTAGATGTAAGCTCTGAACTACTTCTCCAGCTCCACCAGCCTGCCTGCCTGCTGCCACATTTCCACCATGGTGGTCATGGACTCTAACCCTCTAAAACTGTAAGTCCCAATAAACTCTTTCTTCTCTAAGGAAGGCCACCTGCTGGCAGAGTCTCTTCACAGCAATAGAAAAGTAACTAAGTTAATTTTTGTTTGGGAAGACAATTACTGTTTCTGTGTCATTGTTCTCTCCCTCCTTCCCTCCCTCCCTCTCCATATCCTGTTGATTTCCCACTGATTAGACATTTGATCCAGAGTTACATCAGCCATGTCTTAGGAACAAACAGTGGAGGTAAGATGAGCCACATCTGCAGGAGCATCCCATCTAGACATCTTTGGTGCTTTGCCTGACATACATGTATGTATGTATGTATGTATGTATGTATGTATATATATATATATATATATATATATATGTGGGGGAGGGGTGGGTCCTTGTGGATTTGGATTTTTGGAATGACAACACAAACACTTGCTTATAGAGCTACCAATTCATGACTCCCAGCTTGACTATGTGTCCTGAAGAAAGTCAGGCCTTCCATGGGAACTCCACATTGGGTTGTTCCAAAGAAGGGGGAAAGGACTTCCTGAAAAATGTGGGTCATCTTCTCTGCCCTACTTAGTTTTTCCAAAGAATGTGACAAGCCGTGGAAGCCAGGTTGCTGAGTGAAGTTAACTCATTTATGGCTCTTGCAGTCAGTCCATTCCCAATGTGTTATAGTTCGGTGCTTAACAGCAAGTGAGAGAAAGCTCCGCCTGGCACGGAAATGCTGCCTAATCTCTGTTGATATTGGGAGGGTCTGCAGCTCATCAAGTGGAAAATTGGAATTTATTGGGAAATGACTCTCGGAAAGGAATTGAGACATCTTCTTGTATTTTACGTGTTATAAAATGTTGCATGACTTCCAACTGCTTAATTACAGAGCTATTCATTCCCCAAACATTTGTTGAGTAATTGGTTGGTGCATTTCCTTAGTTTTCTTCAGAATACAAAACTCATGAGGGTGCCGCTATGAGAGCCCCTGCCCCTGAACTTAGTATGTTCTCTGTTCAAGAAATAACTAACATTTATGCATTTTTAAAAATGGCTACATAGTAGGTGAAGACATATTTCAGTGAACTGATCTGTCTCTCATGCCATCATTTGGATGACACTAATGAGGGGATAGAGCCCTGCCCCTAAAGAAGGAACTGGATTCTATTCCCAAGGCTGCCATCCGTCAGCCTCCTGGACTAGAGTGACTCATATCCCGTCTAAGGCTCTGATTTCCCATTGAGAGAATGAGTGTTACAATACCCACCACACAAGGGAAAACCCAGTGATAAAAGAGATCTTTCCATGGTGACATCCTATCAGGCACATAATAAGTGCTCACATAATTGTATCATTACAATTTAAATAATCTCATCAGATGTAACTCTGCCAAACCAAAGTGAGTTCATATTTGTCTCTGTCCCAATCACACAGCTGTCTCCCTTCACTCCCAACTTAGACTAGCCAGGCACACACACAATGCCCTGTTGTATCTTCTCTGATAAGGTTTCCAGTTCTGAACATTCTGTGAGTTTTCTCTACGCTCTGCCCATTCCTAGTAAACCTGTGCTGTTGTGTTATACTTGCTCTGGGTAAAAGCACTCAGAATTGGGATTGGTACTGGGTAGGCTGTCAGAAAATACCCATCCCTTGGTATCCATGGGAGATCAGGCACAGGGTAATGAAGTATCAGGGTGTTCTCACCAGTATGTAAAATGGTGTGGCATTTGCAGGCAAACTGTACACATGTTCTTGTGTGCTAAAATCACCTCTATGTTTCTTGAATTCCTCTTCCAATGTCAATGCTATAGAAACAGTTCACATGCTATAATATTTAGGAAATGATGGTGGGAAAAATGTTTGTACACTTTAATCCAGATGCAAACTTTAAAGAACAGAATAATTTCAATCCACTGTGGGCTAATTTTGCAGATCGTGAACTGAAGATGCAGAGGGCTGGCTACATTCACTTTTTTTTGAGGGAACAAGCCATGTAGCTAAAGCTAAGTTGATGAACAAAATAATCCAGTGGCATGAACTTATGCAGTTAACCCCAAATAAATGTGTGTGTGTGTGTGTGTGTGTGTGTGTGTGAGAGAGAGAGAGAGAGAGAATATGTGTGTGTGTGTGTGTGAGTGTGTGTGAGAGTGTGTGTGTGTATATATGTATGTTTAACAATGGGACTTTAATTTTATTGCACTTCCTCTAAAGAGAGCCAGTAATGTGAAAATCTCAGGGAGTTTCAGATTAGAACTGGATGTGGGGAGGGACAATGGGCTAGGTAAAACCATTCAGGGATTTTGAGGTGCCTCTCACATCATGACAAGATTATGCTCACTTCTTCTGTGAAGCACTGTTCATCCTAGGAAGTATAGGAAGTGGTGGTTATTGTTGTCTTTCAATGTAAGGAATTGCTTAAAATTGTCTACATTGTGAAAGTTTTCTCTAATGGTAATTATCTTACTTCTGATACTTATACTTCTGGGATACACACTGATAGGATTTATTTGGGCATAGAGCCAATGGCTATGGCTGTGTCTGTGTCTGTGAAGTTGAGCCTACGAATTTGGCCTTATAGATACCAGGTTCTACTTCAAGGAGGTATCTAACTTTCAATAACAGATGGATAATCATTTGTTTCAAATACCCTTTTTAAAACAATAACAAATTTAGCCATTGTCTCATTGGGGTTTTCTGGAAATTGTGGAGGGGGGGTTCACAGTTAAATTATCATGCTCAGAATGGCTTACATACTACATACAAACATCTATGCTGCTAGATGATGGTAGTACACATTTTTAATCCTATCACTCAGAAAGCAGAGGTAGGTAGATCTCTGTGAGTTTAAGGCCAGCCTGGTCTACAGAGCGAGTTACCAGAGAGGCCAGGATTAGGCCATGGCACTGCTAATTGTGCTTTTATCATGGGTAGCAGAAATCTTGGGGTTGTCATGTGCTCTTACTTATGAGACTTAGCTTTTCCTTAGGTGGCTGAAAGGTTACTTACCCCTAGAGTATTAAAATGAATACATTTATCAAAATGCACCCACTCAACAAGATCCAGAATAAGTTTATTTAATGTCTATTTTGGAGCAGACTTTTGAATTTCAAAATATGGTTTTTGTCTTTGAGACTATTTCCCTGTTAGGACATGGAGACAGAATTGAGAATTGAGTGTCTAATCACTGAATTGAGTCTTGAGGGATAAGTGGAAACCTGTTACATAGACAGAAGATAGAGACGGAATCTCATGCAGAGGGAACAGTGATTGGAAGACAACAGTAAATAACCCTACTTTAAGGAACATGAAACTATCTGTCATGTCTAAAGTGCAACTGATAAGGATAGAGGGTAGAGGACAAGACCAGGCGTGCTGGGAGTTAAGAAATCATGGGAGTGGAAAGAGCCCTGTGTTGTGCTTAGGAGTTCAGACTTCATATTTAGGGCACTGCTGACTTTGGACTGAATAGAAACATGACTGGATTAAAAGCATTTTAGATAAAATGGTATTATGACATTATAAGAAGTAGGTTAGAGAGGGGTTGGAACTGGAGACTTGGAGATCAGAAAGGTGTTGGAAGAATAGTGAAGAGATCCAAGGTTGTCATGATGTAGATTGGGGGAATCTTGTCTCTGCATAGGTAGATAGAAAGCATAAAATCCAAGGATCTATACTGAAACCAAACCATAATGGGATTTGAACTGAAAAGTTCAATATACAGAGTTACCTACAAAAAGAGATTGTGATAGAATCAATAATTAGAAAAGAGATAGAATTAGTAATTAGAAAAGATATAGAATTAGTAACTAGAAAAGAGGAAGAATTGATTAATAATTATAAAAGAGAAAATTACTAATTAGAAGTCAGAACTCTAAAGTATGTAAGAATAGGAGCTATATGGAGCAGCCTCTCTCCCACCCCTGGGCTGAAATACAGTATTCAAAGTCAAAATTATAATCTTTAAAGAAAGAAATCATCAGGCTAGAGAGAGAGCTCAGGGGGTAAAGATGCTTGCCAGCAAGCCTATGACCTGATTGATTCCTGGTATCCACAAGGTGGAAGGGAGTTACAATTCCTGTGAGTTGTCCTCTGGCTCCATATGTGGACAATAGCACATGTACACACCACAGGACACACACACACACACACACACACACACACACACACACACACACACACACACACACACACACATCTCATTTTAAAAAGGAATGAAATCATCAAAATAGATAAACTACTAATAAACTTTATCTAGAAGAGGTAGCATACACATAATTACTAAGAAATGAAAGGAAGAAATAATCATTAAAGGATACCAAATTTAAGAAAGCATACTTTTCAGGTTCCTGTCCAAATAAATCTGAAAGCCTGGATAAAGTACATTTTAGTCTGTGTGTTTTTGCTGCACAAAGATCAAACTCAGGGCCTCATGCATACTGGCAAGTATTCTACTACTGAGCTGTACCCCAACACTGGTGACATTTTTAGAACAAGAGAACAAAAATAATCAGACAAACTTCTACAATCCACCCTAGAAATCTGCTACTATTTGGTTTCAAAGTGGAATTTTGCCTAATCCTCAGAGCCCATGCTAGCCTGATGCAATGTTTAGAATTAGTAGAAAACTGAAAAATTCCTAAGTTCTTTTCTGAAGCAAATATAAAACTGAGTATTCTGTAGCTAGAAACTAGAGAAAGGAAGTAAGAAAGAAAGTAACAATTAAAAATAAAAATTCTAGCCAATAAAGGTTTTCAACCTAACTTGAACTTTTGAAGAAAATTCATTGAATAGAATCTTAATCTATATTGGGAAGCCAGGGAACCAAGGAGTACATTATCAGCAAACGGAATTCAACTCCACAGCAAATGTAACACAATATAATCAAATGGGAAATTCAAAGAATACAAGGTTGGCTGGTCATGAAAGAATCCACACAATACACTATTAGTAAAACTCTGGGGGGCTGAAGAGATGGCTCCATGGTTTAGAGCACCTATTATTCATGAAGAGGACCTTGGTTCAATTCCCAGCACCCACCTGAAACTAGTTCCAGGAGATCCAGTGTCTTCTCTGGCCTCCGTGGGCACATATATACTTGCAGGCAACATGCTCATATTATAAAATAAATAAATCTAATAAAACCTTAGAAAAACCAAATGACTATAGACACTGAAGAAGCTTTTGACTAAATTGATAACATATTCATAAAAAAAAGGCATTCAGAGATATAGAAATGGGGGAAATGTTCTTAACATTATAGAGATGTGCATCTTATTTTAACTCTATAGTCTATTTAGTTGTGGAACACTAGAGGTATTTTCATTAAGATTGAAAATAAGACAAGAATTAAAATTGTACTTAATATGTTAATCAATGCCTTTAGAGGGGACAGAGCAATCAAAGCCATCCGAACAGGAAAGGAAGAAATAATTCTGCCTTGATTTGTAGGCAATAGCACAGAACACTTTGAAAACTCCAGAAAACCAGTAATAAAATAAACTCAAACAATACATACAAGGAAGTTGGGTATAAAATTATCAATGAAGAATCAGTATGCTTCTATACACACACATATATGTGCATGCTAATGAAGTCATTTATAATTGTAACACAGATGAAACACAAACCCGTTTGACCAGAAGTAGGGAAAAGCAATTTCAAAATGTTATTGAGAACAGTGATTTTGACAATTGAAAAGCTGTTCCCTGCTCTTGAGTATGACAGCATTATGACGATTTCCTTACATTGATTTATTAACTAGAATTAATTCCCAAAAAAGGAAGGCACAAAAAATCTGTTTTATGGATATTGATGCTAAATTTGATATAGAAAAGTAAACACCCAAATGCATCAGGAGACACTGAAGATGGACAACCACATGACAAAGACTATCACTGATGGATATTAAAATATAACACGAAGCTCTATTATTAAAACAGCATGGCACTGGCTGGTGAATAGGCCATCACTATGTCAGTATAATACTATAGACCAATGAATCAGGACAGAGAATTAAAAGGTAAACTGTATTCCTTATTCTTTCTCTGTGAAAATAAGAACCAGCAATATTCAGCCTAGCTGAACCCTACCATGCTGTATCCTGAGCTTGGACTTCCGGTCTTCACAACTGTGAGGAAGTGCTATAATTTTTATAAGTCGTGCTGACTATGGTAACTAGTTATGGCAGCCCAAACTGGCCAAAATAAGAACTCTCACACATTTCCAACAGGAATATAAAATGCAGATGTTATAGAAAGTAGTTTACTAGTTAAAAATAGAATTCTCATATGACTCCAAAGTCTATGCCTAGTTGTAAACCCAAGAGAACTGGCTACAGATGTCCACATAACTTGCACTTGAATGAACACCATTATTCGTAATAGCCCCAAAGTGGAAGCAGTTCAAATAGCCAATGACTAAGTAACCAAAAATGTAGATAAAAATGTGAAATTAGTCAGATGGTGGCGGCATACACTTTTAATCCCAGCACTTGTGAGTGCAAGGCCAGCCTGATGTACAGAGCAAGTTCCAGGACAGCCAGAGCTACACAGAACCCTGTCTCAAACCTCTGCCCCAGCCAACAAAAAATAAAAACGGTGAAATTAACTAATGTAGTATATGTACACAGTGGAATATTTTTCAACAAACAAAGGGAATGAATGATGTACTAAACCATGCTACATCCTGGATGAAATTTAGGAACATTGTTTCATTTCAAAGAAGTCTCTAACAACAAATTGTGAATATTGTTTAATGAAGCAAACACAAGAGGCGGAAGGTTGGTCAGTGGTTGCTAGAGGATTGGGGAAGGAGGTACAGTTGGGAGAAATTTCTAGCAGTTACAGTGTTTTTGTTTATTTTAGTGGCAAGCACATTGTGGGATTAGACAGCAGTGAGTACACACACACACACACACACACACACACACACACACACACACAAACTATAGACTTTAAAATGGCTATTTTTGTGTTGCTTGGCTCACTAAAATTTGAACCTCATACAAAGAAATATTGTGCCCTTCAGAAGGGGACGACATATTATTGGTCAATGGCGTGGTTCACCCTGGGGCTGCTCACCTTTATATACATGCTGATGGCTTCACAGGATCTGCTCAGAGTTTAGCTTTTAGTTTCTCTTTTGTGGGTTTTGTTGTTCAGTTTGGTATTAGAACTCAGGGTGTCACACATACCAGGCAAGCACAGTACCTCTAAACTGAACCCCTAGCCCCATGCCTGGATTCATAATCTTCTTCTCTATCCTTTTGGCACTCTGAAAATAACTATCTGAATTCCAAACATCCTTTGCTTTCTGAAGGTCAGTTACCCATCACTACTACACCACAAGAATAGGGAATGGAGTTAGGCACGTCTTTTAACCAATGAAAACAAAGGAGATGGTGGATGCGGTAACCTGGGGAAGCCCTGAGCTGTGTCTGTATTTAGGATTGAAAGGTCCCTTTGAGGCTAGAGAAAGGGCTCCATGGTTAAGAGCCCCTGCTCATCCACCGAAGAGCTAGGGTTCAGTTCCCAACACCTACATAGTGGCTTACAACTGTCTGTAACTTCAGTTTGAGGGCATCCGGCTCCCCCCCCTTTTTTTTTTTTTTTTCTTTTTTTTTTTTTTTTTGGCCTCCATAGGCACCACACATGCAGAAGGTATGTATGCATTCATGCAGGAAAAATAATCACACATACATAAAACAAAAAAAATAAATCTTTATACAACAACAAAAACAAAAAAAGCAGTAACAGGGTGAGACTTGCTCTCAGGGGACACAGGAAAGAGGGCTGTTTGAGTGCTAAAACACGGTGGTCAGTGTTTTTGCCTGCACACATACAAGCTTAATCAGTAGCATTGATCTTCTGAATCATCCTTAGCCAGCTTGATGTCACCTTTATGGGACAGACACATCTCTGTAAGGTCTGATTGAATTTACTCAGTGGTTCTTTGGTCATCTGAGAACACAACGGATGTATTGTCTCCACCCAACACATCTCTTAAAAGTTAGTGTTCACTTTGCAGTATCAAATGCCACATGCTCCTTCTGAGGGCCAATCCTTTTCCTGCAGGCTGGGACCCAACCCCAAAGGCTTTGGGCCCCGGTTCTGTCCCCCCTGAGCTGTGACACGGGCCTCTTGTCTCCTTACCACCACCTTCCCGTTCTCCTTCGGAATGGCAGAGGGCCATTATTTAGAACTAGCTGCACCTGGAAAAAGCAAAAATGTGGCCTCATTACACACAACAGCAGCTCCCTCGGGAGGTGGTGTGTTGTCACAGCAGTGACAGAGACCTTGTATTTAGCTCAGCCTTCCTTGGGTGTGGCGGGCACAGTGCATTGGAAGACCCTGGTGTAAATGTTTCTATTGTGACCTTATGTGAACAAGAATTGGTAGGAAGGCACAACATTGTGAACATTCTGTAGCTGTTGAAAATGATTTATTTTGAATTTATGTGTATACATACCTGCATAAAGTTTCCGTGAACCCTGTGCTTGCCGCTGCCCATGGAGACCAGAGGGGTTGGACCCTCTGAAACTGGAGTTATAGGTAGTTGTGAGATGCCTGATACAGGTGCTGGGAACCAAACCCAGATACGCTGCACTGCTGAGTCATTCATTGCTCAAGCCCCTTCAGGGACTGTGTTAACCAGGACCTCTCCCTGCCTTTAGAAGTGATACCATACTCACAGCAAGGATGTTTAGGTCGCTTCCAGGCCATTTCTTGGGATCTATTTTCTTTCTAAAGCTTCCTTTCTGTAGAAATAGTCCAAAAATTTAGGAAGATAAACTCAAGAGCCAGGAAGACATCCCCATACCCAGTTACCAAAAGAAAAACATCCAGAAGTCACTCATTTAGCACAGGGACTAAGACGTGGGGTGGGGGAAGGGGGGCTGAGCATTTCAAAAAACTGCAGGGTTAGACGTTCAAGTGTGACATTTTTGGATTAATGTTTAATTAATGACACAACTCAGTAGTTTTGGGTCATGAACTCTGAGTAATTGAAACTGTGAGGATTGCTATGCAAAGCTGGTATATACCTACCCCCTTCACAATTCTTAGACACATTTATTTGGCTATAAAGCATTTGCCTTACAATGTGGTATGCCACTGAATTACAAATTTCTCTTTTTCTTCTAGTGAAAACACTTGGAGACGGAGGTCAGTTTTAATCTGGAAGCATTATTAGGTTCTTTTTTTTTTTTTCCCTGAGAATCCTGCCCTAGTACTCTTGAACAGTTCCCACTTGACTCCCACTGGCCCAGACCCATTGATTAGGAGGCCCTCTGGGGCAAGTGTTAGGGGCAAGAGGAAAATCAAAGATGGCCCTTTGCTTCTTTCCAGAACTCAGTGGCCTGTCTCACCAGCTTTGTGATTAATGGGGCTCCCTCATCTACACTTTGTTTACACTTATCAGAGTCCCAGTGGAGAGAAAATCGCTAACATAGCAAGGAAAATCAAGTTTAGCCAAGGCCTTCAATTAGAAGCTAATGATTAAATTCATTTGGCATTCTTCACTCCGGTAATGCCATTGCTCAGAAGGAATTCTTCCATGGAATGTGGCTGCCTTTTACACTTCCAGCCGCATTTCTCATCCATTATCACTAAATAATCTTCAGTTCTTGTAAATCCCTTTGCAAAGGCTCCGTCTAAAGGAACTTAAAAAGAGTAAATCCTCTGAGATATTACAGGATTCTTGCTGTGTGTCTCCCATAGGCTTCCATGAGAACTGCTCAGCTTAAACCCTGGGCGTTGCTTTGAAGATGCAGCCAGTGAGTTAAGATTCAGGCGTAGGGGATGGGGGAGGGAGGACAGAAGGAAGGACAACCATAAACGTTAGGAACAGAGCAAGCATCTACAGTGGTGTGTGGTACTTTGGGTGTGGAAAAGGGGTTGGGGGAGGAAAAACTCTGATATTTGCCTGCCAACTGCTTTTTGATAGAGAGTTCAATCTCTCTCCTTAGTATGAGCGATTAGCATTCACCTGGGAGAGCCACACAGAATGATGGGGCCTGAGGCAGAATAGAAATAAGAAGAAAAGAAATGGGGTTTTGACTTCTACCTTTAGTTATTAAACAGTAACTTAGGATCTAGAGAGATAGCTCAGTGGCACGCCACACAAGAATGAGGACATGTGTTTGATTTTCAGAGCTCCCATTAAAAAAAAAAAAAAAAAAGCCACCAGTAACTCCAGTGTTGGAGAGGTAGAGATACTGGAACTCTCTCTGGCCAGCCAGTCTAGTCCATTAGGACACCTTCAGGTTCAATGAGAAACCCGGGCTCAAAATACATAGATAATGATAGACCGATAGATGATAGGTAGCTAGATAGTTGATAGGTAGATGCTAGACAGATGGACAGACAGACAGACAGATAGATAGATAATAGATAAAAGGTGAAGTAACTAAGAAAGACACACAACATCTGACCTTCCTATACACAGGCTCCATCACCCACCTGCACACACGTGTACATGTGTACACAAGAATACACACACTCAAATTAAAGCTATCATTTGTTGGAAATGGCATAGGTTAGGGACATAGCATAGTCATAGAGTGCTTGCTAACTAAAGTTCAAAGGCCTATGTCCAATATTCCCTGCTAGGGACTGCTCTGTGGAGGAATATATCCCTACACATACATTGCCTCGGATTTTATCTTCATTACCGAAACCTTCCTAAAAATATGTATCCTCACCCTAGTCATGAAGTGTAGCCTCCCCGCCCCCAGAGGCGTGTGTGAACACCTGCCATGCACTGCTGTGTGCAGCTGCCAACACTTGCAGCTTCCAGAGTGCACAGAGCATCAGCTGCCAGAGAAGCAGCTCTCATGGTTGCAGAGTTCCTATTTTTAATCATTTTTGCAGGAGATTCTGGGCATCTCTGTTTTACTCACTGGATTTTAAAACATACCTTGCTCAGCTTCCCTTTTCTTGGAAGAGAAAATAAATGGTAGATGACATTTTCTGTGCACTCCAGAGACATTTTCCACCCTGCATGGCTCCTGTCCGTACAGTTGGTCAACAGACCTTGAATACTTAAAGATGGGCCTGAGGCTTTTACTCTAGGTTTCTACTTTTTATTTATGTATTTATTTATTTCAGAAGTCATATAGATAGCCCAGTAAATGGAAATTTACTGATTGCTGAATCCTGATACAGCAGGGGTAGGACTAAGATATCTATCCACTTCCTCTCCATCCCACCATGCCGAGCCAAACTCCAGAAGTCACCAAAAGAAAACCCAAGACAAGTGTTGGTGTTTAAATTATATTTTTATTTATTTGTTTTATGAGAGTATGCTATTATGTACATGTGGAGGTCTGTGGATAGCTTGGGCAAGTCTGTTTTCCCCTTCTATCATGTAGGGGCTGGAGCTGGAACTCAGGTCCTCTCAGGTGTGACGACAAGTGCCTTTACATGCTGAGCAAGCTTATTAGACCTGGAATAAGTTAGCTTTTGTTTTGTTTTTGTTTTTGTTTTTCAAGACAGGGTTTCTCTGTGTAACAGGCCTGGCTGTCCTGGAACTCACTCTATAGTCCAGGCTGGCCTCAAACTCACTGAGATCTGCCTGCCTGTGCCTCTTTAGTGCTGGGATTAAAGGCGTGTGCCACCACCTCCTGGCATTGGAATGAGATTTTTAATTGCTGCATTTTCTCAAATCTATGAAGCTGTGAAAAAAGAAGAAATAAATAACCACACAAGCAAGCACCCCTCATGGACTCTCTAACACATCAGCTGTTGAATCACTGGTTTTTGAGATGTAACAGAAGCACGCATCTTTGATTTGAGGAAGAATAGTCACCAGTACTCCCTCTGTACATTGTGTGCCACCTCTCTGCATGGCACAGTGGGAGCATGAGGTCAGGGAACACAGGTTCCCTTGGAGAGAGAAGATCACACATGTAGCTGCAGGATATATAGCCACCTGCACTTCATGGGCAGGGCTGAAGGCAGACAGGCTGCAGAGACATGAGAGCTGGGAGGAAACTTGAAGGAAATTAGAGGGGCTGGACAAGCTGAGTTTTAAGAATAGTAGTGGGGAGAGGAAACCAATCATGATGAGAACCAAAGTTCCATTGTTGAGCAAATGGTAGGCGGTGACACAGTGTGGACAGACTCTGTCCAAACCAAACTACTGGGATTCAGGTCCAGCCCAGCCTTTTCTTCACTTCTGCTGGCTTTGGTTTGCTTGTTTGTTAAAGGGAGTTAACTTTAAGCCATAATTAGAGTGTTACTTATCATCAGTTAAGTGATTAATAAGAATTACTTTAAAGAAATTATGGTGATGCCGTGTGTCAGAGAAGAGAAATCATTCAGCTACCCTTTAGACTCAGTGCATGGTACCTGTGAGTTAAAATGACAGAAAGCAAGTGAATTCATATTTTTATGTATGTTAAAATTTCCTGTGAGAAGGGGCTTCTTAGAAAAGTAAAAATTGAATGATGTGGTTGGACTCCGAGGCGTGTCTACAGTCTTAATGAGAGTTTAAGTCTGGGAAACTGATTGAGACAACAAAGAGCTTTGATGTTTTCAGTATCAGTGTTGTGAAGGAATGGCCCAGAAATGCATGGAGAGCTGTAATAGAAGACAGAGATAATTTATTAAAGGCTATTTGTGCATCTTGACCATCTCTGATGTCCATCTCTTATGATGACAACATTGTCACATCCTGACATAGGAAAATTGAGGATGGTGATGCTATTGTCTCTAGAGAAATTTAGGTTCTGCCTTTAGGAAAACAACAACAATCACACAAACAAACAAAAAAAACAAAATAAAACAAAACAAAAACCTTTGTCTGCATCTTAAAATGGTTGATTTTGGGTTGACAGTCCTGATTCCCTTCACATGTAAAGAGCTAAGTAGTTGACTAAACAGTATAGGAGTACTAGTGAGCCTGGAGAAGAGATTAGATGTGATGTATCAGGAAGGGCGGGACTATACTGTCATTGTTCTTTAGATATGGAAGCACAATTAAGAATCAGGGCTGTGTGTGCTCTAGCTTCTTGGCCTAGAATATCCTCCTTCGCCAGCCACCTAACTTGTTCCTTCTTAGATGAAAGGTTATATTATAGAGTCTATCTCTGAAAACAGTGTTTCTGTCTCTACCACTTTCTACTTATTACCCCACTTTTTAGGAAATAGCTCTAATACATATTATTTTACATGTATATCTGGGGTAGGAGTGTGTGTGTGTGTGTGTGAGTGAGTGTATTATTCTTCAGCAGCTAGAATGTAAATTCTAGGAGAGCAGAGCTTAGACCTGTAATAATAAAAGGTTGGGTTGAGACTCAACAGCAAATGTGTTGTAGCTCAATAGTAGCAAGCCTGCCTACCTTATGCAAATCATCTCTAGCAGCTGCCTAAGAAGGAAGAAGTCATCAAAGCTAAAAGATGTGGGTAAATCTACTCTTTTAATCTAGAACCTTCTTTTAATGTCAACAATAAAACCTGCAAAGTTTTGAGATATTCCAACGTTTGTAACCTCGGTACTCCCCATATCCTACTGCAGACATTGTCTATCTGGATGAGAGCACCAACTAATCATTGGAAGAGCAATGCACTCTCCAGGCCTGGAAATCTGTGGGTCAGATGGTTTGGAATCACTCAGTGTGGTGGTTTTAACCATGATGCTGAGAGAATCCAACTTTAAGCTTCCATAGGCAAAGAAGGCTTTGCAGATTAAGTTAAGGATCTGGAAACAAATACATTGTGGTATGTTATCTGGAGTAAGACCTAAATGTTATTTCATGTGCACCGATGATAGGGAGGCCAAGGGAGATTTGACAAACACTGGAACCAACAGGAGGACGGATGCAAAATGACTCTCCACTGCCGGCTACGAAGATGTAGGGAGCGGGTGGGTGCTAGGAGATACAGAGAGTATAGTTCTGAAGAACGGTGGCTAGGCAAGGACACAGACTGTTCTTTCAGTGTCTTGGGAGGATGATCAATCCTAGCTTTCAATCAGTAATACTGATTTCAGACTTCTCATCTCCAGAGCTGCTGGTGAATACATGCATGTTGTTTCAGGACACGAGATGGTGTGTTTCTTTCAATAGCCTTAGGGAACTGACATGCTCATCAGACCCTTGCTTCCTGGGCCAATTGGTCAGTCAATTGCCTTCCAGGACAACAGACCTGGCTGTTAATTATGTGGCTTCACATCTTGACTTACCTTATTGCAAGGTTTTTTTTTTTTTTTTTATCTTCGATATCCTTGTCCCACTCAAGATGTTAACTCTCTGGTCACACAATTGTTCTCATGTTGATTTCCACCTTGTGTCTACTTGAATGCGACAGAAGGCAGTATGGGCCAACAATTAGGATTCTCTGGGGACAGATATACGGTGTCCTGGCTTAGAGCATAAGGAAGCTTTGCCCGTTTAGTCTGACCTGTCTTACACCCATTGTCTCCTCTGAGGAAATTAAGCCTACTGAAAGCAAACATAGTAAAAATATTTTGAGCCAGGTATAGTGGCTCATGCCATAATTATAGCCTGGGAGGCAAAAGCGGCATACAAACTTTCAAGCCAAATTTAACTTCCTAGTGACATCTTGTCTCAAAATCCAAAGTTTTTGTATTTGTATATTTATGTGGGGGCACCTGCTTGCCAGGTTCCACATGTAGAAGTCAGAAGACAACCTTGGGGAGCTTGTTCTCTCCTATCATGTAGGTCGCCAGGCTTAGAAGTAAGCACTTCAGCCTCAAGCAAATTAATTTTCCTGTTTATTATTGTGTTAGGCCCATGGACAGGCTCAAGCAATACAGTATTTAAATGGCATAGGCCTTGTTGTTAAGGAGTTAAGGAGACTAGAAGTGGGGCTAGAAATATATATACAGGAAGAAAAACAAGTTTCCTATATATAAGTATTTTTTATAAAACTCTGATAATTAAAGTAATAGGATCTGGGATAGAAATATACAAGTTATTGAAATGTCACAAACCTCTGAGAATAGAATAGGAGCTTAGAATGTTATAAGGGATGTTTCAGAAATGTTTATTTAAAAGTTTATTAGAAAGAAAAAGAAAAAGATGGCAATGAAGCCAGATAATACTTTTAGAGAAAGTTTGATCCCCTAACACCTTATACCACAAAAATCTTAAGGGTTGTATATGAAAAAGCACACAAAACATTCATAGAGGGACACAGGCTGATATTAATTTTATTTTGGAATTTGCTTTTTGAAAACATAACACTAATAGAAATTGTATTACATTTATATTTATATTTAGTGGAACACACCTTTAATCTCAAGGAAGCAGATGCAAGTAGATCTCTGTGAGTTCAAGGACAATCGTGAACACAGTGAATTATGATCTAGCTGGGGCTACATAGTAAGACCTTCCTCAGAGTTTGATTGCAAGACTTTATTACAAAATGTTTACATTTGTATTTCTAAAGAGAAGACACACACATTCCAAAGAAAAAGAATTGATGAATAATTAGCTACAATAGGTTAATTACAGTTTATACAGCATGTGTGTGTGTGCAAGTGAGTAGCTAAATTTCTCTACTACAGATACGTATTTGGTTGACTTGTTCACTTGGTAACTTAACTCCTTGCAAACTTCCCCTCTCTCCACTATGTCCTGTTATCTTTTACTATTCTTCCTTCTTGTTTTCCATTGCCTCAGATTAAACTGAAGTCCTCACAAATGCTTTTCTGCACCCCCAAACATTCATTAACTTCTCCTCATGAAGATTAAGGTTATGTTTGATATTGCAGCTCTGTAGACCAGCTCTTGAAGGAAAGCAGAAGCATTTCAGTATTCTTTGCCTATTTCTGAATTTATTGCTGGAGATTTCACTGCTACAAGACAGGCAGAGTATCTGGGATGTCTACACATCAACGGCTTATTAATTGGTAGCCCTTCCTTTACCAAGTGAACAGCGTTCTTAACTGCGTGCAGTGTCATTCTACTTTGGGTGATTTACAGGATTTCCACTATTGACTTTAGATATAAACTATTGAAATGTAGCCTTTCTGTCTTTCTTCTGTCATTTATTTTTCTTATTTTATATCTCGATCCCAGTTCCCTCTCTCTCCCTCCCATGCCCCCCGACCATTCTCCCATGCCCCTTGACCATCTTCCCACCCCCACCCCCCACTCCACAGGGAGGGTGATGCCTTCCAGGAGGAGGGTCATCAAAACCTGTCAAGTAATTTGGAGAAGGGACTAGGCCCACCCTCCTGCCTCTAGGTTAAGGGAGATCCCGCTGGAATGTAGTCTTTCATATAATGGCATTTTCTGTTTTTATATAACATATTTGAATATAGAGATAATGCACTTTTTTGTCTTCTTCCCTTCCTGTTTACAACATTGGAAGCCATAAAGCAACGTGACTTAGAGGAGGGGGACCAAATTGTAGTTAGCCCCAAAGTCCTCAGAAGAAAACAGCAAGCCGGGAAAGTGTAAGGGAAAGGGTGGCCAGCTCTGTCTCAAGCTTTCACAGTGATAAAGCAGTTGTCTCCTTTGCTCAGACTGAGAAGTGAGGATTGCAAATAGATGATAGAGGCCAACAGAAGTAAAGGAATGCTGGGGAGGGGTGGGACATTTTAGCTCAACATTTGTGGGGACTTCAAGTTGATCTTCAGCAGGGAAACAAAGAAAGAATATTAAAAGATTACAGGCTACAGTGGAGTGAGGAGTTTGCCAGGAGTTAAGTTACCAAGCAAATGACTCAAATACATATCTGTAATAGAAGGAAGGAGCAGACTCACCAGACAAAACCCATGACTCTGGGAGTAGATCTTAGAAGGTAGTCTAAACATGGAAGGAGACTGGGCATGGAGAAGGGACTCTTCAGGGACACATTAAATGCCAGGAGACCTTACCATCCAGCTGTTGCCCTGATGTACATACAGTGTAGGAATCTCCTGTTGTAGGGCCTCTAGCAGGTGTGGATAAGAAGTGAGCCCCTAACTCACCATAGGGAATTGTGCTTATGTCATGACAGTAGGCTTGGTCCCTGGCACACTCACTTCCTACGAAGTCACAAGATATTTTCAGCTTAGAAATTGCCTTTGTGGAAGTGAGGGAGTCAGAAGTCAGATCCCACATTGGCTAGAGTGCTCACACGAGTAGCAGGGAACAGGGACTGGAATATCAGAGGGCAACATCCCTGGTGTAGGTGGTGGGGTTGGACAAAACTATGATCCTATGAGGCCACAATGCAAACCATGAGCTGTGATGAAGCAGAAGGAAAAACTGAGGCAGTCAAGATGAGTGGTTTGACTGACGTGCTACTTATATAAACCCCGGATTAGAGACTACTTTCCTAGACTTCTATACATTTTTGAATGAGATGAATTAGCATATCTATATATAGGCCTTTTCATCTATTTATTTAGAAGTGTAATTTAGCTTCTAGTGGAATACATTAGATAAAGCAAATGACTATAATAGAACATAAAGGTAGCAAACTCACTACATTCCTTAGTTATCCGGTAGCGGGATGATGAATGATGCTTTTATACTCCCAGGTGAGCAGCATTTTCCATATTCTTTGCGTTCTTCAATACTACAGGTTTTTTATAGTACACGCGAATAAATAAATCTTAAGTGCTACCAAACCCACCTCCCTGAAACCCACCTACATTTTCCAGATAATACTCTTCATCGTTTAGAGATTGTGACACTGATCTATGCCTAACCTACATCTATTTGCACAACAAAGGCAGATGTTTGCTGGGGAATTGTTGTATCTGTGCTGCGATAGGATCTGAAAAGCATCACCCTCATATCCTGGCAGCCTGCTCTGTTCTCCCTCATGGCATTCCTTCTCAATGAGGTAATGACCTTGATTTGGTGGTCAGACTGCCAGCATGCAGAGTTTGCCCAAGACAAGAGAGGGGAAGGAATGGAGAAGGAAATCAAGAGGGAGTTGAATGCCTGGAAGTCACAAACCCTTGCCCTATGTAAGTACTGCTCAGTTTGGGGAGAATACCTCAAGACGCTGCCTGCCTCCCACCCCCCTGGAAAGTGGTGGTGTGCCTGTACCAAAGTGAGGTCACAGGGTTTCCACTTCTTTTTATTTTGTTACCAGTGCATCCATATCAGACACGTTAATATGGCAAAATTACCCTCCAGGCTGGTCAATCATTTCTAAGGAAGAATGCGTGGAATGTTGTTGTCCTGTGCTTTCTTGAAAGGGAAAACAAAACCGCTGAAGGATTTCTGGAATGAATGAGGCAGCAGGTTCCTGCTTTCAAAACCACCACTGCCATAATCCTACATTTTCAGGCAATGTGCTTCAGTGATTTGGGCCAAGGGCTGGCCAAAATCTCACAATGAAGCCTGTGGCTTGTTCTGTGCTTGGGAGGGACAGAAAAAAACCGAACTCGTTTATTTAAATTTGAATCCTTTGTTTGTTTTCAAAGTTGTTTTCCATTTTCCAGCTTGGTCACAATCACCCTTGTCTCTAGAAAGGAAGAATTTACTTTCTCCAGGGCCTACCAAAAATACAACAGCATGTCTTGGGCTGTCCTCTCTAGGTGTCAATGTCAGGCAAAGACTTCTCCCAGCTTTATGCTGGGAGAAAAAACAATGCTGGGGAAAAGACAACATGAAAGATTACAGCCCGTTTAAAAACTACAGAAATTCTAGAACCTTCCCAAGATAGTGTGGGGTTGGGGGCCTTTTGATATTCCAACCTATTCCTTTTGATTCCTTGGTGTGACCATGAGAACCCCACAGTAATGCCCACTCCTCCCTCTCCTTCTTCTGAATAAACAGGTGTGTGCTATCGTCTTATATACCGCGATATGAAGGGACAAGAAAAACCAGCTACTGTTACCCCGTTGTCTCCTTACAACAGTCTTCCTGCTTTGAGTATTTACTTGTTTATTTATTTATTATAGACTTACACATGGGAACTTAAAAGGGAGACAAAGAGGGGGAGAAAGCCTTGGAAGCATACAGACAGACAGACAGACAGCTCTCCATTATCAGGAAGGGCCCCAGAAAATAGGTTACCCCATTTAACTTTTAATGGAATCGTTGTCTGTTGTTAATTGACACACAAAGAAGTGCTATATTTGCTAGAATTTAACCAATTATTTTAAGGCAAATTATGTGTCAAATCAAAAAATACCCAAGTCAAAAAGTAGTCCTGTTTTACCTCCTAGTTCTGTCAGGCCATCTCCAGACCGCCTCCTTCTGCAGCATTACCCTTAGGGTGACTTCTGTATTAGTCGGCTTCATCGTATGAATATGACTCCATGATCAGTTCTTCCTTTGTCCACTTTCATTCTTAATTGAAATCAGACATGGTGTTCAGCCCTATCTAGCTTCATTCACCCAGCCTTTTCTTTGTGCATTTTATCTGTGTGACTAGGGGGTAGGGAGCCTATAACTCATTAATTTTTATTGTTCTGAAATAGTCATAAATGTGCAACTAATAGCATCTCATCCTCCATTCTTCCACTGACAGCCCTCTTGGCTGTTTGGACCCCACAGAGCAGCACAGGCATGGACAAGTATGTATCTGGAACTGGACACATTTCTTTATGGTTCCTGTGACAGAATCTGTGGGATATAAGTCTAGTGTATCTTCAGCTTTACTTAGCAATGCTAAATATTTTCTAGACTGATGCCTCTGTTCCACACTGCCTCCAGCTGTTCCCTAGGAGCCCATCATATTGCCCTCATCACCAAGCTTGAAATTGTCAGATCTTTTTAGAAGTGGCATCATCAGGCAATGTCTGCATTTGAACCCGTAGCATGAATTCTCTTTGGTCTTAATAATAGAAATTCAGAGTTGGCTCTCAGGAGGTGAAAGCTGAAGGATTGGAGAAGCAGAGCAACCAATCATTAGAGAGTTCTTACTTCTACCAATGCTCATATGGCTTCCTCAGAACGCATCCTCAGACTGCTCAGAGCTCCTGTCTCCTCCTGCCTTATATTCTTCTTTCTGTCCAGCCATATCATTCCTGTCTCCACATCCCTAATGCTGGGATTAAAAGCATGTGATTCCAAGTGCTGGGATCACT
Source organism: Cricetiscus sungorus (assembly GCA_030556225.1). Lineage (NCBI taxonomy): Eukaryota > Metazoa > Chordata > Mammalia > Rodentia > Cricetidae > Cricetiscus > Cricetiscus sungorus. The sequence continues at coordinate 125,853,948 of JANBXA010000007.1, read as the reverse complement.
TTCATGTGAGCTCTGTTTCTCTGTTAAGACAGATTCAATCTCCTGTAGCCCAAGGTGGCCTTGAACTCACAGAGATCCATCTGCTTCTGCCTCCCCAGTGCTGTGATTAAAGGTGTGGCCACCACTGCCTGGCCTCTATGGCTAACTAGTGGCTTAGCTCTGCACTCCGGTCTTCAGGCAAGCTTTATTTGTTAGATCACATTCAAAATATCACTATATGAACCATTTGTTATGTATGCAATGAAAGTAAGCCTTAATACTTTCCTCACAGATTTATAGAAGGTAGAATAGTGTGGAGTTAGGAGTGCTGGCTTTGGATTTGGTTTGTTTGAATTTGAGTCCTAGTACATAATGCCTAAACTCGTAGAATTAGTGTGAATATTAAATGTGTAATTCACACAGTGTTGAGAATAGTGCCCAGCAGATAATGAGAACTGTGTAAATGGTCATAATTATTGTGATGATTAAGCCAAAAGAATGTCTGGAGTCAAATGTTGGTAGAGATTAATGATGTACTGAAAGGGAAAGTAAAATTCTTTATTGATGCAGCAACTGAAGACTCAGCATAGAGAAGAGTGCAAGCAGAGCTCATCACTGAGGAGGAAAGGAGGTGTGCAAAGTAGAAAACGCAGCAGGGCAGGTGCTATGGTAGTTGTGAGGCAGAATAGAAAGACAGGGAAATGATGGGGACCTGAGAAAGTAGTATCTCAGCACACCGAACAGCATTCACTGTTGGGCTGTGGTCATGGAATTAATATTGATTTCCTATATTTAAATGCATTTTGTTAAAGTAGCAATAACCTATGCCAAAGGCCCTATGGTATGTTACTTTGAGTGGGACCTCATTTTGTTCCCCAAACATTGCCTGAGAATCTCAAATAGAACTCTTTACAGTAAAGACACCCAATTTCTCTGTCCCTGTGAGTTAGAATTTTATTTATAGGATTTAGAACTACCAGGTGCCTCTCAAGGGCAAACTGGTGATAAGATAGTATAGTGATCTGAATAAGAATGCCCCACCACCACCACCACCACAGGCTCTTATGTTTGAATGCTTGGTCTCCAGTTGGTAGAACAGTTTGGGAAGAATTAGGAGGTGTGGTCTTGTGGAAGGTGTATCACTGGAAGCGGGTTTGAAAAGCCCATGCCATTGTCATTCCCAAGTTCTCTCCTCTCTCTCTCTCTCTCTCTCTCTCTCTCTCTCTCTCTCTCTCTCTCTCTCTCTCTCTCTCTCTCTCTCTACCTCATGTTTGTGGATCAACTTGTGAGCTCTCAGCTACGGATCCAGTGTGATACCTGCCTACCACCCATGCTTTCCTGACATGATGGTCATGGACTCACCCTCTGAAACCATGAGCCCTAATAAATTCTGCTATAAGCTGCCTGGTTGTGGTGTCTCTTCACAGTAACAGAAAAGTAACTAAGCCAGATAGTATATTCTACATCCTATATGTGATTATTGTGAAATCATTGGGCTGTGACCCATACTTAGATATGTCTGGCTTTCTTTTTAATGGTTCCTTTTCTCCTAAGCCTTGTCTCCTAAGTCTTATGATCAAGCTGTATACAAGTATCTTTAATAAAATCTTCAACTCCGCTTCCTAAGCAGGTTAGTCTTATCATTCTTTTCTGTGTCTTAGCCACACATCCTGTTTTGGACTGAGGCAAGGTCCTGAAAACTCTAAGGAAATGCCTCACACTGCTGAAATTGTCAGTAGGGTGTTTTACATGTAAATACTGAAGTTGTTTTCTTGAAGATCTTAGCAAGTAGAAGAAAATTAGATTGAGCTTAGATTCTAAAAGGAATCTGTTTGTTCCGTAGCTGACAGGACATATAAGTAACTACAGTTTTAATCAGAGTACTCTTGATTGTGACAGGGTAAAGATAAACTGTGAGGTATGGATTTAACTGAAAGGAAAAGGAGAAAATATTCGTGTCTGACCAAATCTAAGTATCCCCAAGGTTCTAAGACTAAGTGTGTTGGCTTTTGTTTTCCAAGTGGCTGTGGGGTCCTATCCTGGCTCTGCTTTCTCCTGTCTTTTCATATTCAAGTCAGCAAGAGCAGGAAAAAACTCTCTTCCCAATAGCTAACCCAGTCCGTTTTCCAGACAGATAAATGCACAGTGGCAAAATCCTTGTAAGGTCCCTTTGTATGGAAAGACCACCTAATAGGTGGTTAAACAAACCAAGCAAGAAGTTGTAGAGATTATTAAATAGAAATAGGGAAGTAATGTGATCATATTTGGCCATCAAGGTGGTATGTGGAGAGCAGTAATAGAGGTGGTGAAAGCTGAAGGTGATGAAGAGGGTACACTTGAGCATTTGGGAGGCTGATGGCGTCATGGACCCAGATAGGAAACACAGACGGATTAAACAGGTTTAGGGCCAGATGAGTTTCAATTGGACACACTGTTTGTGGTCCTGGCACTCTATCTCCACAGAAAGGTTGACCAGGCAGATGGATGAGCAGGTCTGTAGGAGGCACAATACCCTGCACACAGCTTCCCCATCAATGTTTATTCAATACAAAATAAACAAAGACAAAACCAGTTTCCATGTTAGCGTTCTCACAGTGATATTTACTGGTTGGGCCCTTGCCGAAGTGAGGCTTGAATATATCCAACTTAAAAATAATTGCTTGCCACTTCTGTGCCCTCCCATATGTTTCTCCTTCTACTGCTTAATTCAATCTTGTTTGTAAAAATCAAAGATTTTGAGTGTTTAAAACTGCGACTATCCAAATACACTATTGCCCTACCTTGACAATATTAGTTACTGGAAAGACAAGTCTTATCAAGGATATTTGCAACTCTGTGCAGTAGCAAAGGTCATGACTTCAGCCTTGACACGATGTGCTTCCAACGTCATTGTGTTATGACTACTACTTTTGATCCTCTGACTTCAAAGACTTTGTCCGGCCAGAATATATGAGACAGTGGGTGCCCACGGAGGGGGGGTCAGAAATACACAGAGTATGTATGTGGATGTTCAAAAGAAGAGGATAGCTTGTACTCCCCACCCCCACCCCGGATCTCATGTTGAATATCTTGTGTAGGGTTTTAACAAAGTCCAACTAGAAATCATCTGTTGGATCTGAACATGTTGATGCTCACAAACCACATCTTTGCCCAGCATCCCATGGATACATGCACCCTTACCATTCCCACTATGATATTACCTCTAGTTACCTCCCAACCCCTGAGATGACAGACAGTGTCTCATGCATCTTAGGCTCCCTGTCCTATTCTAGCTCAGTGCTTTACATAGACGACAACTCAAATTAAGCACATGAAGAGAATAATGGTCAAAGGTGTGTGTGTGTGTGTGTGTGTGTGTGTGTGTGTGTGTGTGTGTGTATACTGAGAGGTCAGATAAGCTGTGATCCCCATGCTAAATGCTCATCTCATTTCTGTTTGCATTATGTAGTACAGTAGGGAGTCACCAGACCAATTACAAATTGTGACCATTCACCGGGTAGAGGGGTGAGGGAGAACAATGCCACGCACTTCCCCTATAATAATAAAACTAACATCTGACTGGGGTGTCTTTTTCTCATTTGCACTCTGAAGGATTCTCTGCCACTTTTGTAAGTTTTCAAGAAAGAGCTCTTTCACCCCCCAACCCTGCTCATCGTAGCCAGGTGCTCACAACACCACCGCACAGGGATCTCTGACTCATACTTTACAAAAGTGGGGCTGCATAATAGGATCCATTCTGCTCTGACTAATTTCTCCTCAACACATGTTGACTCATTAGAAATTGTGAGAAGAAAGTTAGCAGAAGTCATTGACTTTTATTGCTTCCCTTGCAGGGGGGGAAAAACTTTTTTTTTTCCCTTCTTTATAACGAATTAATTGCACATTGGGTACCTTGTAATTCCACAACCCCTTCAAGGGTACCTGCTAGAAAAAAGCACTCCTTTTGGAAATCATAAAATTAATACATGGAGGAAAATCTTAGCATGTTGTTATGGCAGGAAGTAGAGGTGCTCTAGTAGGTTGAGGGGTGCCTTTGAAGAGAAATGAGAAGACGTCAATGAAGAAAAGAGAATAAGCAGGGAGGGGAGGGGTGAGGAGGGGAAGGGGGCTTGAGCACATAGTGGCATAAGGTTCTGAGGCACGTCACCCTATCAGTGCGACAGAGATTCTGTCTATTGGGCCTTTCACTTGTACCTTTAATCAATTGTCATTTGTGGTGTCTTGTTTCTAGACAAGCCCTCCTGTCGTAGGGCAGAGAGTGGTTGGGCTATGGAAATGTGACTCTGCCATTTGTCCCCTTAAAAGTTCTGTTTACCCTCTATCTCTCTGCAACCCATTCACATCACCTTTAAGACTCTTTGTCTTCCAATAATCCACATGGTAACTTCTATCTTTAAGGTGTGGTACTATATGAGCATACCCAAAAGTAATGGCTTAAAAAAATAAGACACTTTGTGCTTTTGGTCTGTGAACTAGGTATTTAAACAGGGCTCTGCTGTGTAGCATCATCTAGAAACAGGTCAGCTGGGGTTAGAGGACCCAAAAAGGCTTCATCATATGTCTGCTACCTCAGCTGAGCAGTCTGGGATAGCTAGAGGATGCTTTGACTTTATTATCAGGAGGGGTGAGGGAGTATTTTGGTAGAGTAGCTCAGATCTTGAAGAGAATAAGATGGAAAGTTCTCAGTCGCTTTAGTCTCATGTAATGCGATGACATAGTCAGATGTCTGTCATCACCTCTGGGCCAAAACAAGTCATAAGTGCAGCCTACATTCAATGGAAAGGAAAATGGACTCCATCTCTTGATTCAAGGAGTGACACGCCCAGATAGGGAAGGCAGAGTGGTGGCTTCCAATGTTCTTTTAGTATTTGTTGGCTTATCAGGTAATTAGTTGTCTATATCTTTTCCTGTGTCCTTCCCATGATCAGAGATCAGACTAAGGGATCTATGAAGGCTGGAGACAATGAAGCAGTTCCCTGGGGAAGCCAGTGGCTATGGGACCACATGATACAGTTTTGATTCCCATGTATTCACAAGTCCCAAATGTGTACCTGGGTCTGTGTTTCTCTGGAGCTTAAACAGTCTATCCCAGTTCAGACAGCTATTGTTAGAATGAACATATGACTGTTCGAATTGTAAGCACTTAACATATAAAGGGGGTGTCATATTGATTTTCTTAGCCAGGCAGTGATGGCACACACATTTAATCTCAGATTTCAAGAGGCAGAGGCAGGCAGCTCTGAGTTCAAGGTCAGGTAGTCTGCAGAGTAAATTCCAGCACAGCCAGGGCTACACAGAGAAACCCTGTGTCAAAAAACACAACAGTGATGACAACGTTTTTCTTTACTCTCTTAAATATTCAAACACATTTCAACAAACCTCATGCTGCATTTGAGGGGAAGGGTATCTCAATTGGTGGTTACAATTAGAACAATATTTTAAACACAGCCTCATTAAACCATGTTACAGCAAAGGCTACAAGAAGTTAGCAGAGTGCTAAGAAATGATAGCATTCTCGGGAAGCCCTTAGATACAAATGCACACATGCATGCCAAACTAAGGGTGCATTCGTACCAGCAGCTCTTGTCAGGTAGGGTCGGCTCTCACACCATAGCTGACACATCCTTGAGGACACTGTTCTGTCCTGAGAGTACCATGGCAAACCATAACTAATGGGGGCACACTAGAGGACAGAGGAAGAAAGTGGAGTGATGCTTCATGTGAGACCCTTGATATTATAAAGAGCAGAGGACCATCCATCCTCAGCTAATTCTCCGTCAGCTGCCTGTGCATGACGACACATGGCAAGCCTTAGCCTTCCTTTATACTGTACTTCTTCATCCTCCTGGCCCCAGCTTCCCTGTAGAATGACTTTTCTCTATCAGCCCTTTCACCATTCTGAAATTAACTTCCAGGTGAAACACCTTATCTTGGAACACAAATTCAAAAATATCGTTACAAATATTTTAATGGTAGTACAAAGGGCAATGAAGAAAAGGTGATTTTAGGACCAAATACTGGGTCTTAGTGTGTAAATTGTGGGCATACGAGAATAATAACAGAGTGAAATGCTAACACACACTTCAGATGTTATAAAGTAGCGTTTGGCTAGTATCATTCCATTTAAGTCATTTTGCATGTTTTAAAAATAAAGGTGATATGAATGCATAATAAAGTATGTCATAGAATTCAATAATGCCTAGAACTCAAGTAGATGTGTGTTTTTATGTATGTATGCATACACTGTATATTATGAGTGTATTCTACATATACAGTGTAAAAATAGACAAATCACTCTTAATACTTACAGTGCCAATTAGATGAATGATAACACATAGCAATTTCACCTAGAAAATTCAGTGCATATTACAACCACAGAAAATTGCTTGATGTTTTTATATTAAAGCAAGTTAGGATCTCCGTGTGGATTATCATAAACAACTATTTTAATTACATGATTGGCTACTCAAACTAAAATGTCTGAGACTTGAAAATTCACTTAAGATAGAACAGTCCTTCAGTGCCCAGGGCTGTCAGCCCCCATTGCAAGACATACTGAATCCTGGATCCCCACCCACTGCTCTGAAAATAATGGGCATCCCAGACACCCTAACTCCCCCTACTCAGGGCTGTGGTCCTAAGAAATTCCTTATACACATGGTTAGTTTCTAGAGTCCTCCCTCCCTTCCTCCTCCCTCCCTCCCTCCCTCCCTGCTTCCCTCTCTTTCCCCTCCCTCCCTTCCTTCCTTTCTTTTTTCCGACTTCCTTCTTTTGTTCCTTCCCTTGATCCACCCTTCATTCCTTTGTTCATTTATTCATTCCTTCCTTTCCTCTTTTCTCTCTCACTGCACAAATAAATAGGCTGTAGAGGTTAAGTGCACATGCACAGTGTATTTGATGATGTCAAGCCATGTGCTGTCATATTTAAAGTTCTGCCTCCTGCCTATGCTTTATCAGAGAATGAAGACTGGAGAGGGAGGAGTGAGTGATGGGGTCCAGAAAAGACTCAGGGCCGTGCAGTGCTGTGTGTGAGAGCACCATGGCAGATAGGTTGCCGTATATTAGACAAAGCTGTAATACACAGCACCAAGAGTGAATCTCAGGGCACAGGGCTGACTCCCCAAGATTGTGAGGTGTGGCAAGTGTGCTGTTCTAGTGAGGGATGTGGATGGAAGGTTTGGGGTCTGGGAAGGATGGCAAATGAAATAGGGGAACTCTCCATACCTTACTATCTAGTTTTGCCTGCTCTAGACAGTCAAGTCTCTTTATTTGTTTTATTTATTTTAACTTTTATTGATTCTCTGTGGATCATGTATTCCAATCCCACTTATCTCCCCGTCCCTTTGCATCCACCCTTTGCCCTTGCAGCCTCCCCCCAAAACAAAACCAAATTTAACAGAAAAACTGAAATCCAAACCAACCAAACAAACACAATTAAAAAACTAAAGGGGAAGAATCTCATGGTGGAAGCCGTAGCATGGCCCATTGAGTCACACAGTTTATCCTTTAGTCCACTCATCTTTACTTGCAATCGTTCATTGCCATGAGTCATATATCTGGCTCAAGGTCTCTGGCCTCTGCTATATAATGGGCTCTCTGGGCTCCTCTTGGTTATCCTGCTTTCTTGTGGCATAGGTATCCTGAAGTTTTGGATCTGTAGGTTCATCCCCTTCACCTGCTGTAACAGTTCATAGATGAGGTAGATATTGAGATGGGTCAACTCATAGCCCTGGTTCTGGGCCTGGGTCAGCTGGGGTTGTCAGTCTGCCAGCTTTCCCTAATAATCAGTACCAGGGAAAACTCTCCAGCACTGCCTTGGCTAGCTCGCCCAATGCAGCTTGTAGTGAGGAACAGGGACTCTCTTTATTTTTTAATATTTTATTTATTTTCTTATTTTACATATCAATCCCAGTTCCCTCTCCCTCCCTCTCTTTTCCTCCTTCCCATGCCCCCCCGACCACCCTCCCATCCTATTCCTCCCCCCCCAACTCCACAGGGAGGGTGATGCCTTCCAGGAGGGATCTACAAAATCTGTCAAGTCATTTGGAGTAGGGACTAGGCCCTCCCTCCTGCCTCTAGGTTAAGGGAGTATCCCTCCATGGGGAATGTGCTCCCAAAGTCCTTTTGTGCACCAGGGATACATCCTGGTTCCACTGTCAGAGGTTCCTTAAACTGCCCAGGCCTTCTAACTGAGACCTATGTTCAGGGGGTCTGAGTCGGTCCAATACTCGTTTCCCAGCTATCAGTCTGGGGGTCCATTAGCTCCTCCTTGTTCAGGTCAGCTGTCTCATGGGTTTCTGTAGCCTGGTCTTGTCCTCTCTGCATCTGGATTCCAGTTCGGCTCAGTGTTTAGCTGTGGGTGTCTGCTTCTGTTTCTATCAGCTACTAGGGTTCTATGATAGTTGATAAATTAGTCATCAATCTCATTATTGGGGAAGGGCATTTATGGGAGCCTTTCCACTGTTGCTCAAATTGTTAGTTGGAGTCAGTCTTGTAGGTCTCTAGACATTTCTCTAGGGTCAGTTTCCTTTTCAAATTTATAATGGCTCCCTTTTTTATGGTCTCTCTCTCTCTCTCTCTCTCTCTCTCTCTCTCTCTCTCTCTCTCTCTCTCTCTCTCTTTCTGTCTCTGTCTCTCTCCTATTCTCTTGTTTATTCCTCCCCTGAATCAATATTCCTAGTCCCACATGCTTTCCTCTCCTCCCCTTCTCCTTCTCCTAGCTCCCTCTTCACTCACTGCCCCCCCAATATGCTCAGGTGGTCTTGTTCCTTTAGATTCCTCCTTGTATCCTAGTTCCTCTGGTGGTGTGAATTATAGGCTGATGATCCTTTGCTCTATGTCTAAAATTCATATGTGAGTGAATATATACCATGTTCCTGTTTTTGTGACTGGGTTACCTCACTCAAGATGGTTTCTTTAAGTTCCATCCATTTGCCTGTGAATTTCAAGGTTCCATTGTTTTTTCCAGAGTTGTATTCCATTGTGTAAGTGTGCCACATCTTTTTATCCGTTCTTCAGTTGAAGGCCATCTAGGTTGCTTCCAGTTTCTTTCTATTACAAATAATGCTGCTACAAACATAGTTGAACAGATTCGATGTTAGCTTGTTTCTGTAGACTTTGTGGAAGGGCCTAGTTCAGGGATGCTGAATCAATACTGCAAAGATTAGGAAGTGCTATCTCAGAGCCAGAGACACATTGTTTTGAGCCTATGACCACATCTTCTTCCTCACCTCCTTTTCATCTGATCTCTTCATTTTTACTCACCTCTAAGGATGGTCATGGCAATTTTCACTTGAAGTTAGTGAGAAGTACAAGGCCTTGATGAATGTAAGATGCCTTGAGCTTTTTAACTGGACTGTACCAGCTGACGCAGTGAGTTCTTGGACTGGTTAGTGCCTCACACTCAAAAGGCCATAGATATCAGTTATTACTCCACAAATATTTGTGAGAAACACATGCCTATGATGTTAGTGGCAGAGTGGCCATGACTGGCTTTCTGTATGGTAGCAGTTTAGTTAGTTTGATCACTTATTGTTTACCACTCTGTTCTGGAACATGCTTTGCATAGAGTGCAATCTTTGCACTGAAGAATTTTATTCAGTGTTTTGAGGGAAGGGTCAGGGTCAAAGAAATCTCTCTCTCTCTCTCTCTCTCTCTCTCTCTCTCACACACACACACACACACACACACACACACACACACACACACACTGAGAGAAAGAGAGAGAGGGAGAGAGAGAGAGCGAGAGCGAGAGAGATCTATGTCTTCAAGGGTGTAAACCTAGAGTTAAAAGGCATCCAGAATTTTTGTTCTGACAAGAGCCCAGATCAACTATAAAAGAAATCACGTAGTTGGAAAAGGATTCAGTGACTCTGGTGACATTTGATAGTGACAATGAAAAAAGTCATAGAAAACCACCATGTGGCTTTGGGGCTGCAGAGCTGGTGACAGTAGGTGCCACCAAAATGGCTGAACATGAGAGTCACCTTACGAGTTTTGAAGGTAGGTTTAGAGGACCCAGGCTTCCTTACTGAATCAGAACTTCCATGGAAAGACCTGAGACTTTTATTCTTTTGTAAACCTTTCAAGGTCTGCTGATCGGTTTTGACCCTCACCAACAGCAGATTTAGCTACATGAATGTTAAGAAATCCGAGTTCTCAGACCTCTTGCACTTCAAATCTTGAAGCTTGGATCCTGCAGCCTGAGTTTTCTCAAGTCCTGAATTCTGAATTTTTATTAGAGCTGCATGGATCCCATGCATGGAGAAGCATGTCAGCAGCAACCAAGTGGGGGACCAAATGTGGAGTCAAGAGTTCTGGACACCCTTATCTATCTATCTATCTATCTATCTATCTATCTATCTATCTATCTACCTACCTACCTACCTACCTACCTACCTACCTACCTATCTATCTATACATACATATATAACATACATACATACATACATCATCTATATATCTATCTTTAATTTTTCAGAGATTCTTTAAATGTTATGTTATGAACTTTTTGTCTGCATGTATGTATACACACCAGGCACAAACCTGTGGTCATAGAGCCCAGAAGAGGGCCCCTGACCCTGAACTTACAGATGGTTGAGAAATATGGTGTGAGTCGTGAGAGTTGAGGTTGGTCTTCTTGCATGAACAGCAAGTCTTCTATTTTATTTTACTTTATTTTGTTTTCTGCTTCAAGATTTTTAGAGAAGATCATGGGGGCGGGGAAACGTGGCTTTCTTCTCTTTCTCTTAAATTGTGCTATTAATATAGCACCAGCCATGCTAGATATACCCAGTGCACTTTCTCAAAAACCTGAGAGAAAGGTTGATATTATCTCCACACCCATGAGAAAAATCCTCCTGGAGATTTTAAATAATTTGCTCAAGGTCACACAGTTAATAAGTCGCTGAGCTGAGACATGAGGGAAAGGGTTTTTCACACCATACCACTCTGCCTCTCACGCCACTCATCCTGTGTCCAGGACAATAGCACAGATGGGGAATTCAGAAACAATGAATGCCAGCTGCCTTACATTTGCCCCAGCAATCTAAGGTCCAGGAGTATAGAGGCAGTGTGGAGCAGCACAATTTCCAGGCCGACTGGGAGTAGAGTTGATGGAGTCAGTGTGAGCTTCAAGTATTCCAGCCCAGGGCTCTTTCCAAAATGCCACACTGAGACTTGTTCTCAAACTGCTGGGATACTTGTTACATAATGTTCAAATTTATGTAGGAATGTGACTAATCCACATTTTTTGGTGTTTGATCAGATGTAGAATATAAATGAGGCAAGCACTTAATTGAAAGACTCAAGCAATGAGAGGGCTGGCGAAGGCTGGGGTACAGAGCCGCAATGAAATGCAGGCTGCGTGAATAGTTTCTAGTCTGTTATGGATATGAACTATAGTTTACCACATCTGTGGAGATCAGTTCCATATTACGACTAAGCAGTTGCAGAGCTGTGTGGCATTCATGTCTGATTGAGTAGAGGATTTGGTAATTACTAATCTTCCCAGCTAATAGCTTCATGTGCTAGTCAAGCAAAAATTCAATGTTTGATGTATCCTACCTGTCTCCAAACAACCGAGTGCACTGTTCAGCAAAACGACGATCAAAGCAATCTGTTCATCACTCCAGAGTTTCACTCTTTTAAGAAGTCATTATTTAAAATTCCTTTTTTTTTCTTTTGCTATAGAAAAGATAGCAAAGATAGCAATGAATAGAGCTTACTTTCTTCAGAAACACCTGTCATTTGAAGTAGCACAAAGACTTGTAGAAGGAAAATACATATTTTAGTCACAGTTTTGTGTCCTTTTAATTATAATTATCTCAGAGCTCTGGTGTAAAAATGTAGAAGATTTTACTAAAATAGATGAAACAGATCTCTCACCGATGCTGCTAAAGGCCTCTTTAATGTATGATTATGCTGAACTGCTTTGAGGTGTTAGATCATAATCACCAAAATGGGAAATTGTTGCTGTTGTCACTAACCTGAAACTTCCAAAGGCTAATAATCTAGATGACAGGTTCATAGAAACAAGTTTTCTGGCTCCGAGTTGATGTCCTCTTGGAGTGGAATGCACTGTGGTGGGAACCCACACATATGCTGGTGACTATGCACTGTCTGTCCCCATGTGCCACCTTCTTGGTCTGCAGTCTTCTGACTGAGACTGTCCTGGATTCTGCGTCTTCATCCTTGGCCTGACCAGAGAACAGATGGGTTTTAGAGCATTTCAGACAGTCACATTGGTCCCACTCTGTTCCAGTAATTGACTGAAGACCTGGACAGATAATGGGACTTTGAAAATTGCAACATGGTGAAACTACTGGCAGGGTCTCTGGGAAAAGAATAAATGGCTCATTTTCTGCCTCTAATGGTTATAGCCCTGAGACAAGTCAGCCTTAGGAAAGGGTAACTCGTCCAAATGGGCAGAAATAAGGAAGTCATAGAGAGGAGGAACAGAGTGTGGTCCTTCCCGCTGTATCCAGAGCCATCCCATCTTTGTGTTTGCTGCTTATTGAGAAAATGACTTCCCTCATGGACTCAGTCAGGCATGGTCTGCAAACATCTCTGCTCCTCAGAACCACCTAAAGGGGTGTGGAAGCCAAGCTTCTGTCTGACTCTACCCACAGACTTGATCAGTATGGTCAAGATGGAAAGTCTGCCTTTCAAAAGACCCCAGATAATTCAATTTTTTTTACATTTTAAAATTATATTGTATTTATTTACCTATCTATCTTCATGTGTATATACATGTGTGGGCACATGCATACCACAGCTTGTGTGTGGAGGTCAGAGGACAACTTGCAAAACAGTTTCAGTCATGCAGATGATGGGGATTGAACTCAGGTCATCAGACTTGGCAGCAAGTGTTTTTAGTGACCAAGTCCTCTCACTGGCCCAGAATCCCAGCTGATTCAGATTCCGCTGACCTAATGGTTATATCTGGATAATCACTGATGTAAAGTCAGTTGTGTAAAACATTTCAATGACTTGGAGTGTGGGAATATCTTAATTTATATGTGTAGGCTCTGAGAAACACATGAAGATTCAAACACTCTGCCTTTCAGAAAGCATTAAGCCCAATTTACCTTAAGCTGACCAGAAAGAAACATTTTTTTCCTTGTCTTTCTTTTCTATTAATGATGCTAATCCATTAAAAACATACTGATAAAAACTATGAAGCACACAATGGGTTTTTTTGGGGGGGGTAAATAACAAAGGTCTTGGAGTCAGAGAGTCCTGTGTTACACAAGAACCCTATAACACTCTGTACATATAAATTGCTTATATCCTCTAGGTTTTATGATTTATGAATGGGAATTAAAAGTTTCCTCTGGAGATTTGTATTATATGAAATAGAATATAAAATATTTCTAGCATAGTACTTAGAGTATGGTAAATGCTCAAGGTCTATGTGAATGTATATATATATATATATATATATAAGTATATATTTTAATAGCTATTATATAATTATATATAATATTCTACATATATATAACTACTTGCATAGTATGCACATATATAATTTTTATTAGTTTCTTAACTACGTTAGTATAGCAAAAGAATAGGAAGTCCTCATTACTCAGACTTTATCTAAAATCTTATACTTACTAAGTCGTCAACAGAAAGAGAAGTTTTTAAAACACAAAAGTCCTTAACAATAAACCTACACTTACTATAGTGCCCATTTTAAGCATCCTCCTCTATTAAGCAGCATTTCAACATAGCCATCATATTTGTGAACTTAAGTCTATTTCAGACACTGAATACTGAACATCTGGTAGTAAAATGCAATTGAAAATTGAGGCTAAAAATCTTAAAAGATGATCTGAGATTTTGAAAAGTTAAATAATGATGGAAGATTTGTCTGATTATACTCCAAGTCCTTGGTAAATCAGGACATGGCAGGGTGAGAAAAATGGATGATCTGAACTGCAGCCCCTTAATCCTATGAGAGACAGGAGAACTGCTGGGTGGTTGAAGGCAGCCTGTTCTAAACAGAGTTACAAACCAAGCTTGTCAGAACCGGTCAGGGAAGACTGCAGCAAAGCCCTGTGTCCTGGCTATGGCAGGGCCTGAGCACCCATCTGCCCACACTGCTATGTTTGCCAAGTCAAACCAGTCGGCATTCTAGCATGGAGTGGGAGGGGTTCTTGAGCCTTTATCAGTAGATGATAGGTTTTGTGGGCGGGAGTGGTGATTTTCACTAAGAGAAGGGCTCCCAATAGGTCAAACTTGCCCCAGTACATGACCCCAAACACAGAAGTATATGATGGGCAGCACACATTGGACACAATGGTTACTGAATTAAAAATAGAGACATGAAGCTCAAGTTGCAGGTGGGTAAAGAGATTGAGGTGGATCTGGGAGGAGCTTAGGAAAGGAGGTAAGGGTGAACATGGTCAATGTACACTGTATATAACTCTCAAAGAACTAATGAAAAATTTAAAATAAAAATAGCCAAAGAAAATAAGAACACATGTAAAAATATTAACTTTCATTTACTGATTTAAATTAATGAATGAATTTATTTTACTTCCTGGTCACAGTTTCCCCTCCTTCCTCTCCTCCCAGTCCTTGCCCCTCCCGTATTTTTTCCACCTCCCTCCAGTCCACTCCTCCTTGTTTCTGTTTAGGAAAGGGCAGATCTCGCATGAGTATCAACAAAACATAGCTTATAAAGTTGCAGTAAGACTAAGCACCTTCCCATGTATTAAGGCTGGGCAAGGCAACCCAGTATGAGGAGTAGGGTCCCAACCTGTCAAAGAGTTGGAGCAGCACCTGTTCCCACTGTTAGGAGTCCCACGAGAGTCCCCAAACTGCACAACTGTAACATGTGTGCAAAGAGCCTAGGTCAGTCCCATGCACCCTCCATGGTTGTTGATTTAGTCTCTGTGCGCCTCTTTGAGCTCAGTTGATTCTGTGAGGTTTGTGTGTGTGTGTGTGTGGTGTGTGTGTGTGTGTGTGTGTGTGTGTGTGTGTGTGTGTCCTACAATAATTTCTCCCCCTCTTCTGCAGGATTCCCCAAGCTCTGCCTAAAATGAAATAAAAAAAAAAAACAAAACAAATCTGGAACTTTGGTGTGAGAAAAACTTGTTAATGGCAATAGTTTGACTGTCAAAACTCTAAGAGCAATTCTTAATAAAAAATAGTGTTTGTTTTCAAATGGACACCCCCCCAATCATGTAGCAAAACCAAGCAGAAAAATCATATTGTTTTCACAATACATTGGCATCCAATTAAATAATCAGTACTAATTCATTCTTGAAATAAGCAATGAATAACTGATACAATGATCTATATTGTTTAAAATTTTAAAACTAAAGGAAATAACTTTTCAAAGTATTTGTATCATTTTTCCAGGTAAAATTCTATTAATGCTACTCAACACCATTTACTCTAAAACTTAGATCTGAGCTGTACATGCTCAGATTTCCTAGGAAACAGAAATCAAGATAATAGCGTCCTGTAAGCTGAGTGTTCACCAGCTCTGTGCTGTCCTGATCAGTTTATTCATCGTCCTCCCTAGAATTTGTATCTATCAGGAAACAGCTGGTAAGGTAGGGGAAGGTGTTCGGTGAGGATTTCAGTGAAAGTGCTTAAAAGAGGAGGTATGGCTTGTTTCTCTCCCTCCTCCATCCAGCTATTTGGGGTAAAGGCTGGAGCTCCAACAGCCATCTTAGACAATGAGGTAAGAGACACATAGGAAGATAGTGGAAAAGAATATTAGACTTCAGAATCCTCAACCTCACCATGACACTCACACTTTATACTCCAGATGTGTGTTTTGAGAATTAGTTATAAATCAGAAAACTAGATAATAAATACCCCCAAAATTTGTTATTTTAGAGTTTCAGCAAATAATTGTATTTAATTACATTTAGTTCTCTCTCTCTCTCTCTCTCTCTCTCTCTCTCTCTCTCTCTCTCTCTCTCTCTCTGTCTGTCTTTGTGTGTGTGTGTGTGTGTGTGTGTGTGTGTGTGTGTGTGTATGTGTATCCATTCATGCCATGGTGTGTTGGAGGTCAAAGGACAACTTACAGGAGACAATTCTGTTCCTCCAAAGGATGGAGGATGTGAATCCATGGTTTGGCGATGAAGGGGGAAATTGTCTCATTTTGATGTTCCGTAAAATGACACAAAACAAGGCAGCCATGTTCAGTTGCTTCCTACCAGATTTAGTTCTTAACATACATCTTAGGCACCTCCCATCTACTCTTGTTTTATTGATTCCATGGGGTTTAGCTAATAAATTAAAATTATTTAATACAACATCTATTTCAGAAATCCTGCACATAACATTCCATGAGATGTTTATCTGGCATCTGATTTTTAGTGAGAGAGTATTAAGGATAGGATTACCTCCTTTATGGGAGGGACTTCCTTGATTTGAAACTTTCTAACATATTGTGGCACCATATGTGACACATCAACCCTTCAACTCTTTCATCAACTCTTCTATTAACAGTTCTTTCCATCCCTCTTCTTTTTACGTAATTCCTAGACTACGCCGCTGCTTCCCAGTAGCCTTTGTGCTAGGTAAGAACTGAAGCTAGAGCTGTGTTCATATAGGACAAGTACTCTATCACTAAGCTATGCCTCCAGCCCTCTGATACATTCAAGATTCTCAACCATATTTGGTTTTGTTTTTTTCAAAAAAATGGATTGCATTGTTTTTAGTGTTAATGGGAAACAGAGAGTGTGGTCTACTATAAACAAGCTTTTAGCAGTTAAAAGACTGTCTTTTCTCATAAGACAGAAACTCACCATTTTCCTCATCTTTTCTTTAAAAATCTCTTTAAAATATCCAACCATTCTCAAATAGTAACCCAAACTCCCCTGCCTCCACACCAGGACAGCTCCATGAAATACACAATTCTATGAACAGGATGGAATTTTGAAATATATTACCAAGTGTTTAATCCCCCAGCCTAAAATGAGATAAGACCTATGGGTTTGAAAACTTAATCCCATTCCCCACAGTGTCTGTCACCTGTTGGGCTCAATACAATACTTAAGAGCTGACTGACTTTTTTCTGGGTATGTAGAGTGGACCCAAGATGAATCTGGAGATGGCAAAATCGATCATCATCAAATGAATAGGCAATGACGAAGCAACTTAATAAGTATGTCCTTCCCAAACACACACACACACACACACACACACACACACACACACACCAGCTGGAAAAGCCATCTGCAACTTGCAAGGTTTCCCAGCTGTTTAAATAGAAGTATCTCTGGACAGCTCCAGGCCTCTCTTATCTCTTTCACTGATATCTGCCTCCTTTTGGTCCTGGGATTTAATCCTCTCTTGATCACTATCTTACCCTTCAGCTAGTCTGATTCGCATTGACAGTGTAAATGTCACTTTGAAATGACTATCCCTGCTATTTAGCTGGAGGAGGCTTACACAGGTGGTACTGTCACAGGAATTGGCGTTGGGTATGTGAATTCACATTCAACAGCATAAGGTCAATGGATAAGTGACTGCTTCATTCATCTTGTAGAAAATATTTTATAGATGGAGAAAGTAAAAAAAGCAACCAATCTTGTCTTGCCTCTCTCCCTATTCGCTTTTTCTGGGATTGTAAAATCCACATTACATCATGATGTTAAGAGGCCCTGGGTAGCAGCTTAAAAGTTAAGTGCTCTGCTGTTGCTCCCTGTGCTCTACCCTGGGGCAGAGTGGCGGTTTCCAAAGCTTCTGGATCCTTACTGTTGTCTAATCACCCCCCTCCCCATCTTGTATCATTTTCACAGTCCCTCTCCAAATAACTAATGCTAGCAAATCCTCCTCCGTGGACACACCCGCTAGCTCATGTGTTCCACAGATTTAAAGCATCACTGACAAAACTGTGAAATGGTACCTGGCTTTCTGCACAGGACTGGGAGCTAAAGGCATCAACTGGGCATCACCTCACCGATTGTATTGTAAGTTTTCTTTCCATTTCATTGAAAAGGTTGAGGTAGAAGAGGATAAATGAGCAAGACCATATTGCCTGAAACTGACTTAAAGTACTTACTTGCCTTGGGTTCCAAAAGCATGACATAAAAGGGGCTCACAGTAGGCTCATTGTCAAGGCATTCAGGGCAAGCAAGGGAACGCTGAGATTAAGTACTTGGTGCTGCTCAAAGGGCAATGTTCCCTCCAGACCCACCAGCATCACCCAGACCTTCCAGACCTTGCTCTCAAGCCAATTCCAAAGATCATCACTGAAAACTTGTTATTTGTTCTGTCCTTGTTTAACGGGGCCAATACCATCTCGCAAAGGATGTTGGCTTGTTCTCTTGCACCTGCTCAGACCTGGGATCCCAGATTCTGAGTTCTTGAGTGAAATTTCACAAGATGGAATCGCAGCTCTCCCGCTCTCCAAGCACGTAATTTGGTTCGTGAAAGCTGGAAAACAATAGCGAGACAAACCTTCCACTTCTTAACTCTGACAAATGCTTTTTAAAACAACAGCAACGAAATCTAATGAAATGCCACATTACCTCTGTGTTGAATAAGCCGGTTTAGTTAGGAAAGGCATTTCCCTTGAAGTATCTAATGGATGTGGCGCCTGTAATGTGTTGGTAAAAATCTACAGAGAACAATAATCTGATGTGATGTAGTAGGAGTGGGGTGGACTGGAGTGGTGGTGGGGACTGGTAAGTCCCGTGTCCCTGGGAGCAATTCTGAGGCGTTCAGGAGTTCTTAAATATACAGTGTACATTGAGTCAACAAGTAGACAAAGGAAAAACCCAGACCTTTGATGACCCCTGGTGAATAAACTATGCACTGCATTGCAGTGCAGCCCAAGCCACGGGTTTCAGAGCAGTAGCCCCTCTTGCTTCTGCTCTCCATAAACCAGAGGGATATTTTCCCTGAGTGCCTGTTGTTCTTGTACTGGGGATGTTCCTTACCGACTTGGGCACCTGCATGCCTCTAAACAAGTCTCACTTTGGTCAGTAGAGATGAAATGTGTGCGCATGCACTATTTTCCCTCTCAGCGCGAGCTGTGTTATTTATAGGACGCAGGAGAATTCAGTGGCCTCCCTAAAGCCAGAACTCTAACTCGCTTTCACGTTAACAGTGTGTGTATTATGCTGTTTGGTGGAAGAGTTATGAAGTCGATCATCGTTCTTTTGTAACCCAAATTAAAGTCGGGATTGAGAGGCAGCCCCTTGTCTCTAACTCCCGAGTGCCCGCGGAAACAGCTCTTTCGTGCAATAAATCTGGATTTTTTGTAAACAGCTGTGTGTGACCAGCATGCGGTACTTGTGAGCCAAAAACAGACTGTATTTTGTCAGCTTGCAGGAGATGGAGGAAGTTTATCTAAAAGAAGGATGGAAGGAAAATGTATGCATTTTTACTGTATACTCCAGGCATCCAATCATAAAAGTGGCAATGCCAACTCACCCATTTGTAGGCATTCAGAATGGCATCTACCTGGTGGCCTTAAAATGGAATGGAGTCCTCACAAATTATTCTATGAACGCAGCTAATCTTAGCAGTCTGTGCACCATAAGTACTGGCATTTATGGTTTTTAATCTTGGAATGGATTTTTTTTTTCAGGACAGCATTTCACAGTGTAGCCCTGGCTGTCCTAGAACTCACTCTGTAGTCCAGGCTGGCCTCTGCCTCCTGAGTTTTAAACTCTCTCAGACTGGTTCTCATTATTGGGCTGTCGGAGTTTTGTTTCTCTCTTCCTTTTTAATTATCACAAACCAAAGAGTGCTTTGCTCTCTAACAAAGCCAACTTAAGTTGTAAAAATGAAACACTGTCCCAAGCATAGAAAAATGATGTGGTCTCCCCACAATGGTTAATAGACTGACACCAAGGGGGCATTTGTTTCCTTGTATGATTTTCAACATAGCTGTAAAAAGTAGTCGTCACCCACAAGATTAAGGAAGATGGCAGCCTGAGATTTTAGTCAACTAGACAGAGGTTCACAATTTCAAATATGGACCCGCAGAAGTTGCCTAGTTGAGTTGCTAAAGTACCTGAAGCCTAGACGCAGGCAATAATTCTAATACAGAATAGTTAATCATGCACCTGTTGCTTTCAGGTGGTGATTTCTGTCATCCTTGTCACTGTCTCCCTCAAGCACATTGAATATGTGCATCTTTGTAAAGGCCATTGCATCACTCACTCTTCAGAGTCTAGAGCAAACTGTTGGGTACCAAGGGAAGAGAGGAGAGAAATTAATGAAACAGTGATAAGAATTTAAGAAACAACCTGATGTGAAATCAATTTGTGTAAATCATTAACATTTCTTTTTCAAAAATTAGCAAAATTGGTTTTGATTTTAGTTACAGAATCTATCTGTGTGTACCACTTCATTGTGTCTTAGTGACAAACGATTTAGAGCGCTTTCAAAAGCTTGTCATGAATTACTGTTGCCTGACTATTTCTATTGTCTACTGTGAAACTGAAGGACAAATTATAAAGGCTTTCTGTAGTACCCACTTTCAAGTGTTTCCAGAGGCATTGCATTTTAAAAATGTTTATGTCGTGCTTAAAGTCCTCTCATCCCTCACATGTATGTGAAGTATGTTTCTTGACTGAGCAAATTAAGCATTAAAAAGTTTTTCCCTGAATAATGCTGGCTGCTCGATAGGGTAGAGAAGTAGCTTTGCATAAAGGATTGGAAGTAATTTACAAAATGCCTTCAAACTCAAAACCATCAAGAGTTTTGATGAAAGATTATCTGCCACCCCAGACTCAAATAATCTTCTTTTCAAAGATTAGCTGGACCTGTGTGCATTCTTGTCATCAAATCAAGAGTTGCCCACCAGTGTCCACCCCTACAGCCTGATTGGAGGTAGTGGAGCTAAACGGAAAAAGCTCTATAACCCTGAAACATTGGTTTGCATGTAACTTCTCTCCCTTTCCAGCTTGACAGGTTGTTTTGAGCAGACCCCAGGGGGCCTAAGGATGACTTCATGTGTAGTCTTCTGTGGGTGTGACCTCATGTTCCATGGACCTGTTCAAAGGTAGCGATGAGGTAGGCTGTAGTTCAGAATTATGAACCAGAGCTAAGTGTAGATCTCATTACAAGTCCAACCAGGAGCATCCTCATCTTCATCTTTCACCCCCAGGACCAAGCAGGATTGAGCTGTCATACAATGCTGAAGCCTGACGACTACAGACCCAGGACTCTGAATCCTCTCCATTGTCTAAACAAGTCTTCCAGGTGCTTGGGCATTTGGTGAATATGTGGAGGGTTGGGGAACAGTTATGTAGCAAATGCATGATCCTAGATTTTCTTCTTAGAAGGTTAGGGTTAGGTTCAAATAATTAATTTAAAAAAATACTGATAGGAACAGTCCAGCTTTAAACTTTCATTCGCCTAATAGCACTTCCTGGGTTGAAAAAAAAGAAAACAACAAAAGCAAAGCCTGAGTCTTGGGAGTGTGATTAGCAGCTGTGATTTACATCATTCTCAGCAGTTTCCCCTTCCTTGGAGGATTGCATCAGAACCTGGGGGTTGGGAGAACTTTTCTAATTTCATGCATCTCGAATGTCCCTTCCACTCCTAGAAGGACAGCTTAACTTCACGGCAATTTTTGCTAATGATGAGAGTTGAGCTGAGTAGCATGGAGCCACTCAATAAATTTTGGTTTGCAGAAGTTGCGTTTAACCATGGGTACAGTTTGGTAAAAAGAAATGATTTATAACAGGGCATGGAATTCAAGAACCACACAGATGTAAAGAAAATGCTATTCAGCTATCTAGGAATATGGTAATTAGTTCAATAAGTGAGTGTTGCCTTAAATTTTTCTAGTGATGTTACTTGACAAGGCAACTAAAGATTCTTCATCTGGCTGTGATCCATCATTCTCTTAACCTCCATACACTTAACTTGTGAGTTCTAGAGTTCAGAATGATTTATACAGTTAGTTAAGTGTGGCTGTGTGAGGGGTATGGTCATGTGTCTGTGGACACTTGAGCATTGACGATTGCCTTCCAGCTTGTTGGAGATGCCTTCTACTGTGTTGTTTTCCCATTGCATGTGCAGACTAGCTTGCCTAGGAAACTTAGGAGATTCTTTTTTTCCCATTTTCCATAAACCCAACCATGAGTATGCTGGGATCACAAATTTGTGACCTCTCACCTTCAGCTTTTATGTAGTCTGGTGATCCAAACTTAGGTTGTCAGACTTGTACACCAAGAACTTTACCCACTGAACCCTCATGAGTCAGAATTATTGTTTTCCTTCCCCAAAACTCATCACACTACCACATCCTTGGCATGATCTTTCTGCTTTCTACATTACCTTTTCCTCCTCATGAGCTCCTCTTCCCTCCTGAGGACCTGACTCACATGATCTTTGACCACCACACCTCTGCCCTTAGTAGACATCATAAATCACTGTTTTCCCAAGCATTCCGTATTGACTTCCAATCTTTCATAAACTGGTTTCTATAGTCGTCTAGACTATAAGGAACTGGGGATGGATAACAAATAATGCAGGCATTGCAGTTGGGTGTATATAGTGGGTCATGTAGGTCTTTGTCAACTCTTTTAAATGAATGAATGTATATATAGATTAATTCTAAGCCTCTTGTCAAAGAGGCAATACATTGAGCTACAGAAATGAAGACACAACCTTTATCCTCAAAGAGATAATGACACTGAAGAAAAAAAAATGCATGGTAAATTTACCTTTGTTCAAAGGCGGCTTCTAAGCTCATACTGGAGATGTGCAATGCTCTGGGAGCATAGTAGCAAAATCTTTATTGAAAATATATTTATTCATGAAGTATTTGCTTTTCTTAAGCAGTAAAGTTTGGTGGTAGAAAGATAGTATTTAAGTTGAGGTTTAAAATGTATGCAGTGTTAAAATTTGGAAAGGCTGCATGGAGTTGTTAGTAAAAACAATAACTAAAAAACTAAGATGCATTAGGAAAATGACAACAATCCTATTTTGTTGAACTTGGAGAAAACAGGAAGCAGTGGTAGGAGACTTGTTCTAAAGACCTGGGTTGAAGATACTAAAATAGCTTTAGATTGTGTGAAGGAAACAATGAAGAGCTGCTGACATTTGTGGGAATAGAGAGTAAAATGATTGATAGCCGTGTCTTGTTATGATACAATGAGATTGTATATGGAAGCTGCTTGGACACGTGGTTGGTATATGAAAAAAATAAAAGAGAATAAGACAATGTGAATATGTACAATGTGAGACCACAGAATTGATTATAATAGCATGCCAACAAAACATAGGTGCTTTAAAATGCCAAAATTGGGGGATGGAAAGAGGGCTCAGGAATTAAGAGCACATCTGCTTTTCCAGGTGACCTGAGTTTAATTCCCAGCACCCATAAGGTGATGTAACTCCAGTTCTGTGAGATCTGATGCTCTCTGCTGTCCCCCAAGGGCACTGAACTCTCATGGATCACAAACATACATGTAGGCAGAACACCCATACACATAGAAATAAGATTAAAGTGGAAAAATCAGCCTAGTTATTGCACTATGGTGGCCTT
This sequence comes from Cricetiscus sungorus, assembly GCA_030556225.1. NCBI lineage: Eukaryota > Metazoa > Chordata > Mammalia > Rodentia > Cricetidae > Cricetiscus > Cricetiscus sungorus. Next base: position 125,830,490 of record JANBXA010000007.1, on the reverse strand, counting down.
CCAAGGATCATCAACACACTTCAAAATGAAGAAATGTTTCTTCAGTAGAAGCCAGCTTTATTTTGTTATCTCTTGATGTGGATATGGCATGAAAAACTGTCTTTAAACTTTCCCTCACAGTTTTCACTCTATAACAATTATTTTTCAATGTGGAACACATGCTATTTTATAATTATGCAGCCTTTTGTCATCCATAAATAGCTCACAAATTTCTCTTAGGTATCATGTGAGGCAGATTGTAAATATTTTACAGATCTGAAAATTGAGTCCAAGGGCGGTGTGGCTTGAACATGACATGGAACAAAACCTCTATGTAAATGGATCTTGAAAACTAGAATTATATTAAGTTCTTATGAATCTCTTCATTTGTGGTTCATGCCCATGACCATCCACGTAAGATTCTTCTTTATTTTCCATTACTTATTTCTCATCTTTTACCTCTAATCCCTCTTATTACTTCAATACTGCTTATTCTCATATATATTAAATAAAATGCTGTGTAGATCAGCATGGGGTGCAGTGAGGCACACAAACAATTTCAAGGTATGTCCATTTGTATTGCATTGATAGAAAAGGTCTACCCATTATTTATGGGTAAGTTTGTGTTGTGTGTATGTGTAGGGCAAGGGAACAAACATATTATCTGCCCCCTTTCTGTTTCCTAGGAAGTTGGTTAGGATTCTAAAGAAAGTAGAATTGAGTTTAAGATGTGGAGTAATGTCAAACTGCATATGACTCTGAGACTCCTAAGACCTTGTTATAACAGAGGAGACTGGGGGTTTTGCCATTGGCTCTGTGTAAGTCCAGATTGAGGCCAGAGCTTAAACAGTGTGTGCATGAGAAAGGAAGAGAGAGAGAGAGAGAGAGAGAGAGAGAGAGAGAGAGAGAGAGAGGAGAGGAGAGAAGAAGGGAGGAGGGAGAGAGGGAGAGAGGGAGGGAGGGAGAAGGAGGGAGAGAGAGATCTGTGTGATATGTGTATGTATAGATGGGTAGCACAGCAGTCATATGGAAGTGAGAGGGCAACCTCAGGTGCTGGCACTTGCCTTCTACTTCATTGGAAACAGGTTCTCTTCGTTGTTCATCTGCAGGGAACAACTGAACTGACTTCTTCACAGAGCCAATATTAGAGAAGAAAGGGGAAAAAATGAAGGGATATATTCTCTAAGAGATATAGGCATGTAATTCATGAATATACAGTCCTTGACTAGGTCTTGGTTTGATGCTTGGAGGTCCATTCAAGAAAATTAAATATTGATTGAATATTAGTTAACTAGATGTTTACATGTGTGGTGGTTTGAATGAGAATGGCCCTCAGAGACACATATTTGAATACTTGGTTCCCAGTTGGTGGACCTGCTTGGGAATGGTTAGAGGGTGTGGCCCTTTTGAAGGAGGTGTGTCCCTGGGGATGGGCTTCCTGCCATTTGCCATGTGCTATCTGTCTCCTGCTTGTGGATCAAGATGTAAGTCTCAGATGTTTCTGCCACCATGCCTTTGTTCTGCCATCATGAGTTCTCATTCTTCAAAAGTGTGAACCCTAAATTAAATGCTTTCTTCTACAAATTGCCTTGGCCAGAATGCTTCATCACAGCAATAGAAAAGAAACTAAGACAAGGTATCATGATTCCATTGAAATTATTTAGAAGACTATCCTTGATTTTTAGGAATGGATCTTAGAAGAATTGAATGATGTGTATTGATGCCTATGATTTATGTCTAAGCAGATTAGCAAAAGATTATTTCGTTGACTTATAGATAAATTTGTAATGATAGGTAAAATTTGTGGAATAAAATAGATTTAAAACTATGGCCAATTGTTAAAAATATGATTGATCATCTCATAATTTTTCTACTGTATTTTCAATAATGTAAAAGCCTTTCATTTTAAAATAAAGATTTACTTACATTCTGTACATACCAAACATATATATTATGCAGGCACTGATCATAAATTGTAGATGTTTAAAATATTGATTCTATTCTTTAGACTAGAATAAAAAGAACAAATCATATCCTTGGCTCTGGTAAAGTTATTTTTTAGATGAAGTGAAGTTTAAACACACACACATACACACACATTAACACAAGCAAACAAACTTCTCATCCCACACTTCCTTCCACCCCACTCCTCTAATTGATTTACTTGGCTTCTCTTTGTTGTATCAACAGAGAGAGCCTTCAGTTTTTAATTCACTCTGGATAGTGCCAAAGACATTTTTGCACTTATTCAAATCATAAGGTCAAAGAGAGAAAGTGAGAGAGAGAACATGCAATGAGAAGACAGATGGAGTGGGAAAGAGAGAGGAGACAGATGGGCCTCTCTCAGAACAAGCAATAGAGCCATATAATAACATGAGGAGATAATTCAAGGAGAATGCTAAAATGCTAAGAGCTTGGCTGCCCCAGTTTCTGGAAGATGACCAGAGGTGACCACCTAGACTCATCCTAAACTAACTAAATTCAGCTTCTATTTGCTTTAGGGAAGGTCTCTTTGGGCTGTTTGCATCCAGACAAGGCAAGGTTGTGTAGTTATTTTCATCTATGTCTGGCTTGAGGAATATGGAATTAATCACTACTTCAACAACCATTTATCAATCTCCACTCTATGCTAGACACTCTTCTCAAAGAAAACAATGCCTTTATAGACATATAATAAACAATCATAAAGTAATCTGGATGAGAGATGGGTTTAAATATAAAAAATGATGGTTGAATTTGGATCTCACTGAGGTAAGCCAATTGGAGGGAAGTATCTGATTGAGTCAGCTGTGTTGATGATGCATAGGAATATCAAGCAAGTTAAATGGCAAATACAAAGCCCCACAGCAACAATGTGCCTAACTAGTCTCAGGAATGGAGTCATAGGCTGTGGGTCTAGGAATTAAATGGAGGGAAATGATGGGATGTGAGGTCATAATAATGAGAAGTCAAAGGGATAATACAAAGTGGAGAACAGCACATGGTCTGACTTCTATCTTTGATGGGTGACTCTGTTCTCTGGGCTGCACATAGACTGTCACAGGTGAGATAGAAATAGAGTTAATGCTGAAGATGCCCTGGGTATCAGGAATGGAGAAGGTTGTGTGTATCAAAGCAAAATCAGTAGCCAGACTTCATAGAAGTTTTTAAAAAATATATTTGGCTCTCTAATTTTCGGTGTCAAAAATAAAGGTGTTCATCTGAAGAAGCCCTTATCTAAAATGTAAGTAAGTTGTATTATGAATTATTATGGAATGAATTATCTTGTGTGTTTTTACATGGTGATTTAATGAAACAAGATAACAGGTTATATTTTTAAGGCTAATAGAATAGGAGTAAAATTCAGGCTAGGACCTAGAGATAGCTTATGTCATTTCAATATAAAAATAATTTTGGTAGTCTGCTCTAGCTGAGTCACTAATTTTTTAACCTCAGAAACCAACCTATTATTGGTGCTTCAAGGCCTTTTTAGTGATAGCTATTTTTTAAAAATATTAGACAACATTTGGCAGTGGGGGTGGGGTGTGAAGATGGGTGGAATGGCAGAAGGCTACGGGGGAAGTTTTAAAGGAAGAAAGATAGATCACAGTTATATAAAGAAGGGACAGGAGAATAATGGAACAGGAATGGTTAAATGGGGAGGGGGAAGTGGGAGGGAAAGGGAACAGTAAGGGCAGGGAGAAAGGTAGAGGAGGGAGCAGGGGCAGAGATATCTAGTACTAAAGACTTTATGAAAGAATCATGTCAAAAACCCCTCCAGAATAATCTTAAATATAAACATAGATACAATTAGAAGAGTTTATAGAACAGGGCATCAATGTCCTACTAGATACCAGAGCTAACAAATGAAAAGCACAATGTCAGGAATAGGTGTCTTAATTGCAGTCGTTGGTCAGTAAGGTCCCATAGAGACCCAAATGTTACTGTCTAATGTCATTACTCTAATTACCTTCCTGAATCTGTTGCTGAAGATATCACATACTTGAATCATAAAGCATGGAGAAATTAAGATGATATTTACCGAGATGCTTCATTTCAACTGGCTAGCTTTCATGGTTCTGGAAGGTGCTATGCATGTTACCAGAGGATAAAAGTCTTTATCAATCTTATCCAGCTGTAGATTGCAAGTTACAATAGCAACTGGCCCAGTCAAGACATGCCCACTGATGCAAGAGTCGCACGAATGACATGCAAGAAACCAACCACTTTCTGATTGGTTTGAAGGTATGCTCCACGAGATGGAATGCATACCAGCACAATTTTTGGGGCTAAGAATATGTGGTTAGACAGGTCATAAATCCTAGAGTAGAACCTATTACTCTCACTCTGTTCATGGGATGAAGTGTTAAACTGACTCCTAACAACTTCTCATCATACTAATAGATTAGTGCGTTTTTCAAATGTCATCAAAGAAGCTTCTTTCTGCAGCAGAGGGTGACTCATATAGGTATACACAGCTGGTCAATATACAGGGAATAAATGACTGCAGAATTCTCAGCCCTAAACGGGACATCTATATCATATTCCCTTGTCCCAATGCTTGGGATCATTGCAAAAGATGGGTCAGAAAGACTGAAAGAATGAGGAGACAGGAAGACTACAAGGAAACAGAGTTTTCCAGAAACAACAGAACAGTTGCTCATATGAACTCTGTTCTGACAGCAAGTATGAGACCTGGACAAGTTCAAGCCGTGCAGAATCTTATGATTGAGATGTAAAGTTGGGAGGTGAGCATGGAGTTCGAGGCCTAGTTGAGGAGATTTTGGCAACTGATAACTGATGGGAGGGATAGAATCTGTTTTGTTTTTTTTTTTTAAGGGGGTGATTCTTGATAGTTCTAGCACACCAGTGGAAGGCCACATGGAGAGTATTGTATAGGCAGTACTAAGTAGACTCAAAGTATGAGTTTAAAAATAAAACATAAAACAAAGACACAAAGTTAGATGAGTAAGAAATGGGGGTGAACCTGGGAGGAGATGGCAGATGAGTGAAAATGATCAAAATATAATGTACGGAATCTTCAAAAACAATAAATCAAAAATACTTGTAAATAAATAAAATTATTGAAATGCTAGACATCTTATTGTTACGAGCAAAAGTATCAGGTAAAACTAAATTTAAAGTTATTTTAAAGTCAGAGTTTTGACATGACTCGGAATAAGTCATGAAATCAACTATTGTTATCTGTCCTCCCAATTTAGCTCTCTTTCAAAGTCCTTTTATTGGATGTTCTCAATCTTTTTTATTTCTATATGAATTTTATACCAAATGGGGGAAAATTCTCTCGAGATTTTGATACCAGTTTCATTAAATCTAAAAAACAAGTTGTAGAGAAGCAATATCTTAACAAAAGAAGGTCTTGACCCATGGATAATTTAATATTTCATGCCTCATAATAATGTTTTATGATTTCAGTGTACACACCTTGCACGTATTTTCAATTTTCCTTATTACTTTGCATGTTGATGCTATTGTAAATGGAATTATTATTAAATTATACTTATGATCATTTGAGGCTGATACATAGAAATACGGTACATTATTTAATTTTTCAGCAATCCTGAAACTGTCACATAGTTGTTACAGGAAGCTTTTCATTTTTACAGGATCCTATGTAGATTTTACAGTTTTCTATGTAGACTGTCATATCTGCTGTGACAAAAAGCGTTTTACTTCTTTCTTGCCAGTCAGATGCATTTTGTTTCTTTTTACTGTCTTCCTGTATTGATTAGAACCATTAGTACACCATTGAGAAGAAAAGATAAAATAAAAGTCCTGATCTGCATCCTTAAAGAGAAGAATACCATCAAAGATGACATTGGCTGTTAATTTTTCATAGATGTTCTTCCTATTTTGTTGAGAAGTTATGTTTTTTAAATAAAAAAATGAATGTTCAGCTTTGCAAATGCCTTTTGCATTTATTGAGGTGGTTTTATAGTTTTTTATTTCAAGTTTGCTAATATAATGACAATCATTGGTTTTCAAACATTAAATCAATGCTACATAGTTCTGATAAGCTCCAATGATCATATAGTTATTTCCCCCTTTCTGTGTGGTTGGATTTGATTTGCAAGCTATTGTTTTAGATTGAAATTTATATTTGTGATTGATATTTATCTGTTTTTATTTTTGCTTTGCTATCATGTAGCTTTGGTTTTGATCTCAAGATAATACTTAGCTAATGGAATAGGTCTGAAATTAGTCCATTCTTCATCTTTGTGTGTGTGTGTGTGTGTGTGTGTGTGTGTGTGTGTGTGTGTGTGTGTGTGTAACATGTAACACTGGCATTGGTTTTGTGTTTAAATTACTGATAGAGTTCAGTGTGAACTCATTTAATCATTGGGAAGGTCTTTAACTATAAATTCAACTTCTATAATTAATTTAGTGCAATCCCTGTTATCAATTTTCTACTGAGTTAAATTTGGTTGTCTGTACAAACTGTGTTTTATTTAAATTGTTTAATTTTTTTAGCATAAAATGGGATCAGTGGTGATGTCATATATATTGCTCCCATCTCACAATCCTCTCCTTTTCTTCTTACTGCCTCTGTTAGTCAAGCTAACATTCATCAAAATTAATTTTTATTATATGGATTTTCTCTATGGCATTCTAGCTTCTGTTTTATATTTCATTGTTTGACATCCCATTATTATTATTTTATTTCTTTTCATTTATTTGGGTTTTATTTGCTTTTCTTTCCTATTCCTAAGGTTGACTATAGGACCTTTTGTAGCTAGTTGTTTCCTGCCAGCCTGCCTGGTCCCACCACCACGCCAGCCCCAAATAACACGCTGAGACTCTGTATTTGATACAATTCTGTTGTCCAGTTGCTATCATTGTTTATGGGCTAGCCATGTGTTAATGATTAACCCATTTTTACTATTTTAAGTATTTTTTTTATGTGGCTCATTTTACTAACCAGAAAGACTGGCTGGCATTCTACCTCTCCAGGCTCTCCCTGTTGACTCCTCCAAACTACTTCCTCTTTCCTCTTGGCTCCTAGCCCTGCCTAACTTGATTTCCCATTGGCCACAGTGCTTTATTCATTAACCAGTATGAGAAACATATTTACAGAATAACATCTCCCATCATCTCCTCTTTTCTGTCTAAAATAAAAGAAGGATTTTAACCTTAACCTAGCAAAATGTATCACACAACAGTTATCAAATAAGATTCACAGTTAACAATATTTAGTCCATTAACATTTTGTAAGACTTAAAGAAAATATCATCTATCCTATCTTTGTGAGTCTAAAGTCCTATATGTAACTTATCTTTAATCCTAAACTAAGGAAAACTGTAACCATAACTATCTGTCTTCAACTCCATCGAAGACCACAGAAGGATAATATTTAAACTCTAGAAATGACAGAGACAACTCACTGCCTGGTCAGTCACCCAAAGTTCTTCTGTAATGTTCCATCTTCAACCCATAGGCTATAGTGTGTCCAGAAGACTCCTCAGCAAAGCAAAAAACTGTCCATCTGTATTAGCAGTTTGTCAGTCACTTTTCTCTGTGTCTTGTAGACTATCTGGCAGACTCTTCCATGAAGCAGGAATTCTGTAGCATTGTCCATCTTGTTTCAGCAGTCACTTTCCTGTGGGTCCTGCATGTCCAGTTCATACAGTATAAAGTCAAACAGCCTAGACAAGAGCAGTACCTTGCTCAAACGGCTAGTCTTGCCATATTGAAAGCAAACTTCTAACGAGTTTCTTCAGTGTCCATATTCCTTTCTGGTGCAGGTGGTGTTACCAGGAGCAGTTATGTCTCACTGTCAAGAAAATCTCTAAACCATTTTAAATGCCATATTCTGTAGGTCTTTGAAAGGTTTGGAGAATGCCTATCCATCTCAAATACATCTCTGCATACATCTCTGCATATCTAGAAATCTTAACTAAATTAACTCCAAGTTTTGATTATCCTAGGTAACTCTCTATAATCTGTACTAAATTATACATTACTTTTTTCAATGAGCTATATAAGCACAATACCTAAACAAGAGAAATATACATATCACAAAATTGACCTTAAATTTGTATCAATAAACGAATTCCAAAACAAAGCATTCATATCTATATCATAATTCTCTTTTTACCTTTAAAAAGATTGCTTGTGGTAATTAACCATTTATAACCAAGCCCACTTAAATGAAAACAAACATTTATAAACAATATTTGGGAATTTGGGCGTTGTTTTTTTTTTTTTCAAACTACTTCCTGCTGGTAGGGGGCGCTGTCATGGGGATCCTAAGAAGATGCCGAAATCTTGGCTGTAGTCTGCAAGGCTGCTTTGTCCTAACTGCTTTGAATGTTGGATCACCTGGGGCGCTGTCTCAGGGGGTCTGGCCTGATCAAACCCCATTAGTCTGGAAGGAATCCACAGCTTTTTATTTTCTGTGGAAACAAAATTAGAAATCCTTTTCCCCAGTAACTTGTCCTATATTTTTAAAATATATATACATTGAATTAATTTCTTTTATCAGTTGTTATTTCCTCAGCAGTCAAACAATTTAAAGATAACAGAACAGTGTAAAATATCCAAAGTTTTTCTGTGCTTTTCATCTTTACGTGGCTTTTTTATTACTCTATTTTTTTTTTACTTCTATTTTTACATACTTGGAGACAGGGTTTCTCTGTGTAACTTTTATCTGACACCAGATATTGCAGTTTAATATGGATCAGGATAAACAATTAGGCCGAATAGATGTTTATTCAAGGAGAAATAACTCACAACATAGGCAGATGAACGTGGCGGGTTCCACAGGATCCTAATCTTCCAGCATTCACCAGCCAGAGAGAGCCTCCAACCCCCTCCTCAGCCTTTTCCCCCAGGTCACATCTGATCATGTCTCCACCCCCAATGGTCGTGGTCTAAGCCACAGGTGTGGACAAGGTGAGTATCTCACTACAACCTTTGACTTGAGACCTTTATTTTTTCAAACATGCATATTTACTATTACAAATTTTCCCAAGTTTTGTTTTAATCTACTGATATGTTTTGTAAAACTGTGCTTTCATTTTTCACTTATTCTAAATTAATAAAGTGATTTCTAATTTCCCTTTATTTGTAGTGGCTTCTGCTTCTTATACAACAATTTGATAGAATTTTACCTTTGGTTTGTAGTGTTTAGGCCATTTACATTTATGCAACTATCAATATGTTAAGGCTTAAGTCTATTGTCTAGTAATTTGTTTTCTATTTGGCCCATCCACTATTTTCTTTTCTTTTTAATTAAATTTTTACTCCACTCATTCTCCGTTGTAGGTTATTAGTAATAACTCTTACTAGTTCAGTTATCTATTACCTTGGTGCTTAATTTTAATTTAATTAAGCATTTTAATTTAATCTGGGCAGTGGCAGTACATGCCTTTAATCCCAGCACTCAGGAGGCAGAGGCAAGCAGATCTCTGTGAGTTCAAGGCCAGCCTGGTCTGCAAAGTGAGTTTCAGGACAGTCTTCAAAGCTACACAGAGAAACCCTGCCTCAAAATAAAGAAAGAAAGGAAGAGGGAGAGAAAGAAAAAAAGAAAGAAAGAGAGAAAGAAAGAAAGGAAGGAAGAAAGGAAGAAAGAAAGAAAAAACAGAAAACCTGAAAATTTTTAACTTATCAGACTAGGCATTCCAATGACCTTATGCTATTTACTATAGATGAGCCTTATAATTATATACTTCCATCTCTACCTTTCCAATCTACATGATCACAATTTATCTATAGTGGTACAAACTTTGCAGCATGTTGTCAATTATATTTTGTGTGTGTACATGGGTGTAAATGTACTTCCATAAGAAGGCCACTGGTCAAAACCGTGTGTCTTCCTCAATTGCTTTTCTACCTTACTTTTTGGGACAGATTCTCTCATTGAATATGGAACTCACTGGTTGCCTAGGTTGGCTGGCAAGCCCCAGGGATCCTTCTGTGTCCACTGCACCGGTGGCTGGATATCACGTGGAGGAGCCTCTCCTGACTTTTTTATGTGGCACTGGAGATTTGAACTCAGGTTCTCACTCTTGAGAGGCAAGCACTTTACCAATGGATCCATCTTCCCAGCCCTTGCACTGTTCTTTAAAATGGTTAAGGAACAATTGTTTAACTGTTAGTTAAAATAATGAGAAAATATCACAGTGACCTATGTTTTACTGTTTCTCTTCTTTATTCCAATGGGTAGAACTCAATACCAACTGTACATACGTTTGGCCATTTGAAAATGTTCCATATCTTAATGGTTCTTTGTTAATTGTCTAAAATTATTTTTCTCTATTTTTAATGTGGATAGATTTTATTTTTTATTTAAAGACTTGTAGCTTTGGCTTTGTTGATTGTTTCTTTCTTTTTTTTTTTTTTTTTTTTTTTTTTTTGAGACAGGTCTCTGGCTTTGAAGGCTGTCCTGGAACTAGCTCTTGTAGACCAGGCTGGTCTCAAACTCACAGAGATCGATTGTTTCTTTTTTATAATACCTAAGTTGATATTAAGCCTGTCCAGCACATTTTTCGTCTGAGACACTTACAGCTTACGTCTCTAAAAGTTTAATTTGGGTCATTTTATATCATTTACATCTGTGATAATTTTTTAAACATCTACATACATATAGCAGTTGTTTTCTTCATTAATTCTTAATTTCTTAATTGTTTTCTATGGGTTGTTTTTCTCTTTATTACACACTGTATTTTCTTTCTTTCTCTTCCATGCTTCATAATCTGATCATATGACAGACATCTTTATTTCTGCTTCATTGAGTGTTGAATGTTTTCATCTGTGATGCAGTCAATTGCTTTGGAATTCATTTGATCCTGTTGGGTCTGGCTTTTACGATTTTCCATTGGGATGGGACAGGAGCAATATTTGGTTTAGGTGTAACTGTTGCCCACTACAGAGGTAAACCTCTGGGGTATTCTGCCCAGTGCCGTGTGTACTGCTTGCTTGTCCGTGTTCCTGTGGAACTAGTCAGGGTTGACTCTGGGACAGTGCCACTTCTGTACTTTGTGGTCCTCTAATTTGGCTCTTTCTGAGCCCCAGACAACTTTTCCATCAGCATACCCCACACCATATGCTATTGTGTTTCCAGAAGGACCTTTTATGGCAGTGGTTCTCAACCTTCCTAATGTTGTACATTGTGGTGACCCCATCCTTAAAATTATTTTGTTGCTACTTCATGACTGTAATTTTGCTAGTTATGAATCAGAATATACATATCTGATATGCAGGATATTGTGACCCCTGTGAAAGGGTTGTTCTACTCCCACAGAGTTCATGTATCTTTTCATCTTTGGCAGCCTAAAAATTGGTTCAAGTAACACTTGATAATTCTTTACTTGATAATACAACTGGGGATTAAAGCAGTGAATTTCCCCTTGTCTAGGTAGCTTTCTTTAAAATGAAATTCCCTTGGGAATTAGTGTCTAGCAACCTGTTCTTAACAACTTAATAGCTAGCAGTCATTGGAAGTTGGTTGTTAAATGTGGGACCCTTTGCTGAACATTTTAAATATATTTATTAGTTTAATATTTGTATCGATTCACTAAAGAATCTGTAGCTTAAGTATACTGGATGAAGTTGAAAAATCTTCATAAAGACAAAAAGCCCTCAAATAGATAGGAACCTAGATTTTTGTTGAATTGAACCTCTTCCTTTCTCCAATGTGGTCCACAGGACAGCATCAGTGCATCTTCGGGATAATCTAAGGTTGAAATGCTCATAGTTTAGACAAGGTTGGGGTACAGTTGGAGATGTGCTGAGCAATCAGATGAAGTGATGAAAACCATTTCACACCTTGTGCCTCCTGTGCTCCAGGAACTGTTCTAAAAGGCTTATTGATGTTAGCACAACCCTCACAATCAACCCAGCCATTTTCTCTTCGTTCTACAAATGAGGGATAGGGAACCTGGGAGCTTAAATGACTTCTACAGTTCAGTTTATTAGTGACAGAACTACAAGATCACCTCAAGCAGTGTGACTCGAGAGCCTAAATTTCTAGATCATGTACACCACACCACACATCATCAGGGAGTGTCAGAGACTGGGGAAGGGGATGGAGAGGACAATAAACAATGAGAACGAGAAGGACAACGATGATGATGATGATGATGACAATAGCAATGGTGGTGACACAAAAGGATAGGATGAATACAAAGACAGCCCCGCCCCTCTTGTTGCTACATCAAGGACGAAGTTGTGTAACCATAAAGCTCAGGAGTATGCCAAGGCTTTAAACATATCTGTAAAAGCCTACTTTCTTTGCATCTCTGAAACTGAGTGTGTTATCCTCACAGGTGAGCATATTCAAATACTGCTGAAGATTTCTCATCTATTCAAAGAAAAGATTTTATAAGCAAGGAACTCAAGAGGCATCATTTAGAGATGTATGGTTTTTCTGCTAATTCTGTGGTACGCATAGAGAAAACGACATACTCAGAGGCTATTTCTGTGTACTGTAAAGCAAAAGAGAGAGAGAGAGAGAGAGAGAGAGAGAGAGAGAGAGAGAGAGAGAGAGAATATATATATATACATATACATATACATATACATATACATATATATATATATATGTACATATATATATATGAGCTGCCGGCCTTCATTAAAAGGATAAAGGGTTGTTGATTAGAGTTTCCTTTTAGGCTTTACAGAAGCTTTAAATTTAAAAGAACACCACTGCTTGCTGACATTGGGGAAGTTTTTTGCTCATGTTGAGTGGCTTAATTGTGCCCATGCCTATTTGTTAGGGTTACTGTGATATATTTAGATATAATCTATATAGTCCCTCCTTCCAAAAGAAAAAAGAAAAAACACAAAAGCAAAAGTCAGCTGGCATCAGACGGCAATTCAAAGCCTATGTGTTTTATTATGCATTGCTTCAGTTAATTAGCTTTCTAATTATGATTTATTCTAAATTGTTACTTTAAATCTGTGCCCAGAGACTGCATTGAGGTTGACATGTTACTCAAGAAATAATACTGATCTGGTTCTTCACCTTGGCTCTGAGCATTACACTGTTTGGGGAAGGGTCTTATCTGGCCTTCCTTTTCCCATATTTGTCAAGTCAGCCACCGAACTCAATTTCAGGTAACCTTCAGCACTATGCTCAGGAGCTGTTCAACTCACCGTGATTTCCACCTAGTTTAGTTATGGGCCGTCCTTACCCAGTCTTCTACCTGGCACTTCCTGTTGAACTTGTACCATTTGAACTTGTGGGACTTTCATGTTTCTGTCCCGGGGCCCTTGAGACCCTTTAATGTTCAACACTGACTTGGCCTTCAGGCTTTTCCTGATCTTGGCAGAGGATGCAGACTATGATCATTTGATTTCAGCCTATGGGAAGTAAAATTTAGGATTTACCTGATGGACAACTCACTTGTCTGGGTATATTTGGATTTCAGGAATGAGGAGCAGACATATCCATCCCTTCCCCAAGCCAAGACAGTCTGATCAAACACAGGTGTGACTTCTATCAATTTCTTTTGGTGTCCTTTCTTTATTTACCTCCCTTTCCTCCCTTATCTACACTTAGAAATTCTGATGCCAATTTTTAACCTAAACCTTCTTTAGGACAGCTCTTACTGCCTCCCATTCTCACAGGGAGAGTCTTTCCAAGATGGCCGGTACCTCACTGTACTGCTTCAGCTTGGATTTGTTTAAAGGATCCCGCTGGATCATGTTTATCTCCCTAGGGTGACTAAATGAGTCTAACTCAGCCACCTGGCTGAGGTTTTCGCAGCCCTCCCCTCTCTTTCCTGCTGGAAGAGGTGGGATTAAGGAGGCAGAAACTCAAAACATAGCAGTCACACTTCCAGTGTTCCCCAAGTTTGAGCTGCAGATCCTGGAGAAGGCTGGCTGGGCGGCTAGAGTCCACTTTCCCGGGGGGAGGGGCGGGGAGGATGTCAAGCCACAGACTGCGCTTCTCAGCTTCCCCTGTAGTTATAAGCAATATGTGACCAGTTATGCAAGAGAAGAAATTTAGAGCCATTCAAATGTCACTTGCAGTAAGAGGAGATTTAGACTTTGGATATTGTCTCTCCTTCCTCTCCCCCCCCCCCCCAACATCCTTTGATCAGCTTTTGGATAGGACAGCTTTGGCTACCCAGATAAGGAAATTTCCCCAGATGATGTCAGACTCTGAAAATGAATGAATGAATGAATGAATGAATGAATGAATGAATGAATGGGATCTAGGTCCCTAAGGAATTTTGTAGAGCAGATTACCTTCCCCCTCTCCACCACCGAGCATATACTGACTACACTATTACTTAAGAGAAGAATACATGTTTGTCTTTTTTTCCTCTTTTTTCCTTTTTATTTTTATCTTTCTTATTTTACATATCAATCCCAGTTCCCTCTCCCTCCCTCTCTCTCTCTCTCCCACCCTCCCATGCTCCCCACCTCCCTCCCCTCCAATCTCTCCCCCACTCCACATGTAGGGTGAAGCCTTCCAGGAGGGGTCATCTAAATCTGTCAAGTCATTTGAAGTAGGGACTAGGTCCTCCTTCCTGCCTCTAGGTTAAGGGAGTGTCCCTCCATGAGGAATGTGCTCCCAAAGAGATGGCCCAGCCATTAAAGGCTAGGCTCACAACGAAAAACATGTCTGTCTTATTAGGTCCTTTTGGTTACAGCAATTTAACATTTCCATAGCTTGCACACTGCTGGGGGAAAGCTGCATGCTAGGTGTTTGATAGTGGGATAGTGCAGATCTCAGTCTTCTGCAGAGGAGAAATTGACTTGTGAATGGTGTCTTCTTTACATTTAAAACTCAAGCTTCTAAGGTGTTGTCTCAGCAGTGAAGATCGCCATTTGTTCTTCCAAAGGACCCAGGTTCAGTTATCAGCACACACATGGTGGCTCACCACTGTCTCTAACTCCAGTACCAGGGCATCTGATGCCATCTTCAGGCCATTGTGGCCACCATGCATACAAGGGGTGTGCAGATATACAAACAGGCAAGACACTCATGCCTATAACTAAATTTAAATTAAAAAAAAAAGCCATCTAAGGGCTTTTAAATCACAAATCCTGGGAGTTCATCTATGTTTCTGACTCGGGTCTAGAACAGCCTAAGAGTATTTCACAAGCCTCAGGGATGAGGATGCCACTAGCCTGCGATTATGAGGTTTCCTGTGTATGCTGGTTTGCCTTCCACAACTCTTCCCTAAGCAATGTTATGTGGTTTTCAAAAGTCCCAGTAGGAGGCATGGCTCTAGGCCCCTCTCCACCCCTTTCAGCCCACCCTGAGTTTTCTTGTGGCTTTCACATAGGTCAACAGTGTCCCCACCTATTCTAAGCTCCTTTTTCTCTCCCAATGGATTTCTGCATCACAAAACCTTCTTGCTCAGCCAATCTGCTAGCAAAAATGTTGGCAACGTCTCACTCCCACTTGAACACCTTCAAGTGACAAGAAATGGCCACTGTTGTATAAACTCAGGTCTGTCATCCTTGAGTGGGACAGTCCTAAGGCTAGCTCTTTGGGTTTCCTCAAAGTGTCCTTGGAGAAATGACCTGCCATTATGTCCAACACACTTAACATTCCCTTTTATTTCTTTCTCTTCCTCCATTTTCCTCTTTCTCTGTCTCCCGCTTCTGTGTCCCAGGCTCTCCAAATCACCTCTAGCAATTTCTTTGGTTTGCTCCTGTGTTTTCTGGAGTTTCAGTTACCCTAAGTCAACAAGAAGAGTGAGTACAGCATAGTGAGATATTTTGAGGGAGGGAGAGAGACAGAATGAGAAAGAGAGAAAGAGTACATTTACATAGCTTGCACTACACTACATTGTTAGAAATGTTTATTCTGTTATTACTTATTATACTTAACTTCGAAATTCGATATCACCCTTTAAAGAAGAGTGACAACCTCTGTATTGTCACCTACTATTCCAACCTTTCAAAAAGGAGGGTGGCAAGCAGGACCACCCCTCTACTGTGTTGCCCGGGAACCCACATATGTCAACACAACTTTTGATAGGACAGAGAGTTAGAAGATGGACTTGGCCATCACTGGAGATGAGGGCATTTATGAATGCTAGGGGCTGAAACAGTGGTAAGGCTACGTTTTAACAGAAAAATGGAAAGCGATAAGGGAGAGCCCTCACCAGCTCAAGTCTGGGGCCACAGTGCTGACTCCAACTCCAATGTTGTGGCTTACTGGTGGAACTGTTGGCCAGATTGTTATGTCTTTGTATCTTAGTTTCTAAATGAAGGTATTCATTCTTCTTCCCACACAGACCAGGGGGAGAACTATAGGAATCACTTGGAAGAGCTTACACATCCCTCAATAAATTTGAGATTTTTAGAAACAGATTTCGGGGCAAGGGCTCCAGGGTGATTGAGGGAAGTGGCTTCTAAATCCTTTCCATCCCTGATGTACCTTCTCTCCATGACGGGGACAGGATGCGTCTCTCCACCACTTGCTTGAGCAGACAGCTGGCCAAGAGCTCAGTGTTCTCTGATTGTTTCCTGCATTCAGAAAAGTGAACTGATTTTCTCTTGTCCTTCTGTTCACTTGTTTTCCCATTGACTTCGGTAAATTATCAGTTAACATTTTCAAAAAAAAAAAAAAAATGGAGAAGATAAAGCATTGGTCTTAATCATTCAGTCATTACCAATAAAAGATTCTGCAATTGTTCTGTCGTAAATCATCCACAGCACCCACACAGGAGAGGAAGCCGTAGTCTTGACTTTTAAAACACACTCCTAATGCAAGCAGTGCATCCTCTGTGTAAAATAAAATTGGAGAAGAACCGAAGTTCAGCTGTGATAAACCTACCCCTTCCTAGGATTTGAATGAGTTAGTGTAAGTAGCTTTCTCTAAGTATCTGTGTGAAAGGTAGATGGTGATGGTGATGATGATGATGATTGACAGATGGTAGTGAGATGATAGATAGATCATAAAATGATTTCTTTGTACATGTTGCTTTATGACATTTTTCACTGAGTGTAGTCTTTTTTACCATTTGGTGCCTTGAAATATGACTCATTATTGTTTGTTATTTTATACTCAAAACGTGCTTTATTTTGGAATTTAAAAGATACATTATGTTCTAGCAAACGTTTCTGAAATAGAGGTAAACAAGAATGAAAAAAAAAAGCAAAAATTGTGTGTGTTGGAGAGATGGTTCAGTGGTTGAAAGGGTAAGAACACTGCCTGATCTTTCCCAAGGACCCGTGTTTGATTCCCAGCATCCTGATGGTGGCTCACAACCATCTGTAACTCCAGTTCCAGAGGATCCAACACCTTTCCTGACCTCACTGACACCAAGCACATATGTGGTGCATAGACACACATGCTGGCAAAACAACCATACACATAAAATTTTAGAAAGAAAGTGGTTAAATCTATGGTGAGATATTCACACCATGCTTAAACAGTATAGCTGACAATTGCAATGTGGATAATTTATTTAGAAGAATTGAGAATGTCAGATCTTTTTAATGAGGTTGTTTAGCAGGAACATTCAAATGTTTGCTTTTAGCATTTCTCATGGCCACAGGAACAATTGCTAAAGATGGATTAAGACTGAATTTCTATCAACTATGACATTGAGTAGAGTGTGAACTAAATTCTTAGCTATGAAATAATTGTGACTTCAGTAGTGAGGAAAGGGAGGAGGCATCCACAGGAACTGAGCCTATAGTTTGGCTCTCTAGTTTAAAGAAAGTGTGCCTTTGAGAAGCCAGAGGGAATCATGTCCCTTTCCCTGGGCAATGCTGCAGCAGACAGGGGCTGTCAGAACTTTCTGGGATGGCAGGAACATAGGACATTTCATCTCCTGGGAAGGGAAAGCTTTTGGCCTGGATTCTTCCTTAGTATACAATGGAAAAACAAAATAGTAGTACAGAACACACTCCCACCCTGAAGCAAAACTCAAAAGTGGCTTCTAATACTTATAATTAGTTTTTAAGTCTAGAAAGCACTCTAAGTGTACCAACAAGTTATACAAAGGTTTTAATGGAAAGTATTAGGGATAAAAATAGGTTAAGTGATTTTAAGTCTATCTTTGAGTAGTGGCTGACACTAAACTAATTCAAAAATTCTTTAACTTTAATACTTTGAAGAGCCTGGAAGGAATGAGACCTCATTCACGTTAAATCCTTTTCATATCAATCCAGTTGGCAAACAAGCAAAAATGCAAAAATAGAGGTCAAGGTGATTTGGAGGGGTTGAGACCCCTCCCTTCTCCACACAGCTCAAGCATCTGGTTGTGGAATTAAACAGAACAGGCAGCAAAGGGACCTGGGATTGTGTTGAGGGAAAACAGCACAAGATAAAGCACTCTGAGGTAGAGAAGTTGACTTCCAGGTGGCCATGTTTTGGGATGCCATTCCATCGTCAAAAAATTGTGCCAGTAGTGGTAGGAAGATGGGAAATCTTGTTTTACATACTGTGTGCAGAAATGGGGGGAGAGTGTTACCTAAGAGGGGAGGACTTGTGGTGGTTATAATCAGTGATTCTGTGGGCAGTGGAGAAAGGAGAGTAATCTGAGTTCAGGGTGAAAATGAGATTAATTGCCAAGAGACCCACACAGATGACACACATAGCAAAAAGGTTTTATTTTTCTTATCCAAAATGTTAGCTTTGATTCAGGCCTGGAAGAAGAATGCTCTACCCATGGAACTGGGAGTTGGGTGAGAGGATAGGAGGAAAGCTGTTGAGAGTATGCTCAGCTGTAGCTAGGCACCTCACTGAAGTCATCATGATGGTCCAGTTTGAACTTTTCACACACACACAAAAAAAGCCAAAATATAGTAATTTATTCCGGAGAAAATAGAAATGGGGGAAAGTGATGATAAAGAAGGTCTCCTTCATTAATTTCTTTCAACACCCCCTCCTCCCCCCATACACACACACACAGAGAGAGAGAGAGAGAGAGAGAGAGAGAGAGAGAGAGAGAGAGAGAGAGAGAGAGAGAGAGAGAGAGAGAGAACTGGCCTGCTTAATAATAAAGGTAACTGAGCTTTGTAGGCCAAATATCAGACATTGTCTCTCCTGGGGAATGGCAGAACCCTGGTGTGAATTGTGTGTGTTCGCACTTCTATCTGAGCAGTTGGGTGGCAGAGCTTGAACCTAGATTAAACCCGAAATGCATTTTAGCAAACACAACTATCTTTACATCTTACAAAGTGTCTGAATTTCTCACTTCTCAAGTCTTGCCTCAAAAAGACAAGTTGGCCAGCCTTTTCATGTGCTAACAGCTCAAAGCAAAGTAAACCTTACCATGGCAAACAAAAGCTTTGCTTAGGCAAAATAGCATGAACAGCCCTGCAAACAGAGCCACCAACAGCACCTGGGGTGTTAAGCTGTCATCTTCCTTCCTGATAACTGACTGCACATAAACAGCAGGTACCATTTGCCCAATCTTGCCTCCAAACCATAGGCATGTTTCCTTTTGGCTTTCAGGCTTCCTTTCACAAGAAGTAAAATGTTGGTTCTTGAGAAGGTGTAGCTGTGTACTATAGTGGGTCTCTGTACCTTCAGGCAAATTAGATGGGACCCTGTCATGAACTGATTAGTACCTTCTGGAAAATTTAAAAGCCAGGCATCAATATTGACAAACTATTGGCTCTCTTGGCAATAGGAACTACAAATAGGAAGTTAGCACAGCCACCATTTTAAAAAGTATTATTGTGTCCTTCCTACTCGTAAACAGATTGAAGTGACAACCAAGTTATGTCACTCTGTTTTGACCACATGGAAGGGCCGTGAGAATTAGTGACAAACTACAGAAAAGTGTGTGCTATATCCAGTTCAACTGTTTGAATGCATTGCTTAAATGGGATGTATAACAGTTTCATTAAATGAAAAATTCAGACAATTTGCTAAAAATTAAAAAGAGAAATTTTTCCTGAATAAGATTGACAGATAATTTGGGCAAACTACCCCAAATGGGTCATATTGGGTAATATGTCACCTCCAGAGCTCATCATTAACTCAGGGAGTCCATCCCGGCTCCACAGTTGTGCTTTAGCTGGGAAGTTTCACTGACAGTGGAGATTCATCTGGATGGATGGAGCAGCTGAGCCGGGGTTTGCATGTGAGGGAGGAGTGACTGAGTGGTCATGGGAGACCAGACCAGAACAGTAAGAATAATATATGAGGAATGAACTGGGCAAAACCATGTAGCCTCTTAGAACTTTAGTCCACTTTTCTCTGAAACTAGAAAAGTAATGTCAATACTGTGGAATGCTCATGAAGGGTAAATGAAATGATTGAATGCTTGTAAGTTAGCATAGTGGTATTTATAACACAGCAAATGTTCCACAACTATAGCTGCTGTTATTGCTGTTGTTCATGTTATTGTCAGGTCAGGTTCATCTCCCACCTAGATGAGTTAATTTTACTCTATGCTTGCTTCAGGGTTGGCCAGTTCACAATGGTTATTAATGAGCAGGGGTAGGGAGATGAAGTAAAGCATAGGGTAGAGATGGCAGGCCAATGGCATGGATGACCCATACTCTCCACTCCACCTATCAGATACGAGTAATCAACCTCTCTGCTCTTTAGTGAGCCTGATCACAGACTCTCAAATCCTTCCCATGATGCTTTGCAGGCAGATTCCAACCAGAACAAGTGCATAGGATGAAACCTCTTTAGTGAAATAGATTCAGTTTAAATATAACAGCAGTTGGAGAAATGGTACTCAGGGGACAGCGAGCTGAACACACACACTCACACTCACACACATATACATATATTTAAAGATAAAGCACTGTTGGAAAAAATGTGTTGATTAATGCAATGAGCAAAGCATATTCTTAGAAGAGATTCAAAGATTAACAAAATGTCCTTTTCTCAGAATATTGTTTTATCACAGTAAAGGAAAACATTGAGGGTAGTTGGGGGGAAAGACAATTTAGCAAGCCATATGCTGAACACGGTGTTTTCAGTAGCAGCCACTGAATAATCAGAAAGACATCATGTCCTGCCTTCAAGTCCTTCACCTTGTTCCCCTAAATGGAAACACAAGTGCCTGAGGACATTTGAAGCATGACAAACATCAGCACAGGCTGATGTAAAGCCCTGGAAAGAATTTCCATGCCTGGTCATATAACAGATGGCTCCCTACAAGAGTCATTTGAATATTAAACACACAAGTCAGGCCTGGGAAGAACTCTGTCGTAAATCTGTAATTGGAAGTATTACAAAAACAACCCTTCAAAAAGGCTGTAAATTTTTATAAGGTACTTCTTATGCATTTCAGAGCTCATGTCAAAAGAAGGGGTGTCCTTTTTACTTTTTAAAGAGAGGATTTGATTAAAGAGAGATCTGTGATTGGAGACATACACCATCCCCAAGCTATTCATTCTAGAACCCTGGCATGTTTGAGCTTTCTGATCTGTCTCTGCAGAAAGAGTTTTGAGGAGGAAAGAGCTGTGAGGGCTTTGTGGCTTTCTGAGGTCTCTCTACTGTGGCTGCTTCTTTTTTAGTATGGTGGTTGGTCATAATTTGGCCCAGCCTTACTTCATATTTCATTGCTAATCTGCTACACCTCCCATGGGTGCTCACTTCACCATGTGTCCATCAACATTTTTCAAGGAGAAAGCCAAGTGAATCCTTGTTGATATCCCACCTCTGGAGAGTGGCAGCTGTTTCCTAAGGTCAGGTCACCTGCTCTCCTCACCGCTCTGACACTTTCTGTTTAAGAGTCAAGGAGCGATGTTAACCTTGACATCCAAGCTTCTCTTAGATGAGAAGGCTAGTGGTCCAGGAGATTTTAAGAGATGTGCTTGTTAGCCAGGGCCACCACATTTTGTAAATGCCTCCATTTTGGCTGAACAGTGACAACTCTAGCTAACTCCAGCAATTTGATTGTAGTGTCTTAAGTTCTCTGTCCCCTTATCTGTCCTTTTTTTTTTTTTTTTTACTGCTGACCTTTCAATATTGATCAATGGAGGTGTGGATACACAGTTGCATATTCATTTAAGTATAACTTTTAGGGATAAAATATAATCTTCAAAATCCTATGGGCTGTGTGTGTGTGTGTGTGTGTGTGTGTGTGTGTGTGTGTGTGTGTGTGTGTGTGTGTGTAGAGGGCTGTTGAAAGACCAAATGAATTCATTTAAAGTTTGAAGAGCTGTGGCAAAATGAAGGAGGAGATAAACTAAGGACATGAGATGCTGTGATGATCAAAGGAAGCTTAATGGCTCCAGTAAGACAGTGTGAAGGTCCATCATCTGGACAGCATGCAAATAAACAGCAAAATGCAAGAGACACTCTGCCTTTCCCTCTTCCTCCTTTCTTACTGCTGCCAGCGTCATTGTTCCCATCCAGAACTTGCAGGACATAGTTCTGCCAGCTCACAATCTGTTGGGCAGTGTGACCCCTTAGCCCTTCCTTCCTCACAATAAAGCCATCAGAGATCTTAAGGATTTGTGTGAATGCCATCAGAGATTTTAAGGATTTGTGTGTTTCTTGTTCTAGTCTTCTCTACAACACACCAGTCCTTTAACCAGCCACGACAATGAAAATAAATTTATTGGCTGTACTTTCTGTTTCAGGATGAAAGAACTTATTAAGTATCGAGCAAGCAAAAGCATTGATAGCAAGTAGCAGATGTAGAGAAGAAGTAGATAACAGAAACATCACTGAATCAGGATTGAGAGAGCAAAGATGACATCATCAAATCAGAGGCTTTTGTCTTGCAAAAATGCTGTAGAACTGACAAGGAAGTTGAGGTAGTCAGTGAAGTTCCCAATTGAAGGTTCTCTCCTAGGTTAAGACTTCCAGGCAGTGGTGGTGCACACCTTTAATCCCAGCACCTGGAAGGCAGAGGCAGGTGGATGTCTGTGAGTTCCAGAACAGCCAAGGCTACAGAGACAAACCTTGTCTTGGAAAACAAACAGACAAACAAACAAGGATGTCTGTGCCTGAACTTCTGATTCCCCATCATCACTGCAAATATTCCTATACCACGGGACAGACAAGCAGTCCTAACATAGGTTGGATATAATTCACTTTCTAGCTATTCTCAAGGACACAATATTTTACTCTTGGTCAGTTTTGCCAGTCTCCTCCCTCCCTGTCACAGGGATAGTGGACAAGGAGCCTTGGAGGATGCTGAAACAAACATGTTGGGAGGAGATAACTGATATGAGGGGGTATATGATATAAACTGCTCCAAGGGTCAGTTTATAGTGAGCTCAAACAGCATATGATGATTCACCAATCTGATGCATATTGTGAAGTGTTCCTCAAAAAAATTAAAAATAGTGACTAGAGGCAG
This sequence comes from Cricetiscus sungorus, assembly GCA_030556225.1. Lineage (NCBI taxonomy): Eukaryota > Metazoa > Chordata > Mammalia > Rodentia > Cricetidae > Cricetiscus > Cricetiscus sungorus. The sequence goes on along the minus strand of JANBXA010000007.1, from coordinate 125,807,313 downwards.
GTCAATGGTTAAGAAGGTTTGTTGCTCTTACCTATGGACAGAGTTCAATTACCAATACTCAGTTTAGGAGATTCACAACTGCTTGCAACTCTATGGGATCTAGTGTCCTAATTCAGCCTCCTGGGGCACCTATGCACATGGGTATGTACATACACAGTTACACACAGATACATATAAAAAAGAAACAAATGATCTAAAAAGAAAACCCCTGACACTAACAACAGAGACATCTGATCCAGCTGTACCACTATGGGATGCATATCTACAGCATGCCAAGTCAGCATCCACAGAGATACTTGTTCATCCATGGACACTTCCCTGTCAAAATAGCCAGGAAATGGAACCAGCCTAGACGTTTATAAATAAAGGAGTGAATGCAGAAAACATAGCGGATGCTCACAATGGAATTTTATCCGGCTATAAAGAAAACTGAACTCATCGCATTTGCATAGAAAATGAATGAAACTAGAAATTACATTAAGAGATGTAGTGTAGACTCAGAAAGGTAAATACCAATTTTTCTCTCTTATATGTACTCCTAGATTTTAATATAAATAGTATATATATATGCATGCATATATATGTGTGTGCATACATTTATGATATGTATGTATGATGTGTAGGTATAGATCATGGAACTAGAAGAGGAATTGACTATGAGAGGGAAGACAGGGGTCTTAATAAAGAGGTAATTAAACATACAATATGAAAGCAGAAGGGGACTGTTCAGGGGAAGAAGGGGGCCTTCAAAGTAATGAGAAAGATGAAAGGGGATTATAAAAAGCAAAGTATATGCAAAAATGCCATAATAAACCTTTTACTTGGCATGCTAATTAAATAAACATAAATGTATGAGAAAGGGGGAGGGGACTGACAGAAATATTCCATAGTGAGATCACAAAATTTAACATCGCTACCCAGAGCATGAGTTCTGTGATTCCACAGTGACCTATGCTCTCCTGAAGATCACTATATATGATATGGCAGCCAGATAGGAGGCACATAGATTAGCTATATAATCTGGCCTCTATTAATATAGCTCTATAATATAAATAGTGTACTGAAGTCGAGTTTGGTGTCTGGTTGCGGTGTGTCTGGCCTCAGAGGCTAACCTTTCCCCTGCTCTTCCATCTCACATGGCACCTTTGTGTTCAAGGGAAGGAAAAGCATCTTTGTGGAAGATGATGTTGGGTAAAAGAGAGGCACCCTTAGAGGTGCCTACCCAAACTCAAGACTGGCAAGTGGTTCTAGGCCAGTTCCTACAATAGTTTCTCCACTGCCTTCTGTGGGGTTTCATTTAGATTCATTCTTTAACTCCACCGTTGACCCTGTATTCTTCATGTCTTGTCATCCAAGCTCTGAGCTCTCATGTCCCACTCAGTCTCTAGCTGTCACTTTCCTGTTTATAAATAAAGGAGTGAATGCATAAAACATAGTGGATGCTCACAATGGAATTTTATTCGGCTATAAAGAAAACTGAACTCATCGCATTTGCATAGAAAATGAATGAAACTAGAAATTATATTAAGAGATGTAGTGTAGACTCAGAAAGGTAAATACCATTTTTTCTGTCTTATATGTACTCCTAGATTTTAATATAAATAGTATGTGTGTGTGTGTGTGTGTGTGTGTGTGTGTGTGTGTGTGTGTGTGTGTGTGTGTGTGTTCACTCTATCAGGCCGACTCATGGAATGCCCATATGCTGTCATTCAACATTGGCCTGTATAGTGTGAGAATCAAGAACAGTCCCGCAACACTGAGCTGTAGGCGTGTAACTTTTGCTCCCGTAACACTGTGTCATTGATTGTCAAGCATGCTTCCTGAACACTTCAAGCTACATACTTGTGTGCTTCCTGCACACCTGTCTACTTCCTGCATACTTCCTGTGTGCTTCCTGCTTCTTAAACTAGTCCCAAAGATGGCAAAGACAGAAAACTCCTGTCTAGGTATAAACTCTTGCTTCCTTTCCTTCCCTCTCTTTCTCATATTTTCAGGGGTCAGATGGGTGGGTTTTCTATTAATTCTATAGCATAATTTTGTGTTTTCCAACTTCAGATCAGTCTTACAGTCAAGCATGGTCTTGATATGCTAAACGAGCATGTAGGCATTTGGAAAAATCCCATCTCATGAAACAATAACCCAACTGGCAAGGCATTTTCTTGTTCTGGATTCCAAATGTCAAGAGCTGAATGTTACCTCTGTTTTAATTTCTAATCCCCTCTCACGGATAGATTCACAGGACAGATTAGGGTAAATGTTTTATACCCCCAAAAAAGCAAACGAGAAAACCATTTTAGTGTTTAAAATGAGGTTTTATGTAAACATGGCAATACTCATGACTTACTTTTGCTTTGGTTGTTTTTAAGACAATCTCACTGTGTAGCCCAGGCTAGCCTTGAGCTAAAGTCAGTTCTCTTGCTTTGTCCTCGCATGTCCTGGCATTGCAGGTATGCCACCGTGCCCAGCTACACCTTCCTCTTCTTAAGAGTATCCATACTAATTATTCCAGAAACCCCACAGATGACTAAAGCTATGATGCTTCAGGCCCTTAAAAAAGCCATGGCATGTCCCTGTATAGGTTTTTTTTTAAAAAAAAAAAAAACCTCTGTATCATTCATAATAATTAACACAATATAAACATTTAAAAAACATCTTATACTGCATTATTTAGGAAGAATACCAGTGGAGTCTACACATATACAATGCAGACACAAGTTTCCAAAAGTGTATTTTCAATCTAATTGAATCCACAAAGTGGGTCCCAAGGATACACTGTGCACTAGAGCTATGCCATGTTATAATGCAGGGTGGGTTCACTCTGCATCTTTCAAGTTTGTTCCGCTTACTGCCTTTGCATACACAACTGGAAGACTTTGGCTCTAACACAGTCTGTGTGCCACTGACTTCACACAGCACAAAAATTTAGTCCCCGTTTATCCCTTAGGAATTGCATTTGATTATAAAAGAAATCTAAAGAGAATGACCTTACACAAATTGGATGTTTGTTTTTCCTACATCATGAAGGTAGGGTCCTTCTCCACCCTTCAGTTAACATAGCTATTTGGATAATTTGAGCTAATGGGCTGTGTGGGAATGAAGTGTCTCCATTCTGAGCTGAAGTATAAAAGAAAGAACAGCCTTGCCAACAAGTGAACCCTTGCATTCCAGATATCACAGCAGAAGGGTGGACTCGTCACACTGTGTCCCTCAGTGACACATGAATCAGAGCAATCCATACAACCTGCCATGAACACAAAGTGAGGGACACGCTTCTGTTTAGACTTGAGATGCTGGGATTAAATTGCCTCTGCAGCCTCTTGTGGTCTAAACTGACAGATACAAATGGATGGGTAAATTACAGAAGGCACACATCTGTTTCCTCCTACCCACTTTTAGGAGGATTTTATGGAAGTCCCACTTAGTGTTATTAATTTGTCTTACTCAACACTCTTTTGTAGACTACCCATATATAAACAGAAGATGAAGAAATATCATTTATTAATTTGGCATTTCATGCACCTAGTAAAAGTGGATTCTGTTAATAAGATCAAATGGAAAGACGGCTATTAGGCAGAAAAGCATTGTGTACTATAATGTATTCCTTCATTACCTTCACCCAAATATACCCTTATGTACAGTGGTACAGAAAGGGGGTTTATTGTCACTCATAAAAGCCTGAAATTTACATTTCAAGGATATTGCACTTTTGGTGGTTTGAATGATGCAATTAAGAGTCAAACTACACAAATGTATGGTTAATAAATCATAAGAAAAGAATAGTGTATATTTAAAAATTTACCTCTTCCTAATTACTAACTTACTCATATGAGCCTAAGCTTTGAATGTGTCTTCTCTTCATAAGGGAGGGGTGTGGCACTTGGTGCCTCCAGTTCTGCCCTCAGCAACAGCACACGATTATCTTAAATCAGCCACAGAGTGGGGCGTTACCACCACAAGAATCAGCTAAGGCTCTGAACCAGAGCTCCATGCGCGATGCGTTGCCTTGTTGATCTTCCACACTTGGGGCGATGATGAAGTTGCTGCTAACTCAAATTAAACTTGAAAGTGTGTTATGACTGCAGCCCCTGCCTTGTAAACAGTGCTGCAAGAAGGCAACAGGGCCCCCTGGTTTGAAAATGGTGATCTGAGAATGCTGCTCATCTCACTGACGAGCGAGTGAAATGGTGACACACATGTAGCTTTGTTGTGTCACTTTCTTCTTTCTCATGAACGTGGGAACATACCAAGCAGCTTTCATATGGGAGGAGACTCATTTGTCACTTTGTCTTGTTTGAAAACAAAATCCTGTGAGGGCCACCTAAACAGGATTTGCAATAAATCCATGATTTTGCAGGAATTTGCAGTCAAGTCCAGCACGTATTAATTACTATTACAGTTGTCATGTGTCATTATTTATAAATAATGTGCTGCTTTCCCTTAACCAGAAAAACTTAGAATAAATGAAAACGTACGCAAACTGGTTCAGCCATTGTTAAAGTTTGTCAATAACCCGTTTCCTTTTCAGACTCAGATTATCTGAAATGAGATAACCTCTGAGCCTGTCTCATTTCTTGCATTTAGCCTGAAGTGCGGGCTTTTGACACCATATACAGTATTTTTATTTTTTTAAATTTTATTTTTGAATTAACACGTAAAGTATCAAATTCCTTTATGGCCTTTTATACATATATATTTAGTTTTGTTTGACTTTCCCCTTGCCTTCTCTCCCCCCCCCCCATCTCCCTGCGCCTCACCCTGCTTAAACCTCTCCATCTTTGATCTTCTCTCTTCTTATTTCATGCAGCATCCACTCTACTGGTATACAGTCTGTAATCAGATACAAATGGGAAGGGGGTGTGTTTGGTTTGTTATGGGTCAGCTGGCCTATGAACCCAAGGGTAAGCCATCCTCCCTTAGTGTAAATGCAGGTCTAATAAGTCTAAATAATAAAAACCTGGAGTCAGGTATAGAGGAAAATGCCGAGAGATCAGAGAGAAGGAGCAAACAAAAGCCACTTTCACCTCATTAGCTTCCCAGAGGAAAAGAGAGTGAGTTCCTGTTTCTTCCTGCTTATATCCTCTCTCCACCCAGACATCTCTATTCCTGTCTCTGACCAATCATCTCACTTCCTGTCTGTCTGTACATACCTCCAGACCTCTATGGTTAGCTAGTGGCAAGTTCCATCCTTTGATTTTTCAGACAAGCTTTATTTGTACAAGCAAGATATCACCACACCTTAGTGCGACAGAAGGAACAGGCTACTGTATCATCCTCCCATTGGAGAAGGGGTTCAGTAACTCTTCTGTGGTGATGGAAGGTTAAGCAATTTCTTATGGTAAGAGCACCAACTCTCTCTCTCTTGCTATGGAATTGCTCCCCTGCTTGGCCAGCTGGACAGGACCTGGTCATTCTCCTTGGAAGATCTATTAGGCTCCCTGTGCCTCATTCTCATTCTCTGCCTCTCTAGGGCTTTCCAGGGCTATACAGCTCCCCCAGTCAGATCAGTGCATGTGTTTTTAGGGACCAGGAACTATTTGGGGGTTCCTGGCTGCTTTAGTTTCTTTGCTTGTCGCTGTGATAACTACTATGACGAAAGCAACTTAGGAGAGACAGGGCATATTTTAGCTCATAGCCCCAGGTTATAGGATGCCATTTGGGGAACCCCCAGGAGCAGGAACTGGACACCTGGTCATATTATGTCTGTGATCAGAACAAGAGAGCCATGAAAGCCCACACACTAGTTCTCAGCATGCTTTCTTCGGTTCTACAGCCTAGAGCCCACCCACAATTAAGACATTTCTCCACATGCATGCCCAGAGGTCTCCCTCCCAGGTGACTGTACATTTTGTCAAGTTGACTATTAACACTAACATCACATTAGCTGTAGGTGTTTCCAGGCCTGTTTGCTGGAAAAGTTGTCCCCTTTATCCTTACTTTAGTTTTTCTCTGTTTGATTCTGAGCTACAAGCTTAAGAGAAGGGCAGCTCAGGACCTTGTCTACTTGTGGAGAAGGAGCCTAAGGACCTTGTCTCTTAGCTCCAGGTCCACGTGCTCTGCACTTCTCCTTGGCCAGGGGTACAGTGATTCTGCTTTGAGTCCATTAGGACTGTCGTTTCCAGGGAAACAAACAGCACACTTGACTCCCCAACATACATGTGACCATTGCACCACAGCTGCTACTGCCACTGCCGCCATCACCACCTCCACAGGCAGCAGCAGCAGGAAGGGGAAGAGGAGGGTGAGGAGGAAGAGGGTCTCTTTCCCATGGAACACTACTTCTGTGTGTCAGGCACTAATCTATGATGGTCATGGTGGCTGCATTCAGAACATCTTCACCATCATGTGTGGAGACACCAGGTAGGGAAAGATGTCAGAGACAAAGGCAGTATCTTTCCCGAATGGCAGCCCCAGGGGTGTGTCTGGCATTGCCTCTCCAGCAAGGAATTGTTCAGCGTTCTGGAACTAGCACAGGCCAGTACACGGAGGCTTTGTTCCAGTTCCTCCTAATCAAGGGTCTTTCCTGACGAGCAAGCAGCAGTTCCATCAAATTCACAGTAATGATCCCAACCTTCCAACTTGGGGTCCTGCAAGTCCTCCTTTCTCTCACAAAGTCAAGTCTACACACCTCTGCACAAAACACTCTTCTTCTATATCCTGAATTCTGCCCAGGCTGATGTTATAGTCAGCCCTGAATCAGAAAGAATAGAGAACCAGTAGCCTAGACATATGAACAGTTTTATTTGAGAAACCTAGATGTGGCTAACATTGGGCCTATCCAGGTAGGTACTCTCTGCCTTTAGTATTGTGTCCTTCGTTGAAGGACAAAGGGGAATAGAAAGAGAATGTGAGGGATTGATCTAGCCCCTAGTTAAGGATCTTTACTTCAAGCCCCTTGTCCAAAATAATAGTAATGACAATAATAATGAATAATAATAGTAATTTCTAGTAGAATGGATCAAGACAGCACCACAAAAGGAAATCTAATAAAATCACACTCAGACATATTAAGTTAAAAAATTTTTTTTTACAATTGTAATTATCTTTTACTATCACCAGAGTATTTCCCAGAGAAGCTGTCTGCATGCAGTTGTCAAGGGCAACACTAATGTCAAATTTTGGACTTTGGTAACCACAGTGGAACTTTTGTAAGGAGGACTGTAATAACCAAAATTATCTATTGATGATTGGATAAGAGACCTTCCTCAACTTTAGAGTCCTTATAGCAATCTCTGCATTTCATAAATTCAAAAGAACTTCCCAGCTGGGATGCAGTAATTTCATTTACTCTAAAATATCAGTGTAATCACATAAAAGGGAAAATGGCCCCAGGAGAAGTTCTCTTGCTATTAGCAGTAACATATATAAAACTATTCCCAGAAAGGGGTGGTTAATCATGTCATTACAAAGGGCCCTAAGAAGTCGTCTGTGCCATGTTGGACAGATAAATGAGTGTCCTAACCTTAAAAAATATATCCACGGAAGAAGATTCAAAGTCTTCATTTGCAGGTACTCCCTAAGGCAATGTTAGAAATTACCAATGGTCTCGGGCCTTTCACCAAGTATTTACTGAACATCTACTCTGCTAATAACATGATCAGAGAAACAATGAAATATGTGACATAGTCATTCTCACATGAAAGGGTAAAGCAAACATGGAGAAGGGAGGTTCTACCCTGTGTGAAATGGCCTGTAAAGGATTCCAGTAAGAAGGGGCCACTCTTGGGAGCCATAATGAATGTAGAGTAAGTTTGTGCTGGAGAACATTCCAGTACATCTGTTTTCTATGAAGCTGTCTACATTCCTGACCATGGATACTACTCTCACTGCCTCCTATCCATCCCCTTTGCTCCTTTGCTGGAGACAGCTCTTAGTTTCCACATCAACTAGGGTGGTAGACATTGAATTTGCCTCCATTTTTTTTTCAGATATGTTATTTTCTAGGGTTAGAAGAGGAAGAAGTGTGCGAAGGATTCACCTTGGATGTGAGATGTAAGGAACTGTTGGAAAATGCAATCATCAACATAACTAACAGCTAAATGAAATTTTACCAAAAAGTAAAAACAAATGAACAAAGCATGTGAGGAACAAAATGTTGTAATTGAAAATTAAAAATAAGATCCAAGAGAGCTCCTTTAATTTGTATCAGATCCTGAGTTGTGCCCTTAGATACCAGATGGCCCTGGACTCCTGGATGCTGAAGATCCCCCTGCCTAGAAAACCACAGGTGCGCATCACCATGCCTAGCTAAAAGTACATGCTTCTAAAAACAACTATCTCCCAGAATAAGCTAGTTGAAAAACTACTAAAAGAAAGCATATTAAAATGCATATCACGAGTTTAAATTATGTTATTATGATTTACTATCTTAAATTTAACAACTATGAATTCACTGATTCAATACAGTTTCAAAAGCTATTTCTTGCCTGGTACTTTTACTCACATTTCTACCAGAAGGAAGCTTTCCCTGTGTCACTGTCCCCTTCCCTCAGGCCTAGTGACCACTCTGCCTTCCCACTCTTGACTGTCATCCATACTCATCTTCTCCTAGAAACCAGTGGTGTTCTCAGCTCATGCATCCTGCCCCATCATTTATCTTCACTATGGCAAAGGAAGAGTTACTCTTACTTATTGTTGAGTTCTCAGTAACTCTTAAGTCTAAAACCCTGCAGGTACTTAACTTTTGGCTGAATGACTAAATTATAGGACAAGAAAGGGTAGGGATATTTTCATATAGTGCAAGAAGAGGATGAAAAGTGGTTTTATTGGAAAATTAGGAAACAGTGTATTTATATATAGACAGAAAAATTCATAATAGGTTATTACAAAAGAACTGTGACTTTGTTTAATTATTCAATTGATTGATTACATTGTCTATAATGTTTGACTATCTTTTTAGCAACTGTGCTATCTTGTTCCTCTAGTGAAGGAAATGCCTCCAGATAGTAGGGCAAAATAAATATCAATTATAAAATTTGTATCTGACATGGATAGGCATCTGTGAAAACATGGTTAAAGAAGAAAACTCAGATGACGCATGAAAATGTTACATTAAAAGAAAAATATATGGAGCAGAGAGGTGGCTCAGTGGTTAAGAACACTTGCTGCTTTTTCAGAGGACCTGGCTTCAATTCCCAGCTCCCACATGGTTGCTGACAACCATCTGTAACTGTAATCCTGGGGAGTCTACCACACTGTGGTCTCTGTGGACACCAGGCATGTACGATTATATATATACACAAACACCCTTATGCAAAAATTGAAAATAAGTCAATCTTTGTAAAGAAATGTTACACTGAACCTGACAATTCAAAGTTTGGATGTCAGAAAGAAACATTTATATTCTGCTGCTAGTTCTCTGAAGTTTTATAAAGCCAAGGCTTCACACATCCTTCAAGGCTAAGGTCCTTGCCTAAATCCAAACCATGAATTTTTCAAGAGCCCATAAAAGAAAAAAGAAAAAAAAAAACCCCAGAGACTCCAAAACTTAGAAAAGGAAATAGCAAACTTAAAACCCATGAGTGTTTAATTAATCCTTTAATAAACTGTTTAAAACAAATAAATATTTTATTAATTCAATAGTATACATGAAGATAATGTTGCAACTAACAAGCTGATGATTCCATGTGTCTGCACTGTGACACAAGGTCAACAAATTAAAGGTTATTCAACTCAATTCTTCTATGGATGTTACATTTAATTAGCAATGTAAGTGCATTTTAATACATGGAATAAATGGGAAAGAGGCCTCTAAAAATGAGAGGTCACCGATTCTATAAACCATCAAAACAGTTAGCACCATAATCCATAATTCTGACTTTTTATCTCTCCATCTTACATGGAAACTTTGAATGGTATGAGACATAGGAAGTATCTCCAGTTGTGTCATGTTTTAAGCATCTAGGAAGTAATCCTAACTGACAACCGAACGTGGAACCCTGCATCCCTCAAGGACTGTATTCTTTCCAAGTTTATGTTGTGTTGATAGAGAAAAATTTAACAAACGTGTTTCAGTTTTAAAACCAATGATGTTACTGAGAAATAGTCACATGGTAAACCTCTCTCTGTAACTGGCTTTATCAGTACAAGATGAGCTGGTTCTGTGTACATGTTTTTGTTCTTGCCCCACTGCCAAGGAGCAAGTGTGGATGCAATAGGTATTACATGCCAAGGGCAAACCTAATCACTACCAGCATAGTCCAGATGGATGGTCAGTCACTAAGAATAGTAGCCAATTCTTCAGTCTTGCAACATTACACCCAGAAATGGGTATTTCTGTGCTATTTTTTTTAGAAGTCTGTTCTTAAGACCTTGGTCATAACAATGAAAAGAACCAATTTAGAAAGCCCAGGTCCTGTTTGCAGGTAACTGATTACCCAGAAAGGCACAGTAGGTGATGGTGAAGAGTGTGCTGCCAGAAGTCCTAGGTGAAGGCCTTAGTCCTCTGGCAGCACCTTCCCAGGCATGACTTAACTGGAAGATGCCAACAGAAACCACACCACAACTCTACTGTGCTGAGCCAGTGCCTGCAAATAGCCAAAGGCACATCTGAAGATGGCTGCTCAGGTACCACCTGCCAGATGAATAGATTCTTTTTAGGCAACTTTACCTGGCCGACTGGGGAAATGAATGTCTATCTCAGAAAAGTAGCAGCAAATAGGCTTTGTAGTTATCCCTGCCTTGGAGCGGATTCAGGAGGTTCAGCTCTGAAAAGAATGCTATTTGGAATCTAAGCTGTTGAATTCTGATTTTCTTTGCCAAGTCAAAAGAACTACCTTAACCCTAGACTTAAATCACTGCAAATACTCATTCACTTGCTTTATTTTCTTCTTCCCCTACACGAAGCTTACATTTCCCAAGAATTCCTACTGGGGGGGGCAGTGTGTGTGTGTGTGTGTGTGTGTGTGTGTGTGTGAGAGAGAGAGAGAGAGAGAGAGAGAGAGAGAGAGAGAGAGAGAGAGAGAGAGAGAGAGAGAGAGAGAGAGAGGGAGAGAGAGGGAGAGAGAGGGAGAGAGAGGGAGAGAGAGGGAGGGAGGGGGAGAGAGAGGGAGAGAGAGGGAGAGAGAGGGAGAGAGAGAGAGAGAGGGAGAGAGTTCATGTGTCTGCATAGTGTTTGTTCCTCTGGACATATTTTCTTTTCCACATAAAGCAGCAAAGCCCCAAAAGCTCCCTAGGGACACAGTTTTTGAGCGCTAAATCTTGCACTAGCAATTACATTCTGTGGCTCCGATCAAAGCCCCCTTTTCACCTGATCTCCATGTGGCCCCGGCTCTTTCCTTTACTTCTTAATTCTAATTCTGAAAAGACAACTACGGTTGTGGATGTCCACATTCAGCCAAAGCCTCTGTGGTAGGCAATTGCTGGCCAGCATAATATTCATCGTCTTTGCCCGATCTAAATTGGACCTGGGAGAATTTCTCCATTTGCTGCTAAAGCATAAAAGGCTCCACATTGGGACATTTTCCTGGGAGAAGCCATAGCTCACACATATCTTCTTAGTGCCTGTAAAGGAAATTGCCCCCAAGCGGTGATCTGTGACTCCTCGTGGGAGGGGAGGGAGGGTTTCCACGGAAAGTAGACTCTTGCTTTGGCTAAGAAGCAACTTCATTTTCTCCCTGCCAAATGTAGCAACTGTGCCGGCCCGTGTCCACACACCCTGCCTCCCCTCGCTGGAAGCCCTCAGTGGTCACAGAATCCCACTCACAGAACCTTCTGCAGCTCTGTTCTTCTCTTTGGCTGCCCAGGGACTTGCCAGCCCTTGATCTTTCACCTTAGCTCACGCTGATGCTTAAACTCTCTATTTTAAAATATTTTTTCCTATTCTTTTGTGTCCTCTCTAGCCGTGTCCTGTTTTTTCACTTTCCTCCTTTCTGTATTGTGAAATATCTTTTAAAGAAGGGTTTCCTATTTTCTTCACCTTTCGTTCTACCTTCAGCCCACACAAATCAGATTGCCATCACTCCACCTCCAATGAAGCCAGTCTCATCAAGGTCAACAATGGTGGGGGGTACCATATGTTCTTGTTTGCCATGAGAGTCCCAGTTTGCACACTGTCTTGGCAAATTATTAATAACTTTCCTCTCAGTCTCAAAAAACTAGTGCATTGAACTACAAATTACATGAGCAATAAATCATCCAACCAATGACCCCCGTGTCGCAAACTTCACTGGCTACTTCTGTTCTTTCTCAACCTGTTTAAAGTGTTTCTTAATGACCTCTAAATGTTGGCACGTGGCCAGATTTCAAGTCACTTCCTCTGCTGTGCTCTGTTTCCTTCTTCAGCCCCCTCCTGTCCCTTTCTCCTGAAGTCTTCTGTTCTGCTATCTCCAAAGGAACACAACACCCATTTCTCCCCATCCCCACAGCTCTCTCCATCATCTCTTCATCCTCTAGCATGCATTCCCTTTAAACTTTACCCTCTTTGTGCATGTGACATTGTGTTGTTTGCTTGTTTGTTTGTTTTTTCAAGACAGGATTTCACTATGTAGACCTGGCTGTCCTAGAACTCACTCTATAGACCAAGCTGGTTTTGAACTCACAGAGATTCACCTCCCTCTGTCCCAAGTGCTGGGATTAGAGTGTGAGTCACCATTGCCTGACACATGTTGGTTTTCTATTCTGTGTACCATGCTGTGAATTCAGAAATAGAACAAGGATATTTCTGGACACTCTTCCTTATAGCTAAACTGTCTACTTGAGTATCATAATATATCAGGTTTTTGATAAATATCGGCTGAAGTAATGGATGAGGTATCACTTGGTTGAGTTCAGAATTTTGAACATTCTTCATCCTATCATATAGTTGCTTCCTCTTCATTAGTATAATATTTATTCTATTATATGCATGCCTTAGACCATCTCCTTGACTGATTCTTCTATAGCCTGTAAACTCCCAAGAAACAATGATGGAAGGAGAAAATTAATCTAATTATATTTCCAAAGAATTCACTTCTGGGTACCTGACTTTTGCATGGCCTTGTGTATGAGCAGAGGCATTCAGGTAAACTACAAAGACAGTGGTGAATTTTCTGGATCTGAGTCACTTTGGACTCGTACCCTTGCTAGTTTCTTAATCTCTATACAAATCTGAATTTGGATTCACACTTGGACTCTACATTTACATTTGAGTAAGAACTGGAGTAGGAGAGAGATACATGTCCCCCTCAGTTCCCAAGAGAAATGAAAACGTATCAAAGACACCAGGAAAATAATAGAACAGTAAAAAGTATGCATTAAATCAGGTGTATGTGTCAAATTTGGAAAAATAGAAATAACCATCAGTTCAACAGACCAAGCTACCATAACTACATCAAAGAATTCCAAACCTTCTTGCCATCTTCAATTTTTGACATGTGAGGCTGTCATTCTGAATTCTCAAGATGCTCTGCTCTCCTTTAGAACATTTTGTTCTCTAGTTCCCTTGATCTAGGCCACCTCTCTTCCTGCTCCCCAGGAACATGTTCTCATTCTGAAAGCTCACGCTCAGCAGTGGCCCTTCAGCTGGGAAAAATGATGCTCTTTGTTGATTGTGCGGCATCATCTGGGCACATGCAGGGTTTTGAAGTGCTTCATAAGAAGGCAAATGTTGCAAGCCAAGAGCAGTCTGGATTGCAATATAAATAAGGACAGCCATGACAAATTATTTTATCGTAAAGACATCCATTGAACTGGAATCCTAACCATCAGACCTCTCTGTGGCTGAGAGGAAATATTCAGGACCTATCGGCTCTTGCCCTGATTTTGCAATCCTAAAGGAACATCTTGAGTATTCATTTGACTTTCAACTGATCCTGTTTCTACAAAGCTATTCTCCAAAGTAAGTCCATAGTTGTTTATATGAACTTTTTCAGAAATCACTTCTTGACCCATGAACTAAAATTAAGAGGTCTTTGCTTTCTAAATATTAACTCCTTTACTTTAGTAATTTTGTTTCCTTTGGAAGTAACTAGTAATACAACACAGTCAAAGTTTTATGTTTATGACAAGATCACTTGTGTGCAAGCTCAGATTGAGGCTGGTGCCTTAGACCACTCAGCCATCCTGACACATTCATCACTTGTAATCAATGAAAGTTTGGTGTAACAAGTATTATATGTGTAAAAACATCCTAATAAAATACTACACACACACACACACACACACACACACACACACACACACACACACACACACACACATCCATTAAAAATCATGTGATATGAAGCTGTAGAGACAGCTCAGTGGCTAAGAGTGCAATGTGTACTTGCAGAGGGTTGGAGTCTGGTACTTCTCATAATTGCTCAGGGCCACCTGCTGTTATGAGATCACATCTCCCACCCCATCTCCCACAACACATATACATCACAACACATAGAGTAAAAAGTAAAAATTTTAAGAATCATTTAATGTGAACATGCTCACAATGTTAAATATAAAAGGTATAAAACTTTAGTTTCTAAGATCCAACATTTATAATCATGATGAGTGTGTGTTGGAAAATATTATAAAGACACTAGAATATTGATGAGGGCCTTATCAAATGATAAAAGATTTTTCCCTGTTTTATGTTTTTGTTCTATTTTATACATTTTGTAATCTCTAAATTTTGCACAAGTGTTTGATCCTTTTTAAACCAAATTCGCTGCATAAATTTACATTTCTTTATGGAATATTTAGTCAAACATAACATTTTTCTTGAGATGTACTTCTCTTACACATTTTCCCACATCTGAAGAGTGAGTGAGCTGTGAAGACTTCACTCAGCTCCAAATTCATGATGTAACTCAGGAACCACAGGGTCCCTAAGACCCAAACCTTAGACGTATGGTTTCAACCAAAGTAAAAATGCCATGGTGCAGGGAATTGTAAGCATGTTCATCTTTAAGTATGGCCACAGTGGTAAAATGAATGACACAACTAAAACGCCAGTGCAGATGCCCAGGTGTCTAGAACTCACCCTGGGCCTAAGGAGTTAATTTCCAGGGGGGTGGAGGAATATGAGTAAGTAACACAAATCATGACATATCCATTCTCCTGCCCCTCCCCCACCTCTGAAAATATCCAGAATTTGCTTTAAGAGCTATGCAAAAATGGCAACACCCCATACAGACAGAAGATCAAGGGAGGGGATGAAAGATGAAGCAGCAGATGAGATAATAGACAAGATAATTACAGTACTTTAAAAGCCTGGGGTTTATTTTTAAGATGTAAGAGCTCTATTTAGAAAAGCCCATAGCTAACTTTCTGTGAATCTTGAATGAATTGTTCTGAAACATGTGAAGAGTAATGAAATGAAGGAGAGAAGAGGGCTCACTTGCTTTTCTCTTTAGCATCTGTTCTGGTTAGTTTGTGGTTGAGGTGGTCGGATGACACGATGGCCTTGACATGCAGAGCTGATGCCACTGACCAACATGGGTAGTCCTGGACTTGGAGTTTTATGACCAGCTCTTTCCCTGTCTTAGAGTCTTTGGCACAGCCCATGCAATCAGACTGCTGTCATTTCAAAAGCATTCGAACATCTCTTTCTGTTTCTTCTTCAGTGTGTCCCAAGACAGGCGAAGAACATCTCATCTCAGTTGAGAGGTGGACACCACACTGATCTTTTGCTGGGAGCTGAGATTTCGGGATGGCCTAGTCTCAGATACATTCTTCCAACTGTAGTCTGCTCCCTGCCACAGTTTCTCCATTGCCATCCGGGAGCTCTCAGCCACAGCCCCACAGCTCTGTCTGTGCTGGATCGGAGGCAAGTCTTTGAACTGTTGAAAGGCAGACATTTTGGTCTCTGTTGATTTCCATTGTCTGTATTTTCAATGGTCCCAACTTTGGAGGACAGAGTATGGGTAGACTCCTGTTGACATCAGAACATCCTCCAAATCCTGGGTTTCCAGAGAAGTCTTCAGTTCACATTGACCTGTCCATGCTGTTTCAGCTATAATTCTCATATAACAACAGTATGACACACTTCCATACTTCTATCAAGTAGAAGATGGAGGTTGAGGCTGAGGCCACAGAACACGTTTCATCAGAACATAATCTAATCCACAGAATTTATAGATAAGATCTACTTGAAAGTAGAGTCTCAGAGAACAAAACCAGAATTATTAGAACAGATCAACAGTGGCTCTGGGATTAAATGGAACATTCTGGGTTCTTGGACAAGACAATAAATTCAATTTTTATTTTGAAAGTCAATTGCAAAAGTCTTCGACTTGGCTCAAACTATGATCTGAACCAAAGAGGGGCAACATAATGTTGAAACTGACACAGAGGAGTAACTTCAGTCAGTCTTCTACTGTATGAAGGGTTTGCTCTGAGTGCAGTGACTTGACTCTCCTTTACCGGAGTGTGATGTTAGTTCTGGATCCCCAAGGTGGAGTCAGTAGACAGAACTAAACAAGCAAGGGTGATTGGGGGCATTGCCTTTTATGAGTGAAAATGGAGAGGGAACTGGAAAAAGATGAGAGCCATCTGTCAGAAGGAGACGAAAGGAGAGAAAAAGATGATAAAGAAATGTCCTGGGGCTGGGAAAAGTTTCAGTGGCTAGCAGCACTCACTGTGCAAGTATGATGACCTGAGTTCAAATCCCCAGAACCCACATAAAAGGCTGAGTGTGGGGTGGTAGACAATAGAGACAGGAACTCACAGGAGAGAAGCTTGCTGCCTGTTGGTTCAGTTTTCGATTCACAGAGAATACAAGGAAATACAGCAAGAGGGATAGGCAAGAGCACATGACATCTTTCTCTGAGCATCAGCACACACATACCACACACATACATAGACAACATATACATACATGTACATACATACATATATACACATACACACGCATATACAACCCACAGCCACACACACATACATCATACACACATTCACACACACCCCATATAGCTACATAAAAAACACACCACACACACACACACCAAACCACACACACACACACACATATATATATATATATACACACACCACACACACATGCTCACACACACATACACACTACATACTACACACACAACACATACCCATACACTACAGCAACACAACACACATATACACCACACACACATGCACACACACATACATACCACACACACCATACACACATGCACATACACAAACACATACCACTTACATGTATACACATACCACACCACACACACACATATGCACACACAGACATGCACACACACCACATACATGTATACACACACACACACACACACACACATCTCCACACCCTACCCCCACATACGAATTTTAAAGTGACCTGGGCAGTCATACTATGAGTCCTGCATCACTGGGAAACCAACATACCGTAGCTTCCTGCCCTGATTGAGCACTGGCTGAGAAGCCAGAGAAGCACGACTTGCGACACAAACCAGAGATGCAGTGACAAATTTCAGAATGATCTAACTGGGGTCTTTGGTCTCCATACCTGGGTATCTTCAACTCTGCCAGTGGAATATTTGCACTGACTTGCAGAGATTAGATTAAGAAATTCACTGTTTTCAGTATGTCTTTCGTAAAACTGAGAATTCAGGAAAAGAATTTGCTAATGAACAAGCTCAGGGATTGTCGGGTTTGCTAAGAATCTTTCACTTGTGCCTCTTGAGATGAGGGGCAACAGGAAGCATCTCTTAATATTCTTTCATTAAGAAGTCAACCGAGTACTAGCTACCATTACTAGATAGATATCTGAATCCTTGAGATGGAGTGTGTGTGTGTGTGTGTGTGTGTGTGTGTGCGCACACACATCTGTGTGTGCATATGTGTGTGTGTGGTATGTGTTTGTGTGTATGGTATATGTGTGTATTGTGTGTGTGTGGTGTGTGTGTGTCTATGGTGTGTGCATGCATGGGTGGTCTGTGTGGTGTGTGTGTGTGTGTGTATGTGTATGTGTGGTGTGTGTTCATGTGTGTGTGCATGTGGTATGGTGTGTGTTGTGTATGCCTGTGGTGTGGTGTTTAGTGTGTGTGGTATATGGTGTGTTTGTGTGTATTTGTGCATGTGTGTGTGTGGTGTGTATGTGTGTGTGCATGTGTGTGTGCCTGTGTATGTTGTGTGTGTGTGTGTGCATACACGCACATCTGTGTGTGTCTGGTGTGTGTATGTGTGTGCATTGTGTGTGTATATGTGTGTATGGTGTGCGTGTGTGTGGTATGTGTGTATATGGTGTGTGCACGTGTGTGTGGTATGTGTGGTCTGTGTGATGTGTCTGTGTGTGATATGTGTGTGTGTATGGTGTGTATTTATGTGTGTGTGCATGTGGTGTGGTGTGTGTGTGCCTGTGGTGTAGTGTTTGGTGTGTGTGTATGTGTATGTGTGTGTGTGTGTGTGTGTGTGGTATGTGTGGTATGTGGTGTGTGTGTGTATGTTTATGCATGTGGTGT
Organism: Cricetiscus sungorus; assembly: GCA_030556225.1. Classification (NCBI taxonomy): domain Eukaryota; kingdom Metazoa; phylum Chordata; class Mammalia; order Rodentia; family Cricetidae; genus Cricetiscus; species Cricetiscus sungorus. The sequence continues at coordinate 125,788,948 of JANBXA010000007.1, read as the reverse complement.
GTGTGTGTGTTATGTGGTGTGTGTGTATGTGTATGTTTGTGCATATGTGTGTGATGTGTGTGCATGTGTGTATGTGTGTGTGTTGTGTGTGCATGTGTTTATTCCTGAGTATGGTGTGTGTGTCTATGTGATGTGTATGGTATGTGTGGTCTGTGTGTGTACATGTGGTATGGTGTGTGTGTGTGTGTGTGTGCATGTAGTGTGGTGTGTGTGTACTTGTGGTGTGGTGTTTGTGTGTGGTTTGTGTGGTGTGTGTGCATGTGGTATGGTGTGTAAATGGTGTGTGTGCATGTGGTGTGGTGTGTATGTAGTGTGTGGTGTGTGTGTGTATGTGTGGTGTGTGTGTGCACTTGTATGTGTGTGAGAGAGTATGTGTGTGTGCACGCGTGCATGTGTGCATGTATGTTTGTGGTTTGTGTTGGGGAATTGAGAAGTAAAGCAGAGAACAGAGATTTGAAATCACTAGAGCTAGAACACATGTCAGTATTCAGTCAATAGCTAGCTGGCACATGTGGGGCTAAATTTAAACATATGTTTTTGGTTTCAAAAACCTTGTTCTGGCTGCCAAAGGAAAAGAGGTTCTTAAATTTTTCTTTTAACCATCCTGAATTTATAATAGGGTGGTCTTATGAAGCAAAACATAATAAAATGCATTTATCGGAAACACATTTATGTTTGCACCAGAAGAACAGGGTCATTGAATTTATCTAGAAGTTTCATGGTGGATTATTTTATGCATTTATCTCCCAAAGCCTTGCATATTTCACATAAGCTTTTGTAATGTAATTTTTACAATGCGTTTTTTAAATAAATCATATTTACTATTCCTGAGATCTTTTTATCTAGGTATGGAGGAGATGAGGTGATGTTTCTTTGTTGCAAACTGAGAATCTGAAATGGCTTATAGATGCGGCCTCATTAAACATTGTGATTATACCACATAAGGAAGGGCACATGGGATTCAAATGTCCTCTGAATTAGACAGGTTAGTTTTGGGGTCCAGTGTAGAGTAATTTCTCTGGCAACAAGACCGTTCATATGCACAATTTTTTGCTCTCGGGGCTCTTGACCATCCTGTAATGGCATTTGCTGTGCTTCGTTCTAACTTTATCTTATGATCGCCACTGGTGGAAGTATTTAAAATGTAACTGTGTGAAACTTGCTGTTTTATATTCACAGGAATGTTGTTGAGGTCACTGCAGATTAAAATATCCTTTAATATTTAATTAAAAATTAAATGGGAATAAGAGAAGTGGCCTTCTCTGGGAAGAGCATACCAATTGTTTGTCTAATTCCAGGGAAGTTCTGAAAAGATATATATGCATATGCATACATACATACACACACACACACACACACACACACACACACACAAAACATTATATGAACTCAACAGGCCATATTAACTATATATATTTATGCAATAACAATTAGTGAAAAAAGAGCTCACGAGTTGGAAGGAGAGTAGGGAGGGGATCTGGAAGGGTTTGGAGGAAGGAAAGGGAAGGAAAATGTTATCATTGAGTTATAATCTCAAAAATAAAACAAGTATGTCCTTTCCTTAAGGAAATGTCTTACCAACTTCAGTTCTCGGAAGTATTTTATTCCTGCAATACTCCTTCATAGGCAAATGTCAACCTCAGTTGTAAGCATGTTTCCTTTTGCTTTGGCCGGTAGGATGCTCAAAGGAAAACTTGTGAATGGTCTTTAATCTTTGTACAGAACTCATCCCGCATGTTTACAACTTGAATTTACTTCCAGGAGAGGTTTTCACTGTTGTTTTTATTTAGTTTTTCTTTTCTGCTGTTTTTGTTGAGCCATGGCTTTTCACAATTGCCCAGGTACCTTGAACTCTATGTAACCAAGGGTGACCTTACACTCTTCCGACTTCCTCCTCCTAAGATCGGAGGTTACAGGAATGTGCCACCACATTTGGCTTGGATAGGACTGTATCTTTCAAAGTCTGCAACTATCACCTTTGGGAAAACATACGGCCAATGTTAAAAATGTAAAAATGTTCTGAAGGTTTACAAAAACCTAAAACTCAACCAATTCCTTCGAGAGCCCAACACACATTCCTTTCCTTTTCTCATCTCTATGACTACAAATGTTTGGGTCAGTCTCTTGTGCAGAAGGCAGCTGACCAAAGACAGAGCTAAATAGTAATTATGCCAATATACACACTTCTGGCTTCATGAAATAAGACTGTAAGCTGGTTTTACAGACACACTGATGCATCCTATCAACCCATGCTCATTTGTATTTGTTCATGGATGTGTGTGTGTGCGTGCGTGCATGCGTGCGTGTGTATAACAGAAGTTTTGTGTGTGCATGCATGTGTGTGTGTAACAAAAGTTTTTGATCTACCAAAAAATAAAAACTGAAAACAGTGACATCTACCTAGTTTCCCTCTTTGGCCTCTCTGCATCTTTTACAGGTCTTCTAGACTCCAGTTACATTGACGAGTTCAGTTCTCCCTAAAAGCACATCTCTTGCCATCCATGGCTGATGACTCAGGTACCTGAACTCTCTCTTTTGTGTGACACACACTTTTACTTTTGATCTCTAGCCCTTTCCTCGTTGTCTTTTCTGGCTTGGCTTCTCTTCTTCTTCTTCGGTTTCCTTCTGTTCCCCATAGCCTTTGACACCAAGCAAGGTAGTATCGGATGTTCTTGTTGCTCGCTTGTATTTATCTTTTGAGAGGCCATTACAAACTTACAAAGATAAAAATAACAATATGAAGGATGTATTGTGCAAATCTTTTTTAAAGCCTGCAAAACAGCAGAAAAAAAAATCAATTAGAATCACCATGGTAACTACCAACAATTTTATATGCAAGAAGGAAATAAAATAAGAAAAGGATCAAAACTAAATAAATAAATAAAGCATAAAGAGACTCAAACACCCTGGAAGCATTTTCACAGTAAATACTACAGAACGGGGTCCAAGAAAACAGACCTTACTACTATGAAGTTGAAACACGTACTGACCCCTCAGCATGTAGGGTAGGTATTGTGACATAAATGGCCATTCAAGGAATTCAATGATGTGATATTTCCTCATAAGTCTGCTAAAACAAGCTTAGATAGATCAAGAGAATGAGTTAGATACATAAAGGGCAATTTAGAATAATGTTTTCCCAGGAGTATGTTAAGTCCCTATATGAAATTTGATAGCATGAGAAGGAAGTGGAAAGGAGCATTTTACAGAAGTTACTGGTGGGGATTAGAACATAAAAATTCTCAGTTGTGTGTGGTGTGGGTGTCTGCCCTCATGCTCTAGAGCTAAGAAACAAAGTTATATCCTGCAATAGCGCCTCATTCATGGTTCCAAAGTTACATCCTGCAATAGTGAATCATTTGTGGTTCCCTCTCCTGGTGTCTTAACATCACCTTGTCGGGAGCCCATCCAGGACTGTTAAACTGTAATATGTGATGGTGTCACCTGGGCATGTCTATTTGCTAAAGAGAACCAACCCTGAATCTATTCTTTGCTTGTGTGTGCTGTTTACCTGTCTACCTCATCACTAGGAACTACAGAACTCAACCTGCTGGGTTCTCTGCATGGCATGTGAAATGATGCTCTCTCTCTCTCTAGGTATCTCTGGAACTGGTGAGTACATTGGTTGACATGTCAAAGGAGAGTAAGGTTACAAATAACGTTACTGTTTCTAATCTGCTAACCTAAAAGTAGAGGGTTACTGAGATGAGCCCAATGTAGTCCACAGGGTCCTTCTGAGTGGACAAGAGAGGCAGGAGAAAGGGAGGCAGAAATATGGCAGTGTGACAAGATTCAGTCTGCAGTTGCTGCAGGAAGGGGGTCGCTGGCCAAGACTAGAACAGCCCCAGGCTGCTGAACAAGACAAAGAAATGGAACCTTCTGGAGAGTTTCCTGAGGGAATAGTGCTTCCTTGCAACACCTGGACTTTATCCCCGTGGGAACTATTTTGTACTTCAGACCTACATAACTGTAAGAGAATCCATGTGTATTTCTTAAGCACACAGATTTTTGTGGTGACTGGTGATAGCAGCAAGAAGAAATTAACACATCTTGTTTCCATAAATTATCCAAAAAAAAAAAAATCCTGGGCCTTATGTAAGTTCAATTTGCCAGTTTAACTTAAACATCAAAAGGCTGCTCCCTCCCCGCCATGCTGCTAGTGTGAGCTGGTCCTTACCTGCCAGAGTGGACGCTGAGTGTTCTGCAGTGCTGACTAGACAGCCCGGCTTCTGGGGGTCCTCTTAGAAACACCATCAGCTCCTGCCACTGTGGCCTCGGCTAAAAGGTCCCAGTGGAGTTGCTCAGTCATACTCAGCCTTTATCATGAAAGGTTTGTTGTTGTGGTTGTTGTTGTTGTTGTTGTTGTTACCAGGGTATTGTTTTGTTTGTATTTTTCTATCAGCAAACCACATTCTGCTTTGGATAACCCTCCCTTTTCTAACTTGAAAAATTAGGCTGCCATTAAACTCCTATAGGGGGCAAAAGCCTACCTGTTCCAAGACATGTTCATGCATCATCTGTCCTGTATTGCCGTGTGCTGTAGCCTCATCTGAGCATTTTCCCTGAGCCTTAGCGCTGCACTCCTAAAGAAGACTCAACTTGCACGATGCTCCTCCATTCTCCTCTCTCCCCTCTTCCTGAACCTGGGCTCCAAAGCTGATTCCTTGACACATTTCTCCTCAGAGGAGTAAAAAAGCACACGTGAATCCACCTCCAGCTCAGTGCAACATCTTACTGCGCATCCTTCATTGTTACCTGAGAATGACAGGGTCTTCCAATCTGCTTGAAGAAGCCAAGGCTTAATTTTACTCTTCATATGACCTTTTGGAGATGAAAACAATGTCTGTGTACCGGGCATCCTGGATGAGATGGAGAATTAATATGAGGAATGTCCTACCATCATTGAAGACATAGTTTGGAGAAATGATTCTAGTGTTCTTGCTTTGACATCATCACAGGCTGATGGACTGAGGCATAGACAGATGCTTCGCATCAGTAAAGAGAACATTAGATGTTAATGGCGTTAAGAGATGAAACTCCAATATCCTTGTCTGAGCCACTTGGCTTTCTCTAGACAGAAGGTGTCAGACATCCTTTCTGTGATGCTGCTCCAGCCTGTGAAAACACCCAGATCTGCATGTCAATATCCAGTTCCTGGGGGTCCTTGGGGAGAGCCCTGCTAGGGGAGAGGGCAGATAAATAAAGGAGATTAGCTGCATGCAAATAGTGGAAACATGGATGCAGTTAGCACCTGTAAAGTTTCAGAGCTGGGAATTTTGTTGTAGCCGGAAACAATGTTAGGCTATAATAGAGTGTGTAAGCTTTACCTCAGTAAAACTGATAATTAAAACCACAACACTCTGCACTTGCTTTGACTCTGGAATTAGTGTCTCCAGTAGCTTGGTGTGTGTTCTGGAATTTCTGTTCAGTTTCATCGGCTTATTGGACATAGAGGAGTGGATTCCATTGCATGCCACTCCTGGTATTTTAATGAAACCCACTGTCTTCTAAAGCATGTAAAACTGATTTAACACCATGTTTTCCAGTGCCAGACTGCTTTAAAAGTACTTGCAAGGCAAGGTGGCTCAGCCAGTAAAAGATGCTGGCTAGCAAAGCATAATTGATCTGAGTTTAGTCCCTGGGACACATGTAATGATGGAAAGAAAGACATGACTCCACAACGTTGTCCTTTGGCTTCCTTCCACACATGCGCTGTGACATGTATGCCCTTTCTCATCACCACCACGATAGCAATAACAAGCAACAACAACAGCAATAATTTAAAGTAGCTAAAGTCACTAATGGTTTCTGCTTGGAACTAAAGTTTATGAGAGTATTTGTTCTTTTATCTCCAGTTATTAAGGAAGGTAATAAGAGCCAGTATTATGAGCCGTGCATTAGTAGTGCACGCTTTTAATCCCACCCCTTGGGAGGCAGAGGCAGGTGGATCTCTGTGAGTTCGAGGGCAGCCTGGTCTACAGAGTGAGTTCCAGGACAGTTTCCAAAACAATACAGAGAAACCCTGTCTGGAAAAACAAAACAAACAAACAAAACAAAAAAAAAGCAAGTGTTATGTTAAACAGGTAAAAAAGAGAATTTACAATCCCGAGTTTCTTTGTAAAGACACAGAAAACAAGGAATCCTTGGGAAAAATCACCTAAGTCAGTTACAAACTCCAGAGTGCTGTAATGAGTAAATGGTGTGCTGGGAAGAATGCACACACAAATTCATGTTGTAAAGTTCAACATATGTTCCACATGAAGGTTGGTAAATATAAGAGCCCAACAGCAAAAAAACAATTCAAAGAGAAGCATACAAACAAGCTTGGCTGGAGTTAACAGATTAAAAACACAGTTTGCTTTTTTTTTTTTATGATTATAACATACTTTGATATCAAGGAGACACATCATTTCAATGATTCTAATGTTTTCCTGTCCTGGGCTTGCAGCTCAGTTTTCTCCACACAATAACTTTGGGGGCCTTTCTACAATCAATGTTTCCTCAATTTGCTTTCCTCTTGTTTTTGAAACCTTGTGACATTCAAGAAGCTATAGGGACCTTTCCATTGTGGTCCCTCCTACTCCAGCTCTGGGATTACATACTCTTGTCTTCTATGTGGGTGTTACAGATGCAAACTCAGGTCCTCATGCTGACACAGAAGGTACTTTATGGACCAAGTCATCTCTGCAGCCAGGGGTTGAGTCAACGAGAGTAAACAATGTGTGCAAAGTGACTTGTACATAATTGGGGGTCATTGTATCCAAGTTACCCCTTCTCTTAAAAAACGAAGAGTGTTGTGCCTAATACCGGAAAAGCCAGGCTTTGTGGGAAATATGAAAAGAGAATAAAAGTTGAATGGGTAAGGGAAGAGAAAAAGTGGTGATCATTTGTTTCTCTAGTGCATTACTTTGTGTGTCAGGTAAATTAATCAAACTGGTCATAAGTGAGCAATTCTCAATATTCTTCCACTTACGTAGTCCCCTCATCACATTTACATTTGTAGACACACACCCCAGAAGAGAGAACAGAACATAAGTCCAACTTCAGGAGACTTGTCACTCAGAAAAAAACAAACGAGTAGTATTGCTGGGAGAATGGAACACAGAACTTAATGCCATTGTCTCAAAAGGGACGTGAAAAACTGAGAGCAGAATTGGACATATAGGAAAGACAAGCTTTATCACATGAAGCTTTAATTCTGATGTGCAAACACATAATGCAGATGTGCACGTCAAGCCACAATGAAAAATAAATTGCTACAGTAGAATGTGATTTAAAATATAGCTTAAATCCCACTGCTCAAGAAGCAAGGAAGTACCCATGCTTTTCAATAAGTAAGATTCTTCTCTCTTGGTTTTGTTCAAAGTCTTTGCTTCTAGAGGCTAGAGACTTCCATTTCAAGGTCTCCATCTGTGAATTAATGCCAATAGGCAGAAGTATTATTTTAGAGCACAATGCATCTGTAGTAATCCATCTATCCATCCCATCAGGAAGGAAAGGATGGAAGTTAACAAACATTGTAAATTAAGTAAGGAAAAACAAAAACCACGTGAAAGTATATGATTGCTTTCAATTATCCTCCAAATCCTTGGTAGGTCCCCTGAAAGGCAGCCTCGCAAAATATCAAGAGAAATTGGAAGCAAACTCACTCTACTTTTTTTTCTAAAGAATACAAGAATACATTCCCAAGTCGTTGAATAGTTGCCGATGAATGAAAGTACTATAATGCTGACATAGGCTGGGACAAAAGAGTGGACTCAGAATGGTCTTAGGAAACCAAACAAAGACTGTAGCATAGACACCAGACAAAACAAAACAAAACAAAACCCTGCAGCGCTGACCCAATTGTTTGGCCCTCAGACAAAAGCAGGTGTTAGATTGGGAAAAGCAGCTGGGAAAAGGAATGCTATTATAGGCTACGTCACTTGCTTAGCCATCTACAATTTCAACCTACTCTGCCTGTCTCCTAGCCTGCGCTACATCCGCCCTCTCTTGGGATTTCTGTCCTCTGCTTCTGACGTGGTGACCTTGGCTGCTGGGAAAGCCACTCCTCCTATCCTGTGGATGTTTTTGCTTAGCTACCACCGGAATCCACATCTATCGGGTTATTTATGCAAAGGGATTAGCATCAATGTTGTTTCTCTTGTCTTTACACTTTCAAGCTAAAGAAACCCCACCAAGGTAGAATTTCAACATTATGGGAAGGGTCAGAAATTTAACCAAAGGGAACTGAAGGATGAGGGAAGACAAGTGCTTACTAACACTCTTCAATCCCACTGACAAGGCATCATTAGTTCTGCCCTTCATTAATCACTAGTTCTCTCATGATGTTGACAGGCTGCCCAAGCTCTGAATTCCTGTCAGTATCCGCCTGGCTCCTCCATGCTTTGCATTCCATATTTGTTTAAATTTCATCTGCTTTGCTCACATGCTGAGGTTTTCTTGTCTATGGGTATTATAAATTATAGTTAGGTAGGACACCAAACTTTAAAAAAAAAATCTATTTAGCAGATACCTTATTTTCTGTTTCTGTAATTCTACTTCGGTGACCCCAAATAAATGCACATACAGTAAGCTAGTATGGATAAAATAAAAAGTCTGTGGGGAGTAACCATGTTTCTTTTTTCAGTGCCGCTTCTTTGCTGTAAAGCTGATACTTGGTGCTCAGATTCGAAGGCCAGAAATAAACAGTTCTATCAAAAAACAAATAAGTGCCTAGTCTGTCTTCATCACACTAGGTTCCAGGGGCATCTTTGGGTTAGAGGCCCCAGCTGGACATGATGGAAAGACATCTTCCAAAGATGTATATAACCAGAGGATGATAACAGAAAACTTCCTGTCACGTAAGAACAACAGACTGATTGAATGCTTGCCCCATTAAAGCCTGTAGCTAATCAAGTCAAAAGTCAAGACGACCCATCCCAGTTGGCTTACTAATAGCTTTTCTTCCTATTGACTATCTAATTGGCTTTCTTCTTTTTTGCATTGAAAGACCATATTGTCACTTCTTCCCCAAGGGGCCCCCTTTTCACACTCAAAGTATCCTAATGTGTATGTGCCTGCTTCTTAACTCAGTCTCTCTAGCCATGGCCCTATTGATCTGACTTCCTGTCACTGGCACATTAACACAGTACCAAAAGAACAAGTTATTTATCTGTCCTTGTCTGTCATAGATATTTTCAGAACTTTTCATTTAAAAACAAAATTTTCTACTCACTTTATGAAATTCTATTATTTTAACTCCTGGGGTTTTTGAGGAAGATTATGTTGAATCTATTACTTTAGAAGAATTACTGGTTTTATATCCCTTAACCAAAAGTGCTTCAAATTTGATAGTTTGCCTACACATGATGTGATGCCCTCAGGCCTGACACCCTAGCCTGAAGATCAAGTTCATTTATGTTTCATGCACACCATATGCATATAGCCTGAAAGTAATTTTATACCATGTTTTTAATAATGTTCTACACATAGCAAAGCCTCATGGAACAGTTTCTTTTTCTACTTGTGGCATTTTCGTTTTTAGATCCAGAATGGTCAACTTACCCATTTTTATAATTATGATTCCAATTTCTAATCTAGACTTATAGTATTTTCCCCCACTTATTAGATCTTCCAACATGTCTCATAATAAATGGTTACATTTTTATCTGAAAAGGCCTTAGGCATCTTTTATTTGGAGTGTCCTTGAGCTGATGATAATATTTTGTTTTAGCTTAAAATTGAGTCTCTAAAATACGGTATATTCTTTGGTGACATATACAAAGTTTATGTTGAATGTTAGCCAGAAAACTTCTATATTCAACTGTGAATTATAATGATTTATGTCTTATTCTTTTGGATTTTCTACATCAACTTTACATTCTGTAAATAATTTTGTTTTTCTCCTATCTATGGTTTTCTTCCTATTTTCCTTTGCCATGACTGAAAATACAACCAAGTAGTTTTTAAGAGGCAAGAAGGGACCAGGGGTTGGTGGCTCATGCCTTTAATCCCAGCACTCAGGCGGCAGAAGCAGGCAGATCTCTGTGAGTTGGAGGCCAGCCTGGTCTACAGAGTAAGTTGTAAGTTCAAGGACAACCTCCAAAGTGTCTCCAAAAAAACCAAAAAAAAAAAAAAAAAAAAAAAAAAAAGAAAAGAAAAAGAAAAAAAAAGAAAGAAAGAAAGAGGCAGGGGGTGGGGTGGGGTGTGTAAGATGGCACAATAGCAATAGCCAGGTACTTTGCCACTGGAGTTTGCTGAATTTGGTTTGGTACCTGAATTCCAGATACCAAAGATGGACAAAGGGAATCCGCACTCCAGTATGCACAATAATAAAAAAAAACCTTTGGATGAAACATAATGTGAAATAGTAGATAGTTAGTATATTTATCCTACTGGCATGGCTAGAGGGAAAAATTTCAACTTTTTACTTGGAGAATGTTACAAAGGTGACTCTTCCTGCAGATGACCTCATGAATGTGCAGGTGCTCTGTTTTCTTTGAAGGCTTCACGGTGAGTGGGTATTGACTTTAGTGACAGTGTCCTTCCCATTCCTCGGGAGGCACGTGTGGATCACAATGCTTATATTGTATGTAGAACTGGCATCTGTGCTTACAAGCCAGAGTGGCTGGCAGCTTCCCCTTCTCTCTTTGCACTTGTCAGTGTTTGTGATCAGGCTATTCTGGTCTTACACCGTGATTTGGGGACTGCATCCTGCATTTTACAATTTGGAATCTGTTTTAAGCCTATAATAATTTCATCTTTAAACGTTTGACAGGCTCATCAGTGAAGCTCTGGGTAGATCTAGTATAAGAGTCTTGACGTTCTGTGCATACTTACGCAGTATGTATTGTGAGCATATTCATACACCCATGTGCCTCTTGCTCCTTTCCTACTCTTGATCTTGCTGTTCCCCTCTTGTGAGAAGGATTTTAACTGCTGGAACGGTTTTGAAGGTTTTTTTTCCCCCAGAGTCTCTGTGTTTTTGAATGATAAATTAATTTGCATAGGAATTTCTCCATCTAGAAGTTTTAAGTCTTGACACAGCACCTCTTATAGCAACAACTCCCTTCCCATCTTCCCATGGCCAATAAACATTCGTGTTCTTTCTTCTTTTCCTACATCAATCCCACCAGAACCTTTTCTGTTTTATCTCCCGTTCAGAGGACCAGGTTTTGGCTTTGCCAATTGTATTATGTGTTTGTTTTCTTGCTGAAGTTCCGTTTTCATCACTTTTATTACCTCCTTCCAGTTTATCTTGGTTTAGCCTTTTTTCCTCTGACAGTAGATGCTTTAAACCTTTGCTATTTAACTTAGGCTTTCTACTTTTCTAACATAATCTGTGTGTGAGCTGCAACCCAGTTTTGACTTCTCCTAGGATCATCATTTACTTATTGTTTGTTTTTTGTGTTCTGTTTTTATTATTATTATTATTATTATTTGTGTTCTGTTTATTATTATTATTATTATTATTTTGACACTTGGCTTTTCTGTATATCCCTGGCTCCCTGGCTGTCCTGAAACTTGCTCTGGAGACCAGATTGGTCTCGAACTCACTCAAAGATCTACCTGCCTCTGCCTACTAAGTGCTAGGATTGAAGAAGTACACCACCACTGCCGAGCCTATTATTATTTTTAATTCTTACTTTTGAATTCTTTGTTAGTGTATCTCTCAATTTCCAAAAATCTTGGAAATTCTACACAGTTTTATTAACATATAGTAAAATTTCATTGGCTGAGAATTTTATGGGCCGAATGTTAGAAAAGAATGTGTGGGGGGCATGGACACAGCATGGTAGTTACTGCCTTCAATCCCAGCACTTGGGAGGCAAGAAACAGAGACCTAGCCCAATCTGTATAGTGAGTTCTGGTCCAACCAGGCCAGAGCTATATAGGAACACAAACTCTCTCTGTGTCTCTCTGTCTCTCTCAAAAAAGAAAGGAAGGAAGGCTGAAAGGGAGAAAGAAAGGAATATATATATATATATATATATATATATATATATATATATATATATATATATCACAAACACACCACACACCTAAATACAACCTGTACAGTCTTTATAATGTTACTTGTACATGTTTTGAATTGAGTTTTACAATTGCTGATTGGGTTAAAGCTGCCACTTTATTTTGTGACTCTTACCCTAAATTTTATATTTGGATTTTCTCTTGAACCATTCAAATTTTTGTCTCTACTAGTATCTAAGTGACAGTGTTTTTCATTTTTCAAAGGGGACTAAACTGTAAGTTTTCTTGCCATATTGTATTTTAATGGTGCTTCAAATGCCATCCCATCCCTTTCTGGCTTCCCCTATCAGCACTCAGTAGTAAAGCGACTTTGTGGTGTCTTCAAGCCCTTAAGGGTGTGTTTTCGGTCCTCCTCAGGTTCACAGAAGTGGTTTTTTTTTTATCATCTCCTCTGCTGGGGACCCCAAACCTTAGCCTGAACTCTTCCTGATGTGGACAGTTTCAGGACTGCTGATTTGACCTCTTCCCTTCTCTGTCCCTTCATGCTTTCTGACCAGAGCTTCTCACTGGTGTCCCTGGTGTCTCTTGTCCATTCTTCTGTGCTTTCCTTCCCTTTGGCTCTACATGCTGTTTTCTAGAGAGTTCCTTCTTAATGTCTTCCGTTTCCTAAATTTAAGATTTAGCTGCTTTAAACTTTCTCTTAAGCTCATCTTAGTTTTCAAGTTTTAATTATTTTTCTTACTATGCTGCACTAAACTTTGGAGTTTCCAGTTTACTTCTGATATTTTCAGAATTGAATTTATTCCATAAATGTAGCAAGCCCAGCCCTCTGATAAATATGATAACTCATGTGTAAGGGACAGCTTGCTGTGATTTCTGTTCCTCCTATGACTCATTCATTGTGTCCTGTTGCTTTATAAGCCTAGTAGGTTTTCATCATCACATGCTGGGATTATAGTTTACAAATTATCTGGAAGAAGATTTTAGACCTGTTGAGATGATATCTTCATTCCAAGGAGCTATTCCAAGTAGCAGTGTGTGTTATCATTCCAGGAATATTGTAATATAATTTTAACATTGGAATTTGCTTGTAACATTAAATGATGCAAAGTGATGCAGAGCTCATTACAAATTCATGCAAGATGGATGTACTTGAAGTAATTCTTTCTACTAATAGTTTGGCTTGGGTTGAGGATGTAGCCCAGTGGCAAAGCTCTTGTGCAAGGCCCTGAGTTTATGATAGGTAGGTAGGGAGATAAATGATGATGCATGCATGGATAGATAGATAGATAGATAGATAGATAGATAGATAGATAGATAGATGATTGATAGATAATAGACAGGTAGGTAGGTAGGTAGATAGATAGATAGATAGATAGATAGATAGATAGATAGATATGACAGCCATGTTCTTGGCTTAAAGGGAATTACCCCAGGAACATTTCAATTTTCAGCTTGTAGGTCCAGTCAAAAGATAACAATAGAAGCTGCTTATCAATGTAGCCATTGGCCAGACTTGGTAAAATCCCACAGGAAGAAAGCTTATTTTGAGGACTGTGTTCCCCCATCCAGTGTATTGTCTTATCTCTTTTACCCCCAGATTTCTTTAGTGTTTTGCCTTCTTTGATGCTTTCAGGAAAGTGTTCTTATTTTGATGCCCTTTACAAAACGTTAGCTCAATCCCCTCATTAGCCATTATCACATGTAGTCAGGAGAGAGTCCGTTTAAATAGAATACTTAGAATCTGTCAAATGTTGCTTAAAAATAAGCAAGTGATCATCAAAACAGTTAAAAGGCAAAAGACTTGGGCTCCTTATTGGTTTTGAGTTGAGGTAATGTTTAAGATGAGGATATCTGTAGGGCTCTGTCATTCATACACATGTCTTTCTCACACTGAACTTTCAATCATGTTGAATTTATAGCAGAAGTCACTCAGATTTTTCTACTCTCCCCTTCACATTTTGCCAGTAAAGCGTCAAAGAGCTACACACTACATTTTCCAGGCTTTTATAAGAGCATGGCTCACAATCTAGAGACTACAGGATATGTAGCTAGGTAGCCAATAGTTATAACCAAATAATGGCAGCTGATGTCAGCAAGTAGTTTCTATTCCACAAACTATGTGTGCAATGTGTGTCCTACCTGCCATCCCATTTGAGGTCTGTGACATCATGACCTATTTAACAGTATTTTCCCCCTTTATGAGGGATCAAAATGTCAGTGATTTGCCTGAGGTCACATATCTAGTGTGTGGCAGTTGGCAGCAAAGCCCTTGGAGTCAATGATACTATGACATGGTAGCTATCAAACAGTGTGGGCACTCTGAGAGCATGTGGAAGATGAGATTGAGGAAGAGTGGAATAGAGAAGGGAGGGGGAAAGGGCCAGAGTATCATCTTGGGAACAGACGGGAGCGGCAGGAGGGAACAAGTATTCTTACTGCAGAGGATCAGTGTGTTTGCAGCCAGTCTGTGTTGCCAGTCAGCGAAAGTCCACTCAACAAGACAGGTAGAAGACCAAAGGCTGATAATCAGGCCAGCTTGTGTTTCTTCTGGAAATAGTGGTGATTAAAGCCACGAAGCCAGCTGGGAACAGCAGCAGCAATAACAGCAGTGGCAGAGAGTGAGTGATATGATGGCGAGCACCTCAGGGAGAGTGAGGAATAATGTAAAAGCTGGAGGAAGAAATGAGCTGAGTTAGATGGAAGGGACTTTAGAGAACAGTCAGATGACAGCGACCGAGAAGGACAGAACAGGTTGGCAGCACTGTCTATCCTCAGAGAAACAGAAATAATGATAGCAATGAAAACAGCAGCAGGCAGAGGGACTGGGGAGGCGACCCAGCGAGAGGAAGAAAGGTTGGCAGGCGCCTGGTACTTTATCTACCTGGGGAAAACCTCATGTCATTTTTCTTCTTTCTGCGTCTGTGTGGATCGTTAGGAAATAATCAGCCCCTCTAGAGGTGCTGTGCCTTGGATGTCTCTGGGACTGTCACTTTACCTACTATGCAGAGTCTGGGACAACGACAGAATAGATGTCCTTTGTGGGGTGATGCACCATAAAGACATAACTAGGATGTAGTATTTGATTTGAGACTTGGTGCAATTAAATGTTGTATCCTATTCAGGGGTGTGATTCACAACCAAGTGACCCAGAAAGCGTCTGAAATAGTGGGTTCTGTGCCAAACTCCATCGCTGTCTTATTCTGTGATTAAGTAGCTTTCTTTCTCCAGAGAGAAAAGAGATTGTGCTAACAGACAGTTTCTAAGATCCCTTTTGGAGTTCTGATATTATCAGTTATATTTGCTCTACTGAGGGAAATTCTGATAAAATAAAAATAAAAAATAAACCTACTTAGAACAAGTGCTTCTGACTGTGGTTCAGATTTCTTATTGACTCTTATAATAAAGACACATGTGTGCCTGTACACACATGGACATGGAGGCACATCCGTGCCTGCTTACAAGATAGGGCCCATGCTGTATCATTGTTAGCAGACTGACCTATTTGCTAACTACTTCAGCGTTTCCCAGATTTGATATGTCACATCAGGAATAGGACATAATGGTATCTGCATAAACTCTGTAAGGGCTCGGATTCCTATAAAATTCATCTCCACCTGCCATTCCCCTCCTTACCTCACCCCTAAACAGGGTCTCATATCTGACTCTTGGTGACACACCTGCTCCAACAAAGCATACACACTAAGCCTTCTCAAACGACTTATCACCTGGGGACTAAGCAAGCAAATATATCAGCCCAGAGGTACCGGGCTCACTTAAACCACCGCAGGAAGTGAATCATAGCTGCTTAGAGGTAGGTCACCGTCACCAGAACTTTTCAGAGCGTTTGGAATCTTGTGACTGTGACACCTTGAGACAATTCCTATGACCCAAGTATAAGTATACTCCTTTTGTGCTCGTTTGTTTTTGTGAGACAGGGTTTCTCTGTGTAACCCTGGATGTCCTGGAACTCACTCTGTAGATCAGGCTGCCCTCAAACTTACCTGCTTCTGCCTTCTGTGCGTTGGAATTAAAGGTGTACACCACCACTTGTCCTGCTCAAGTAATAGTTCTTTTTGGGGGGAGGGGGCGCTTTGACACAGGGTTTCTCTGTAGATTTGGAGCCTGTCACGAAACTTGCTCTGTTGACCAGGCTGGCCTTGAACTCACAGAGATACAACTGCCTCTGCCCTCAGAGTGCTGGAATTAAAGGCGTGCACCACCACCACCCAGCCTCAAGTGTAGTTCTTAATGTATAACAAACACTTGATAAATGTATGCTGCATGGGTTGACTTGGATAGTCCCACGTCAAATCAAAAGACTGGCAACTTTCACTCCATCTTTCTTCGCAAAGGAGCAATCTTGAAAATCTTTCCTGAACCTCCTTCACCTTTCTGCCCTTCTCTTACCCTGTGATTGTGCTTCTCCTAATTCCCGGTCAGTATCACCAAATCCATCACAAGATGGATTATCCTCCAACGATTGATTATCTTCACGAAAATCTCCTGTGTGGGGGAGCAATAGGCAGGTGGACCTGCACGTTCTCTGGGTCCCAGACAGCTGGTTTGCAATCCCACTTCACTCATTTACTCATCGAGTGCAAGCCCTCCCGAAAGTTTTCTTACCTATCAGATTATGAAAGCGGATCTCACAGTGAAGACTAGAAGTTAGTAAGAGTCTGGAACATACATCAAGACAGACTCACTTTTCAGTTTGGGAAGGGTTAGAGAAGAAAACATTGATAAACTTAAAGGCATTTAACTGCTTTACTAGTGCACAATGCTCTCCTTTTTCTTTGTTTCATGACAGTGTTCTAGACTCTTCTGCTTCTCTTTCTATTTCTTCCCCAAATCACATCTCAGTATTTGGGAATCCTTCCTCATGAAATCTACTTCACAGCTAGGGTTTAGATTTGTCAATGGGGTGCCCGGTTTCCTTGCATGTGTGTGTGGTTGGGTTTTGGCCCTTTGGTTAGAAAGATAGTAAGGACACGAGGAACACACGAGAAAGCATAGGCCTCAGCTTTTAGACCACGCAGACTGCCCTTTAATTCAGTTTAGTAAAAACTGGGGACTGGTATGAACACTACCCAGGTAACATTACTACCACTCAGAAGTCATAAGGAGTATGGCTACAAGATTTTGTTAATTGTAGAATACATGTATCAAGGTACACAAGTCTTCATCTCTACCCTTTATCATTTTGGGGATAATGCATTTCATATTTTGGATTCTATCATTAGATAGATGTAAGTCACCATCATGTATGTGAACTCTGGATTCTCCCATCTCAAACTTTTACTTCAGCATTAAGTAATGAGCTGAAGTTATCAAAGCTACATCTTATAGTGAGCTAAACTTAAGAAAAATGTTTTAAATGAGTAAATATACATATTTACTTACACACACTCATTTACATGTACCCAAATATATCTACTTGAGTTCTTTGTAAGAATATTACTTTGTGAAGAGAGTATGAGCTAGCTACCACTTACTGAATTCACACCTTCTGATTATATATGTATACATATAATGTATATTATATGTATATATATATATAATTATATGTATACACACACACACATATATGAGGAATGTTCTGGCTTTTTTCTCCATGTTGTGTTCTTTGGCATATGTGAAGGTAGTTTTTGAGGCATTATGAAAATGCCAAGACTGGACAAGGTACCCCTTACAGATCCTGTTGGCATGCCTTCATAATAAACCTGGTACTGTGCTTGTAGATCCATGCCAAAATTATAGTCCTCTGAAACTTCTGTAGAAGGATTTAAACAGTTTTTGTGCCTTGCCACCAAAATGTGTGTTCGTTTTTCTACACCTCCACACCTGGCAGTATTTCAGCCCAACATTTGCTACAGTATTTTGAGTTCATCTTGTTTATTTTTTCTCCTGATGTACATTTTATGTGGGGAACTGAAGTTACCACTTCCCATATATTCCGCTGCTGCTCAGCCCTGCTCCCAATCCACACTCTTCTCAATTAAAATGCTCTTAAAGGGACCATGGACATCAGGGTTTGGGATCTTTTTTTTTTCCAGCCTTGGCCTTGGTTGCCTGGATCCAGAATAACATTTGTCATATTTCAGATGCATGGCACGAAACTGCAGAAGTATACCAAAAGTGAGCATTTGATATGAACCGTTACTGCCAGGAATCTCACGTTTTTTGAAAAATCAATGTCAGCATTGCAACATGGTAGAGGATGTACCTTGCCTGATGCACTGTTAAAAGAAAAGCTGTGTGGCTGCATGCGTGAAATCGAGGATTGGACGAGAGATGGTCTAGATTAGCAGTCCCTTTACCAAGCTATCAGTGCCAATGAGAAATGTGTTGGAAATGCAGAGTCCTGGGCCACCTAGACTTTCTGAGTCAGGCTCTGGGGGTAAGATCCAGCAACCTCTTTGTCTCTGCTTTGTCCTCTTCCTGCAAGACAGCTACTGTGAAGCTCAGTGGTGATTTCCCAGCCTTAGCTCAACTTCTAAGTTGGCCTGTGCCTGGGGAGATGTCTCCAGTGCATTAGCTTTCCTTTCTCTGTTCTCCTTACCTCTACTCTCACCACTCAAGGCAACAAGGCAATCCTGTAGGGGAACTGATCTAGAAAACTGGAGAGCAGGACACAGACATTTGTTCCTGTAGTTACCCAGTGCTCTTGAGAAACTGCTTGTTTATCTTTCCCTGTCCAGCCTCGGTGGAAAAAAGGACTCTGACTCTTGACTTTGCTCTAAGTATGCGTTAGTCACGTAACTTGCATTTCTATTGTAAGAGGAATTTTAACCACCTCTTCAGGTTATAAATAACAGTAACTCACCGTAAACTCCTAGAATCCAGATACAGAATTCACCAAGAGCTGATAAAGGGCTGTAGGAGGTCAAGCTTTGGGAACAGATCAAGATGGGTAAGCATCACGGGGCTTTTTCCCCTTGGCTGTGTTGACATCACCACTCAACCAGTCTTTGAAGTCTGGCTTGTTCTTTCTGCTTTTCACCTGGAAGAGAACATGGCTGCAAGCAACTGTAAGGTAGCATCTCCTGAAGAGAAGACAAGATCTTCCCCCTCCTGTGTGGCCATGAATCCCAGGGCAGCACTCTGATTGGACCAGGGGGATTAGGGAGGTCTGGGTCATGTGACTACTTCTGAAGAACAGTTTGTAGATAACTCTAGGACTACATAGTGCGCAGCCAGATGATAAAACCTGGAGAAGCTTGTTAGCAAGGCCAACCCAACAACAAAAACAAAAAGCAAACAAGCAGAAAACCAAGCTGAGATTCCCACAGAAATCATCTGGGTATAGTGAGTTCTGTTATACAGGGCCTGAGAGGATGCTGGTATACTGATAAGATTTTTCACTTACAATACTGCCACATAAAAATAATATAAAGATGTCTTTCCAACTACAAAACCTGATCCATAAACAAGGATGTTTTTTACCTTCCCAGTTGAATCCAACAAGAAATGTAGCTTAGCCTTTATCCACTAGCAAAATATAGCTGGGCAATGAAACCCACACAGTGGGGATTAGAAGTGTTACAGACATTTGCCTGCCCTCAGGGATCTCCTTGTCTGGGGAATTAAGAGTCAAGCTTGGAATGCATTCCATCCATCCTCATGGCAATTACCTTCAAGGCAAATATATATAGCCCAGCAGCATCATGGGACCTGTACCTGGCTGCACACAGAAATGCACAGTGATACTCAAATCATGTCCATGCTGGTTACAATACTATTGTTTACATCTCCATTCCTCAGATCCTAAATAGCTAGCATTTCTTCTAAACTATCTGCAACAAGAGACTAAATCTTAAAACAACATGCACATGGACCAGCGGCATAGTATTTATTTACAGCTGAGAGATGCAAAGTCTGCAAAGCCGAGCACTCCTTAAGAGCTACGGTGGCAACGACTTACAGATTCATGTATTGTTACAGATTACAGTAATTGTTTAGACCAGCTCAGAGAAGCTAAACACAGCTCACATGCTTAAAACAAGCAATAGACTGTGATTCCATCTTAAAAACCCTGGTTAGGCTGGTACATCTTATCAATAATTTTGAAAACTGTATTTCCACTGAGAAATTATAAAAGAAATAACACCATTCAATTTCTTTATGCTCTGCATCCTTTCAGAGCTGCTAAACATAAAAAAGCCAGCAGGTGCAGCTGAGTCCCATAGCAGGCCTGATAGAACACCTCTCCTGAAAGAACTTTCAATTATAGACTGTCTCTCCAGCCTCCTGTTCTAGGCTCCCTACAGACAGCAGCAGAATAACATGAAGAAGTGTGATGGGGAGACCTTACAGTGTGCTGTCACAGGTCATGAAGGAGGAGACAGAGGAGACTGAAATCTTCTCCACTGGGTTTTTAAAGTAATTTTTTTTTTGGTTTTGGTTTGTTTCCTTTGCTCTTTCTCTTCATTTCTTTTCAATTAACAAAGAAGGCACCATCACTCAAGAGTAAGCCGTGACAGGATGTGCTAATTCATTTGTTCTCAGTATACTTTGTACCATTTCCCTCACCCTTTCAGAAAGTGGCTCTCCTCTGCTACTGAGCTCAGCACTAGACCAGATCAGAGAAAGGACACACACACACACACACACACACACACACACACACACACACACACACACACACCCAACAGGAGAATGGAGAGCATGAGGAGCCAGGCAGGGGCTGATGATGAGCAGCTCAGGGGTTCAGCAGCTTTGCAGTGTGCTCGGAGCCCTGGGTTCCATCCCCAGCACCAAAGGAAAAATGAGTACAGAATTACAAAATACCTTGGACTCTTTCCTTCTAATTCTTTTTTTGGAGTTGTCATTCTTTTGGCAAGTAGATTCACACACACAAAAAAAGAGATTACTTTTCAGTGGTGTCTTTTCCACTACCCACTGAGTCTGATAGCGTCTCTAAATTTTTCATGAGGGTGTCTGATTGCCACTTTGCAGCCGGGAATGACAATAAAACTCCTCTTTTAATTCAATACATTTGATATGCACATAATCCCTTCAGTGTGAAACCTTGCTTAAAGTTGTCTTCAATTTTGCCATTTCGAAAGGAGGAGTGAGAAAGTGAGTGATCAAATACATTTCTTATAAGGACCTGGCACGTGGTACCATGTGACAGCAGATGGCATGTGAAAGCCGTTGTGGGAAACACGGCCCCTGTTAAACAGGCTGTGAATGTGCAAGGTTGTGCGTGTCTTCTCAGAGTGCCGTTCAAGTCACCCTGGCATCTGTAGGAGAGTAAACAGCCTCTTGTTCACTTTTCGTAACTAAAGCTAATGTGAGCGACCTCGGGAAAGTCATGGAACTACAGGTATACTGGGCTAGCTGCCGTGCTGCGGAGATGCGCCCATCAGAGCTGCGAGCATTCACTCCACGGGGCACCGGACTTGGACAGGCCCCGGGTGTTTGGAATGTATCAGACTATTCAATACCAAGGCACAAACAAGTGCAATTTCAGAGGCTCCAAGTAGAGAGGCAGAAAGAACACAAAGTTCCCCTTTTGGGAGTAAAATTCCTCTTTGTCTCTCATGCTCCCCTTCGCCCGCCCCCCAACTGGGGACCAGCTACTCTGTTTGTGCAAAGGTGGCCCCATCCAAGGTCCTCAAACCCTTTGCTTAGGCTGAGAATTTCATGCTCCTTTCTTGATTCACACCAAGGAAAAGCTAAATTTTGCTCTGCCATCCACATCCAAGGCAGCATGCTAATGAGAATTATTATTAAGCAATGTAGAGTTGGCACCAGCTCCTGCAATCTGCTCAGCCGCAAAAGCAGGCAGGGCAGAGGCAGGCAGTCAGAAAAGCAGATTTGTGGACTGCTCTTCTGGACCTGATTAGTTTTGGTCATTCTCAACACCGGGCAAAGCCAAGTATTATCGTAAGCTCCACAGGCATGGCTCTGTTCCCTTGCCTCTGATGTAGGGGAGCCTCTTTGAAAGGGGGCTTCTCCATTTAACTGCCACTTTGAAAACACTCCACTCCTCACCAAATCGAGTCTCTGCAAATCCAATAAACAAGGTATAAGAAGGAATCATTTGCTCTGCATTTCAGAATTTCTTTTCTTTTGATACCCCATCCAAACAGGCTCATGTTGCTCTCAGGAAGGGAATGGCACCTCAGAGCTCCCCATGGCATGGCTTTTTAGAGAAAACTGTGGCATTTTGGTTAGGAAGGGAACTAGACTACCAACTAACACCTCGCAGAGGGATCTGAAATGAGGGCTGTCATGAATTGGCCTCCAAGCAGTTAGACCAGAACTCATGGGGAAGATGCCGCCTGAGGCAATGAAAGGACACTTAAACATCAGTAAAGATGCTTCGTCAAGGTTGGGGAACAGCTTCATCAGGAAAATGCTTGCAAGCATGAGGACCTGAGTTCAGAACGCACACACATGAACAGAAGTTGTATGCAGCAGTATGTGCTCGTAATGCCAGCTTGGGACGTACTAGATAGACAACTTAGCTGGGTCAGGGTTCCCCAGATCCCAAGTAAGAGACTCTGCCTAAAGGTAAATATATTTAAATTTTTTTTTCTTTTAAAAATGTGCACTATTCCTGAAGAATAACATCTGAGGTTGCTGATCTCTCCTGGCCTTCACACACAGACATGCATGCACGTAATTACACAGACACGCATATGCATGCACGCATGCACACACAGAGAAGGTCGTTAGGAAGGTAATTTTGGAACTATACCAATGTAAGATATTACTAAGGCTGATGGACTACAGCCATCCATTTCTGTCTCCTCCATAGGCCTGCACAGATATGGACACTAAGATGTTTTTTAAGCATCTCAGAGTAAATTACAGATTATTGTCACTGTGTCTCCTTTTACTTTTACTATATTTTCTAACAGTTAAGAGACCTGGAAGTTAGTCTTTTCTTAGTGCTGTCATGACTACTTGTTGCTCAGGTTCCACCCTCCCTCCTTCTGAGACTCCATTTCTGTCTACGTTGTGATGCTTACCTCTTCCTCAGTAACCCTTTCCACATAGCCACGTACATCGTCTTTCAAGACCACTGTAGTGATGGTGCTACTGCCTTACTTGAAAACGTAGATGGCACCCCATGACCTTGCCTTATCACAACCACAGCTCATCACAATCTGCCACCAACTAGTCCAGAGTCAGATCTAGCCATGCCCCACTATATGCATCACAACCCAGTCATGTGAAACTGCTTGCATTTCTACAGAGGAGCCACGTTTTGTTGCACTTATATTTATGTTCCTGCTGCATCCTTTATCTGGGATACTGATGTCTTCCTAGTCCAAAGATGCTTTCAACCTCTGTTTCCTCTATAATGCCTTTTCTAACTTGTATGTCTCTATGATACAACCCAATCCCTTCACCCCATGTCTCTCACCATACCTGCCTTCTAACCAATTCTAATTATTTTAGATGACTGTCTGGTGTTCTACCTAATGGATATGTTATAATTTATTAAACAAAGTCCATATTAACAGACACTTTTTTGAGTTTGTCCTTGAGATTTCCATTTTTCTTTGTAAAAGGCCATATAATATTCTCTAAGTAACTAGACACATATGACAAATATCACATTAAATATTTTGATAATGCTCATGGAAATCCTGCAGAAATTAATAACATTAATAAGAATTATACCAATTAATATTGAATACTGATCATGTATTTATTATGTATTGAATACTTAGTATGTATATGTGGATGCAAATCTCTCTGAGTTCATATTTTAGAAACACATAGGATTAGATATGTTAGTACTACATTCCAAAGTCATCCACCTATAAACTTTTAGAAAATGATTCTAATTTTGCTCAAATGACTCTTATTTAACATCTTTCTTTAATTTAACACATGCTTTTACTGTATATCATTGCCACTAATAGAAATTCAGAGTGGCTTGCAATAAATGCAAAGTCAAAACAAAAATAAATAGAAAACGAGATTCTCAAGTTTAGAATCTGCAAAGCTGCCCCTTCTCATTACTTCTTGTACATAAGACACATAGAACACTCTTGGAAACATTGACCTATAGGATAAATCAATATCAAAATAATAGTTTGCCTAAAAACAGTTTCAGTTATGAGACTAAGGTCTACCTTATAAATAAACTGTACTTCAAATACCACATAGAGAAATTGATATTTCACCTGCCTATAGGGGAAATGTATAAATGTAATGGCAGATGGTTTACATTCCCTTCTGCCCTGTCTCACCAACCTTGTACTCTCACAGATGGGTAAAAAGTTATCCCCAGGCAGCTCATCCTGTGCAGAGGAGAAGGTCAGAGGCAAGAAATGAAGCAGGACAGGAAATCTAAGTGACAAGGGAAAGGTATAGAAGTGAGAGCCTGGGAATTGCAATGAGATACAAGAACAGCTAGAGGATGGGTTTTGCAAGTGTCCATTTAAAGATTTGCCCCTAGGCCAGGCTTTCTGGGAAACAGGCTTCATGGAGAGACAGACCAAACTGTTGTACCCTGCATCTGCATCTCTCATTGTCATTCACCTGGCCACTGACTGAGAACCCAGATTCCCCAGCCCAGCCCAGCTCTGGGAATATAATCCTCAAACCAGCCTTCCAAGAAGTTCCCTGAGCATGGCAATGTTTACTCAGATGTACTTGTCACTTCCCATCACATCATCTGACACTAGAAAATAAATCCAGTTTCTATGACAGGTGTATGCATCAGATGTATAGCTTGTAAAGAGTGTATGCTTATTTTTAAAACAAAATCTATATTGCAGTGGACTTGTATTTGTTATTAGCTCCTGAATTACCACATAAAATAAGTAACTATTAGACAAAATTAGCAAATTACATAAATGTAAGTCATAACAATTTACAAATAAATTGAACAATATTCATTGATTACCTGCAACACTATGTATCAGTGCTCCATGCCAGTATGATTTACTGAAAAGAGATATCTTGCAGAATTGTCATGAGTGACTTAAAATTATGACATGCACAGCTTCCATTCTTCTGATTTTTCCCTGGTAACTGTGCTTTTGGCTGAAATTGTAGGATTACATTTATCAGTCTCTTTTATATTTAATATGACAATAGCCTTAGATTTTTGCTAATAGGTCAGTAGCAGTATCTGTATCAATTTCTGAAAGTTCCTTAGGGAAAGGAGACATGCTTTTTATTCCCATTTTTCCTTCCTTCTTTCCTTCCTTCCTTTCTTCCTTCATTCCTTCCTTCCTTCCTTCCTTCCTTCCTTCCTTCCTTCCTTCCTTCCTTTCTTCCTTCATGTTCACAACCTAGATCTCTCTTTGATAGTTTGGAGACAGAGGCTAACCATAGCTGAGCCATGACACAGAAGGGGCATGTGTCATTATCTATAGAATACATACTAATCCCTATTTACTTTCTTCTAGACTTATAAAACAGGGTGAAAATAGCATATAACAAAATCACCATTTCACAGGATCAGGAGGCCCTTTTTGTCTCTCAAATTTGAAGTAAATTATAATATATAATATTTATTACCTTTCAAGGCAAGATGCTGCAAGTATGAGTTTTGTTGTAGACATGCCTGTTTAGATATAACTATAATGGTATGTGATGGTTAATCAAATGTGTTAAGAATAGTAGATTTCAGTTTACTGTTTAGTTGTGTGTGTCTGCTTCTGCTTCCATCAGCTACTAGATGAGCATTCTAGTATAAGGTAGTCATATAAGGTAGTCATCAATCTCATTATTGGGGAAGGGCTTTTAAGGTAGCCTATCTATTATTGCTAAGATTGTTAGTTGGGGTCATCCTTGTAGGTCTCTGGACTTTCCCTAGGGTGAGATTTCTCTTTAAACCTATAATGGCTTCCTCTACTATGGTATCTCTTTTCTTGTTCTCCTCTATCCTTTCTCTGACTCAATTTTCCTGCTCCCTCATGTTCTTCTCTCCCCTCCTCTTCTCCCCTTCTCTTTGTCTTAACTCCTTCTCCCTCCCACCCCCACCCCCCACCTGCTCCCAAGATTTGCTCAGGAGATCTTGTCCTTTTTCCCTTCTGTAAGGGACTATGTATGTCTCTCTTAGGGTCCTCCTTGTTTCTTAGCTTCTCTGGCAGTATGTATTGTAGGCTGGTGTAGGCTAAAATCCATAAACACTGAGCCAAACTTCTGGAATCCAGTTGCAGAGAGGGAAAAGTGGTAAGCAAAGGGGTCAAGACCAGGCTGGAGAAACCCATAGAAACAGCTGACCTGAACAAGGGGGGATCTCATGGACCCCAAACTGTTAGCTGGGAAACCAGCATAGGACTGACCCAGACCCCCTGAATGTGGGTTTCAGTTAGGAGGCCTGGGAATTCTATGGTACCTCTGATAATGGAACCAGGATTTATCTCTAGTGTAGCAATGGACTTCAGGAGCCCATTCCCCATGGTGGGATACTCCCTTAGCCTAGAGACACAGGGGAGGTCTCTAGGCTAAGGGAGTATCCCTCCATGGGGATGATCCCTCATGGAAGGGCTCACCCTCCATAGAGAGTAGATAGGGGATGGGATGGGAGGATCTGTGGGTGGGTGGGAGGATGGGAGGGAGAAGAAACTGGGATCGATGTGTAAAATAAGAAAAAAAAATATTTAAAAAAAAAAAGAAGAATAGATTTAATCTTTATTTTGAACTTTTCTAGTTTGTTTTGTTGTTGTTGTTGTTTGTTTGTTTTTTTGGTGTGTGCTTGTAAGAAGCTTATTTACTCATGAAGACCATCTAGAAAATGTAGAGACCATCTAGAAAATGAACCTTTTGTTTCTCTTCCAGTGGTTCAGTAACAATTTTCTAATGCCAATGAGTGGGTTTTCCATACAATATTCTCTTCTCCCCACTCTGTTCTTAATGTTAAGGATGATTGATAAGAAGCATGCTAGAAATAAAGACCCCAGTAGATGACACACATTCTGTTAAGGTATAAATATATAAAATTTTTTGAACATTCAGACAGGTATTAGGATGTGGGACCGGGAAATATTCAGTAGGTAAAAGTGCTTGCCACAAAGCCCAGCAACTTGACTCTGATTCTTGGGACCCACACAGTAGAAGGAAGCAACCTTCTCCAGCTAAATGTCTTCTGAATTCCAAGTATACTAACACACACACACACACACACACACACACACACACACACACACACACACACACAAGCTCTCTCTCTCTCTCTTTCTCACTAAAGTAATAAAATGCAATATTTTTTTTAAAGGTATGACATCAGGGAGAGATACATAAGATGTGATTTCTATTCCAAAATGAAAATGTGGGGCCCTTGACCACAGAGGAGGAAATGACTATCATCAATGCTATAAAACATATTTGACTTTATTATATATTTTTATACTAATTTTTTCTCAGATATATTGTTTGTAAACTAATGTCTGTTGTGTGGGTCTTCTCTTCATTGTTGCCTTGTTTCTATACTCATGCTGTTTTCATACAGGAAGCTTCCTGCAACCATGAGACACTCAGCTAACTAAGACATAAGTGTAACAGACTTACTTGCTGTTCAGTGACTCATCTGGAGACAACATACAGACATGCTTACTCACCCTAAATAAATGACACCAAGAGACAAAAAGAAAAAAAAAAAGATTCTGTTCAAGAGTCAGAATGGAATTAGTTCCTGGAGTATGGATGACTCACAGGGAGCTGCTGTAGAGAAGTCTCAATGTAACCTCTTTAACAGTTGTGACTGCAATGTCTGGCTATAGGAGATGTGAAGTGTGTCATGTGTTTGAAAGAAAACGGCTCCCAAAGGGAGTGGCAGTGTTAGGGATGTGGCCTTGCTGGAGTAGGTGTGGTGTTATTGGAGGAAAAGTGTCATTGTGGAGGTGGGCTTTGAGATCTCATATATGCTCAAGCCATACCCATTAAAACAGTCTACTTCGTGTTGCCTACATATCGACATGTAGCATCTCCTTCTCCAGGACCATGTGTGCCTGCATGCCACCATATTCCCTGCCATGATGATAATGGACTCAACATCTGAAACTGGAAGCCCACTGCCTCAATTAAATGCTTTCCTTTATAAGGATTGCCATGGTCATGGTGTCTCTTCACAGCAATAGGAGATGCATAGAGAGGCTCTTCCCAAGGCCATTGGTTTCTACCGACTCTCATGAATATCCTGAGCCTCCTCCATCCTTCCACAAGAAGATGTTAAGAGGCTTGACAACTTGAGGGTCTCTAGTGAGTCATGATAGTTGCTTATCTTTAAAACCATAATAGTGATACTCCAGCTGGAGGAAGTAACTACCCTATACCTTGCCCTGGGCTTACTTTGAGTTTCTGAATTTCCATATATCTTAGGTCTGGGAAATCATGTGCTCTCAGAGTATCCTGAACACAATGTTTAATTGAGGTGGCAGAGATGGGCAGAATACTTTGTTGCATCCTATACTCGTGCTCTATGGTCCTATTTGGGTTTCAGTGACAAAGAAAAAAAGAACACAGGGTTCTAACCTTGAGTAAAACACTGAACCAAGTGAAGGCCCTGAGAGCTTTTGTAATCACATGTGCTGTGTGTGTCCAGGAGGCTAGCTTTGTAGGACGATGAGGAGGCATAGCAGTCACAGACATTGTGGCTGACTCATGTATGCATCCTGTAGGAAGGCCTTTCTGGATGGACACCTCAAGCTGATGCTCCTGCAAACTTTCTCCTTGCCTGGTCTGTAAATAGCTCTCCCTATTCTGTTTGTTCAGACCTCCACACAGCATCCTCTTCTAGTTCAGCAGTGCCCCCCTCCAGCAGCATCCCCACCACCATAAGGAATCCTGAAAGTTCTGCTCCTTGCAGGCTACATAGTATCTCCTATTGCTCATTCAAGTGAATCAAGAAGAGTTGGGGAGTGGAGATTTACCCCACACAAGAAGGAGGATGACTGTGGGTGCTCCAATTTCAAGGTAGTGTCCCTGCTTAGAGAACATCAGAATATTTTTCTATTCAGTTTCCCAGCATATCTGTGAGATGAGCATCTCATTATTATCTAAGACAATGTTTCTGCAGTTGGGTTGAGAAAATGCCCTGCTCTTTAGTGACTGGAGATTTTCTCTTATTTTCCTTCCCTGGCTGTCCTGGAACTTGTTCTGGATCCATCTGTTACTTTATTGAGAAATATTTTGTAGGTCCTGACCTTTGTTTGTTTTTACAGAAAAGATTAATCAGGCTGAAAATGTCTCTCTCCACGGAAGAGGCAGAGCTGAGCTATGGGCCTTTCCTCTCAGCTGTCTAGGCCCCTTTCTACCTATGGACCCTCAACCCTGGATACAGGAACTTCCCTTTCCTCTGGATGCTTAATACTCACTTGGTTCACACTACCATTATCAGAAAACAGCAAAATGAATCCCACTTCGAGAATTTGCATCTTAATAGGAGACTCTTCCCAGTAAGAGCGGGAGGAGGTGGAGGGGGTTGTGGAGGGGGTTGTGGAGGGGAGACTGACATGGATAACACTCACTTTTAATATCCAGAACTTTATACAAGTTAGGTAGAAGATGCCAGACAACAGATATTCTAATACTTCTAGTAGGAAGTTTATAAAATAGAAAGAACAGTGAGTGAGGGTCTTTTACTTTAAAGTAATAGTTGGGACCTTGGTGGACTTCTTTGCCAAAAAATTTACTCACTAATGAAAACTATGGTTTCTTTTTAAACAAACAAACAAACAACAACAACAACAAAAAATGATGCACAACTCTCCCACTTCAGTTATACCAAGGAGTAAAGGGGTGGAGTGAATTTACTAGAACTGGTAGTGATGTTTGCACGGTGAGATAGTATAGAATAAATGCTATTGAACACTTCCTTTGTATTGTTTTCAATGTTAACATAAAATGCATTTAAAGAAGGCTGGAGTCAGACTTTGCAGAAACTCTGAGATTGCTTCAGTTTGACCCGTAGGTGACATACTTTGATGAATCATCACTTACCAGAGCCAAAGCCAATCAAAGCCTTTCTTCCGGCTCCCACTCATCTCTGCAATGTTCCCTGTTCCTCCTCTCTGCCTCAAAGCTTCTCTCCAGTGGCATGAATCGTGGATACATGAGGCTGTGTCTTCACTTTGTAGTTTAATCAGGGTGTCTCCTCTTTCTGATGTCTCACTCCTAAACCTTGCCTGATGAATGCCTACTCACCCTTCTGTATTCAGCTCTCATAGCATCATCTCCAAGGAAACTATCTTCCCCCATCTTCAGTCTTCAGGTGACTTAAGTGTGCCTTCTAAAATACCTAATTCTATCCCTGCCCGTAACTCATAAAACTCCCTTCAGGCTGAGTCTCATCTGTTTCACTTTACTGTGACATCCTTCAAAGCAAAGACCATCTTTCTTTTCTAATTCTCTAAGCTACTGCACCTACCATAAATGGTCATTGAACAAATGACTAAATAAGAATTAATAAATGTTTCGTTGAGCCTGATAACCTGAGAAGAGAATCCAATTTTGGTAGATGAGATGGCTTTCTTAATCTTTACAACAGGCTTTAGACTGGAATCTGGTTCCTCTGAGTTCAGTTCAATTCATTAGCTTGCTTGGGTCTTCTGAAAACAATAGCCAAAAGCCAAGGAAAAAGCCATGAAATGGAATCCATTAGACCTATGAGAACTTTCCACTTTAAGGAAATTAAAAGCTGGTTCCCTGGATTTACGTGGCAGCCCTTCAAGAATCAAACGCTGCACTTAGGATGCTCCCTCTCAGAGTTGTGCTTGGTAAATCTATTTCTCAAAGATATAAACAAGCTCATTAAGGAGTGTCAAAAACTTATCAAACATCAAATAGCTGTTCTGTAACCACATTTTGAAGTTTGGGTTATTATATTCAGATTGCATTTCCATAAAAAAAAAAAAATCTTCTGCCCTTAAAGGTATGAGGAAGTTGCCAGTTAAATCTTTAAATCTCCAAACAATCCAAAAATCTTCAGAGCCATTTTTAAATTTTCAAGCCTAGCTGGGACTAGATAGTGCATGAATCAGTATTATTACGCCCACTTATAATTATTGTTGTCATTTCCACAAAGGAGAAAATCAGATGGGGAAAGTTTGGATTTTTTTTCATAGTTATTCAAAAACAAAGTACTGTTTGAAAAACTTTCAGAGAGTTTGAGGGAGTGGGGAGTTCCTGCCCTACCCAATCTCCAGAATGATTCCTGATAACTTCATTGACAACTGACCCAATAATCTTTTCCTCCCCCCAAAAGCACCCCAGTTTTTATTTTTGTACACATTGCTCTCTCTGCATGGGCTGCAGGAGCGCAATCCTATTATCTCACTTATGGTTCATTCAAGAACGAGGAAAAAGGCATTACTATGATCAGTGAGGTCAGGTCCATGTGGGGGAATTTCTGGAGAGGAAAGCTTCCAGGAGAGGTGAGGGAAGGTACAATGGGCAGGGTGAATTATGGATGCCTTTTTGTGATGTTAGCAAGTAGAAGTGGGCAGAACTGGGGAATTGCCTTTGGAGGAGAGAGCTGAGACCCAGTGCTGATCAACACTGAAGCTGGGCCTGCTTCTAGACTTGCAGTTCTTTCAGGCAACACATTACATTATTATTTCAGTGGCCAGAGAGTCTATCACTACAGCAAAATAAAGAATCTCAGTTAATACACAATGGAATTCATGATTTTGATTGAGTTACTAACAGTGCATGTATAACTCTTAAGAAATGGATTACACTGAAGTAATTCATCTTCTATCTTTTTCTATGCATTACTTTGAAGTAATTCATCTGTTACGGGTTTTTTTGTTTGTTTGTTTTTGAGCTTAACTGATTTGGAGGGAAACCATTACTATAAAACATAAGATTCTTTGTCACTTTAGTTGCCACCTGGATAATCATATCTTTATTTATTTCATCTTAATTAATATATCCTCATAATATCCTGAGATTCTTTTTTACCCTTGCATATCAAAATTATAATTTCACTAACTAAGACATTAACATGTGTCAGTATACATAGGGACTGTGGCCCTTGTGAGAGCTCGGAGCCTTCAATTATCAAGACGATACAATTGGTTTTGTACATTCTCATGGATGGTCAGTGAAACCTTCCATTCCATTCTCATAGAATACCCCTTAACTTTACCTTGAAATCTCAGGGTTACGACACTCAGGTTCCTTCTATGTCCCCATTGGCCCCAAACATTAAAAAAAAAAGTAATGTCAGCAGGCTAAATACTTAATTCACAGTATAAAGAAACCAGAAATCAGGTGGTGGTGACACACACCTTTAATTCTAGCACTGGGGAGGCAGAGGCAGGCTAGTCTCTAAGTTCAAGGTCAGCTTGGTCTGCAGAATTCTTGGACAGTCACAGCTGCACAGAGAAACTCTGTCTCCCAACAACTGAGAAAAAAAAAAAAAAAAAAGAAGAAAGCTAGAAATACATCCACATCCGTGTACTTGTGGGCCAAAGTCCTATTTTGATGTTGTTTTGTTTTGTTTTTTATTTTCAAGACAGGATTTCTCTGTGTAGACCTAGATGTCCTAGAACTCACTTTGTAGACCAGGCTGGCCATGAATTCACAGAGAGTTTCCTGCCTCTGCCTCCAGAATGCTGGGATTAAAAGCAGGCATCACCATCGCCCAGCTTATTTAGACCTATTTTTAATAGGTGTATTTTATCAGGAAGGTGGCAAAATACACCACTTTTTATTGAAATAACTGGTTTTAAAGTCTATATAATGTAGTTTTCATTTTGATACTTATATATGACTGTGACAATAATGGTCCTAATTGTTTTTTTGTATTCTGTGAACTAAGCGTTATACTTAACTCTTGCCATGTTATCTCATTTAATTCTTGTAACAGCCTTCTGAAATAGGTCCTTGTACTTCTTTCATTTTGCAAATGAAAACACTGACTCTTAGTGAAATTAAGTAATTTTCCCAAGCTCTCCAGAGCCCATGCCCTTAATCTTTATTCTGGTCAACAGACTGTTATTAACAGTCAACAATATGATTGCATTGTTCAAAAGCCAGAGATGTCCTTAATTGCTTTAGAACTGGTCGGATCAAAAAAAAAAAAAAACTACTTTAGCCAATAAAATTATAGCTAAGGCATATTGCTAAACAATGGGGTTCACAATTCAGATGGGACAATAGAAAATACAGGCCATGCATCCCGGTAATACCTGTAAGGTTTGATGAATCTTAAAACATATGAACTGAAGAAAATGGAACACATAGATTGTGGAAGGGAAGTGCTGTCCTCATCATTGTGCTGTTGTTAACACCTACTGAATACCTTCTGAATGCTATGTGTGTTGCTTAATGAAAAATGGCTGCATTGCTAGGTTGTTTCCAATGACTCGTGAAGAGTAACCATGACTGAAGAGCTGACTTTCAAGCTGCCCTCATTTTTTAAATTCTTCTGGTTCAATCCGTTTTCCTGGGAGAGTTTTTGTTATTGTTTTGAGGTGGGCTCTTGTGTGTCCCACGCTGACCTTATTCACCATACTACCACAGATGGCCTAGAACTTCTGACCTTTCTGTTTCATTCTCACTAGTGCTGAGATTTCGGGCACACCCAGTTTATACAGCACTCACACATGCCAAGCAATCACTCTACCAACCAAGCCACACTCCCTGCTCTTTTTGAAAAGCTTAATCGATTCTAGCAGAACATGATGAAACATGTGAAATTGTATACCTCATGTTATGTTGTGTCTGAGACAAAACTCCTAACTCATTCACCACTAATTTGTGGAAAATGACTTCCTCTGGAGCCTAAGCAATCTGAACCTACCATTGTGCAATTCTATTTGACCTCTTGCGATCAGAGACTATTGTGTGTTATCAGTTTGGCACCAGCTGAATGCCCAATTTCCCATCTAAAAGTCCACTTGCCTAAGGACTTTAGCACAGACAAACTTTGTCTAAGACTACAAGACAATCAAGCTTTGTAAAGTGCTGTTGCCACCGTTCTCTCATCCCTAGCATAATTATTTTCCACGTAAATGATCATTGATGTTTGGCAGCTGGTCTTGGTCTGAACCTTATCTCCTGTGCTTATGAAGTTTTCTATGCTTTTTGCAAGCATTTGAGTTAAACAGTAGCACAGACTAAGGAATAAAGTTACTGGATTTGCTTGACTACCCCAACAGAGGAAAGTGTTTTTGTCTTGTATCAGTGTTTTCAGCCTGTGGGTCACAACCCCTTCAACAAACCTCTATCTTCAAGAAATATTTAGATTACGATTCATAAGAGTAGCAAAATCACAGTTATGAAGCAGCAACAGGAATAATTTTATGTTGAGGGTCAGCACAACATGAGGAGCTGTGTTAAAGGGTTGAGGCATTAGGAAGGTTCAGAGCCACTGTCTTCCATGTTTAAATCGTAGTCTCTGGAAAGAGGAAGTGTGTGTGCCATGTACTACACTGGAGGAAAATTTCAGAGAGATGAATTTAGACCAAGGCAAGGAATACATGACTTGTAATTGAAGACATGCATTAACACAAAGAAGTAAGGAAACATTTGTCTCTAGAATACCAGAGGTTTTGCCAGTCTTGCTTGTTAATCTGCCAGCCCACCTCCTAAATCAAAATATTAGAATAATAAGAAAACCCAATGATCTGCAGATGAATGGAATATCATATAGAAACAGCGCCTAATATGCTGATACTACAGAGACACACTGACATGTCAGGCAAACCCAGGCAAAGCTCAAGACAGCAAGAGAGAAGCCAGCTGTTTTTACCATGGTTGGTTCCACACAGGGGTGACAGAAATGACTTCTGGGGAACACGGGAAAGTGAATGATTCTGTATGATAGAAACAAGCATTTAAAATTGGTCTTGGGAACAGATGAGATGGCTCAGTGGGTCAAAGTGCTTGGCACCATGCCTGACAACAGGAGCCTGGTCCCTGTGTTGGAAGAAGAAAATTGTCTTACACTAGTTGTCCTCCGACACATCATTGTATGCCATGCCCATGGACAGATGTTCATACGCACGAACACATAAACAAGTAAATGTAATTTTTAAAATAATTTAAAGTCAGCCACTGGACTGTGTACTTCTGTCTACCCAGACACAGCTCACACCCTGCATTTAGGTTACTGGCCGCTGGCACAGCATGTTTCATAAAACACTAGATGAGCTTGGATGCTCACCGAACGCCATTGCCTTGTCTTTCTGTTCTTCCCTGTTTCACATCTTCTTCCTCTCTCTCCTAGAAGAGAGCTATGACCTCCGGACTGC
Source organism: Cricetiscus sungorus (assembly GCA_030556225.1). NCBI lineage: Eukaryota > Metazoa > Chordata > Mammalia > Rodentia > Cricetidae > Cricetiscus > Cricetiscus sungorus. The sequence goes on along the minus strand of JANBXA010000007.1, from coordinate 125,753,813 downwards.
AGAAAGTAACCAATCATAAAACTAAAGTCTAAAGGACTTGCCATGTGACATAAAGACGGGCCCCATGGTAGCTGTCTGAAGAAGTGACACGCGCCCCTGCCCATTTGCCACAGCCCAAGCATCCATGTTCCACAGCTACCAATAACACTAGTAACAGCAGCACACACCTCCACCAGACCACACATTCTATCCAAGTTTAGAACATTGATAAGAATGACAAGTTGGACTTGGTTCAAAATGATTTTTACTTTTTAAACTACCAACCCTGCTAAAGTGTCAAGGAAAATAACCTCCGATTGCATGCACATGCCTCCCTGTTCCTCCTTGATCGATCCCACCACCCCACCCCCACCTACCCCACCCCCACCCCCACCCCTGCCCAATGGAGACTTGCTGATTGATATGACCACAGATGAGATCTAAGCTCTTCCATTTGCTGTCTTGTATGCTACTTTGGGACTTTTACATAAGAACATCTGTCATCTGTGCTGGTCAGAGGTTAGGCTTTTATTTTGAGCTCATGCTACAATCACTGCACCTCCTTGAGTTTTCTGTGTGATGGGTCTGTCCATGAGCTGCCACACTTGCCAAGGAGAGAAAAGAGAAGTGTAGGCAGAAGAAAACATCATTAAGTAGACAAAAGAAAGAGAGAAAGAAAGAAAGAAAAGAAAAGAAAAGAAAAGAAAAAGAAAGAAAAGACTGTGTTGACTTGTAGGTGACTTATTGGTAGCCTTAAAACAATGGGCAAAAACCAGACATGTACCCTATTCTCTCTCTCTCTCTCTCTCTCTCTCTCTCTCTCTCTCTCTCTCTCTCTCTCTCTCTCTCTCTCTCTCATACACACACACACACACCACACACATTTAAGTACACACACACACACACCATACTGCACATACACACACCCCACACCACACGTATATACCACATGCACAAACACACATACCACACACAAGTACATGTACACAAACACACATGACAGTACACTGCATAAGGATCCCCATTCTTCCTGTCTCTCAGCTTTGCTGTAATCTCTGTCCTGATGTGATTGCTTACAACTCAAAGGATAAATTGCTAGAGGAGTGCAATCTCCTCCCCTGCCCAGGGCCATGGGAGAGAGGGAAATGATCTCTTCCCGACTGTGGAATGCAAATCTCTCTCTCTAAGTCTAATTGTGTCCTTTGCTTTGTGCCCCCGCCTTGTCTCTTCAGGTGGATAGCAGACTAGACAAAGCTGGCTTGTTTTGTTTGCAGGCAGCTGTGGAGATAGTGGCACAGCAAGCTTTGCTTCAGATCTACACTAAGGTAGCATTTTGTTATCATTTGAGACTCATTTTCCTATTGTTCCTTATTGTTGAAGCCACATCATGAACTCTGGGCAGATGTGTGGCAGGAAAGAATTTGGCACTCTGGCATCACAGGGGCAAATCCTTCTGCAATCTCTATGTGTCCTTTAAATTTTCTTATTGTTGCAAATTTCTAGTTCCAATATGTCATTTTAGGGAATATCTTTTAAATTGGTTTGTATCACTACATGATACAGTTATGTTTATTTGTCAAATATGCTTCAATATTTTTGCTAAAATGACAACACCTTGTGCCTGGAAATAAAGCCACATTACACAGGTAGCTGGTGTAATATTTTACAGGAATGACCTAACTAGATCCCACCACCTCATCAGCGTCTGGGAGTCTGCAAGTGTCTTACTTATTTTTGTGCTGTTGTAAGGACAGAGGTTTATTTTCTCACAGTCTGGAGGGCAGGAAGCTCAGAATTGGAAGGATGGTGGAATTGTCCTATGAGGACTGCTCTGGGTTTGTTGCTGCCTCCTCTGCAGTGGGGAATGCTGAGTCCTCACAGAGCTGAAGGCAGGAAGAGAAGAGGGTGGAATGCTATGTGGAGTCTCCGGCTGAGGGCTTTCATCTTATTCATGAAGGAGGAGCCCTCATGTCTTAGTAATCTCCCGAAGGCCTTACTTCTTCATATTGCCTGTGACTTTGTTCTGGAAGGGACATCATCAATCCAAGATTGTTGTGGCAGCTGTCCGTAAGGTCGGGGCTGTTTCCTACTTATTCAAGTTTCAATTACATGCTAGGATGACTCACAGAACTCAGCTTTATTATAGGAAAAGGATACAAATCTGAACCTTCTAAAGGGAAAAATGCATCAGGCAAGATCCTCCAGGATGCTGTTCTCCAAACTTCCATGACCCTTCTGGAATGTTCTCCCCTCCCAGCACATCGACAAGCCACAAAGTACACAGCACGGCCGGCCAGAAGATCTCCTCCAAACCTTGGTATCTAGAATGATTATTTGAACTAGATAACTACTCATGTGGCTTTTTTTTTTCTTAATGCCATCTTGGATTCAGGTCAATACCTTAGCTCTAATCCCTGAGATAGTCTGAATCAAAGTGGCATGTTCCAAAATCCCAGTCACAAATCACATTGCCAGAGTATTTGCTGGTGAAAGCCCCCAGGCAAACAAGGACACTTAGATTTGTCAGGGCTTTCCAGGCCTTTAGAGACCTCCCAGTAGAAAGGACAATGGCCTGAGTCTTCCTTAACTAATGTTCATTCTTACGTATATACATTCCAATCCTGATATGGAGTATACATTTAAAATATTTGCTAGACAATTTTTATTGTTAATTCTACACAGGACTTTAAGAATTACTCAATGCAACATTGGAAAATTTAAAATACAGCATAAGAATTGATGATTATCTTCTGTTCTTGCATGACGAAGACAATGTATTTGTGTTCAGAATTATGTAAAGGAAGAGTCTAAGGTGGTTGACCTTGGCAGTGAATATGCCCAAAATATTAATAAAATATAAGTAGCAGATAAAAAGTAAGGGGGGAAGATCAACCATGACATCTACAATAAAGTACGGTAAATGTTTTCAGATCCTAAAATATGAACATGTGGTCAAAACAAAACAAAAATTCCACTTGTGCAAGACCTGTCAACATCTGTTCAGGAGAAAATTGGAGATGGAGTGGATGACCTGAGTCTATAACTGCAAAATCAGCAACATGTACTCCATGGAAGCTTCCAGAGCATGACCTGAGAACACATTCTGAAACAGAACAGATTAAGTTCAGTACTCAAGGACAGGGAAGACAACAGAATCTGAGATGTCAGACTCATATGGCTTCTAGGACATTAAAGACTAAAATTCCCAAGCTGCTATTGGGACAAAGTCACATATAAGAGAATCTGCTTGAAATAGGCACCCACTTAAACCCAACTGAGGTGGGGAGAGGAAAGACAAAGTCTAGATAACATAGGAAAGGAAGGAGGTGAGAGCTAAGAGCTTGTGTATTTTGTTATTTCTGGAAAAAAAAAAAAAAACAGAAAGGGGCTCTGGAGCTAAGCTACCACATTTTGAGTCACTCCTCCATTCCAAACTTGTAAGCAACAATTTTCACTACGACTTTCGGATGCCAGTGTAGCATAAGACTGTATCTGGGCAGGGAAAGCTGTGCGAGGGTTCCGGACCTGGCATGAGCTAGGACAGTCTGAGGTTCTGCCAACAGGAGAACCCTCCGTAAATCAGCGCTGATGTGATGCCGCAGAAAACAAGATCTGATAAATAAACCGCTCGGACCCCAGACTAGACCTGACATATGAAAGCTGATACAAAATCTATAAAATTGTCCAAAATTCATTTTTTTATAAAAAGACAGGCTATGGAGAAAAGCCAGATAAAGGAGCCTGTAATTTAGCAGAAAATCATTCAATAGTAGTAAGGCGTATGAATGATAGAAGCTATGTATTATCACACTCGGATGTTAAGATGAGAATCTCAAGGATACAAAGTGAAATGTTAGCATGGTGAAAGCAACCTGAAAGTCCCAGTAAGGAAATGGGAAAGGTTTTAGGGGGGCAAAAAGCAAATGAGGATTTCTGGAACTGAAAATTATAGTATTTGAAATGTAAAAAAAAAAAAATCACTGAGTGGTCTTCAAAACCAATTTGACAATCAAGAAGAAAGTAGAAGAAACTACTATGGAATTTTTATAAGATAGACTAATTAAAAATATCCATTCTGGAGACAACATATACAGACAAATTGATAAGAGACTGAGTAAGGCCTTTGGGGACTTGAGACCAATAGCAAAGGGGCTGGTGCATAACAGAATAGGGCCTAAAGATAGATTCATACTTTAGCAATCACGTTATTTTCCTAAGTGATGTCAAAGAAATTCAATGAAGGAAAGAGTAGTCTTCAACAAACAAAAATGAAATAACTGAGTATCTGTAGGGGGAAAAGTAATCCTGATCTCTATTTCATGCTATACAAAAACATCCGAATTAGTTAATACACTGACATGAAAGAAAGAAAAGAAAACATTTCAACCTTAGGAAAGGCAAGTGTCGCTTTCAGAGGACAGAAAAAATATTAACCACAAGGCAAAATGAAACTTAATAGGTTGAGCTTAATTAAAATAAAAAGCAGCAAAAAGTTCACCATTAAATTAGTAAGTAGCCTCCTGACGCAATGGCTCATACCCATAGTCTGAGATATTCAGGAGGCGGAGGCCAGAGGAGGGCCTGAGCCTGGGAGTTTGAAGCCAGTCTACACAACAGAGTAAGAGCCTATCTCAAAAAGAGAGGAGTCGGCAGGGGAGTGGGGGGTGGGGGGTGGGGCCGGGAGAAGATATGAGTGAGGTGGGAAATGGCTTAGTAATAGAGAGCTTGCCCAAAATGCATATAGCCTGAGTTCAGTTCCCAGCACTGCAAATATGAACAAATGTATGAAAGAATTCCTCTAGACTGATAATAAAGAGACAGTCCCAATTTTGTGGGCAAATCCTTTTTAAAGATTAAATGGGCAACCTATTTGAGCAGGCACTTCTGAATGTAATTTTTGCAAAATTTTGATAAACAGTTAAATGTGCCCAATGTAATACTTTATCAGGGATATAAAAGCACAATGAAACAGTACTATATATTCATTAGTACACTAATGAGGTAGCTCTCTGAAATACAACTGAAAGAATTGTGTGTTAGTGTGTATGTTTGTCGGTGAGTGTGTGATTTGTCATAAGGAATTGGTGCATAGAGTTGTGGCCACTAAGACAGCAAACACGATAGTCCCAATGCTCTCCCAGGATGGAGCTGGAAGGGATAGAGAGGTAACAGGACAAGTTCTAGTCTGAATTCACATGTAAGGAAGATTTTATTTCCACTTAGTCTTTTACTGTACTAAGGCTTTCAGTGAGTCTGTATGCAACCCATCCAATGTTAATAAATCTATTTCATTAAATCCACTAATTCAGATTTTCATCTCGCCCATAAGTACTCTCAGAACCAAAACCACAGGTAATATTTAGCCAAGTATCTGGACATCTCATGACCTCCTCTAGTTGACGTACAAAATCAATCATCATAACCAGAATGGCTACATTGAAGAGATCATCATTCCAACTACTGGTGAGAATACCAGATAACATGAATCTTACAGGTTACATAAAACTGTATGATCATAGAGTGGCATCATGAAATAGGCCAGAGTTTTCATATTTACTTAAAAGCTATAAAAACATGTGGACAGAAAATACAAACCAGAGTATTCATGGCAGGTTTGCTCATAATAAGCAAACATTCGTTGACAGAGAATACGTTTTTAATAGATTTTTTAAATTGTGGTATACTTATTTACTGAAATGACCCAGCCATGAAAAGAAAGGAATTAAATACTTTAATATACAACAATATAAAGAACTCACCAAAACCATGCCGAATAACTTGTTAGGCACAAATGAATGTATGCTGCCTGATATAGTGACATGCGTTCTAGGATATAGAAAACGAGTTTGTGATGAAGAAACTAAGGGCACTGACTTGATCTGGAGAAGGTGAAAAACACAGACTCACATAGGTAACATTTGAAGGTGACAAATAATTTGTCCCAACCTACTAAAAAGAACGCTTACGGCATGTCATTTCACTCCATAGGAGTTTGCTCCATAACCATGAAAAAAGTGAATCTTGCACTCTTTCTATCCCACATCATAAACTATATTAAGTTTGAAAAGATCTCATTTCCAATTGTAGAAAGAAAAAATAAAGAATTTAGAATAAGACACAGGAGTGCATTGAGACAGGCAACGATTATTTCAACAGCACATAGAAAACATTAGCCAAGTTTAAAATATGAATAATGCTACTATTTTAAAATTTGAAACTTCTGTTCATCAAAAGATATCATTATGGATATAAAAAGGCAACCTACACGGTGGGGGAAGGTATTTGCAACACATACATCTGAAAGGGAACTCACGTGAAAGGCACTTTAGAATCTTGCAAGTCATTAAAAGCTATTAATGAGAGGCTTGACTGCATTACAGCATATGACCACACAATCACTACAAGTATTACATGTGTGACTCCATTAGCCCACAGGATCCAAATTAAAATGGTGATACCATGCTATGGCAATGCCATCAGAATGACTAAAATAAAGAGGCAGAAAATGCCAAGTCTTGGTAGCAATGAAATAGTTGACAAAAATGGAGTAACTGATAGAATTTCTATTTGGATAATCAGTTTTGGAAGTCTTTTCATAGGTGTGTACTCTCAGGGAATGGTCACATAATCGTTGGCTGAGCAATATCAACCCTAGGCATGTATCCAGAAAAATAAAAGCACAGTGTCACTCACGATGCATTCCACAAGAGACACGCCTGTATCATTATCTTTTCTGTGCCTGCTGTTCATAATAAAAGGCTTCAAATATGAAAGGAAAAAGTTTCAACATTCTCACAGACACATGGAGATATCTAAAAGGCAGAACTTACATGCCCAACCTTCACATGTCTAAATAAAATGTGGCATTATTACATGATGTGGCATCCATAGCAGTGAATATCAGAAATATAACATTGAATGAGGTAAGTCAGATAAAAAAGTATACAGTGGGTGAATAACTCCATTTATGGAGTGTGCAAACACAGAGGAAGTTTTTCTATGATGTTAGGAGGCTGAAGAGAGATAAACAGCTGGGAACAGAGTAGAGGCCCCAGGGAACACTAAGTTTCTGGGTACTGCTTAGGTGGGGTGTGCTTTTGAAAATTTAAGAAGCATCCCCTGGGGACCTGTACATTTCCATATATACATTCTACTTCAAGAGAGATTTTTTTTAACATAGAAAAAGAAACAGCCCAGAAAAAGGAAAATGGGTGAGAATTTCAATGACTCAAGATCAGTCAGAGAGACCTGCTAATGTGGTGATGGATGAAAGTGGGTTATTTTTATTATTTTCCTTATTATAAATATGTTTGAAAATTTCTGATACATAAGTAAAAGTAAAAGTTGGAAAGTAAGAAAGAAATGGCACATGCCTGTTGCTGATGCAGGGACATGTAAATGTGAGAATCCCAAGATGAAAGATGGGCTGGGGAATTAATGCTATTGGTGTAAATGTTTTACAACTATTTCATTCCATAAAACCTGTATGAAAATAAAATCTACATATAAAATAGCTTGGAAAAGCATATTTAAAATCCGATCATTTTAATCTCAAATGATAATAAAATCATTGATTGGTTCTATATTCCTTAAGGGAATTGGGACAAAAGGAAAGAACCTGGAGTTAAGAGGCTTGGCATGCCATAATTTCATATAAGATTTAATTCAACATTCATGGACCAAAGGGGAAAACAAGGAAAATCAATAAGGAACAATAACTCCCCTACCAAGAAGTACATTGGAAAGGAGAATTTTGAATTTGAGTGAATTTAGAAAGTTTAATAGTAATGTTGAGTCCATTTTAATTTTTTAAAAATTATTTTACCAAATCCTGTTGAAAGCATGCATGAAAAACATTTTTATGAATTCTTATTCCAAGAACACACTGGGGAATCAGAGCCAGATAATTCTGACTGGTTAAGTAAGTGTGTAACTTTCTATGGAACTTAATGAAGGGAGCAACCTCCTAGTTTCTCCCAATCCTTTTCCCAAACAAATAAGTGTTCTTTAACCATATGGAAAATCTGAATGTTTGGCTTAAAAGACCCAGATGCCCGAGACACGTCTTGCCTTGACGGTAGAGGAGTCAAATATTTGTTACCCTTACAAACCCTAGGATCCTTATAGACTGTGCTGGCCATGTGACTGGTTTTCACCAATGAGACAAAGAGGCAAAAGTCAACAGATCACATCTGGGCAAGCTTTCATCATTGGTAGAGGAGACAGACATTTCATTCTCCTTTGTTCTGTCTTGATGGAATGTAAATCCCTTCCTCCACTTTGTCTCCACTTCAGCTGGACAAAACACAACCTCTTCTTGTCCTCTTAGTGTGATTCGGCCTTCACAGCATCTGACATGGGTGTTCTCGAAAGGTTGAAGATGAATGTGTGTGTTCAGCTTGGCATGTTTGACTTTGGCCCTTTTTAGAACTGTTAAGTAAGTTAAAGCTTGATAATGACAGACACACAGGACGAAAGAGAGGGAACAGTGTTGTTGAGTTTAATAAAGCTTCAGCTCTATCCATTACGTTTTTAAATTCAGAGGTAAAAGAACATGAAGTAAATATTAAATTCAATGGACCTAGATCTGGGTATACGATTTATATTATACCCTATAATTTTAAGTATGTCAAAGTATTGCAAAATTATAATGACTATATTTCAAGGAAACTATTTTAAATGAATAAATAATGAGAATAAGACCTCTGGATTTCCACCCCATTGGGGGAGAAGATGAGTTGTAAAGAAGGGGTCTTGGAAGATAGGGAAGACAAATCCAGGCCAGACTGTAACATAGATGGTTATTAGCCTAACTAAGGGCAGGAGTGATACACTACCCATTGTAAACACATTCACATGCTTGTACACACACACATATACATGAATATAGTTATATTGAAATGAACTTTAGAATATGCATTGCTCTCACAAAATACTACAGATTGGATCTTTCTAGGGACAAGTTATTTTCTTGTTTTCATGAAACTGTTTGATAACAACTCCAGATTTTGTTAGATACCTAGACTAGACAAACTCTCAGTGAACAGTCTAGAGCTCAGAGAGACCAAATCAGAAAGGCAGCATCTCTGAAAACCCTAGTTCTTTTTAGACCAGCTTTATCTTAGTGATGAATCACATTTCAGATCTATCATGGCAACATGGTTTTTTATCATATTCATATCTATACATTTCTATATGAATAGAATGGAGTAGGATAAACTGCCCATTTACAGTAAGAGTGAATGGCAATTATTACCTTTTACTTAGAGACGTTATTATGATGTAATATGTAGTTACAACCAAATTGTCCTAAAACTAAATTTGATGGTGAGAATGTATCTGTGTACTATATGTATGTTTTGTACAATATTGAACATAGTCCCTCTCTTCAATAGCGTATACCAAATGATCCAATATCACAAATGATTTTCTAGTTGTCCAACAGCAACAGAAACACCCAGGGGACTGAATCCCTTCAGTTTCTAGCTTTATGGCTTCCTAATAAAATGTCAAATAGATTTCATCTAAATTTGTTGATAATTCTCTTGTAAATGTGAGTCCAAATTGTGCCATTTGTGTGGTGAGCATAATATCTGGAGCCAGAGCTAGCTTCCAAGCCAAGCTGTGCCTTTCAGCAGATGTGCAGCATGGGTAAGGTATTTAACCTCTGTACCTCAGCTTCCTTGTCTATATAGAATACAATTGACGCTGGTTAGTTCTTCCTTGCCCACTTCCATAAAATCCTTATGAAGAGTGACTATCATTGATTAAAATGCTGAGAATACATGCCCCATTAGCATCCAAAGCACTGAGGAATACTCCATCTTCTGTTATTGTTGTTTTAAACAATTGATTTATGTTTTCAAATTGCCCAAACTAAAACAACACATCAATTATAGCAGATCGCTAACTCTTCTTACAAAGCCTCCAGGCAAGCCCTGTTGATGAGCCATTTTACTCTGGCTTTCCCATTGATAATGAGCCTGATAAAACTGAAGGCAAGCAAATATGAAAGAATGAAAGGCTCTGCTGAAGATGGGTGGGCTGTGGGACTCATGCAAGAAGAATCACAAATAGCATCCACTTGCTACACACCCAAATTACCCTGTTTATTTTCAGACAATTTCTCGCTTTCTTAGATAAGCCATGTAATTTCATATCTATGTATATCCAGATTATTGACCATTCAAAGTAGAAATGAAGTGGTTACTCAGTTTAATTGGCAGGATTTTAAAGAAATGCATGGTGGGGGATGGAGAGGTGTAGCTCCTTGTGCTCTTCTGGAGGAAATTCCATGTGGATTGATTCCCAGCTCACAATAGTCTCTAATTCCATTTCCAGAGAGGATCTTAGACATGCATGCAAACAAAACATTCTCACATATAAAGTAGATAAAACTAATTACATGCAAAAAAATAGATACATGTAGCGATTCTCTAAAATCAATCTGTCAAAAGATTTCAGGCTTGTTGGATAACATTCAACTGAAGCTAGTTAAAAATACACACATAAACTCTGGTCTATACATTTTTATTCCACAGATCAAGGAGAAGCCCTAGGAATAATTTCTATCTATCTATAAGGGATAGATAAATGGAATTATATAGATAGAAATTATATATATGTATATAATTCCATTTATGAAATTTTATATATATATATGTATATATATATATATTTACAGGTGTACTGATTTAGCAAGTTGTGATATAACCATATGATAATATGCAATTCATATGTAAAAAGTAAAGAGACTCTCCTATGTATGGATAGGAGCCAACTTTCCAGAAGTTTTTTATTAAGTGACAAATAGTGCTTACATATTCACCAGTACTTTTAAGAAGGATGCAAATGCATACTCACTCCTATATGCATGAAATATTTCCAGAAGATTACACTAGCAGTTGATAATAATGGGTAGGCTCTAGAGAGAAGAAGTGGATACTGGGAGATAGACAGAGGACAGAACTTCCCCTGTGTAAACAATGCTTGCATCTTTTGAATTTTAGCTTAGTAAAACTTCTATGTATTCCAAAATGACTGAAGAAAATAATATTTCTATAATGGACGTGACGAATTTTTAAATAATAACTATACTGTGTGCGTCTGGTGAGGATTTTAACTGCTGTTAAAATATAAAATATATAGCACGTGATGAGGTAGCATGTAACAAGTGCATGTCTTATCTCTAAGATATTAGCAAATTTTTGTTTTATAAAGAGATGGTACCTAACAGCTAGATGTATAGCCACTAGACCATACGACCGATGCATTTCTAAAACCCTCACTGTTCTGACAGAGGATGGTGTGTCCATTTGCCAGCAAGTTTACTATCTTTTATTGGAGATGGCAAAGGCAGAGTTCACAATTTATTCAGCCAGTCAGCCTTGAATTATGTAATTCCTCATTATGTTTTGTAGTTAGAGAGGATACAAACAATTTCAAAAATATATAACTAAAGACTTTTTAAATGGTTCATACCACACCACTTCAAATTAACAAAGTTCAAAATCAAATTAAATGTGGTCACATTGCTCTTGAACTACATTTGATTAGCATCCTCAAAAAATAATCTTCACAGAAAATATTCTCCGATGTTTTGCACCTGGCTTTATTTAGAGTTGATCAAGGAACACCCACTTGAAGAATGCTTCTACATTTTTCTGTAAATCTGTTAAACATTGTGATCATCGATTTATACAAGTGGGTCCTTCAAGCCTCTTGTAGAAATCATAATTTCCCATTAAAGTTTTGTAACAGAAAATGTATTATTTTTAATGTATGCTTCTTGTCCAATGAGAACTGCTGCTGAGAACTGAGGTGGGGGTGGGGGGTGGGTTGGGAATAGTTTTTAACCATTGTATACACACTTGGTTTTTGTTTTTTATAAATTTTGGGGCTGCTCTAGCCTTCAGAAAAGAGGAAGACAAAAATCACGTTTTACAAAACTTAAATTGCATTTTTAACACAACCAAAATACTCTTGATTTGGATAAGAGTCTGTGCAATAACATAATATTTCCTAAAATCCATATCTTACAATACTGGAATCCACTTACATATTTTTGTAGGGTTTCACTGTATGAATTATATTCTAGATATTCTTGATTGCATTCATTGGCTTTTCTGAAAGAGTTACATGGTGGGATAAAGTGAACTCTCATTTTTTTATGGTCTGATTCTTAACTCCTCATGACTTGCTCTTACTGTAGCTGTGGTACTTATTCTGTCATCATTAAAATTATTGAATGTAGAATAAATAAATTCCATAGGTGTCAAACTTACTTTGTCCTACTCTCACTGTAAAATAGAGTTCTATCCCTACCTAAGGATCAGAGACCGACATCCTTCTAGGATGGTGGCATCTTCCATATATACAATTCCCTTTGAATTCTTTTTATCATGCTTCCCCTAAAGCAGCAATTATATTTTTGAAACTTGATGAGACTCTTGTTGTGTCTATTAAGGAAAACGTAAACATTTTACTTTATGGGAAGCAGAATATCTCAATCCGAGCTGTCTAGAGTTGCAGGGACAGGGAACACAAAGTCTATAAGTTAGTTTCTTGGAGGGATGCTAGAGAGGGGTAACCTGCTTCTTTCCTGTGAATCTCAGTCTCAGATGCTCTATTTCCTGGGTCAGACCATCATGCTGCACTCCATTGTCTCTGAGCATTATATGCACATAGGTGAATCACACTCTCAAAAGATTATTCTCTTGCTCCAGGTTGACTTTAGTGATGGGGCCAATGAAATTCATGGGAATTTGTTCACTGTTACATGTTTTCAGCTTGGTTTCATTGTAGTGCAATATCTCATGTCAGTGGGTCTAATATTCTTCATGAACTTGTGTAATGGTGTTAGGTGAGGATATAGATGATCAAAGCAAACCCAAATCCAGAATCTATGGAGGTTTTTCTGCCAATTGAGATTGCTACATGGCAGAAATCTGAATTCTGTGGACACAAGTAACCACCAAGTATTTTGTCTGCATTCTTGGAATTTATGCCACATCCTTGCTTAACATTGGTCTCTGTTACTGGTGGGTAGTATTTGAGGTAAATAGGCATAGTTAAATTAGCCTTGGTGAGTGAGGTCCATGTTGTTGGGTCCATGTGTATGCTCTATTCCAGCCATTGTGTATACACACTCTGTTTATATGAATGACTATTGGGCCAGCACTGAAATGGTTTTTACAGAAGCTGGTCAAACCATTCTGTTTTTGGTTGCTTGGTGCCTCTGAAGGTGTACTTCAGTGTAAATTAACACACAAAGATTTTCCCACTTGGGTGTGCTCCCATAGGCCACCCACAGGCTTCTTCCCGAAGGGCCCTTGTTACCTATTTTCTTGTATTTGCTTTCCCTATTCCCTTGACAAGAAGCTAAATAATTTTCCTTTGCTCATGAATAACTATAGCTTGCTGCTTTGGTTGACTACTCTTCCCACTCAAGTTGTGCTGGGATGCTGCTTGAAGCGCAGTTAATGTGAGGACTGTTGCTTCCAGAGAGACACCCTGAGTGGAGGCCCAGTGCAGTAGAGGTCCAGTTCTAACCTTGACCTCCGTTTTGGGTAACTGTGAGAACCACGGCTGTCTTTTTGCTTCCTTGGTCAGCAAATCATGTGAGAACCCTGAAATCGACCAAGTCCTTGATGAGGGAAAGGTGACAGTGAGCTTCATTGTACCCTCTCACTCTACATCTGCCTGATCCAAGATGTAACATTTCCATCTTATGATGGATGGCTTGCTGAGTCCATCTTTCGGTATGGCTTGTCCTCTCACAGAGGGCTTGGATGACAGCCATCAGCTGCCAGTATTCAGTACCTGAAGGAATGAATGCCCCAGCTCATACTAGAAAAGAGAGCATCAAAAGCCAGGCGTTTGTGGCACATGCCTTTAATTCCAGCACAAGGGAGACAGAGGCAAGTGGATCTCTGTGAGTTTGAGAACAGCCTGGTCTACAGTGTGAGTTCCAGAATAGGCTCTAAAACAATACAGAGAAACCCTGTCTTGAAAAACACACACACACAGAGAGAGAGAGAGAGAGAGAGAGAGAGAGAGAGAGAGAGAGAGAGAGAGAGAGAGAGAGTAGACAGAGAGAGAGAGAGAGAGAGAGAGAGAGAGAGAGAGAGAGAGAGAGAGAGAGAGAGAGAGAATATAGAGAAAGTATCCCCGATGTGCTGGTGTTAAGAATTTGGCAGTGTATTCTCTGTGGTTTTTGTTTTGGGTCTGTTTTGAAATTTTTTAACAAGGTAATTTTTAAAAGTAGCAATTACAAGAAGGTTTCTGAGGATATAAAATGAGCAGAAGATGTCCTAAGATGATCTGAAGATGTCCTAAGATGATCCGAATTGAAACCAAGAGACCTGGATTCTAGTCCAAGCTTTGCTAGTATCTTTGAATTTTATATTGACTAATCATTTCATTTTTCAGAGATACTTGTCTTATCTCCACTATGGGAAAGCTGAATAAGATCAATTTTTTTCCCAATCTGGAGTCTACTGAGAAAGTAATAAAAATTCAAGAGCTATTTCTAGTATCTTATAAAGCCTAATGAAATAATATACTTATCATTGATAAGGTTGCAAAGAGAGAGGGTGGAGGACACAGCCTTGACAATTTAGACAGGTAAGAGAGCAATTTTAGATAGTACTGCACAGTAGAAGAATCCTAGAACATCATTATGTAATGATGTTCCAAGGTCATCTGGTCAAACTCACAACCAGATGTGCAAATCCCCTCATGGCAGTTCACCTAAACTTACCTTATCCCATAGTACCATAAAAGCCTGCATCTATGTCTCTGGACAACCTGTACACATTGTGGACCTTGCCCTCAACCTTTCAGTCAAAATGGCCTTCTCTCATCTTAGAATCTTTGAACCAGTTTTTCACTTCTTCTTGAGGTGATATTTTCATTTTATTCTCACAGTTCTGACTTCTCATCCAATTCTCAATTGAAATTACAGCTTTTTAGAGAGGCATCCCACTGCATATTAAATCCACAGTAGTAATCTTGTCTTGCACCTATGTCCTTTTTAATTACTTAACAATAAACACTTTCTGTGATTTTTTTCTTATCTGTTTAATTTGCCTCCTTCTAATATGAAACTTGTAGAGATGATGTTACACTTTCTTATTGTTACTCTTACATCAGAGCTCAGAAAAAAAGTAGCCATGTAAGATGTATTCATTAAAAATCTGCTGAAGAAATGAATGGAGATCCTGAGACCTAATCTTTTAAGACAACAGCCAAACTATTCAAGATACAGTTTGTTATCATTCAAATTTGTGTCCCTGTTTTAGCTGTTAAAATCTTCTCTAAAGTCCAATTGCTGTTTTGTAAAACTAAATTCACTTACTTGGCTATAACTATTAATTCCCATTCTTTGTCAACTAGCAAGCTTCTGTTTTTAAAATGTGACATGTAAGAGGAGAATATTTATAACAAGACACATAGTAGGTACCAAATATCAAATGTGTAGGCATGTAATAAATTTAAATTTATAGTAGAAGCATTTTCTCCTGTGCTTACACACTTTCCTACTATGAACAATATGCAGATATAGTAACTTCAGGGTTACCTGTGTCCATGGTAAAGAGAGATGTGTTCATGGTAAAGAGAAAGAGAGAGCTTTTTACAATACCTTTGGGAGGATGCTCTCAATGTGTCTTCTTATCTTGGATTTTTATGCAGAGCTCAAGAGGTTTTTGAAGCCTGCTGGATAGCACATATTCTTTTCTTTTTTGATTGTTTATATTCTTGACAATTCAGTTTCTTCAAATAAAATATAATCAGTTTATATTTGTTTTTTCTGGGTTATGGTTCTTTACTAGATTCCAGAGGACACTGTAAGGTGAGTAATTACAGTGCACCATTTTCCTCAATTAAATCTAACCCATGATAAACACAAGCAACTTCAGTTCTCAAGGCTGACTTTCTCAACACCTTTCCCAACTAAAGTGTCACCAAAAGTGGACTCACTAATTCATTGTTATTCAACAAGAGGAAGATTTTTTAAAATATTTTCTGTTATTCATAGGCAAAATTATTAAGTGCTTATCATTAAGTGCTTTTATATTAGTTAAGTTTTAATTCTAATGCTGTGCTATTATTTTGATCATTTTATAGATGGAGAAGCTGCTGTACAGGGAAGTTTAAGTAACCTATATACATCTAAATGACTAGTAATTACTGAGCTTGGTGTCTAAACATAGCTGGCTAATCCTTTGCTTTCAGCTCCTGCGCTGCGTTCTCTTTGGGAAGCACTCAGAATTTTCTATCTGCTCTCATAAACAATTATTACTGTAGTCAGTTTCACAAATTAGTAAACCATGACTAATATCTTCTCCAGGAAAGAAATACCCCCTCTCTTCCCGAGATTTGTTATTACATTATTCCAAATTCTTCGATGTCCTGGTCAGAACCAAGCTGCAATCCACATTGGGCCTGAGTGCACACTAGAAAGACAATGCTCTCTTTGCTTGTATTAAAAAGTTCCTACCATAGCATTGAGTCACCTCAGTCGACTTGGCTTGTACATTGTGATCTTTAGTTGTTATTCTAGGAATGCATTTTTCATATAATTTGTAACACATTTGAACTGCTGTAGATATTGTCCAAAGTGCTGGGGAAGGTTACCTCATGTGTATATGGAAGAAGTGAGAGAGGATAAAACTGAAGAAGTAATGAGAGAAAATGCCTATAAGGTATTTCACATAGAACCTAGTATTAAGACAGGCTTGAGAGATACTAGCTCTTAACAGTGGTTGCTAACCTGCCCTGAAAGGAGATGAAGCTGAAACCTCAGGAGCCTGGAGAGTACCACCTTTCCTCCGAAGACTTGGCTTGTTCCTGTTTGACACTTTTGGAGTAATCATCCATTTTAATCATCCATTCAGTACTTTTGTACTGAGTTTAACATCAGGCTCACTGATCTATATGTAGAGCACTCACATTTTTCCTTCATTTAAATCATGCTTTGTGACTACTTCTTTCTCCCTCTCCATCTCCCCTCCTCCTCCCCCTCTCTGCTCCCACCCCCAAACACCCAACTGCCATCTTGCAGTGTTAACTCACTCCCTGGCTCCTCCACCCTGTGATATTGCCCCTCTCAGCCAGGGGACTCCATGTTCTCTCTCCCCCACCTATCACTGACACCCATTCCCTCTTAAACTTGTTTGTTCTGCCCTCTGCAGCCTGAGGATCATTGTCTTTGACGCAGTAGATAGGCAGTGTGGCAACAGAATCATCCTGCTTTGTTTTTGTCGTCTGTTATCGCCATCTGTCTCAAGCAGAGGGCCTCCCCCTTCCTGCTTGCTCTTCTTACTCATGAGTGTAACTTTTAAAATCCTTCTTTTCCCTTATTATTTTATACAAGCCTTGGCTCCAGAAGTCACACGTCTTAGATTAGTCTTAAACACTCATTAAAAATACTTTAAATTCACCCTTGATTGTCTATTTGTTATGTTTTTGCATTCCTTTAAAAAAAATTAATCATGCTTTTAAATATTTACGAACTAATATTTGAAACTGTCATCTAGGACCCAGATTTATGTTCAAGCACAATGTGTGACCATGGGGAAGTTCAAAGGAAGTCTGTTCTAAAGTGTCCTACCATCCTGTCTCTTTAAGTTCAACAAGCTGTTACGTTCCTTTTGTTTGTTTTGTCTATTCTTGCCCTTAAGTATCATCAGCTGTACCATCAGCTCTCCTCATTTCCAGATCTGTAGACTTGAACCTATACTCAAGCTGTCCTGAGATTTTCTCACCCTTGTTATCATGTGGTCCAGTCCTTATAACAAACCTGTCACATCTAACATAGTCCACATTGTATTTGATGCGGATGTTTCATGTATATCTTCCTAGCATCACAAAATTAGGTTAATTATTAAATGTGAGATAAGCAGATGGTGTGGATGTGTACCCCAACCATGGGAACAGTAGTGACTGAATGGATTCAGAACATTCCAGAAGCAGCACTGACAATACTTACTGGTGGGTTGGTTATAGATTGTGAAAGAGGAATCAGGGATTCTAAAACGTACCATTTCTTTTAAACAGGCAGATGATAAATCTGTTTATTGAGATATGAAAGAGTCTGGAATAGCCCATTCGAAAAGGGAGTTACTAATTCTGACTGGTCACATTTGTGTGAGGTCAGATTTACAAGACAGTAAAAAAGCAATGGGAGGTATTATATGGAGGTTTGGAGGTGGAAATGGAGAACTAAGCTGACCATATAAATCTGAGTTCATGCGGACCAGTTGAGATGGTCCACATGAGATCATAGTGGTGTAAGAGAACCAAAGAGTGTCCTTCATCATCAAAACACTGAGAGGTCAGGAGGTCGGGGTGGGGAGAGAAGGTAAGAGAGTATGAGGTGAAAAATGTCTGACACTCAGGAAAGCACATCACAGTGGGGAGTCAGGAAAGAGCAAAGAGCGCAAAGGAGTCAGTTGTTAGGAGCTTCAGTGAAATGATCTCAGAGAGGCAGCCACCGGCTTTATCAAGATGAGGTCATTGGTGAGATAAGGCCCACTTCATCAGGGAGGTCAGAAGGAATTCCTACTAGAGTGATTTTGAGATCCTGATGGGTGACAAAGCAGAGACAGGTATATACAGGGTTCCTTTGTTTCTGCAAGGGACAGCAGAGAGGTAAAGGTGGCTGACATATTAAGTCAAAGGGACACTGTTGCCTGTCCCCTGGTCTCTGGGTTGGCTCGATGGGTAATCTAAGGCGTGTTTCTGTTTGAATGGATTCAACAAAGTGGAATTAATGATGTTACAGAAGTAGAAAACATGATGGTAAAAGTTCCTTCAAATAGAAAGGAGGTGGTAGGTAGAGAGGATAGGCTGAGATAGCGACAATGACCCTTCTGTTGCTTGTAATCAGAAGGGAACCAATTAACGCATGTGGGCATAAAAAGACTGATGAGGTTTGGATTGGCTAATGAAGTTGTATTTATTAGTGTGGAAACAGATTAGAGAAAGGCAAGGAAGAGAATGCTGGCAATATTAAATACTCCTGTTTAGGTTTAGCATGAACATCTTCATTTACTTTTTTGGGCTGAGTTTCCAATGGCAATTTAATTTTCATACCTTCATGAAAATGTCATTCACTTGATTTATTTCATTCCCATGATGATGTTGCTTATATAGTGAGAAACCCTGTCCTTAGACTGAGCAGTCTGATCCTTCTACAAGGACAAGGGAGTCTCTGGCCCACAGAGGAAAAACTCCTTGGGCTGGACACTAATTTTGGCTGGATTTTCTTTCCTGGAACCAGATGGTCACCTGACTATTGGATGTCATGAACCAACCACAAATAAGGTGATATTTGCAGAGCAGTTAGATTTGACTTGATCAGTCCAGAAGCCTGGAATTATTCTCAGCTTTCCCCACTGTCAAACAGAAGTGAATTAACTGAGAATCTACGAAGCATGAATTTCTGTGTCAATACTTCCGGGGCACTGGAAAGTTAACACAGTCACATAGTCATTGTTTTGTATGTGTGAAACTTTGTCACAATACCATATTTGAATTGTATTTAGTTTAGATTATATTCTTTTTTTTTTTTTCTCTGACTTTTCATCTATCCCATTTTCCTCAGGATGTTGTCCAGGTTCCTTTGAAGTCAAACTAAGGGGAAGCAGTGTTAGAGATAATTTTACCTTGGGTCCAGTAGGATGATCTTATGCAATCCACAACCACTCCTGTAGGCGGTTAAGTTATGGCACATCCTTCTTGCAGGGGCAGCTTCTGGGAAGTTCTATTGTGACACAAAAGTTCAGGACCTCCCCTGCCTATCATGCAATATGAGTACAACCAGTCTTATTTAGTATTGTTTAGAAAGGACAAATGCTTGCAATCGAGCATTCTAGACGTGAACCCAAAACTGAATCTTCGGTCTTTAGAGCGATAATGTTTAGCATTCATTTAACCAAGCATTACAGCAATTTAGTTAATACAGGAGCAGAGGAGGTAAAAAAAAAAGATGGCTGTTCAAAATAGATTTCTCTTTCCATGTATCCAATACTGTGAGATATACAATGGTGGACGCTCCATACTTTTTAGATGAAAATTATATCCATAGAATTTATCAAATTATAACAAAAGCTGAAAGCTTGAACCCCCAGAGAGCAAGTGTTTCTGTGTGTGATGTCACATGCCTTATATATGCCAAATCTCAGTGATAAAATCCCAAATGTTGATAGCCAGGCCAGCATGAATCCTGAGTCATTACTCCACTCTTTATTTAGTGAGGAAACTTGCAAGATCATTGTCATATAAACGGCAAAGTCAGTTTTACTGCCAAAACATTTAAAGCAGTTGATTGATTAAAAATAGTGTGACTTTTATTTTTTTTGAGGATTTGGTAATGTTTATAGTATTTGGCAGCTTTGAGAAAATTGTAATTTATTGTGGCTTCTTTTCTCATTCAAAAGAAAAACTTTAATCTAATTTGGTATGAGTAATTTTGAGTTTCTTTCTTTAAAATGATCACACAAAACTTGGATCCAGACCTGCTTCCTACCCTCTTATCCTTGCATATCTGATGCAGGTGAAGACTCTGTATTTTCACCATGTAAATATATGTGAAATGTTTCTTCTTCCCATCTCTCCATTATCACTGAAGTGGTAACTGATTTTTGCCTCTCCATCATGAAAAAAAATATTAATTTCATGTAGCTAAGTTTGTTGCTTTTTCTACATGTTTTCAAAACTACTACCTTACTTTGAAAATTTTGAATTTCTTTTTTCAGGCTTTTCATTTTCTTCTGATATTTTTAATCTTACAATTTTTGCTAATTTTATCTTTAGAGACAGAATAATACGTACTTGTGTTCCTTTAGGTAACTAGCCAGTATTATTGCTAACATATAAGAGAAGTTTTTCAATCAAATCAAAATGTCAGCTTTATTATTTTATTTCGTCTTTAATCAGCTTTGATTTTATTATTAAATTATTAAATACTATTTTAATGAGAGTAGACTGATAGTACTTTTAAAGCCTGAAAAAGTCCATCCTTGGTAATAATTTTAGATAGAAATTAATTGCATATTCTTTCCTATAAATATTTTTAAAAAAATATTTGATCAGTTTGGAAGAAAAAAAGAAACCTCTTGGAATTTAATTAGAAGTGCAATAAATGTATGTATTAATATGAGAAACCTATCCCTATCTCTCCATGTTCCAGGTCTTGTTTTATGTCTTTCATTAAAGTGTTATCATTTTCTTCATTTAGATCTAATTCCTGTCCTTTTTTCTTTCTTTTTTTTTTGAGCCAAATTTGAAGCAAGCTTTATTAAATACTAGCCATGTCCACAGGCACTGGCCAGGTCCATACCTAAGACTCCCCAAGTATGGCCTAATTCTTGTCTTCTTAGTTTTATTTCCAGCATTTTTTTCCTTTTATTATACTTTTGATGGGATATTTTCCTATTCCAATTTCATAATGTCAATAGAAAAAAGCTTTTAACTTCATATCTGCATTGTCTAATGGACAAATTCTCTCATTAACTAAAAAAGATTTTGAGTAGTTAATCTGGTATATTCAAACTATATTATCATATAAACTGCAAGTCAAGACAGGATTGTCTCTCATTTTTTTTCATATTTGATTTGTTTCTTTTATGTTTTTGGTTTTATAATCTTCACAGTTTTTCTAATAATTGGTGATATCAGGAAACCCTTCCTTATCACTAGTATAATAAAAAATAGTTGCCAAATATAATATAATTACTAGGTTTAAGTAAAAATAAACTTTTAAAATCTTATTTAGGTGGTTCTGGGTAATGAATTACATCTTCCTGAATTTCGTATTTTAGCTATCTAACCTTCCTATTTTTGTATTAGAGATTTGGCCATTAAGAGTATGATTAACATTTAAATACATTCAAAGACTAGATCAGTTAGTGGGACTTTATGCCAAACTCTTTTCCTCTCCTCCTTGTATGACTAGCCAGAGGGTGGCCATGTGGATGTCAGGGAGAGGTCCCTCACCAGAGTCTAACGATGCTGTTACCATGACCTCAGCTTTCCAGCTTTTAGAAAATGACACACTGAGTTTGATATTTAAGCCACTGAGTCTACAGTAGAACTGACTAATGAGGTCACCCTCCCTCAGCTGAGGGTTTGTTGGTAAACTCAGTCCTACAAAACCATAAATGATGGCACAGTCATGACTATCTAGCCCAGTAGTTCTCAACCCTGTTTACCAATGACTGATGACATCTTTGCTTGTCATAAGTAGGGCAAATGGAAGTAGGGAGGGAGGAGAGATGTGTCTACTGGCAATTAACAGCAAAAGCCAGTTGTACTGTTGAAGTACCACAATGGAGAGAGAGCTCTTCATGAAAAATATGTGACCCCATGTCAGTAGTGCTCAAGTTGGGAAAGTTGACTTCACCAAACACCTGAAAACTCTCTACCAATGGGAGCATTATTGTTAGAAATATGCCCCAAAGGCTCATGTGTTGAAGACTTAATCCACAATGTGGCAGTATTGCGAGTTAGGGCTTAGGAGAAATGTATTGTGGGTACTCTGACCTCATCAATGGATTCATCCAGCCATGGATTACTGGGAAAGTTAGTGATGGACACTTACAAGGCAGTTCTAGTTGAGGAGAAGACGCCTCGGGAGCATACTTTTGGGGGTACAGCTTGCCCTGTCTTCTTCCTGCCGTTTTGCCCTGTGATCACTGCAACCTGAGCAAATTTCCTTTTCTGCCCTCCCCACTGGTCTGTTCATCACAGCCGCTCAAACAGTGGGACCGCATGATCGTAGATTACAGCCTCTGAAATGGAAAATAAACCTTTTCTTCCTTTAAGTGGATTGTTTCAGATGTTTGTTTTCTTTTTACCCCACAGAAAGCTGCTGGACACAGGAAGGATGAGGGGAAAGGGAGCTCTGAACCTAACTGCAGAAAGTCTAGCCCCTGTCTGAGGAAGTGGGCCTGGCTAGGCTGAGAAGAGCAAAGAGGTGGCTCCTGCTGCCCTGCAGCTGGGAGTGGCACCGTCAGTTCTGCTGGATTTGGAGTTGGGTCAGTAGCAGGACTTAGCACGGAAGCACATTCAGCCCAGTAGAAGCTATCCGCACTCATCAGCCTCACAGCTGGGACCACAGGTAGAACAGACTGGACATAAAAAGAAACCATTTTTCTTCATAGCTGGGAGTGGACTCCCCCATACCATCTCCTTTTCTGGCTCCTAAAACAATGGTGAGTCTTCTTTATTCCAAGTTTTCCCTTATTTGCTTAGGAATAGCTGATGGATTTTATCAAATGACTCAGGGATAATCGTTGTCCTAGTCAGTATCATTTACTTGCTCTAACGGTTATGCGTTGAATTATCTTGATAGATGCTTTCCTTTCAAAGAGAAACTCTCTCTCTCTCTCTCTCTCTCTCTCTCTCTCTCTCTCTCTCTCTGTCTCTCTCTCTCTCTCTCTCTCTCTCTCTCTCTCTCTGTGTGTGTGTGTGTGTGTGTATGTGTGTGTGTGAGTGTGTTGTATATGTGTATGTGTATTTGTGTGTTGTATATATATGTGTGTATGTGTGTGTTTCTGTGTGTATGTGCATGTGTTTATGGGTTTGTGTGCTGTGCATGTATCTCTGTTTGTATATGTGTGTATGCATGTGTTTGTGTATGTATGTATGTGTGTTTGTGTGTGTATGCATGTGTGTTTGTGTGTGTATGCATGTGTATTTGCGTGTGTATGCATATACTGCATATTATAACCAAGCCTTGAACAAATGTAGTGTTAACTACCACAGAGTTATACTTCCAGCCCGATGTTTTGGTTTGCTATCTTTCACCATGTTTTCATGAGGCAATTCTAACCTCACTTGGAAGGTCTTTATGCTTTTCTTCTAGACTAGAATTTATGGACCAAAAGCAAATATATCCTCATTTGGCATGAGAAAAAAAAATCATCTCTAACACTATTCTTGTAAATGACTGATCTTTAACCATTGTGATTTGATCCATACTTACCTTGTAGAGTCAGTTTGGGTCATTTTTGTTTTATAATAGCTTTTAAATTGGTTTTTGCCTCCTCCTGTGTATAATCTAATGGCTAAGCTGTTCAAATATGAAGTTAAATCATGCCACTAGTTTCCTTAAATCTAATGAATAACATAAAATACAATCTCTTTAACTGTGTCTAAAAGGAGCCTAATGATCTGTATTGCTCACTACAACTCATTGTTCCCTTCAGCTCTCATCTTAGATATGTGGAGAGCCTGCCCATGACTCAGATGCAAGCTATTCCCTGTGCTTCGGTCGCTTCAGGCCTTTCTTGCTTCAGAATTCAGGTTCCAAAATTTGCACTTACGAATCATGCCGACTACCTTATCCAAATAGATTTCTCCCAGCCTGATACCTCTGCTATCCAAGGTAGCAGAGATGTTTTCTTCTAGTTGTTACACAGAGGCTTCATGCAGTAGCCAGAAGCCACACTAACATATTTTTCTGTCAAGGTAAAAATCAGATTGATCACTCAGGAGAATTATGTGATGATATATTGTTTATGGCCCAATAAAGCTTGCCTGGAGATCAGGCATAGTCATAGAAGCTGGGCAGTAGTGACACACATCTTAATCCCAGGACTCAGGAGACAGGGGCAGATGGATCTCTGTGAATTCAAGGCCACCCAGGGCTACATGAGAGTAAATAAATCTAAAAGAAAATCAGAGCTCATGCCTTCAATGCCAGCACTAGAGAGGTATTTAAAATAGGAGCAGGGCATTCAGTATGCAGTCTTGGGCAATTAGTCTCCAGCCATGTTGAGGTCAGGATTGCCCCAGACCTGGGTGGAGGTAAGAGCTCTCTGGTAGCTTGGCTGCTTCGCTTCTCTGATCTTCAGCTTGAACCCCAATATGTATCTCTGGGTTTTATTGTTCATGCTATAGAATTATTTACACTTTCCAGCTTTGCCATGAGTACATGGCTTTAGAGACCAAAGAATAGAATATAATATGAAATTAATTTCCTAAAGATAATGCATTTATGCCACTGTGAACTTCTTACTTCCTTTATGCTCTGAAAACCATTGTTTTATATAATTATGTACAAATTTAAAGAATGTTTTAGAATTATAACCACATAAAGATTGGTACGCATATAAGAATGCTAACACTGAAAGAGAAAGAAAAGAAAATTATATATATAAATTTTTATCAAGGTATCAACTACTTAAAAACTGTTTAGTCTCTCCAAATGGCTTGCTGAGAAATACTATTTGGCAGGATAATTCTCAATCTGGCTTATGTTGCCTGTCATAATTTTACGAAGCCCAGCATTTTAACATTTTTGAACATTTTCCCAAAGATATTTAACGATAGCTTCATCTTTTTTTTAAAAAAAAAAAAAGTCAATAGACTACATATAAAAAAACAATAAAAGAATGCTAAAAACAATTCAATCAAGGATGAAGAAAATTCAGTGCAAGCATAGTGAAGACAAGAATCCATTTGCCATTACTAAGGGATAAGTCTTTTGAAAAAAAAAATCCCTTTCCTGGGTGTACATGGGGGTGATATCAAATGTAGTGAATGTCTGCCTCTTCCCACTGCTTGCAGAACTTTAAAATAGAAGTCGCTCTGGACATCAAATTGGCAAACACAAATGTCGAGTCCCAAATAAGTAAGTGATAGGGCAGACGGTACAGGGGCTGTTTCTGGGGGTGCACTATCAGTGAAGATAGCATTTGTTAACACCCCTACCAATGAAACATGAACACTTTCAGGTTTCCTGGGGGTGAAGGATGAAGATACTGATGCTGGAGAAGGCAACACTTTTGCTTTGAAATGATGAGATCTGCTTCTCAGTGATCATCAAAGGAGGAAGAGCTAGCTACAACAGATGCTGCCCTACTAACTCACAATCATGCTGGGGAGCTGTCAAGTTGTTCCTCCAAAAATATCAAGTAAGATGAGATAAAAGCAAATGTTTTTGCTATCAAGACAGAGACATTTGGTCAGAGCAATAAAATAGGCTCAAATGCCAGGAAAAAAAATAATAAAGAAAATGTGGAATGAGTAACTTCCAAAGTTATGGAAATAATTTGACTGTGTCTTACTACATGATAAAAATTGACAGGATTCCTAAGCACGTACAGATGGAAGCGCTTTGCTAACAGAACAGAAAGGAACAGCTCGCAGAACAGAGGCATGGTTAGAGGCCCAGAATAGCCTGGCTGTAGCCAGGAATTCTGTCTGTTTCAAAACAATTACATTGTATATAAAATGTGGATACTTGTGGCTAGTTTCCCCAAGTGGTGACTAGTTGTCTCTAAGCAATACAGATTCCCTTATAGTAAATGTTCCATATTTGAATGATGGCTGAATTAGATCTTGGCAATAATCTGTGAAGATAACATCCTATCCCTTCATTGTTAATGAACCTCTGAATAAAAGAACAAATCCTATGTATCAAGTAAAGTTATCTAAAAAGGGCATTTACAATTTTCTCCTGTTGCACAAATGAATCCTATTTTCTTTCATTAAAAATCTGATTACTAAAATTTCAAAATGTATGACTAGAAATCCACAAAAGGTGTATCATAGATTTCTTAATGCGAAATTTCACCAAATCGGAAAGAGTATGATTATGAAATGGACTAGAGAGAATGGGGGAAGCTAGGAAGGAAATAGAAAAAAGTAGGGTCTCTAGATTAACAGTGTCATGAAATGGCCTGAGATATAGGATGGCCAGCCCAGGATGAATCATGTTTCTTTAACTGGGAGCTGTGGATGATGCATAAGCTTCTCAATCAAACATTCAGTCTTGTGAAATTAGGCTAATGGAGCAGTAGAGGACATGGAGAAAGGTGGATGAAAGGCTGACCACAGCTGATGGAGTACACCTGGTCAGTAAGCATTCAGGACATCACAGGGGGTGGTATTTAAGTCATTTCATAACAGCTATTGTTTTATTGTGTGTGTATGTTTTTTTGCTGCATGTATGTGTATGCACCTTGTGTGTACCTGATGTTCACAGAGGCTAGAGGTAGGCTTCAGATTCTTGGAACTGGAGTTCGAGATGGTTGTGAGCTGCCTTGTGAGTCAAATCAAACCCAGATCTTCTGCAAGATCTACAAGTGATCTTAACCATGGAGCCATCCCTCCAGTCCAACCTGCTGCTTGCCATATGCTATCTCACATTATTCTTATGCTTGTGACTCCTTGACTTTGTATAAATTGGTATTTTCAGAAACTCAAGTATTACTAATGCCTGTCTACCATCCTCAGACTCTAAGAGATGACCTATACCTTGTAACATTAGAAGAGTCCAGATCAGTCTGTTGAAATGGCTCAGCAGGCTCTGGTACTTAACAGTGACATCTGACAACCAGAGGTAGATCCCTGGCATTTATTGGGTGGGAGAGAATCAATTCCTGATTCCAACAAGTCCTCCTCTTACCACTACACCCACCTGTACACACACACACACATACACACATGCACGCATGCACGCACGCACGCATGCACACACGCACACACAGGCACACACACACACACCACACACACACACACACACACACACACACACACACACACACACACACAAGCATTAAACAAGAAAATAAAATCTAAAACATTTAAAAACTCTTCATGGAACTCTAACATGCAGCAGAATTTAGGAGCCACTGCCTATGGCAATCACATGAGCTAAGAATAAGCACATCCATTTTTGAGTTCAGGATATTGAACCAAAGATTAATTTATTCAAGATCACATGGCTAATGATTGACTTGGGTGAAATGGTATTGATGTAGTCTCTTATGAAAATGATAGAACTGACTTACAAAGTAGCATGTAGATTTAATGCTAGTTTTTACTTCAAATTTAGTCATGTGTTTAAAGATCATAAATAGATTTATGAAATGTATTTGTCAGAATAATTTTAGATAGTATTAAAAGTAAGGTTTATTTTATGGGTTTTTTGTTAATGTGATGACATTTCTAAATGTTTCCGTGTGTATATTTTACATTTTTAATAAGAGGGGGAAAGCATAAATGTTAATTCTTTTAAAAACCAGAAATCTTGGGAATATGTGTTTATGAAGTCAAGAATGAGCACTTTTAACTAGAGTGCCTAAAGAACAGCCATATGACAATGTGGACAATGTGAGGATATATAATTCTGAGTTCTAGGGACTATTTGTCCAATCTTCCCTATACACCTATTAGCTTGAAAATTACTAAAGGCTTTACAACATTTACAAGGTAGTAAAATCTGCTAAGTCTGATGTCTCAAATCATATACTTCTGATTTTTTTTATCACCATATTATCTTAGTCTTGAGTATATCATGACTTGAACACTTTCAAAGCTTTTACTTAAGCTCTTATATATGTCTATCCTTGTATGGTGTTACCTGTGTATGTCTGCAATAGTGTTGATAAGGCTGTACTAACATTAAAAACAATGGCTAGGCTGGAGGAAATGGCTCAGTAGGTAAAGGGCCTACTGGTCAAACATAATGACCTGATCTTGCATATCTAACACCCACTTAAAAGCCAAGCATGGTGGCCCATGCTTATGCTCCAAATGTTAAGGAGGAAGCAGAGAAAAGAGGATACCCAGGCTTACTGGATAGCCAGTCTAGCCAAATAGGCAAGCTCTGGCCAGGTTCAGTAGAAGATTCAATTTCAAATAAGGTGGGGAGAGATTGAGGACAGCAACCAATACTAATCTCCAGCCTCTACAAGCTCATGCACTGCATACTCGCGCGTACGCGCACACACACACACACACACACACACACACACACACACACACACCACAGATACAGAGACATGGATAGAGACAGAAAAAGAGAGAAAAGAGAGAGATGCGCATATATATATATGTATGTACATAGAAAGAGATACAGAGAGAAACACAGAGAGAGACACACATACATTCAGAAAAAGGGAGAGACAGACAGAAAGACTCACAAACATACACACAGAGAGACAGAGAAAAAAGAAAGATATACACATACACACATAGACAGAAAAAGAAAGAGACACACATACATACAGAGAAAGGGAGAGAGAGAGAAACACATACAAACACCCAGGCATAGACACACACACACACACACACACACACACACACACACACACACACACAGAGAGAGAGAGAGAGAGAGAGAGAGAGAGAGAGAGAGAGAGAGAGAGAGAGAGAGAGAGAGTCCTATTGAAAGTTCAGATTTCTTAGGTAAGTGCTCCAGACTCTCTATAAGTCGATCCCTTCTTATTTGACTGGCTTTTTCATCTGTCCCTCTTTGTCAAACATGATTATTCTCAAATGCACCATTTATTTATCCATTTCAAGCACTTTAAATAGGTCTCTTCCTCTGCTTCAAATATCCCCCTGTATCGTTACCTCTCAGCTCAAATGCTTCACGAAAGATCACTAAAATTGGTAAAGTCCATGCAAATTCCTCTTTTGAGTTTAGCTATTATCCAGTGCTATTATCCTTACCTGAAGGTGACTTACTATTCACTAAACAATGGACACACCTGTCATGCTTACACACACAAACATGCACACACACACACACACATGAGCATACAAATGCATGTACCCATAAATAATTCTTTTTTTTAAAATTAAGATTACATATGGTCCAGGATCATACAATTGTCAAATGACACCAATCAAATATGAATCTATTATTTTCAAATAAAGGTGTGTGAATTTTGAGATCCTTTCTATTAACATTGCAATAAACTACATACTTGCATTTTAACCATTTTAAGTGTACAGTTCCATGTCATTAAATCTATTCTCACTGTTTTGCAGCCATCGGCATCATCTATTTCCAGAGCATTTTTTCATTTTTTCCAAAGCTGAAACTTGGTGCCCATTACTTGATAAGTCCTCATCTCTTCCTTTCTCTGATCCTGTGATAGTCACTATCTGTGTTTCTGAATCTGAGTCATCTAAGAATGTCACCCAAGTGCAGTCATGCAGCATTTCTCCTTTTGTGGCTGGCTTTGCAGTTCACTAGCTTAGTGACAAGGTTCTTAAACATTGAAGCATGTGTCAGATTTCCTTCCCAATAACAAATAATATTCCACCATATGTATGTACCTCATTCTGTTTATCCACAATCTGTTAGTGATCTCTTCAGTTGTCTCCACATTTTGTCCATTGTTAAGAAGACTATTATAAGCATAGGTGTATGAATATCTGCCTTGGGTTCCTTTGAGTATGTAGATAAAAGTGGAATTACTGGATCATTTAAATAATTCTATTTTAAAGAGTTTAGGGACCGTCATACTGTTTGCATAATGGCCATAGCACTTTATATGTGTCTAAGCATTCTCCTTTCATCTCTGACTCTGTCTCTTGGGTTTGGCAATGGCTATCCCAATGCGTCTGAAGTGGACCTCATGACTGTTTTGAATTTTAAACAGGAGTTACAAAGTCAATCGTATGGACTGAGGAGCTGATTCAAACCAGTGATGTGGACCTTATTGTGATGATCTGTAGCAATGCACACGCTAAGCATTGGGGTCTGGGACATAATAGGAAGTGGCTATTTGAAGCCTTATACCTTCAGTAATAGGGTTTCTGCTCAGGTCCATCCAGCAGAGTTCTGGGGGATCTTAACGCATTACACAAATACTTGTATGTTTTGAGCATTGAGTAACGAATTCAAACTCAGAACCCATTACTAATCAACATTCCCTAGGCAACTAGATTTTTGTTTAAAAGGATGCCATTACAGGTCCTCAAGTATGAATGGAGCCTTTCTCATATTGAGGCTAAGAATGGGGAGTGTCAAGAAGATACTGATATATAGCCTGTGGGAGCTGAGGGCTAAGACTCTGGTACTTTGGGCTTCTCTGTGGCAGAATGCAGAGGGCTCATGCTGAGGACTGCCTACTCTCTGTGCTTTCATTGTGGTTCTATGCTTAGATTATGTTACTGGCCAGTGCTTTTACTATTCTACTGCAGCTGCCCCCTGCTGCCCTGGGAGACAACCGGACAGCTTGAAGTTCTTTCCCCTCATAGGGAAGCACATGTGACTCTTAGCAACAGACCATGAAGAAAGCTGTGTAATATGTGTGTCCATTGAAGACCATGAGAAAGTGCCTAGCTTTTGCTCCTAGCAACACGGTATCCTATAAGCATTAGCTAGAACTCTCCGAGTCAAGGATGGGAAAATTTATGTTTTTCTTGTAAAGTGCGGAATGGTAAATATTTTAGGCTGGATCTCTCTGTTATATATCATGGTATATTCTTTATCCACTACTATAAAAGCACTTTCTTTTTAATTTTCGTAGTTCACGAGCCATGTAAATATAGGCCCATAGCTAACTCATGGGCTATAGCTGCCGAACTGATGTTTTCAACCATCTCTGTCCCACAATGTGTTATCTTGTCCTTCCCAGCAGAGTAATAGGAACTTTCCAGAAACGAAGATTCTTTGTGCCCACCCCATGTTTGAACAAAGTGTCTTATACATGGTAGGCAAGTGGGCTCACAACTAGCAACAGGGTTTTCAAATACCCCGAGTCAGATACGGGATTAACCTTTTCAGTTTCCTCCACATATATAGTGCCTGCAACTCATCCCAAAGAGGCAGCAGACTCACTGCGGCATGGCAGGATGGGAGCATACGTGATACTCTAGGCATGAGGCAAAAGGGAAAGGGGTGTGTTTCCTTTTTTATCTGTGAAAAGGGACAGGGTGGTTCTGTAAAGAGTAAGTGGCAGGGTCTGGGGAGGTGGCTTGGCAGTTAATGGCACTTACGGCTCTTTCAAAGAACCCATGTTGGGTTCCTGGTGCCCACATGCCGGTTCTAGGAAATTTGAGGGCCTCTTCTGGCCTCTAAGGGCCCCAGGCACACAGGAGGTACACAGGCAGACATACAGACAGGGAAAACACTATACCCATCAAGTAAAATTAAATGGATCTAAAGTAAAAAGAGTGACAAGGAATCCTGATAGCATCTGTATTCCCAGAAGGAACAAATATAATATGCACCAAAACCTTGTAGTAACACCAGTTTGAACTTTCGTTATTGTCATTTCGTTTAAAAAACAAAATCTCCAATTAAGGGCACTACCACTGGCTAAAATCAACTTTTCTAAGAGTGAATACAGCATGTTCCCAGTGAGCACATTTTTTTTCTACATGTCTTTGTGATATGGCCACTTTCAAGTGTTCTTAGGTTTCCAATGTAAGATGTGCAAGCAACTCCAGCAAAGGTTTGAGGGCAGAAGTGTGGCTCTAGGTTGCTACATCATGTCCACATACTAAACTTGCTTTGTTTGTTTTTATGCTTACAATGCCTTGTACTACCCCTCGGCCCCTTCATGGTGAGACCTGGCATACCAGTATTTACCTGTTCCAATTACAGTTAACTTTGTGTAGAGCAGACAGATCCGAGTATAATGTGAAGGGTCCCCAAAGAGTATCTAAACTTAAAATTTTATTATTAAAAAACTTAAATATTTCATTAGTAACATACAGGAGTGAAACACAACAGTAAAAGAAATGCCTCTGAGGTTAAGCACAGAAGCAGGGGCTGGGGTTGGGGGTGGGGAGAAGGCTCAGTGGTTAAGAGCATTGGTTACTTTTCCAGAGGACCTGGGTTCAATTCCCAGTACCCACATGGCAGCTCACAACTATCTGTAACTCAGTTCCAGGGCATATGGTACCCTCATATAGACAATAGGCAAACCACTAATGCATGTAAAAATAGCTCTTTGCTGGGTGATGGTGGTACATGCCTTTAATCCCAGAACTCAGGAGACAGAGGCAGGGGGATCTCAATGAGTTCTAGGCCAGACTCATTTATAGAACAAGTTCCATGATATTTGCAGACAAACTCATTTCTTATGGTAGCATGCTTATAATTTCCCCAGCAAACATGTTCCTTTCAAAGTGGCAAAATAATAATGAAATGTTTAATAATAAAAGAAAGAATAAAGGGATTGGAGAGATGCCTTAACTGTTAATATGGTCTGCTCTTCCAGGGGACCCAAGTTCAATTCCCAGCACCCTTATGGCAGCTTACAACTGTCTCTTAACTCCAGCTCCAGAGTCTTTAACACCCTCACACAGACATAAGTACAGGCAAAATACCAATGCACATTTAAACAGAAAATAAAGAGAGGAGGAAAAAGGAAGGAAGGAAGGAAGGAAGGAAGGAAGGAAGGAAGGAAGGACACAAGAGTTGATCTTTATTTTACAAGAGACTAAGTGGGAGATTTTCTTGCATGTTGATTGTCTGCCCTTTGGCAACTTACTCATTGGAACCTTGTTTCAATGTCTTCATCTTCATAATGGGAACAGGCATAGTAAAGATGCAGTTTCTGAAGCCAGGCAGTGGTGGCCCATGCCTTTAATTCTTTCTGGAGGAAGAGGGCAAGCAGATCTCTGAGTGCGAGGCCAGCCTGGCCTACAGAGTAAGTCCCAGGACAGCCAGCGCTACACAGAGTAACCTTGTCTCAAAAAACAAAACAACAACAATGACAACAAGAGGCACTTCCTGGGACTGAAGAGATGGCTCAGCAGTTTGGAGCACTTGTTCATGCATAGGACATGTGTTCATTTCCTAGCACCCATATCAAGTGGCTCCCTACTGCCTGTAACAGCAGAACCAGATCTACCACCCTCTGCAGATACACATATCCACAATATATATATATACATATATATATATATATATGAATGATACAGTTTCTGTACTCCGTGTCATTTGTACTCCATGTCCTTAATGCCCACATGGTTGTCTTAGCATATTGTCACTACACCTCCAGGTATTGCTTCAATGTCCTGGGCAAGGACAGAGAGGAAGAAGTAAGGGGCTCACTAGAAGAAAACACAACATCCTATGAAGCCTTTGACTTATACCTTGTTCATCATTGTGACACTTGATTGCCCTTAGCATTACTGAATCAGGAATGTGGCTGCTACTCTAGCAAAATTGGAATCTTGCTATTAGAAAAGAAGAGAGAGTGATATTAGATGGACAACCAGTTTTGCCTACCTCAAACATCATTATAGGTCATGAGGTAGACCATAGAGGGCCATCCGCTAGCATCCGCTAGCACCCTCCACCCATTACAGGAACAGCAGTTGTTTAGTTGATTTGGGGCTCAGATTCATAGAACAGATGGAGTGAACATTGATAGAAGGAGATATTGGTACAAATTGATTATAAAAAGGGATTTGTGCAAAAGGGAGGAAGAGAAGGGGGATGAGAAATTGAGGGCGGGGAGGGGGACAGAGAGGGAAGGAGGATGGGGGTTAAAAATGTAATAGAATCTGAACAAGCAAATTGAGATGGATAGGTATCAATTGACAATGGGTGTCAGGGTTTGAGTATTATATAAGAAGACTGAGAAAACCACTGTAGACTGTGAGCAGAAGAGCGAAATATTTCTATAACAAGAATATTCATATTTGTTGTCACACTGAGACTCTTAATCTCTTTCCAAGCTGAGTCAATACAGTTATCAACACTTTTCTGCTCACCACCTCCAGAGCAGCATGCCAGCGAATATGAATAGATCACTGGAGCATGATTCACCATTAATTAACAGTATTATTCTTTTTAGTGATTTATAAAAGACAAAGGAACAATTACCGTTTAACTAGAAATCTCTGTAGACATGAGCGTCCCTTGTTTTCTCTGTTGGTTTGGCTGCTGCCGTCTTCTGAAAAGATGGAGGGGCATGACTTAAACCCTAAAACAGTCAGCTAACACCATTCAGGATTGCGTCCATTAGAAAGTAACCCTGCCGTCCTGTGCATTACAGTGTCATGTCTTTATTTTGCACTGGTCAACTTGTGCATACAAGTTCTCAGATAGCATGAGCGAGAATTTCCACTACTTTCTGAAATATTTTTAGCTCATATTTAGTGCTATAGGAACATTATTACTTCAAATAAAAAGATTATCTGGAAAGTCACGAACTAGTTCTTTCTAATTCTTCAGAAAAAAAAAATTAGCTTTGCAAGATGTTGCCCTGGTCTGATATTTCAGGAGGCAACTTTTTCATGATTCTGCCTGTGTCTTGCATGGTTTCTCCTTTTGTAAACTTGTAGTTTTGGTGATACTCCATTTCCTGACCACTCCCTTTGAGACTTAAAAACACGTATTCTTTTTTTATGATAATATTTTTATTTAAATTTAAAAAAAGCTTGTTTTATATGTCAATCCCAGTTCCCCCTACCCCCCACAATTTTCTTGGATTTGCTTTTTGCTGAGGAATCACAATTATCATTCATTTTTGGAAATCTCCCACCTCCGGCTTCCTTTATTTTTTCATATTAATTTTCTATGTGAAAGTTACATTTTGTTCACACATTTTCATATTTATTGCCAACTAATTTCCATATAATGTACTGTAAAAGGGTTCATTAATTTCTCACATTTATTTGTCTACCTTATTGATCTCATACTGAAGTTTTAAAAAAATGATTAGGAGCTGGAAAAATGGTTCAGTTCTTTAGAATAAATACCTCTTGCTATTGCAGAGAAACTGGTTTTGATTGTCAGCACCTTTATGATAGCTCACAACCATCTGTAACTTTAATTCCAGGAGATCTGATGCCTTTTTCTGACTTGCATGGTACTAGACACACACATAGTACATATGCATACATGTAAATAAAGCATTTGCTCACACATGTGTGAATAAATGGGTGACTACATATGTACACACACATGGCATGGCATGCATGTAGAGATTAGAGGACAACTTGCAAGAGTTAGTTCTCTCTTCCTACCATATGTGACTATGGGATAGAACTCAGGTAGTTAGTCTTTGTTAGAAGTGCCTTTACTTACAGCCATCTGGACAACCAACACTATTTTGATGATAGATGTTATATTGAAAGCAGAATGACTAACTCACACCAACTTGTAGTATATTATAGTTGAAAGGATGAGAGCTATGTAGAATATAAGTCTAGTACTTTACGAGTTTAAAAGGGCATATAAATTCTCATTTCTTTAATGATAAAACAGCATGAAGTTATGCCCTCATCCCATGTTCCCCCTTAAACAAATACTTACCATAAATCACAATGCATGGATATCATCTTTATACGTGTATACCATTAAGCCACATGACTAAAATTATAAATAGTATTTCAATATGAATGTAACCTACTGAAGAAAATACATTTCTTTCACTGTAATATTTGTTATGAGTTGCATAAGGGTTTGGTCATCTACTGAATATGATGTTGCATAACATGCCACTGCTAATGTTGTAGGATCCATCGTAGTAAGTATACTCTAGCATGTTTACACAGAGAAGAAACCACTAAACAATACACTTCTCAGAATAAGATCCCTGTCATTAGGAATGCACAGTCATTAACAGATATTTACATTTTAAGGAATGTATAAAGTCATATCTGGCCACATCTTAATAAAAACATTCCATTTTCCTTCATGTAAATAAAAGCTATAGGAAACAAGAACCACTAATTAGACAAATAGGGGAAGAGATTGCTCAGTGCTTAAGAGCACTTGCTGTTTTTCAGAGGATAGACGGTCAGATCCCAGCACTTACATAATACATCACTATCACCTATAACTTAAATTCTAGGGGATATGATACCTTCTTCTCATCTCCAAGGGCATTGTATGTATGAGGCACACATAAACATACAAACATATACACACAAGATAAATTTCTTTTTTGGTGCTTTGAGACAGGGTTTCTCTGTGTAACAGCTCTGTCTGTCCTGGAACTCCCTCTGTAGCCACGCCTACCCAGCACAAAACTGTCTTAATGATAAAAAAATGACTTAAGAAAGATCAGATTTTTCCAGGGTTGAAACTCAGAAGGAAATCTTTAGGAGAAAGATGGACTATGTAGTTCTCTTTCTTCCTTGAAATTCATGGGTCTACTGATGTCTATCTCCAATTAATGCACAAATATGTTATCCTCTTAGCAGACCCAAAGCTGAGATCTGTTTGGTGTTAGGAAGCTGAGAAGGACTGAAACACTTAAATGCTTTTAATCAAAGAGTAGAAAAGCAAAGGAGACCCAGATGATCTGACTCAAAAAATGTTGCTGCTCCCCTAAGGTGGCAGGGAGACTCCATTTTTATGGAAGCCTATGTAAGCTGGGTAAAGCTAACTGTTATATCAGGCAAACAAAAATCTCAGATGCAATAGATGAAGATCCTTTGCTATCTCCTGGTTCTCTCTTGGTTCCTCAGCCATACGTTCCAAGACATCAGTGTTGAAATGCAGCGTGCCAGATGAGTCAGGAATCCCTCTGCATTAAAGGCTGGCGGATTATGGTGGACCATGTTACAATTGCTGTGCCAGACAGTGCTGGAAACACAAGCAGACATGGAGGATAAATGAGATCTGTGATTTCCAGCAGGATCTTCTCTAACCTGCATTGGGGTACCCGGTGCTTCATTCTCCTTACACTTTAAAACTTGGCAAGTTGCCATTCACTGAGCAATTTCTTTTTTTCTCATTCATTATGTTACCCATATCGGCCTGGAACTCATTAATCCACTGCCTCAGCTTTCAAGAATGCTCACATTGCAGGTGCTCTCCACTGAATATCTTCTGTCTTTCAATTTCTTCTGCCAATGGAGGTGCTATGATTGGCTTCCAGAAAGGTCAAGCCATCTTCTTGTTGTTTATTTAAGTTTTATGTCACCATTCTTGTTTCACCATGCTATTTATTGGACTGATGGTGATCGAGAAGCAGGAGAGAAAGAAGTTCCTCATACTCTTCTAATTGTCTTATAAGCAGCTTGTAAAGAGCTTGCATTGCCCCAGAGATATGGGTGGGAAGCTAGGCAGAGCCTGGTAGACCTTCTGCTGGTCTCCTTGTTGCTGCCTTTCTAGAACCATTCATCACCGTCTTGCAGCATTTGGCAGAGCCAGATTTCTTGGGCCTAATTGAAACAGTACACCTTAGATTTTTCTCCTGCCTTTATTTCCCTTTAGAGATTGAGGAACATTTGTTGATGGATGGAACAAACCTTGATCTAACTGTTTCAAATAATGGGTTGGAATAAAACTCTTTGCTCCAGTCACATCTGTTCTGTATCCAATGTAGTCACTCACCTGTAAATGTAATGTAAGTTGCATTATCCTCTAAGTTTCCACAAAAATAACCAAACCAAGAGAATGAAGATAGATAAAACTTCAAAGGCAAAAGAGCAAAAATCAAGACTGGATGGTTGAAAAACAGTTTTTTAATATATGTTGTGTGCAGTGTGACTATCTTGAAGCTGTGGCATGATGATTATGAGATGCAAACAGCTACTACATAGAACATACGGCATAGACAATATTTTCCTTACATATACTCATCTCTGGGAGAGGATATCATGATTCTTGTTCATTGACCACACATGCTATAAAGGAAACATCTTGGAAGGACAGAAGATTAATTGAGGTAACAAGCCACATGTACTGGCATGAATTTCTTTAGTGCATCACTCCTACATAGCACTCCCAAGGCAACTTGATGAATAATAATTTGAAATGTGTGACATAGACATGTATTGGAATTCTCCTTTTGTAGTCAGTATTTGAGCCTTAATTACTGGGCCCTTCTCAATCACTATTAAATGGATGAACCAAAGATATTAATGCGGGGTAGGGGTATGATGGTATAGGCACACATGTGCAGAGAAAGGCATCTTAAACGAGCCTGGGGAATTGATGAAGGCCAGTGGTAGCAACAAGCTCAATCTTGAGTCTGACTCTTTGGGCTTTATTTTTTCCTCTGTAATTGTTATTTGATCTTGTGCAAATTGAGTCATCTCTCTAGGCATCAATTTCATAATCTGTAACATGAGGAAAATAGAGGCACCTTTCCTAACAAGGTTTAAGTGAGATTATGTATTTGGCATAATGCCTGGAGACTGTAAATGCTCAATTTGCATTGGCTGCCACTCTTACCAAAGGGAGGACACTTGAACTCAATTTATGGAATGAATAGAGTTAGAGATTAAGGGAGTAGAAGAGGACATTCAGGGGAGGCAATGACCTGTGACAGGCAGAGAGACATGATCTCTGAGTCACAGCAAGTGGTTTAGATCTGTTCTAATATGATTTATTTTTATTAAGCCAAGTATGCCTTCCCAGTTTGCATATGAATAGCATAGAAAAGTTTATAACTTGCCTGTGCAACTCAACTGTAGCTCCCTCATTTTATTCATCTAGTTCGTCCATTGAGATTCCTGCCCTTAGTTTATTCTCAGACCACTCACCCCACCTTTAAAAAACAAAACAAAACAAAAAACTTGCAGACCTAACTGGGTGTTTCCAAAGGGTGCAAAGCCTGGTGCTTGTCCACTAGAGTTCTGAATTAAACCATGGTTGAGACATGTTCTGTGTTGGCATCCCAGCCCTCCTCCTGTGTGTTCCCTTGCTGTCCCTGCAATGATCTTGTGTCCCCACACATGGAGCATGGCAGGATCATCTTCTGTAGGGCCATCCAGAGCTAAATAAAAATGAGTTTTGTGTGCTCAGTTTAGGAATTAAATATTTTCCCTAACAGCTCTGATATGATGGTCTAGGAGATTAAATAAAGAAGAATAGACATGACCAGACTTTCATTTCCAGATGCCATCCCCTGTAATGTTTCCAGATCTGAGGCATGATGGAGCATTGGGAGGACTCTGAGATGATCCCAGGGATCCAGGGACTCCTCCCATAGTGGCAGTGGAGAAGCACAAGGGTGAGTATGAAAGGCATCACTGAAAGAAGATACTCTGCATTCTGTGAGGACCAATTAGTGTAGCAGAGTAAGAGGCAGAAGGGCCAAGGGTTTCTAGTTCAGCAGCTGAAGGAAGGATGATGCCACCACTGGAAAAAAAAGAAAAAGAAAAAAGACAAATAGTACCAAAGATT
The DNA here is from genome assembly GCA_030556225.1 of Cricetiscus sungorus. Taxonomy (NCBI): domain Eukaryota; kingdom Metazoa; phylum Chordata; class Mammalia; order Rodentia; family Cricetidae; genus Cricetiscus; species Cricetiscus sungorus. Next base: position 125,713,975 of record JANBXA010000007.1, on the reverse strand, counting down.
AAAATTCAGGATAAAAGTCATAAAGACCAGTTTGGGGTATTTTACACTGCAGTTGATTCATAGGACATTTAAATGGAGAGAGATGTCATGTCTGGAGTTTGAGATTTAGATGTTTAGATTTTTTTAACAAAAACGAAAACAGGAGAAAACAGAAGATGTTCTTTAGAAGAGGATGATTCTTGTGTTTGAAATACAAACTTTTCTCTCCATGTATTATTATTGTTGCTATTATCATCTAATAATTCTAGGTGAGCATGGTGGGCATACCTTTATTTCCATGACTGAGCAGGAGAATTTCTGTAACTTGAAGACCAGCCAGGAATATATAAGGAGACTCTGTCTTAATAACAAAGAACAAAAATGCCAGTACTTCTGTTCTAGAAATCACTGTGTGCCAGTTTTGAGGGTGCTAGAATGACGGAGGATCTGATAAGGTGACAGGCATACACTACTAGGCTGCTTTCTAACTGAACTATTCTAAGACCGGCAGCTGTCACACACTTAACCTTTTACTGCATTTATAGACATAGCTAAAACGTGTTTTCAAAAAACTGGGTTATTATAGTTGAAATCAATTTGTGCATTTATTTTGACAGAAGGAGATATCTAGTCTGTCAACTTTATGATCTATTTCATCTCATTTTCATTTATTTTATGTATGTGGTTATTCTGTTTCCATGTGTGTCTGGAATCCCCTGGGACTGGAATTAACAGAGAGCTGCAAATTGACACGTGGGTGCTGGGAATCGAACTCAGGTCCACTGGAAGAGAGGCCCGGCTCTTAACTGCTGAGCTATCTCTCCAATCCCAACTGCCATTGTTCCCCTGTAGGAAAAGCATGATGTACCTATAAACCATTAACTCAGAATGCATAGGGACTCCATTACCTCCTAATTTCTGACTTAGCAATTACTCAACTTCTTAGGCTCAAGTTCTTTTACTATCTAAAGTAGATATTAAAGTAAGATCTGTTTTACAAGGATTCAGTAAGCTTATTTATAGAATAATCACAAGTGCAAAGAAAACCTCAGTAAATATTAGCTTTCACCGTATCTATGATGATAACACTTAAAAGTGAAGCATCGCTCTTTCTGTGAAACTTTTGCTTCAATGAACTAGAATCCCAGATATCATAAACATAAAATTAATCCTTGCTTGGAATTTTTCAAAGTGTTAATTTTTAACTAATAATAAAATTTTAACATATATGCTACATTAATAGAGATAGAAACATAGAGAAAGATAGCCACAAGAGTGACTAAAGTGGATGTAAAGAATACTCAACCCATAGCAGAGAATTTGTATGTATTTAGATGTTTTTATGTTTGAGATTATAATTATATAATTTCTCCTTTCCAAGCCATCCATGTACCCACCTCCTGTCTTTTTCAAATTCACAGCTTATTTTTCTTTGTTATATTTTAAAGAGTCCAAAGCACTTCTTTAGTCTATTTTTTCTGAACATTTGAATAATCTCAATGATATTTCAAAATCCTTCCTTCAGCAGTGTTCAAATGTAGTCTCTTATGCTAAACTTTACAAAAAAAAAATAAATGGAACAATGACAACTTGCTTTGGTTAAACACAATGACATCAGTTAGGTCAGATTTTCATGTGTAGAAATGAAGATTCTTTTTCTTTGCATTAATAATTATTTCATCAACAAAATTTTACTAAACTTGAATTGTTATATAAGGTGGAGAGTATCAACGATCAGATGTTCTGACTCATTTCAAAACACAATCTTTCCATATCTATACTTACTAATAAAAGCTAGAATGTGGATCCCAAACAGCTACTGCTAAAACTAAATTTCACCGGAATGTATGTATCCACTCAGGAACTCAAAAACCATTATTTTCAGGCTGTTTCATCAACAACTAAACAGCCCTTTTTATGTCACAAACGGCTGCAGCTGCATTGTTCACAATTCTCAGAGTGATCCACATCAATGTACATTCTTCTTACAACATAAAAAAAAAAGTCTAATCCTTTTATAGACTCAACAATGAAGCCCAGTGAGGTGAAGTGATTTCCTCAAAATCGTGTTAATAAAGCTGGTCTAAAACACACATCCAAATAAGCTGGTTAGCCCCCCGTGTTGTTAGATCACCATGCTCATAGCAGCATTGCTCATAATAACAAACCCTGAAAACAGCTGTGGCAGTACAAGAGGTTTCTAATTATGTTAGGAGGCATTGGTAAAAAGGAAAAGTTAAGATGGTTCAGATGAAAAGGTGTTTGCTTCTTCCTTCAGCGGCTCCCATTTGTGTAGTTCTGAGCTAGATACAGAAAAGTATCTAATTATATCGCTTCTATGTCTCCCTAAAACTCATTTATAGTTCACAAAGCATACAAATGCCCGATTGAAAAAAATTACAGCATAACCCAGTAAGAAATTAGAAATTAAGAAACCCTTCAGTCGACCTGGTAGTGTAGTTCTATAATCCATCCTACTCAGGAGGCTGAGGTAGGATGGGTGGTAAAAAGGCCATTAGTGACAGTCTATCTCAACGTAAAGTAGGTATAAAAAGGCTGGGTGGGTGGAGAGTTCAGCTGAGTGTTAAGAGTGTTTGCCTAGTCTGAGTGGAATCCTAGGTTCAATTCCCAGTATAGCAAAAAACAATGAAAACCTTTTAGACTTTCTGTGTGGAAAATTCATAAATTAAATCATGGAGCAGCAAAAGACTAAAAATATAACAAGGTTGAGCATTAAGAAAGGAAGAAAAAGGATAATTAAAAAAATCAATTTAAATTTTTGTTTACTATTTTGATTTCTTTGCTCATAATTCTTAATGTATTTTTCAAAGTAGTTAGAATTGAATCTTCATTTGTCATATGTGATAGCAAGTAAGACTTTCATAAAATCAAAGGTCATATATTTATAGATGTGATTTGGATGATTTTCTGTATTTTTTATTTCAGATTTTTAGTCTGGAAAAAGTATCAAGTAATGTTAATGTAACTTCTCCAAAAAGTACAAAAACATTCTAAAACTGAAGTAAAACTTCATTTGTATCTATTTAAATTTTTTTTATTTATTTAATGTGTGTGTAAGCTCCAAAACAGCATCAAAATAGAAAGTCAAACTACAGATAGCAGCATCCCTCAGCCAGCGCTGGTTTAGCCATGTTCCTGTTCAGACCTTTGAGAATTTCCCTTCAGTTCTTACCAGCTCTGTCATGTGTTTAACAAGCTGTCCAAATACCTGATCCAAAACTTGTAGATGCTTGTTAAAGGAACATTAATCAGTTTCCTTACGCCCCCACATAGTCCTAAATAGAAACACTTATAAATCTAGCTAATGTAAAAGTATGATGCAGTTTGAAAAACAGGTATCAGAGAGATAATAACCTGATTAAGGAAGGGAAAATGCTGTAATATTTCATCTTGTATTATAGAGTGCTGAAACACACTACCTAAATCTAAATCTAATGTGATGATAGAATAACCGAAACCTAAACTGATATATTGTTTATGATTTATTAAAGTCACTGAAGATCAGAGAGGCAAGGGAGTCAAGCCAGTAGATCTTACCTCTACCCAGCTGAAATAGCAATCCTGTCTCCATGAATCCTCAGTTCCTGTTTCCTCCTCCTTTTATTCCTTTCTCTACCCAGCCATATCACTCCTGTCTCCACCTCCTTGGTGCTGGAATTAAAGGTGTGTGATCCCAAGTGCTGAGTTCACCTTTGTGTGAGCTGATTCTTTTATGACTGGTTCAATTTCATGTAGACAGTGTGGCCTTGAAGTAACAGAGATCCATCTACCTCTTAATTCTGAATCCTGGGATTAAAGTTGTACACCATCATCACCTAGTTTTTATAGCTAACTAGTATGGCTACTTAGTTATTTTGATCTCCAGTGGCTTTAATAAATCATAAATAATATATCACCACACAAAACAAACAAAACAGAATGAAAATAATTTATCTCTAGTCCTAAGTAGTATGCCTTCTTGGATGCTGGGAACTTTTACTTTTTGAAAAGGTGAAATTAAATTGTTTTTGGTAATTTAATTCAATGGTAAAGGTAAAATGCTTGCAGGCAATTTCCCACCCCAGACCTGAGTTCAGTTCCCCAAATTAAAAAAAAAAGTAATTGTCTTTAACCAAATCTAAATATGATAATGAACCCTTTTTCTCAGGAAGATGACAACAGCTGCAAACATTGGGCAAGGACCAACATATGAACACATAGTTCAAAAAGAAGATAAAAGAATGACCAATAACTTCATGGTAAAATACTGAACAGTACTAATAATCAGGAAAATACATATTAAAGTATGATGAAAGTTGTTAATGGAAATAGAAAAATAAAATGATAAAGATACATAGAAAGTACTTTGGCAACCTCATATGAATGCCCTTAAATTTCGTTCCCTAGGTTTCTACCAAAGTAAAATGAAAATGTCTGTCTACAAGACATTTTCACATACATTTACACATACATTTACACATACAAGCATACGGGAGTATTGTTTGTCTCAAAAAAAAAAAAAAAAAAAGGAAAGAAATTGTGGTATATCCTTTCAATATACTACTATTCAACAATATTATTGCAAATATTGATAACAATGTGAAAAATATTCTGTCAAATAATCCAGACCCAAAGAAATTTTAAATAATGTATTCCATTTATTATAACACATTCTAGTAAATGAAATAAATGTATTAACTATACATCTAAGTTTTCTACTACTGGGAGTGGGGTAAAAGAGAATAAACGGGAAAGCCACAAGAAGGCCTTTGAGAATTGATAGAAGTGTCAAGTGTCTTGGTAAGGGTAGAGATCAAAGGACTGCAATACATTGTGAATATTCACTGAATTGCATATTTTTAGTATGGGTCAATTCACTGTGTACCATCCTCAGTCAAACTGTTTTTGAAAGTGAATAAGAAGTTATTTTTATCTCAAGATGGCCTGATAATACTGATAATAAACATACATTTGAACTGTGTAATACTTATTTTGGCTGAAAAAAATGGCTGCAAGGAGTAGGAATTGAAAACACAAGGATAGATTAATATACACAACTCCATCCTTACAAAATATGTGTGATAGCCAGGTTTGCTTCTAGCCTGTAATTAAATCTCAACAGAAACATTGTAAGTCATTGCCTTCTGTGTTTTGCCTTTGAACCATCTACTTCATGTGAACAAATGGATTTCCCTCTTTATTACATTATTGCTTTATGAGATTTTAATGCATTCACATTCTTTGCATGGATTCTATGGACCTTCCAAAGCTGTCTATGTGCCAGATGGGAAAGAAATAGAAAATTTTCACTAGTCCAGTTTTCAGGGGGAGGGAGAACTCCTCCCTATACATGAAAAAAGAAAATCAAGATGTTCTTTAGAATCCCCTTTTCTGTAGTTTCAGTAAGAGGGGTTAAGAACAGTCTTAAAGCTCTCCTGCTGATAGCCGGAGAGAGGCAGAGCCTGCCAGCATAAGGATAGACTCCTGGCTGAGAGCTGAGTCTTTCTCAGGAGAAAACTGACAATGAAGTGCACAACTTGTCCCCAGATTGCACCAGAGATTATCCCAGCTGGGGTTCTGAAAAGGACTGTGGCAGAATATGGCCAAAGCGAAGCCTGCTTGGGGCACAGATCTTAGACACCATGGCCCTATGCAGTTGGTCATGGCCAGATAACTAGGGAGCAAATGCATTTCAGGTTGATGGAGCCTCACAGGAGCCTCTTAGGAGGAAAATCTTTTTAAGGATTTAAAGGGAAATTGTTGATATTTAAAGCATAGATGAAACTTTTGCAAATTTTAGGCTACATTTTTAGCAAGGAAAATGAAAGCTCTGGAATATAGGTATTTTTATTAGAGTTTTTCCATTTAGTTTGTTTTCCTTTCCTTGATAACCATGGTACCATCTCAAATCCAAGTGTGATCCACTAGTTCAGCATGTCCCTTTCAAAAGTAACCTTGTTTCCCAGATAGGGTTTGGTTGCTCCTGTGATAAAAGGTGGAGAAAGGACTCAACTAGTGGCTAAAGGGGCTGATAAGGGATCTGGGAAACTGGCTTAAACCAGAACTACTGCTTGTAGGAAGCATGCCATCTAGGAAGAATTTATATATATATATATATATATATATATATATATATATATATATATATATATATAGAGAGAGAGAGAGAGAGAGAGAGAGAGAGAATGGCAAGGTTAATGTACTATAGAATTGCTATTGCTACAAGGATGAAGCAAAAACAAAAGATACAAAAATAATAAAACAGTGCATAGTTAAAAAAAAAACCACTTTTTACATTGAGACTTGGGTACACTAGCACGTTTGATGTTTCTTTTACCAATGAGCATACTTCAGAGCAGTGTGTTTACCTCACAATTAGGGACTTAGTGTCCTGTCCCACCATTCCATGCACTCTTCTTGGTGGTACCCTTGTTTGAAGGGGCAGGATGGAGAAGGGAGTGGAAATGAAAGGAGGAAGCGGTAAAGTACATAAGCAAACTACTTTTAAAGGAGTATCTGCTAGGAGTTGCCCCATAATTGTCTCTCAGCATAGAACATTGGTCAGACTTGTCATGAGACTTCATCTTAAAAGAAAAGGAAATATTCAGGGCACGCCTCAACATGGGTTGCTCTTCTTATGAGAAGAGGGAAGAAACAGATAAAATAGTATCTATAAGAATTCTTCACTGCTGTTCGTTCATGCTATTGTTCTGTTACTTAGATAGAACCCACTTGTCTCTCCACCTCTAGGCTTTGTGACTGGAATCTGTGTATCTATAAAGCTGTGTTGCTTTTAAATGTCTTCCCTTTCTTTTTAACATGTTGTGTTCAGGGTAAATGCAATGCTACCCTTTTCTTATGTTCACACCTAACCTTGGGGTGATATTTATAAGTCATTCTGTGCTTTTATCAGCTTGTCTTTATTATGGACTGAATTGTATCATCTCCTCCTACTTTATATGTTCTCTAAAATGTGACTGGCCTGGGAGAGAAGGTAATGAAAGAAGTAATTCAGTTAAAATGAGGTCATGATTAGTGCCCTAATTTACTACGATTGGAGTCCTTTCAGGAATATGTTATTAGAACATGAACCCACCGAGAAACCGCATGAAGTCAAGGGTGCATAATGGGCATCTATAAACCCGAGAGATATTGCTAAAGAAGACAACTCTGTCATTCTTTGACCTCTGTTACAGCAGGTCTCCCCGCCGGCCTCCCGGTCCTGCCGCCACGTGGGCCCACAGCCGCGCCAGCCCCAAATAACACTCAGAGACTCTGTATTTGGTACAATCCTGTTGGCCAGTTACCATTACTGTTTATGGGCTAGCTCTGTCTTAATTATTAACCCATTTCTACTTATCTAAGTATTTCCACGTGGTCGTCTTATCGGGGAGCCGCGCGGCAGGCTTCCCGCTTCTTCCCGGGCTACATCTCGACTCCACCCTACTACTTCCTCTTTCCTCCTTCTGGGCGCCTAGCCCCGCCTATCTTGTTTCCTATTGGCCACAGGGCTTTATTAACCAGTATGAGAAACATATATACAGAATAACATCTCCCATCAGACCTCCAGAATCCAGTATCCTGACTTGTGAGAAAAATTTCTGCTATTAAAGCCTGTCAGTGTAGTGTTTTGTTAAGACAACCCTAACTGTTAGTGATAAGTAATCTGTTAGCTTGCCGGATGCCATTAGGGTCTCTGATAGATAGCTCTAGACAGAGGGTAAGGATGATTACACCATATAAAGACGTGTCACTGTGATTGGCTTAATAAAAAGCCAAATGGCCAATAACTAGGCAGGGAGAATAGGTGAGGCTTCCAGACAAAGAGAGGAACTGGCACAGAGGAGACACCAGGAGATGCAGGATAAGTTGAAGGTACAGAACAAAAGAAAGGTTAAAAAGTCATGTGGTAAAATGTAGATTAATAATAGCAGGTTAATTTAAGTTATAAGAGCTAGTGGGACAAGCCTGGGTTAAGTCTGAACTCTTAGAATTAACAAGTCTTTGGCCCAAAGAAACATTCTTTTACATATGACATCCAACATGGGGGCACGTATTTCTACATAGGACCTGAGAAATCTTTAACAACAAAGTTCCGAACACACAAACAAGGAGCTAGGCCTGGCTTCCTATCCTGCATTCTCTCAGACAGGGACCATAGTGTACAGAGACATAGCTCCTGGCTTCTGCCTATGGGCTGGAGCCAGCTGCCAGTGCCAGCACCATGCGCTGAGACAAGTCAAGGAGGCAGCTGACATGGCAGTTAAGATTTATCTCACTTGGTTAGAGAACATTGCAGGTGCTTAGTAAAGCCAGGTCAAGACACAGAAAATCTTTAAAAAGGTATAGTATGTTTTAAAATATGCTTAAATGCTGAAGAAAGAAAATAAATAGGTGTAGTCAGTCATATAAAAATACTTTAAAAATAATAAAGTCTTTAAAGAAAGTAAAGTATATTTAAAAAGTAAGCCATGTAAAGGTGGGAAATACACAGAGTATCTGAATCCTGTGTTAATAAAGATATATATGTTACCTTTAAAAGTATGTGTTTTCAGAAAATAATGATCAGACGCCAATAAAGACAAGAAAAATAGCCCAGTTGATCCAGACTCTCACAATGCCTCTGGTGCAATTTCCTCAAAATTCTGTACCCAGAGCAGTTTCAAAGCTGCTAGCTGAGATGGGCCAGCCTCACAGACTACTCCAGCCAAGACTTCAGATGAGCTTTAAACTTTCTTGTCACACAGAGACTAAACCAAAAATACTACAACTAGCTCTCCCAACACTTGACCAGTTTCCTTAGGGTCCCCTAAAGGAGTTGTTGCCTCCCGGACAACAGGAAGCAGTCTAGAGAACATGATGCCCAGATTCTCAAGAGGTGGGTGGGTGGTTTTTGATTGGTGGGTTATGTATATTTGTCATTATTTAGCGGGGTCGGTTGCAAATTGTTACTGTATCAAAAAACCACAACAAAACATGACACAAACAAACAAAGATGTATCACTGTGATTGGTTCAATAAAAAGCTGAACGGCCAATAACTAGGCAGGGAGAATACATGGAGCTTCCAGGCAAAGAGAGAAACTGGGGATGAAGCTTGGCACAGAGGTGACACCAGGAGATGCACAACAAGTTGGAGGTACAGAAAGAAAGGTAAAAAAGTCACATGGTAAAATGTAGATTAATAAAAACAGATTAACTTAAATTATAAGAGCTAGTGGGACGAGCCTAAGCTAAGGCCAAGTTTTTATAATTAATCTCTGGGTCACTATTTGTGAACTGGCAGCTGAAAGAAAAATCCATCTACCTAAGGAGGTGGGGGTTTAAATTCAGAGCATGTTTACCAATGTGTGAGTACTGGGGAACTGAAATAATAGTGTATTAATCCAGAGAGCAGCAGAGGGAAAGGCCCTTCAGTAGAATGATTAGCTAAGTGCCTCCTTAATGTCCTGGCCTTACTCTCTCTTCTTTTACAATAAAGTCTGTGCCAGTGCACCTATACATGGGAAGATATGCAATGGTGTACCTGTGGACATCAGGAAGGAAGTAGAGGGGAGTGACATTATAGAGAGATAAGCTGGTACCTACAGGGAGACTGAGCTTCAGTTCCTCTGCATCTCCCCTCATCTGTTTTCCCTACCCCATGTGCCCATATGGAGTTTGGAGTTTGTACCATAGCAACTAGCACAGCACACATAGCAGAGTACCAGTAATAATAGGGATGTAGCCCCGTATTTTTTAGACTCTGTAATTCTAAACAGTATCAACATTTCTTCTAGATTTTGTCTTCTTCCTCTTCTTAGAGAACCTTACCTGTACCTTAATCAAATGTCCCCTCGATGACTCCTCTGTCCTCTTCTCAGTTTGTTTCCATCCTTAAGATTGTGGACACTTGCTATTGTCCTTTCAGCTTCCTTAAAGGGCTACAACCTCTATCCTACCTTACCCCTTTCTGACAGGTAAGCATCACAGCTTCTGAAGTCTACAATACAATAAACTTCCACGATTATATATTCCTTTCTGAAACACAACTGCCAAATATAGAGGTGTGGATTTTTGAAGAGTTGCTAACAAGTTGTAATGTTTTGATTAAACGACTAACTTAAAATATTTTTATAGAATTACTCATACTTCTGCTCGGTGCTCTCTGGTTTGCTTTCAGCAGGCAGAACTCCCACTAAACATTAGGCTGGGCATTTGATCCCCTTATCCAAGCATTCCCCAGTGCTTCCCCCTATGTAGCTGGATGCTTAGAAACTGTTGAAGTTTTGGTGTTCTAGAAAAGCAATGCGGTGAGTCTGGGGTCTCTGAGTCAATCAGAGACACAAGCATTTCATGCAGCTTTATTATTTTGAATTTAAAACTTAATTTCAAAATATGCATGTTTAACCTGATTAAAAATTCTTTGTCATGCAATTTTAAATATCTTTTCTGAATGATTCACATCAAAATTTCTTCTTCCACCAGTCTTTGGCACAAATTAGTGTTCATTAAGTATTATTTTTCTGGGTGAAGAATGATATAACACTTAACAAGAAGTCTGTAATTACCATGTCACACATTTGAAGCTACAAATAGGGCAATCCTATAAAGCATATTCAAACTGTCTGTAGCTTATTTTATAATTTCAGAGTAAGGCAAAGGTTGTAGTGCCAAACAAGAGTACTGAACAAAATGCACTAATCATCTCGGAAAATAATTTATTTTTGTGATCTTTGTGAAACTAGTACTCAGAGTTCCTCATGATTCCATCTCAGTGAATCTCCAGAGTTTCTAATTAATCATCACTCAGAGGAGAGGAGAAAAAACAAAGTAAATACAGATTGTATTAAATTTGAATTTTTCATTATTCTTTCAGGGTCATTTATATCTCAAACACTACAGGACTTACATATATGTCAAGAGCCTTTGAAAATGTTAGAGATCTGAAACTACCATGAATAGTTGCAGTTTCAACTCAACTACTAGATCTTTATAGAAACCTACTACAAGGCTACTTGTAAACAACCCTTGGTTGTATATATTTAATATGGCAGATTATCTATTATATGGGACAAAATTATCCAAAATTAGGTTCTAATTAGTGAAGCAGGCCTTAAAACATGATTCTAATCTTTTATGGACAACATTAGTCATTGAAGCTTCAAACAGTGCTCAGAGCATGGTCTATCACCCCAAGGCAAATGTGTGTGTGTGTGTGTGTGTGTGTGTGTGTGTGTGTGTGTGTGCGTGCTCCTTGCCCCTCCAAATAAAACTGATAATATACTAAAAAATAGTTTTAGAAAAATATTACATGAACACAAAACTCTATTAAAACAAAGCAAAACTAAAAGGTATCAAAAACATACAAAAATAAAAAATAAACATACTTTAAATCAGTAATTTGTTTTTTGTGTGTCATGGCTATTACTCAGAGCTCAAAAATACTTGTAAGTATGAGAACCTGAAGTCATAGTCTGCAACTGTTAGCATAACTTAAAAAAATAATCTAAAAGAAGGCTTAAGTAGTATTCATATATTTAATAAGCAAATGGTCCATCCCAGACCTGGGAAGTGTTTCTTTCAGACTTTATTCCAGGTTTGTTGAGGAAGAGGAAGCCAACTCAAGAACTTGTCAGTTAAATAATTTAGTTCAATTAAATAATTTAGCTCAATTAAAATCACCTTTTCTGACCACTGATAATTGATTCAACTAGAGCGGTTTTCAGTATGGAATACTTACATTAATTGATGACTATGAGTCAATTGATAACAATTCATGTTCATCATCTTAAAAAAAAAAATCTACTTAAGAGTTCACAAACTGCTTAACCCCTAGTGGACCTTTTACTATCTTTACTTAGAGTCAATATTCCATTTTTCTCTTTTATTAAGGTGTCAGCTAAATATATCTACTGAGTATTTTGAGTCTATTCTTGTTTTCATCTTTTAAGGTCAATGGAGCTTAGAGCTTCAGTCAGAGCTTGAGATCAGAGATCTTTGATCTGTGATACAAACTTGATTTCCTTCCATTCCAGAAGTCCTTGAATGCTTTTATATTTTACATTTATTTGTGTGTGTGCGTGTGTGTGTCTGTGTGTGTATGTGTGTGTGTGTGTAAGAGAGAGAAAGAGAGAGAGGAGAGAGGAGAGAGATAGAGAGAGAGAGAGGGAGAGAGAGAGAGAGAGAGAGAGAGGGAGAGAGAGAGAGAGAGAGAGAGAGAGAGAGAGAGAGAGAGAGAGAGAGAGAGAGAGAGAGAGAGAGAGAGAGAGGGGCAGTGGAAGGGGCAGAGTACATGAGTGGAACAGCCTGTGTGGCAATCTAAGGGCAATTTGTGGTAGTTGGTTCTTTTTGCTATCATGCGGGGTCTGGGATCAAACTTAAAGTCATCAGCATTCGACCCTAAGTGTTTTTACCTACTGGGCCATTTTCCTGGCGTACTTTTGAGTCTTACAAGTGATTAGAGAGTTTATTTGACTTTTGCAATGTGGTTAGAGTACCGGTGTCTCCCAAGTTCTCCTGGTACCTCACAAGGTTATGTGGTATTTATCACCTTTCCATATACCAAGAGGGCAATAGGAAAAATTTCTTTGAAGTATTCTAGAGTGCACTTTGAGTCCTCCAAAATGTTTTCTTTTATTTCTGTGGATACTGAGGATTTTAAAGTGCTAGAATTTATTTCTTTCAACAGCAAATCAACATCATCTACTTGATGGCATACTTACATCTTTGAAAAATTTGCCTGGGTTAATTTTCTTATTCTTTCTCAGAACTGAGTAAAAACAATGAAAAAAAAAAAACGGGCTAATCAAATTGGTAATATATTAACATTTTGGCTAATTTGGGGATGTGGGGAGTAGGTAAAATTGACAGTCATTAATCACAATGTTGACAAATACAAACATCTATATACACATACTATTAAAAGAGAAAAGGAATAGCATCCTTCAGTAAAAATCTTGGAGCATTCTAATGCCATGTGTATATTGCCCAGTTACTTTCCATCACCACATGTGGTTACTGAGAACTTAAAATGTAGCTGTATGAATTTTTCATGAAATTAATTTAGAATTAAATTTTAATAGCACATGGCTAGTGGCAAATAGCTTGGAGAGTATGGGACACTGCTGTCACCCTAGAAATCTCACCTTCTCTGTTAGTAAATTCCACTCTGTTGCCACTGCCAGCACAGGGAAACACCAGTTTTCCTTGTATTTGGATTTCATGTAAGTGGATGTGCACATTTGCCCTCAGCTGCTTTTGTTGAACATAATGAATCTGAGATGCATTCACGTTGTTTCATATGTCAATAGTCTTTTCAACAGTGTGAGACTGTATCACAGTTTGTTTATGCATCCTGTAGCTGATAGACATCTGACGATTTGATTGTTTCCAGATATTTGGGTTTAATGGTGCAAATACTGTACTTGATGTTCTGAATTAATTGAAGAGCTGTATGCATATATACATTTTACTTTGGTCTTGAGCAACAACAGTTGCCAATTCATGATTTTATTATCATCTTTATGCACTGGGGTGAAAGTCTAATTTCAAGATATACTTATATAAGAATAGACAGACTTCAGGATGGCTGAATAATCTGCTATTTGTAGTACTTAACGAAAACACAGTTAGAAAAATGAATTGACCCAAAAACAGTTACTTACTGCACCGTTTGCTAAATTGAAGCACGCTTTCTCTGGGGTGCTCCAGAGGATAGTTAGACACGATTCCCAGCCTTGGAGCTGGAGAAGGTCTACAAGCCACTGTGCAGTGTGTGAGTCTCTTAGACCTCTCACTCCCTTGTCATTGTTGGTAATTATCACATATCCCCAGAATTCCAGATCCAGAAAAGCCACCCAGTCAGGTAGACTCACTGACAGTTTGAACACTGTACACACTTAACCAACACTAGCAGGAAGGAAACCTTCATTGCACAGACGGGAACAAGATCCTATTGTGTGTCTCCGCTGAAGAGAACAGCCAGTCAAAGGAAGATTTTAAAAGAGGTGTGATTTCTGCTTTAGAAAGAATTTGATACTGATTTAATGGTAAGCTGCAACAGCAGCACACATTTTCAAAATTTCCTATACATTTTTTTTTTTTTTGGAAGTGACACCATGGCATAACAGTATTTTATATTTGCATACACATTTTTCTTTTTTTAAGCATTAATATTGGAGTTTTTTAGTAGTTCTTGAATATGCAGTAAGTGTCTAAAGGAAGAAATATCCTAACAAATGATGTTGAAAAGGAAGTTTACCTTTAAGGATATCCTATAGCAATTTGTATAGACAGAGCTGCCTTTTTCAAGTGTTTTTGACACAACTGTATTCAGCCAGGTCTCTCCTAATCGCTACAGACCTAGAGTGGAAACAAAGTTTAAAGGAAACTATGATTGAAATTCATAGAAAAACTAATTGTGACTTGTGCAGACAGAACTATATCTGAACTATATTCCTTATTTTTGGAATTCAGCAAAAAAAAAAAAAAAAGTATTAATAGTTTATTGAATTGCCAAGGAATGTAAGATACCTTTCTTGAGCTCAGATTATATTTTTCATTATAATAACAATAGTTGTGAATCCTCTGCTGGGTCTTTCCAAAGACTCCCTTACAAGTTATTTCTGAAATATATGTATGATATATGTAATGATTCAATCACACTTTAGAGTTCCTGAAAAGAGTTCCTGTCAAAACTATAGAGAAGCAAAAGAATTTGCTTAATGTATGTATATGTATATACATACATGTGTATATACATAAATGATACACATGATCAATATATGTGTTGAATTCTACAGCTTGCTTTGTAACTAAATAACACTGAAATTAAATATTAACCTCACAATTAGAAGACATATCTCTAACTATCACAAAAGGAAAAACATCCTAACTTTGTAACAATTCATGTAAATAAAAGTATGCATCCTGAAAGTATAAAAAGATGGTATAAAAGCTAGGAATAAAGAAGTCTCTAAATTGCTTGAAACTGATGTTGCAATGTTCTAAGCGCAAAGGTCACACATTTCCTAAAGGACACTGCCTCAAAGTATCTATTTATACCCTGGAGACAGTTTTGCACAAGCTTCATTATGTGGTTTCCTTTCGTGAAGATTAAAAGCAGTAAATTAAAAGGGTGGGGAGGATAATAGAACTCTGATCACTGACAGCAGTAAGAAGCAACAGCTGAGTGGGCAAACGGGCAAACTAACAGACAATAGGGCTGCAGCAGCAAAGCTGTTCAGAGCCTTGTAGTGTCTGTCATCCAGCAGTCTTAACCAACATCATAGCGGAGCCTTGATCTGTAAATGTTGCAAAAGGACTATTCTAAACTTGAAGAGTTTAACTGCTGTTAGTCACCACGGTGTCATTTTTGTCTACCACCACAGTGGGCTTGTTGGTAACTGTTCGCTACTTTAACTTACAATCAAGACTACAAATCATTACGAAAGAGTGTGACTCTTAAATCTATTATTTCAATAGTTGGTTCCTAGAATGTCTTTTCCTGGTCTTTCATGGCACAGAGAGGCAAGATAACATGACGGCTTGTTTTCCCTAAAACGAGAATATTATGTATCCGATAGAACAGGTGTCAGGATTAAATGAGATAATGTATGTAAAACACTTAGCACAAGGTCTGGGGCACAGAGAAAGAGCCCAGTCTTATTTTAACAGTGAACTCATGCCGGTCCAAATCCCTTATTTGCAGGTGCAAAAATTAAGCTTCAAGAGGAGTACTGACTTCTTAAGGCTTTACTTCCAATATGTTATTGTCTTGGATAAGCTGCTTAGCTGCAAATGTTGGAGCTTTGGGGTATTGGCGAGCCTGGGGGCACGTGCCTGCTGGACTCCAGTGTGAGGAGAATTGGACGAATGTGCTTGAATCATGAGCTATTAGAAGCTGTGCCTTATCAACCGGAGTTTGAGGTACCAGGTTGTGTGCTAATCATGTTCTTCATGGACGGAAGCCATTCCTGTCTCACAAGCAGCCTGAAACAGCTCAAGACCCTTAGCGAGCCTAGGCTGTTCAGAAAAGGGACACCAGTAACAGGGTCCTGGGTCTAGCTCAAACACAGCCCGTTAACTCTCAAGGGGTGGGGGAAGGCTGAGCATCTAAGGACTACCCGAGGGTCTCCCTGGAAGGTCTAGCCCGCGCCAGCGTGGACCCTCGTCACCGGGAAGCACACATCGCCTTTTCATTAGCACTTGCTCCGGGCCCCGCAGGGTGCTAACTTTGCCTCTCGGCTCCGCAGGGAGGGCTCGGCCGCGCCGAGCAGAGCCGCACGGGCCACGGTTCGCGCGCCCAGGCTCTCGCTCCCTAAGATGGCGGCGAAGGCACCGCTCACGCCCCGCCGCCCGCGCTCCCGGAGCTGCGGCCTCCGGAGCTGCAAGGAGACGAGCGCGCGGACGGTGGAGGGGAGAGCACGGCCGGGGCTCCGGCGGCCAGCGCAGCTGCACAGAGTCTGGGAAAGGGGATCACCCGCGAGGCACAAACGGCCGGGGAACACCAGCACCACCGGCGACCATGGGGAGGGAAAAAAAAAAAAAAAAAAAATCTGCGGGTGGGGGAGAGAGGGGGCGGAGCGCAGCACATCCGGGCCCTTCTCAGGACCCGCCCCGGAAATGACGATGTCGGGGGCGGAGCCCACTCTTCAAAGTGGGGTCTGCCCCCGCAGTAGCGCGCGCCTCCCGGTGTCGGGGCCGTCGTCGCTCCCCCTCCCTGGCCTCGCGCTTTCCCTCTCGGGGCTGCGGGGTTCTGGGCACAGAGCTGGCTGCGGAGGCCGGCAGGGCTCCTTCCCCGGGACGTAGCCCTGGCCTCTAGCCCCTCGGCTTCCCCCCGCTTCCCGGCGTCCGCAGTAGCATCCCTCCAGCCTGACTCGCACTGACCCCGGGCCCGCCAAGTCTAAGCGCACCTCGGGGAACCGACGTCGGAATCCCGAGCGCGGTCCCCGCCCGGGCTCCGAGCTGTCAGTCACGGCGCCGAACCCGCTCCTTCCGGCGCGCTCGGTCCCGCCCTCTCCCCTCCTCCCTCCCCCGCCCCTCCCCGCGCGAGTGTCTCGCTCTCCCTCGCTCCCTCTCTCTCTCCCTCTCTCTCTCTTTTGTGAGTTATAGCAACCGTTGCCTTGTGAATCAAGCGCCATAGTCACCGTAGTCCTGGCGACTGTTACCCATCAACAACAACTACTCCTCTCCTCCTCCTCCTCTTCCTCCTCCTCCTCCCCACCACCACCATCTCCATCACCCACCAACAACACCACAATAATCCACAGCCAAGGTGAATATTCTTCGGTCTCTACATGTGTGTGGGAGCGTGTGTGTCCGTGCGTGTGTTCGTGTGTGCGAGCGAGCGTGGCTGTTGCGGGGTCTCCCTCCTGACACCGGCTGCGGCCGCTCGAGGGGCTCGGTCCCCGGGGCTTGTTTACAATGGACCCGCGCGCGGCGGGCTCGGGGGTGTGGGCGCCGCGCGCCTGCCCGCCCGGCCGGCCTCGGCGCTCTGGGATGGAGCGGGAGCCGGGGTTGCGGGGCGAGCGAGCGGGCTAGGCTAGGGATCCGCCGCTGTCCGTCGCGGGTGTTGGAGCGTCCCCCCCCCCCCAGGTCTGCGGGCACTCCGGAGGAGGGGCAGGTGGAGAGAAGGGGCTTGCTTTCTCCCTCTCTCTTTCTTTAATTCGCTGCTTTGCAAAGCTGCCTGGTGGCTGCTGCTGTCCAAATCGAAATAGACAGCAGTGAGCAGGGGGGGGGGGGACCCCGAAAGGTGCGGTGCTGTTGTTGTTGTTCACTTGCGGGGCCTTGTTGGGGGGTTTTGTTATTTTTATCCTCGTAGCTCGGTGAACTTTTCCCGGAGCCCGCTCCCTTCGTTTTGGCCCCTCTTTCCCTGCCGCGAAACGGGCTGCACTTGTTTGACCATCACTGGCCTCACAGGATTCCTTTTTTCTTTTAAAACTGTATTTTTCTTTGTGCTGCAAACAGTCTTAATATCCATTCAGCAGTCTTCCCTCCCCCTCCCCCTTTTGCACACACATTGAAACCAGGGGCCTCTTCTGCTCTGAGAGATTTTTTTTTTTTTTTTTTTTTAAGTCTGTCTCTCTTCTCTTTCCTCTTCCCTCTTCCTTCTCTCTGTCTCCTCCGTCTCTCTCTCTGTCTCTCTCTGTCTTTCTCCCCGTCCCCCTCCTTTTCGGTGTGTGTGTGTGTGTGTGTGTGTGTGTGTGTGTGTGTGTGTGTGCGTGTGTGTGTGCTTGTGCGCGCGCGCTTGTGATTTAAACCGGATGCAGGGCATCTGTGATACTTGGGTTGGTGGTTCCTGACAGCGTTTTATCCTTCATGTGGAGATGGGAGGGGTAGTCCTGAGGTTCTGTTTCACTTTGATGCACCTCCCTCCCCACAGGAGAGTGTTAACAATTTTCATTGTGATTTTGAGACTTTGTCTGTGATGAACAGGAAAAGGACACAAGGAAGCTTTGTGAGAACTCAGTTCACAACGCTATTTGTGACAGTTATGATACTTTGAGAGTTTTTTTTTTTCCTCCCATCTTCATCTGTTCCTTTCCCTTGGAGAGTTGAAATTGAAGTCAAGTTGTTCATAAAGAATGTATGAAGCTTCTCAACTTGAAACGTGTGTATATTTCACTTTCTTTGTGGCTGTTAAGATCTAGGCATGTGTGTATTTAACATTTTTTTTTTTCTGACTTTCTGGTTTTCTTTGGACAATGATTTAAACTGCTCAGAAGAAAAATACTTTTAAAGTATTTCTTTGGAGAAAATAGTTGCCCCTCTGTAGATTTGAATACTTAATAGTTCTGAAGTAGTATCTTCTTGATTGGAGGTAACTGGGTTTTACAGATCCTTTAATTTTGCTCATTTTCAGCCTAACAATTGATAGGTTATCAACAGCACAAAATTGATAATGACTGAGCTAAAACAAATAAAATGTACTATTATAGTTGCACATAGGAAATTTCCAATTCAGATTTTAAAGTGCTTATTTAAATAATCTTTTTAGCAGCAAACATTTATTGATTTAACTGACAGAGCAGCCTGTGACTAATGTGACAGTATTAATTATTCTTGAGATTGTCAGTGAAGAGGTTGGGTGATTATAATGCCATTAAGGCTAATATTTTGTAAAATAAGAGTTGGGGGATTGCAAAAAAAACCCAAAAAACTTACCTTTTAATTTATTTCCGTATGATTGTTATTTTAAATGAAGGTGATATTTGATTCTGAAAGAAGTCTGTTTGGATCTCTCAGTAGCTACTCATCCCTTCCCCAACCTGTCTTCCGTGCACATCTCAAATACTAACTTGTATTTTTTCCCTTTCCTTTCCTTTCTTTTTTCCTGTTCCTTTTATCTTCTGTTCTGATGAGTGTCAAATGCCTGAACATTTTTGAATGGTGAAGCAACTGGGTCTGAACTTAAAAAGAGTTTCGCTGTCTTGGGACAGTTTTAGATCTTATGCCATTTATATAAATATAAGTTATGGCTGAATAGATTGTATATGCTAAAATCTCTTTGCTTGATAGTTTTATTTGCAGTGTCCAAGAATGTTTCAGATACTTGTCACTCATCAAGTCTGTATCAGGTTTTCTCAAATTTAGTGTTTTGTTTTTTTTTTTTTCCATTCACAAGTTGATTTGAAAGTGAGTGTAACATTGGGCTATATTAAATAGCCTGTCCATTTGAAACAAATATTTGTGTTCCAAGAGTTGATATTGGAGATACATTGGCTTCTGATAAGATAAAATTAGTTTTATGGATTGATTAACTTAGAATTATAATAATTAATCTTTAAAATTAAATACAAAGTTAAATACCATTTAGTTCAATTTTTTTTTCCTTATTTTTCCTAGGAGGGATTATACTGTGCATTGACGTTCTTTGTTTTTAGTTCTGTAGAGTAACAAATCTGGGAAAATGACCTATATTGAAATGAAATGTATTAAATAGTACCATTTTGAGTAGCTGGATATTTGTGATTCACAGTGAGCCATGATGCCTATCCCAGTCTTTTTGAATTGCACCTTGTCTATTATACTATTCTATTAAATTATATAGGGATAGGCATAGTAAATTTATATATGTATAATAAATTAATGCATTCCTAGAAGCTTTTGATCATTTCACACTGCTTGCTTTGGCATGAGGTATTTAGGTTTAGTTTGTAAAATCCTATATTTTAAATCCAATATTAAAATAATTTTGTATTCTGTGGAGGTACTCACAAGGTTTATAATTTACAAGTGAGATAGTGAGATATTCTTTAACTTACCCAGGCAACCTTTAAAAACAACAACAACAATAAAACAAAAAACAAAACAAAACCAAAAACCCCTCTAATTGTGGACTTCTCTTTTTTTAAACAACTGAAAAGTAAAAAAAATTCAGTACATACACACACACACACACACACACACACACACACACACACACACACAAGGATGGATCATAGTATCAGATATGTGGGAAGACTTAAGTTTTTTTCTGAATATTCTAGTAGCAGTGTGATTTTGTGATACTCACAGACAGTATATTACAATGAACGAGAATAAGAAATATGTCAAGTTTCACATTATGAAGTTTGCTAATTTGTTTTTATGCTGAGCATTTCACTAAATATCCTTCACTTACTTTCAGTTACATTAAAAATAGTTTCCCTTACTGAAGTATTTACCTAAGCTCTTTAACTAGTTAGGTATACATTACCAGTTGTCATCACAAAATAGATTTTAAATTCCTTTCTGTTCACAGGTGCATAGTGTTCCCTCATTTTGGAAAACCAAGATTAAATGGACTGGACTAAATTTAACCTGTTAGACAGAAGGCTATTTTAAACAGGTGTCATTCTTTCTTTTTCCTGCATTGTTTGGAACTTGCAGTGGGTCACAGAGGGCTGTCTAAAACAGGTGGCATCATGCTGAGTTTGTTACATTTTGGTTAATTGTTTTCACAGGGAGGGCATCTTTTTATATGTAAAAGTTGAGCACTACCGGTCTTTGAAGTGCTCCACGTTTCTAACTGAACCCACTAGCTTTTATTTGTGAATATCTTTGTATTTTCAAACTGTAGAAATGGTAGATTCATTTGCAAAAACATCTTTTTCCATCCTTATAAATAATGATAAACTGACTTTGAATTCAGAAGAAAATGAATAACAACAGTTTATATATTCAAGCTAAATTTATCTGCAGCAAAAACAGGTAGATTTGAGTAAAATGAAATTTAGCTTACGTAACCACTATAATTTTTCCATTCCCTACTTCCAGAGTTTTATTGATAGCATTATTTTAGTTTAAGTTATATATTGGAAAATGTAGTATTTTGGCTGGTTCAGTATTTTAAAATTAAAACAAATTTTCTGACTATTGCTATAAATTTTATAGTGATATTTTAAAAATGAAAATTGTTTTTGTTTAAACATATTAAGTATGTGTACCCAAAAATGAGAAAGTATCACCCATCCTATTGATTCTCTAAGGTTTATTTTTGACTTAAGATTTTTTCCTTTTTTTTTTGTGGGAATTTTTTATATCTTATAATGGATACACCAGAGGGTGCTGTGCTGTTTGCAATATGAGATTATTTTCACTAAATTGTAAATTGATTAGAATGGTTGTGTAAAGAAAAATTTTACCCTCTTATGCATTTAAGCATCTGGCTTGCTTCTATAAATTTTAACATTTAATATACTGCTTTCCTTGGCAGGTTTTTTTTTTTTTTTTTTGGGAAATCTGTCTATACAGAGAGAGCATGTATGTGTAACACTTAACATATCACATCCAGTAATGAGCTATGTGCCTGAGAGCATAGCCTTGACACAGACTAAGCACTTAGTCTTATAGTTGTGTACATTGGTCATATTATGAGGGTATTTCACTCTTACATCCTGGAACTGTAGTTACAAATGGTTGTGAACATTCATGTGTTTGCTAGGAACAAAATCAAATCTGTGTTCTTTGCAAGAGCAACAAGTAAGTGTTCTTAATGCTGAGCTATCATTCCTACCCTGAGGTTTTTTTTTTTGTTTGTTTTTTTTGTAAGTGTCATTTTCCATCTTTTGAGTGGCTTCTTCCCTTATGGAACTTTTACACAGTTTATACTCAGTTGCACTCTTTAAAATCATAGTATTTTCTTCAAGAAAGCTTGGGAAAGCATAGTTCCATTGTACAAACTTCAGTCTGAGTAATGATGTTCTACTTTCCCAACTCAGCTATAGTATTTAAATGTGATATTTTTGAAAAATAACTATTAAACTGTAACAATTTGTGTGCAGGAACACCTTGCTCCCAGATCTTCAGAAGAAAGTAGTAGCATTTTCCCCCTGTATGGGTCTCACTAGAATAATTTAGTAATTTTTCTTTCAACTACAATATTTTAGTCATTTTCCTTTGCAGTTTGTCATTTTATACCACTGAAGTTGTAAGTATATTTGTGGATACATTAAAACTCTTTGAATTTGAAGTCTTATATTTCATGTCTAAGTACATGTAATGAAAAGTTGAGGAAATATCTTGTATAGATTATTATTGGGTGGATGGGATATGGTGTTAAAGGCTACATGCACAGGCTTTAGAGCCAGTTAATCTCATTAACTGTGTGACTGTAGACAAGTTAGTTGCTTTCACTTACTATGTCCTGACATCTGAGCAATGGCAAAGGTGCTGTTGTTGGTCAGTTTGAGAATCAGTGCCTAACGCCTTAGATTGCCATTTGATAATCAACTTTTTAAAACCATACTAAATTAAAAGAGTGTGTCTTAGTTTTGCTCCACAGGCCTATAATGAGCCCCTTTACTGTGTTCACATACTTCTCTGGCCTAGAGATTTTTGTGTAGAACTAATGATGTAATATTTCATGATCTCTTATTCTTCCATTGTTTATTTCATTGCCCCATTTATATTTTCTCTTCACATTTTACATATTAATGTATTTGAAAATATCTGGAATTCTATGCATTGACTTTATGCTACAGCAGTCTTTATTATGTAGTGACAGTAAGTAGTCTAGACAGTTTTAAAACATGAATTCATCTGCAGTTATTCCACAATTTTATAATGTGCTGCTTAACACCATTACTAAGGGGAATAGATGAGGTTACCACCAATACGCTCGTTTAGCATTGATGAATAATTTACTAACTGCTACTTATGTAGTAAAGTAGCTTTGGAACATAACCCAGGATAACTTAAAATATGAAATATTACACAAGAAAATGCTATCTTTTGCTTCCTTTAGATGTTAAAAAAGTTTCAAATTAACATTTTCAAGTTGGCTGCCACATATAAGGGTGCTGTTTGATAGTTATATTGAATAGCTGTATTCTATTTTCTGAACAATTTGACTAGTAGTATTTTCCTAGAGTTACTTAAATAATCCTAATCTTACACTGGAAATATGATTTATTTATTCTCTCTGTGTAGTACAGGCCAGCATTAATCTCATGATCCTCTTGCCTTAGCTTCCTGGGTGTGGGGATTACCTGTGCTTTGCCACTGTGCCCACTTCAAATTTTCAAAGGAGCCTTGGAAGAAGGCCAGGAAATGTGACTTAAATGGATGTACGGTACTGCTTCCAAACATCTGTTTTCTTCTGGACAGTATCTACTTTCTTGGAACAGAAATGTAACATTGCTTCTTTAGTGATGTAATCTGAATGTTGTTTTAATTGAAAAAGTTTCTTAGCCTTGGCTTGGTGGCACATGCCTTTAATCCCAATTACTTGGGAGGCAGAGGCAGGCAGATCTCTGTGAGTTCAAGGCCAGCCTGATCTACAAATGAGGAGGTGGGGGGAGTTTTCTTCTGGGTTTGTATTGGCCTCTGGCAAAATACTTAAGGGTTAAATGTTCAGGCTGATCCAAAATTAGTATGTTTGCACAGTTACCAATACCTATGGTGACTCAATTCCAGTAGTCAGTCTTTTATAGAAGCAGTTATGGCCAGTCAATACTGCTTGCTTTTGTTTTATAGTGCTTTGTCAGAGGTTCCCAAGGGTTCATATATTTCTCACTGAGACAAAAATATGGGCTAATAGAAGCTTAACCAGGAATATTAAAACAGTGAGGCAACAGGCCAGAGTAAAAGTGAGAGGGGACAGATATATTCAGCAATGCTAGAGAAGAAAGGAAAGAACGTTACTAGACTGGGAAGCAATGGACTCCCAAGAGTGTGGCCAGAGGAATGTGAAGCAAAGGACAGGTGCCCAGTTTGCTGCTAACTGAACCTGCAGACTAGTGACATAAAATATGTGGGTCTCAGTTTTTCCATCTGTAAGATAAACAGTGAGACTGTGGGATTTCCAAAACTCTTTGCAACCTGTGGCAAAATTAGCCTGGGAAGATGGAGCATGCCAATGATATGGAACCAGGAATTGGTGTGTGATTTATCTATATGGACTTGACATCTAGCATGCTGCTCACTTGTAGCCCCTCCCCCCTTTAAATTTCTCATTCATCTATCTATCTATCTATCTATCTATCTATCTATCTATCTATCTATCTATCTATCTATCTATCTATCTATCTATCTATTTATTTAAGGATAGGAGAGCTACAAAGAAAACCCAGAGCCCAGTGATAATGCACTGGCTATGCCTATGGCAGGTCCTCAAAGTTCTACCATTTTGGTGGTTTCTTTAGAGAATGGTGGCCAAGTGCTCTGATTTTCTCACCCACATAGGAGTGAGCTGAGCCTCACAGCTTGAGCTCCTGCTGGAACTAGCTTCTCTAAGTATGTGTGCCAGACAAGTGTCTGACAGTTGGGGCTCCTGTTGCTCACCAGCGAGATATTTAAAACAGGACATAATTTTCCCAGTGTGTGGATAGACAGAGGACAGGGTGGGAGGGTGTGGGGAGAGGCAGGCACTAAGGCAGGAAACATTTCTCTACTTAGGAAAGAGCATATACTCTGCTGTATCACAACTCTCACCAGCTTGAATAGGGAAGTGTGTGAAAGATAAAGAGATTGTAGTTCTTATTATTTCAGAGTTGTTTTAGATGATATTTTAATTGGTTAATATAAGCAGATTCAAGTTTCTAGACCTCATTTGGATTTGTATGCTTAATAGCATTTGTGTATATTTCATATAACTATTATTCCTAAAATGGATGTAATGTTCTGCACCCTGAGTTTCTACAGTTTATTTTACTGTGCCAAATCATGTTAGAGACTCTTTGCTTGTTTGGTTTCTTCAAGCTGTATACAGTGGCACATGCCTGCAATACACACACCTAGGAGGAAGCTGAGGCAGTAGGATTGCAAGTTGTAGGTAGAGCTGCAAGGGAGCCTGTGCTGAAAAATTCTTTCCGTTAATATTGTCACTGTGGAGGAATGGGAATGGGTGTTGAAGGAGAACAAGAAACATGCACATTTGGAGATTGTGTCTAATTTCTCTGGTTAAATACCAGTATGTTACAAGTCAGTTTTTCCTGCCTGCCACCTGGTCCCACTCTTTGTTCTCCCCTGCTGGCCGCCTGGTTTGCCGCCTGGTTCCTCCGCCATGCTAGCTCCAAATAACACGCTGAGACTCTGTATTTGGTACAATCTTGTTGGCCAGTTACTATCATTGTTTATGGGCTAGCTTTGTCTTAATGATTAACTTATTTCTACTATTCTAAGTATTTCCACGTGGCTCATCTTACCAGAGAGTGGCGGCCAGCATTTGTTCTCTCCAGGCTCTACATGCTGACCCCTCCTTACTACTTCCTCTTTCCTCCTTGTCTCCTAGCCCCTCCTATCTTGCTTTCCCATTGGCCCAACAGTGCTTTATTAATTAACTAGTATGAGAAACATATTTACAGAATAACATCTCCCATCACCAGTAACTTATACATTTTCCCTATTTTACTGCGTTTTGGAGCCCTTGTTGTGGTAGATGTTTCAGGGGCACAGAATTTGGGGAGGTGGGAGTTGGAAGTGGCTGAAGGAGTGTGGTTTCTCCTGGATTATGTTCCTATTCTGCTGCAGTGTTGTGCAGAATACATAAATATTTTATTACTTTACTAAAATGTTTATTGTATTTCATTAAATTACTTCATTTATCATCAAGATAAAATATCTGAAATTTTTATTCATTAGTATAGTTAGTGCATTATTAGATTAAAAAATATCTTTTTCAAGAGCTAGCATTGTGCTTTAGGAATGTTCATATGTGATTCTTTTAGCTTTTTTTTTTTTCTAAGTGCAGGCTGGCATTGAACTCTTGAACATCCTGCCTCAGCCTCCCAGGTGCTGGGATTAAAGGATTGGTGTGCTCTCACACCTTTTTGTATGTGATTTCTTAATCTATCTCTTTATACTTGGCTTGTATTTGCATTTGTGGATATATCTTTGGCCACAAAATGTAACATTTTCCTCTACCTCTATTGTGCTGACATTTTAAAGAGCCAAAGAGTCTGTTATGTCAGACTTTATTAGCTTCTGATTATGTCTGATAAAAATATTGACAAGATTTGATAAAGTATAATCCTTAGGGTTATTAACAAAAACAAACTATTATACTAGCAATCTGGTTATTTCCTCTACATCTTTAAATGTACTTAAAACATGTATTTCATCTTATATACATTTACATATGAAAGATGAAATACATTTTAATTTTTGTGATTATGTTTCATACCTCAAAAGGGCATTTAAATGTCTTGTTTTTAAAAAATACACTTTAAAGATGCTTGTGAAAACAAAACTTAGCTTAGATACTTTCTTTTATGTGCATGTACATTGTGTATCAATTTAGAAAGTTATCTTAATGCACTATTTGCTGAGGGCTGTAGGACACTCTCGTTGTTATCTCCTTGATGCCTTCTATGTTGTCATCACCTTGGAGTCACACAGGGAACCTTCCATCTCCATACTGGTTTTTCCAGGCAGAGGATCCAGGGGAAAGGTTAAGTTCTTCAGATGACCTCTGTGTGGGTTTGATAACAGTTTCTGTTAGTGCTTTCCATTGTATGGCGATTCTTAGAGGTTACTTTGGTTAAGGGCTACATGTACTGGAATTAATAAAGACAAAACGTACAGTTCATTTCAGTTAAAATAGAGCTCAGCATTATGTTGCGTTGCTGGATTAATATTCCGCCATTCTGTGCTTCAGAAGTTTGCTAAGTGTTGGAACTTTCAAATAGTATTGAGTGAGGAACATTCACAATAGATGTAGCCTTATCTCTGAGCAAAGGCTTGGCCCATTCATCTTCCAAGTGAGATGTGATTCTTTTATCTTTGAATTTGGAAAGAGTATATTTTGATTAGTTTTAGGTTTGCATGAGCATATCTGTCTGTCTAGCTCTCTATCACCTATCTACTATTTATCCATCTGTCTACCTATCATCTATCTAATCTATCTTGAGTTTATGGAGACGATGATCAGAGTAACCTGTGAGAGGAGGCTGTCCTGATACCCAACTCTTCCCTTTTCCTACAGTCCTATATAGCAGAAAAATAAGAGTTCTTTTATACACAATGTAAGCCTTGTGCTTTGGTCAATTTCCATTGCTTTCTAGAATTTTCCTTGGATCTATTAGTTTACCCTATGGTTTAAAAACCTCTGAAATGCTTCCCATAGGTGGCACCCCATGCCCAGAACACCACCTTGGTCTGAAGAAATGGAGTAAAATTGATAGTAAGTGGGAGTGGGATTGTAATTGCAAACACTAAAACATAGACAGAGGAAGAGGTGTTATTTCAGGGGCAGTACGTGATAATCAGTTTGCCATGTATAGCAAATCTAAAATGCCACTAGTGTTTGATTGTGAAACATTCTATCAGAATGTAAGACATACTTGGATATTTCAGTATATAAGTTTTAAATTTTTAACAGTTTTTTAACTGTAATAAAGGATTTCTGTAAGTTGAGTATTTGGTGCCATTACTACTTTGGTTAATTTAGGAATTGTGAACTGGCTTAGATTTCTATTAGATTTTAAGATGTATTTTGAAAAGAAAATAAAGAAATGGAGTATGTTAGATACAAAATTGCATTTCTCCAGCTATGTGAATATTGTTTTAATGTTTGAAATTATAGAAGACTACAAAAATGATGAATGAGACCAGGGCATATGACAGGATAAAAAATGATAGGCAGTAATGAAGAATGGATGAAATTAGTAGGAAAATTATAATTAAAGATTAAATAAAGGTAGGTGAATAAATCATTGTGAATAATGAAATAATTCATTGAATGAGATATCTATAGATTTGTATATAGATATAGACTGTGAATTTTAATTAGTAGGAGAAGGTGAGGAAGGGATTCCCTAGGGTTTTTTTGTTTGTTTTTTTTTCTTTGTATGTGTGGTGCCACATTTAGAATATTTTTCATAAATGTTTAAAATAAAGCTTTGACACCTTGATTTTTTTTGATGTATAAAATTTGACTATTTCTGGAGGTTATGTATAAAAAAGATGCAACTGCTGCATGGACATCTTATTTTTATTATAACAATTATTATTATAACAATAGATATATATTCTTAAATGCTTATATTTTGGAATATATAAAAGATATCAAAGTGGAAGAGTATACTTATCACATAGACTTCACAATTACTATTACCCATTGTTATTAAAGCTGTGTAATAATTGTGTGCCTTGTTGCATGCCTGTAGTCCCAGGTATACTGGAGGTTGAGGTGGGAGGCTCACTTGAGCTCAGTAAATTAGAGGTATATAATTGAAAGACTTGTTAGTAAAAGTAACTCCAATCCTTATCATCAATGGAGATTTGAAACAATGATATAATATGGAGGTAAAGTATCTTAACATGATTGACCTTCATACTGCTTTTTCCAAGAACTTTAAATTAGGAAATTTGTTTTTGCTTGCTGTTAAGCTAAGCTGTTAGGTTAAGTCATTTGTTTAATAATGCCATGTTTTTCTACTTGAAAACTGATTTAGTAAAAAGGGGGTGAACCCAAGGACAGAAGCTCATATTTTCCAGGTAGAGGAAAATCTTGAGATAACTCTTTCAGAGGTGATGGAGTTCAAATTTGATCTGTCATTATCCCAACTTTTTTATGGAAAGGTTTGAATAAAACACTTAAGAGGCATTTGTAAGTTATCAAGGGAAGAGAAGCAATTGCCTTCTGGAATATTCAGTGTGCTAAACTAGCTGCTCAGTTGTGATAGGTTGGTAGGATGTTTGCCTAGCATGTGCAAAGACCTGTGATCTGGGTGCTGTAATCCTAGCACAGGATTCTCCTAGAGGCAGGAGAATCATATGTCGATGTCATTCTCAGCCAAATAGTGAGTTCAAGCCCATCTGAGATGCATGGTACCCTGTTTGGGAAAACTGAAGTTAGCTACTCAGTGCCATGTATTAAGTAACTTGTGGTACATCGTGAAGTAAGGGACATCTAGAAGCTGATGTACTAATTAGTGGTATCATTCAAAAACAGTTTTAATGTTTTCTGAATTCAGTATCTTCATATAATGCATAGACTTATTTTTTCATTTATATACTTTTCATTTGACTGATATAGTCATGAGAGACATTTTTCCCTGTTAAAGTCTAGAGCAAAAGCAAACAAAAAGCTGCTCTTTTGGAATATATTTAACTCCTCTTTTGGAATATATTCTGTGATAGAATAGCATGCATTACAGATTGTAATTATTGATATTTAAATGAACAATGCAAAATGTACACATGAATCTTTTTATTTAAAGGGTAATTTTTGGCATCAAATAATCAAATTGAGGGAAATACATATATTGAATGAAGTTTGATATTTTAACTTACATAATAACTTTAATTGCCAAACTTTTGTGATCTAAAGACTTTAGTGAAAATGTCTGTGACCTAAAATATTTTGCAGTATCTTTTAAAATATATTTATTAAATGGTAGTGCAGTGATACAAAATAACTAAAGCTATCTTGTGGTTGATCTTGTTCTATAGCTAAACTTCCATAAAGACAGTTTAAATAGCTAGAACTGGAGATATTAATCATTTGCCTAATGTGCTCAAAGCCCTGGGTTTGAGTCTCCCTAATCAAACTCAAAAGGTAGTAAAATAAAAAGAATTGAATGAGCCAAACACTTTAATATGAAAAATGTAACCGAGCAAACAACCCATCATACATTATAAGGTTAATTACAGTGGTATTTCTAGAGGATTTCATTGTGAAACTAATGCAATACCAATTTAAGCATTAGTTATAGTAACTTTATGTGCATTTAGAAGACGTGTACAAGAACACAGTTTTATTTGGCTTTTATTATTTTATGTTGCAGAAAAATCAATAGATCATAGGAAGGAAATTTTATTCTTATTAACCTTTACAAGTTTCTCTCTTAAATATTACTGCCCCTGGGGTGTGATATAATGTAAAAGGCAGGTGTTTCTAGTGTGAGAATAATACTGATAGACATGTGTCCTATTTTGGAATAACCATCTAACAGCAAACAGCTATAATTTGGCGGAATTCCTGTCTCTTCATATACAAAGAGGAACATTAACAAAAAAATTTACTTTGGTGTTTCAGAATTTCACAAAATTTTGTGTCTGGAACTTCAAATGCCACACAACGAATGCCTCATTTATTTATTTATTTATTTATTTATTTATTCATTCATTCATTCATTTATTCATTTATTCATTTATTTTTATACTCAATTTAAGACCCCTGTCTCAGCCTCGCTATTTTACTATCATTTTCCTCAGCTGAAAAAGCAAGGGGGCTCTATAGTGAAGATAGGAGAGGAATGACTCTATTTTAATACAATTGCATGTATTTTCAATGCATGCTATGCCATACTGCTAGAGACATAATTAGGATATGTAAATTCGGAGTGCTTACATTTCATGTGTACTTTGGAGGTTATCTAGATGAACCCCTTCTCTGTCTCCTATTTGCTTTAAAGAGAAGGAAACTGAGGGTAAGTGACTCTTATGATGAACCTCATATGCTTCATTCTGACTCATTTCATATAGCTAGTGCAAAATTTTTCTTACAGGCACACACTACATGTGTGATGCTTTTAAAATTCTATACTTCTTGTAGTTTGTACTTTTAATTTCTCTGTTTTCTAGAGAATGCAAACATTTGTAATTCTACATTCTAAATTTGAGTAGTTTTTAAAATTCCCAACTGTAAGTTTGGGTATAAGAATCATTTAATTGTTCTGTTTTGCTGTTATTTGGAAATAAAGTTAGTTGTTTCCTTTAAAACCTTTTAAGTTTCAACAGTAATTACAGTGTGGAAAACTACCTTTTGTCTCTGTCATTTGTAGTTTTTTTATATGAAATTCTCGGGGTTGGTGTGTATTTTCACTTTTGCACATGAAGATGGAGTCCAGGATTTCATCCATTTAGCAACCACTCTCTGCCACCAAGTTACCCCACCCCCAGCTCTCCTGATTCAAATCATTCTGAGGATTAATATGAAAATCAGTTTAATTTACGAAATGTAAATGCTTGTGGGTTACTCCATAGTGAAACCAAAGTGAAATAATTGACACTTGATACAGTTCACACAAGCTGAGACTTGCCAAGCTGGGCTTTAAAGGTGTTGCGGTTCTCTTAAATATGAATGAGCACACCAAAAGAATGAATATGTGAATCGACTGCCCTTAACTCCATAGCAACGGGAAGCAACACATTCAGCCATGCTATTATATCCTGTTTAATTTAGTAACTTGGGTCTTTGGAAGAATATTTTGTTTATCAATTAATAGTATGAGACTAGTATGGCAGGAATAAGTAATTACCAAGATTTTGGATTACTGCCCCTGCCTCCCTATTGCTGAATTAGCAGTATATATTTGACCTCAAGCTTGAACTGAATTTGCTCTCCTTTTTGTGATAAAGGTGTGTAATTCTGAGTGTTAGCACTGTTAGTTATGTGAAGCAGTCCTTCTAAGATTCACCAAGAAGGTTGACAAGTGACCTCTCCGGCACAGCCTGATTTCTCTGCAGTCTAATTTGTGGCACCAAATCTGAAAGATACATTTATATAAAGCAAGAGCAGGTTTCCTATGGGGGAAAAACCGTTTGTCATTTGCTCTTAACAAGGTAAATCCCCATAGACAGACGTTCTTGTAAAACTGTTCCCATTGGATTTAGTCTCACCTTCAATAAAAAAGGAGATATGGTAAACAAAGGTATGACGAAATATTAGTTAGCTCTTGCATTTTTGTTGGAAAGTTCCCAATTCTCACTCTCTTAGGTTAAAACAGTACAACTTCATATGAATAGAGTACACAGTGTTGCTTTGGGCTTAGTTGATGATCTTGTTTTGTGGAAAGTGATCAGAACAATTTCTGTTTATATTTAAATGTGTCTTTGTTGATAGTATGTTTACTGGGCCATAAAATGAAAAATAGAAGTGTTAAAAGTATAATTCAGATGAAAAGTGCCAAACCCTTTCAGGCAGCGAATTAAAATCTGAATATAGTGAGTAAGTTAGAGTAGTGCTAGATGGTTGAATCTATTGTGTATATAGGGGGAGAGTATAAAACAGGAAATGTGCTCTTACATCATGAGTTTATAACCTGGGTTATGTTTGCTTCAACTGATAATATATTCACATTAGTGTTTATTTATATTAATGTGTCTTCTAGTAGTTTTTCTTTATTTTAAAAATATAACTTAAGAATTTTATATTTCTCTGGGTCAGAATCTTTTAAAGCAGTGGTTCTTAACTCTCCTATTTTTTTACAGTTTAATACAGTTCCTCATGTTGTTGTGACCCCCAACCATAAAGTTACTTCATTGCTACTTCATAACCCCAATTTTGCTACTTTTACGAATTGCATTGTAAATATCTGATATGCAGGACATCTGGTCACAATCAGCAGATTGAGAACCACTGTTTTAATGGTTCCTTATTACCAGAATAATTAAAGTATTTATTCCATTCTCCATTGTGCCACACAACTGCTTAGCTTTGGCCACATGGAGGTTGTGGTCTTCGATGCATTTCATGCTCACACTTTAGTACTCTGCTCTGTAATACCATTTTTCCAGCCAGCCCACCTTTTAACTGTACTAGGAACTGATTAAGAACATGATCTTGAAATAAACATACCTGGGTTAGAATTCCAGCATTCACTACTGACAGGCGTTTAATCCTTGGGCAGACATCTTCAAGTCTGAAATGGAACTGACAATTCTGCTGTGAAGGATGGTTTGGAGGCCCTGTTATGTGGTCATATAACAATCACTATGCCAGCCAAGTTAGCCGGTCCTCCCATGGGATCCTCTGCCTCTGTCTCTCTGCTGCTGGGATTGCAGGCAGAGCATGCCTGCCTGTATTTACAAGGATTCTGGGACCTTAACTCTAGCCATATCTCCCTAGCCTCTTTACTTTTATGTTTTAAAAATTAAAAAAAAAAGTGTAAAATGTGTATTTGTGTGCTGGTGTGGGTGCATGTGTTGTAGTGGGTGTGAAGGTCACATGTCTCTTCCTTTCCCTTGAGACAGGGTCTCACTGGCCTGCCACTTTGCCAGGGTAGTGGGCCTTGAGCTTCCAGGATTTGCCATCACTGGAGTTGTCAGGGTACACCATTGTGCCCTTTGGTGTACATGCGTTCTGAGTATTCAGACTCTGGTACTCCAGGTTACTTACCGAATCAATTCACTGTCCACATCCATGCATTTATTGAGCAACCATTGACACAAAATGAACCAAGAAGTGAACTGCTTGCTGTAGGAATGGCAGTGAACAAAATGAATTAGGCTTCTGTTCTGGAAGGTAAAGGAGAAAACAACGACAACAACAACAAGACCAAATGGAAATAGAGTGTAGTAGTTGGTTCTAAATGTTATCGATAGAAATGAGGTGAGGACGGAGGGTAGAGAGAGGGATAGAGACCCATCTTTGATAAATGGAACAGTGCAGATCTTCGAACAAAGATGTGAAATGGGGCGAGTCTTTGGGTGTTTCTTCAGATGTGGCTGTGCGTGTTCAGACTATTGATGATTGATTGATGGTAGCTTTTATTTTATTTTTGTGCTATATTATCAGGTTTTTTTTTTCTCCCATTTGTTCTCATGGTATATTCAGCTTTTCTGTATGGACCTTTGTTTTAAAATTTTATATGTCTTTTTCTGCAAAAAAATTTTTTTTAGTGTGGTTATTGACTAGATATACAGGTTTTTAAAGAAATAAGCACTTGAGAAACTTGGAAAATAAATCCTTCATGCATCCAAGTTCAGTGTTCTTCTGAATAACCTGTAACTATTGCTAAAATGTATTCTAAATACCTAAACAGAACTCATATGCAAAGGAGAAAATGTAAAATTGGAATTAATAGAATTGGTCAGACTACAGCTTGATTGGTTGTTCTCTCAATTTGCTTATGTGTAATGTTAACCTGTAAAAACAAAACAAAACAAAAAAACAAAAAAAAAACTTTTGTTCATGATGGATTTTAAGTTAAAGGTCCCACATCCCACTTTGTCTTATAATTTTAATTGTATATGGTATAGAATAGACACCATATCTCATCTTTAATTACAGTCTGTTTGAATATTATGATTGTCTTTTTTTTTTTTTTTTTTTGATTTTTGAGACTGTATATTGCTTTGGAGCCTGTCTTGGAACTAGCTTTGTAGACCAGGTTGGCCTGGAACTCACAGATCCTCTTGCCTCTGTCTCCCGAATGCTGGAACTAAAGGTGTACACCACCAACGCCTGGCTCATCATTTGATATTTTTAAGTGTAGAATTTTCAGTTACTCATGTCAAAATTATATTTTCCATTTTAATTCATTGGAAAACATTCAGCATTATTTGCCACTGTGAAATATATTGCTTCATATTTGAGTTATTTGTAACATATATTTAACACAAGGCAGATAAGTATCTTATAGCATTTATGTAAAAATTAGTGGAATTTTTGTGCAGCATTAAAAAAACAAAATCTCTGGACTTCTATATTATATATGCAATATTATTTAAGTTTTTATTACATTTTTATTTGTGGTGTGTATGTGCCTACAATTGTGAATGCCACAGCATGCTGTAGAGGTCAAAGGAAAACTTGAGAGCATATTCTTTTCTTCTACCTTGTGGATCCTGGTGAAATAATTTGAAGAAGCAGACTGAGGAAGCGTTGTTGTGTGGGGCAGGAAACCTTGGATTCAGTTCTCACAGCCATCAGAAGAGAGGAGAAACCTTGCATGTCTGCCCCTTGGGGTGTCTTTTCTTTTATCTTTATAGTTGTCGCAAAGGTATAATTAGTACTGAGAGGAATTTTCATCTTCAAGTTATTGGTCACCCACCTTAATTATGTGACGAATCAAAGGCAGAGGGTTCTCTACTTAAAGACAATTATGAATAAAATCTATTTAGAACATAGTTCTATTCAAAGTTTACTGAGGATATTTGATTTATAGAAAGTAAAATTAGAAAGGTAGGTCTTTGGGTATGAAATGTGATAGGGTGACAAATCCAGGATTTCCAATAGAGGAAAGAATTGTATAGGTCACCATGTTTCTAAAGCTTCATGCTTGGTTTCCTTTAAGGGTGCCATACTTCACACTGCAGCTGGATAGCCTTGAGAAGGCAAGGACCAGTGAGTACCAGAAAACACTCTGCAGCAAGATTTAGGATGTTGTATTGACACCCTCACTCACTTTCTTTAGGATGTTGTATAGACACCCTCACTCACTTTCTTTTGATACCATTGCCTTTTGGTTCATTCTATTTAACAAGAATCTAATTATAAAAATAACATATACCTAATACCTAATTTAGAACTTTACTTTTATTAGATCAGTTTTTCAGTTTTGTTTTTTTTCTGCCTTTGAGCAGATTGGAATAATGTAATATATTTGTCAAACAATTGACCAGGAATTAAATAACTGCTTGGAACTTAATAAATTTGTCAACACATGCCCTGTGAATAATATGTTCTAAGTCAAATGTGGCTTTAATAACTATTGATTACTATGTTTGTAAATCTGTGATAAATGTATTTTAATGTTTTGATCTTATGTATGGGGGATCAACATTGGAGTTGTTTAAAATACTTTCATATTAACAGTCTCTTCAGCTTTCGAATTAAATTAAAATGTTTTTTAGGCAGGGCATTAGAAAGTATTTCAGTTGTTTCTTTTGGAAATTAAATAGAGTTTATATTTGGTTTTTATATCATATGTCTACTGGCATTCCTGAACCCTGAAAATGAGGGTTTTCTGACTTGTAACTTTCTTAGGAAGTAATAATGACAAAAGAATTATACATGTTTGAATGTAAGCTTTTCTGTTTGCTTTCTTTGAGCTTTACATCTATAAAGTGATTCTTCATGTATCTTTCTACCAGTTTTCTGTTCCTTATTCTCTTTCTAGTGTGCGTTTTCTCTGTCACCCTTTTCTGGCTGACTTTTCCTGTTTGCTGTGTTTCTAAGTTGGCTTTATTTACAAACTGTCAGTTCTAAGTCTTTGGCTCAGGCCGAGTTCTTTGGTCAGACATTGCTTTCCCAAATCAGTCTCCTTCAGCTGTCTTTTTGGATTCATTGTCCTTCGTTTTGGGATAGTTATTCCACATTCTCCTGGTTGTTGCTTCTGGATACTCTGAGA
This sequence comes from Cricetiscus sungorus, assembly GCA_030556225.1. Taxonomy (NCBI): domain Eukaryota; kingdom Metazoa; phylum Chordata; class Mammalia; order Rodentia; family Cricetidae; genus Cricetiscus; species Cricetiscus sungorus. The sequence continues at coordinate 125,677,512 of JANBXA010000007.1, read as the reverse complement.
GAAATAGTTGTCTTTATTCTGCTCCTGTGTTGTGAAAGGAGAAGAAATGGAAGTAATTCAGAGAGGTAACTGTGGCTCTTTCAAAGTGAGCAGGTAGGGCATTGACAGATGGGAGTGTTCCCAGCTCTGCATGTCAGTAGAAGAGATCAAGGTTGTGATGAATATGGAGAACGGGCCCATCCTAAGTTTTTCAAATTTATTTTTAAGGTTCAAAAATTGCAGACAATATTAATTTAACCAGAATGTTACTGGAAAATCCTGGATACATTTTTCAAAGTTGTGTTGTTATTAAATAATTTACCTTTTCCTGTACATCTTTGACATTTTATGATCCTACACTTTTATGTCTTTCTCCTAATACTCTATGAAGAAGGGCCTAACGTGTGAACATTTAAGTCAGTACAAATTGTTTTAACAGTGGTAGGAGGCCTTCCCTACTCTATGCTACTTCTCAGTGTGCTTTTACACAGTATGTTTAACAGAATTTTATTGACAGACTCCATGATTCCTTTGTCTAATTAAATGTATGAAGCAAAATTTGTGTGTATAACTTATCCAGTATTAATCTTAAAAATATGGACACTTTGTGATAGGATAGAATAGATTCTTGAATTAAAAAACACTGATCAACTGAGACCAATAGGGAAACAAAAATGTTTTTACAATAAAGTGAAATTCAGAATTTCTTTTTTATAATTTCATTGCTGCTACTTTTGTAACTATAGGCTTGCTAAGTTTACTTTTCTATTGTTGGACTTTTAGTAGATTTTGAACCCCTTCCCCCACCAAAGTTTGCTGAGTTCATTTTTACATATATATATATATATATATATATATATATATATATATATATATATATATATGCATGCCCCTTTAAAGAACTATATGGATAGAAAAACTTGGTGGTAAAATTGAAATGTAGATCATAATCTGTTTGTTTTACCAAATTAGTTAGGGGTTCTGAGGATTCATTTTGAATATTTGTGTGTATTTAGCATTTCATCCCCTTTGTTAGAAATCTCTCAGTGTGACTTGTTTTTAATAGGATGTGTCTTGAATTGTGAGCCAATCACTCTTGAAAAGTATTAAGCCCTTTAAACACACTGGTCAGTCCCACAGAGGGAAGCCTACAGGTTTATTAGCACTGCTTGGCCTGAAAGCACAGCATACCCTTTTAGGTTGCACAGCAACAGACTCCTAGCAACCCTAATAGATTGAATTTCTAAGAGTGACTGGGCCGGATGTAATAATAAAGCAAGAGGTACAAACAGTTGTCATGGTTTTCTTTTCATAGCCAGCTAGTTTGATTTAGTGAAGCTTAGCTTTTCAAAATGGGCAAACTTCTGAGACTATCACTGTTTGTGCATAGGACTTTGGTATCACCATAGCAATAGTGATGCCAGAATTTAAGAGCCATAGATTAATAATATGCCCATAATAGAACAAAAGTTACAAGAATTATTATCTAAAGTATTCAGGAGGAAGTATTTAAAAGGACATTATCATAAACTTATATTAGAGTCAGAGCCAGATAATCCTAATATCCCTTTTAAAAATAAAAATGTTGTGATATTTATGCTTTCTCTCTTTTTGACATTCTATTTTTATTTTGCTGCAATTCTCTGTAGTTTAATGTTGTGATGTAACTGACCAGTTATATAAAACTGATCATTTAAAAAAAAAATCTCAAAACATTAAAATAAAAGACACCCAGCTTATTTGAATTGCTTTGAAGTTGTAAACCAATTGAAGCAGAGAATTGGTTAACAAAACAATAAAGAAGAATTTTATTTTTTGTAGTGATAGGAAAAGCACTGTGGTTTGTCTAAGGATGTAATGTCCTCTAACTTCTCAGCATTCTTCCTTTTTTTTTTTTGCCATTAGTGCGTTTACTAATGTCTCTGTGCAAAGGAACTTAATTCCAATACATTCACAGTCTGAAGAAGGATGCTTCCATCAAAGAAAGAGGCTCACATAGCTGTTGGAATTGAGACTAGAACTACAGCCTTTGACAGCAATAAGCTGTAAATATACACACATGCTAATACCCCTGATTTGTTCATCTTTTGTGTCAGCATTTGGAAAAGATTGTTAAAGTGGCAGTTGTAGTAAAGACTAGCAATTACAGTAAAGAGCAGAAATTAGGTATTTGTGACCTATTATATTTCATTAAAAGACTTCCTTATTAAAATGGCACTGCTTACTCTGATTATTTGACAGCTGCCCAAAACAGATTAGAAAATACACAGTTTCAACTAAAGGTAAAATCAACCTCTTAAGCAAGCTTATAGCTTAGCATAAATAAATGGTATGGGAGAAGCCATTTTTAAACAAGACATTTGCTTTTGGGAGAAATGTTTATCAGTAACTAAGTAGTATGCTCCCTTAGCATTCATGTAGAAAGAGCTTACCAATGGGATTTTCCCACTGAAATGTCTTAGAGTGCTCATCTAAGGTCACACTAGCTTTCTCCTAGACAATTTACCTTGAGGAATATAGATCGAGGGAACAGCATAGTGTCAAGTAAGCATTTATTCTGCCCCGGTCCCCAGCACTGCTCAAACTTTGGAAGCTCCATCACTAGGTTATTTATTTAATATTCTAAGTGTTCATATTTTCATGACAGTTTACCCCAGTGAGTTCAATACTTGGAACTTTAGGCATCCCTTCACAATAATGAATTGTTTACTTTATCTAGACAAAATTTTTTATCTTCTGTGGCTCTTCTGTAATATTTCTGCTTGCTTTGGAAATAATACCTACCATTTATTTATTTATTTATTTATTTACTTACTTACTTATTTATTTATTTATTTATTGTACCTGTCTTTTATACTGTCAAGTATGGGACAATCACTGGGTAGAAGATTCTGTGAATACCACATTACACTTTACTGTTGAAGACACAAACACAGTCTCAGTATGAAATTAACGCACACAAAAGTTCCATTCAGAATTCACAACATTGATAGAAAGCTGTTGTATGTTTATGGAACTGTATAATTTCCACAAAGACTGAAACTAAGCTTGTGTGAGACACTCATGATTAATTCCAATTATGCACAAGTTGGGTTTTCAGTTTAATAAATATCTGGCCTAAGTTGGAAGAGTTTTGCTACCTTGAAGAATTCGAAGAGAAGAAAGTGAGGCCTAGTTTTTTTTTTCGTTTTTTCTTTATAAAGAAATTTGAACTTAAGCCTCAGTTTGTTGTTTGGTAGCTAATTGCTTAAATAAACATTCCTTTGATTCCAGGTTTTTGAAATGTGAAAATGGGGATGTTATGTACTCAAGAGGGCTATAAAATAAGTAAAAGATAACATGGACTAAGAATAGAAAGAACTTATATCCATCTGGTTAATTTGAAAATTGACCATATTTTTTTTAAGTATAATTTTTTCTACTTTTTATTTCATGTGTGTGGGTGTTTTGCCTGCATGTATGTCTGTGCACCGTATGCATGCAGGGTGTTAGATCCTGGGACAGGAGTTACAAATGCTTGTGAGCCTCTTGTGTGTGTGCTTGGAAACAAATATGGTCTTCTGGCATAGCAGCCAGTGCTGTTAACCACTGAGCCATGTCCAGCGCTGACATTGTCATCTGCATTGTGTCTCACTACTGTGCTGTAAGATGTGAGGGAAGTACTTCATAAAATACATTGTTTTCAAAGAGGTGTGTGATGTATTAAATCATTTTCAGTACTGATTAATACTGAAAAATTTATGTATAAAGTGACCTTTCTTCTTTTCTATACCTTGGGGCCACATTTCTTTCTTTTTTAAATTATGAGAACTGTTAGGTGTATGCTAATGTGTTAAATGGTAACTTGTCCACAGTTTTGATAAAATTTCTAAGGATAGAACATACTTTTGATATTTTGGTGAATATATACAATGAGGCCTCTCTGTACACATATAAATATGTACAAAGAGCTCCTCTATAACACTTGTGTGTTTGTGTGTGTGTGTGTGTGTGTGTGTGTGTGTGTGTGTGTGTGAAAACTAAGTGAAGATGTGCTTAAACTCACTAGGTTTAGCATCTTGAGGGAAGAGAATTGACAGTGATCAGGATCTCTAAGAATTAAAGCAGCCTTGGAGGCATAGTCAGTGGATTGATTACCTTTGGTACTGTTTAGTTTTAGAATATTCATCTTTTTTCAAAGTTAATTTAATAAAAATTATTTATATTTTACAATAGTCTATTGTTAATGTCATATTCATTTAATGAGAAGGTATAGTCAAAAGAATACAAATGGCTTGAAATAATATAGACAGACTATCTGTCCTCATATATTTGAGGAAAGTAATTCTTGTCTATGTTTAAGGAAAGGCAAAGGTATGGGATTTGCTTAACAAGTGAGAAGAATGCATAGATAAAGTGATACTCTGGAGCCAGGGCAAACAACACTTAATGTTAGGAAGTACTGTCTGCAGTAGAACCACTTGCTGTTATTTGTGTGTGCTTTTTGTAGACCACAAGTAATCCTTTCTCAAGAATAATTTGTATGCTTATATTGTTGAGCTCTTTAATGGAATTTTAAAGAATGATGCATTGTTAAGAATACTAAATTTAGGGTGTTTTATAATTGAAAACTTTTAAAAAATAATTTTTATTTAAAACTTTTCATTTTACATATTTTGATAATATTCTTTTCTCTTCCTCAACTCTTCAGACCCGTTGTACCTCCTTACCCATCTAACTTAGGTTTGTGTGTGTGCTCTCTCTCAAAAAACCCGAAGAAAAAGCACACACATACATACCCCCACACACAAAACCAAAAACATTGAGTCTGTCTTGTGTTGGCCTTCCATGGAGGGTGGGATATACTCAGTGACACTCCATTGGAGAAAACTGATTTTCCTTTCCTAGCAGGTACCAGTGACAAATAGCCTCTAGGTTAGGCGTGGGAATTTGTGTCCATTTCCCCTTCTCAGTGCTAGAACTTTGCCTGCTTTGAACCTGTGTAGGACTTGTGCATGCTCTGTGAGTTCATGCCTCTGCAAGTTCACGTGTTTTTCAGTCCTCTTGCATCTTGAAGATACTGTTCCCTTGTACTTGTCCACCAGCTCTGGCTCTTATGCATAGATTCCCAAGTGTTGAGAGGAGGGGTTTGAAACAGACATCACATTTAGGGCTGAGTGCTCCAAAGTTCTTTCAATCCCATAAAACTACTGCTAGGTATTATGTCTCTAGAGTTATTTTACCATTGTTTCCTTTAATGCCTTTCTTAAGATTTACCACATAATATAGTGATTTTAGTCAAAAGATGTCTTCTCTACTTCTTACCATACTAAGTGCATAGCTTAATTACTTTTCAATTGGAGGCTGTTAGTACTGTGTGGATGTAGAAGAATTGAAAAAAAAAAAAAGAGAAAGATTCTGGGTTTGAGTAGAGAAATTTGTATTTGTTTGTTTTTGTTTTGTGTTTTCGAGACAGGGTTTTTCTGTGGCGTTGGAGGCTGTCCTGGAACGAACTCTTATAGACAGGCTGGTCTTGAAGTCACAGAGATCCACCTGCTTCTGCCTTTGGAGTGCTGAGATTAAAGGTGTGCGCCACCACCACTGGGCTGCTGAGTAGAGAAATTTTAAGGGAGAAGTTAGTACCATGAATTGTGTCTTACAGTTGTGAGGTTATTTACACTGTAGATGTAGAGCCAAGCATGTGGAGAGTTTGCAGAGTTCATTTGGAATGGTGAAACAGATGGAATAGACAAGAAAAAGGCATAGAATTTACAACGTGGTTACAAAATAACCAGCCAGTGTACACTGAAGAAAGGATCCAGTGTGAAGATGAAAGTGCAGATGAATTTGGCAGTTCCATATAGAATAGATTATAGACATTAAGCATAAAGACCTGTAAACCAGGATTCTGCCTTTTAATTAAGAACAGCCTTGCTTGTGCTCTGTTTGCTTTTCTAATACCTTGAGTTCCTGAGTGATACAGATAACTGCTACTCAGTGGAGTTGTATTGAAAAATGTGAGCATAAGTGTAACACTAGCTATATGTAAAATCATTGTTACTATGACAGTGACTTACGTAGCTAGTGTAGCACTTGATTAGTACTACTACAAGTACTGTAATAATCATCCGTTGTGTTGTAATGAAGGTAGAGGATGAACAAACATTTGTGTAAAAAGGATGTGGGAACCACTGCCAATCCCTACATCAGTGATTTTCAACCTGTGGGTCACAAACTCTTTGGAAAACCTGCAACTCCAAACATATTTACATTATGGTTAATAGCAGTAGCAAAAGCACAGTTATGAAATAGCAATGAAAACAACTTTAAGGATGGGGTTCAATGCAACATGAGGAAGTGTATTTAAAAGTGTTGCAGTATTAAGAACCTTGAGAAACACTGCCAACCATATTCCTTCATACTTAACTATTTACCAAGAAGCAGATGGAACATGTTTTATTACTGTAACTTTACCAGTTCTTTTGTGTAGACCAGTGGCAAAAGGAGACTGATTCATCATCCTGTTCCCAAATTTGTAGTTCACCTCCTTTCTCAGTGTCCCAGGTGCTTTATGGTGGTTTGCCTACATGTATAACTTACTATAGCCTTGCTTTGCCCTGTGTAGCTCTCTTCCCAACAACTCCTGGTGCTAGAGGCCAGTACGTCTGCTTCTCTGTCAGCACTGGGAAGGATAGTCCATGACTGCTCTCTGGGAACCTCAGGATCTGCTTGAGTAGAGTTTTAAAACTCAGTATGATGCTGAACTGAACAAACTTCTTGTCTCATGAGCTTAGACCTGGACAGAGCCAGAGCCTACATCCAGTAGTGTAAGGATGGGCTGGAGAGATGGCTACCTGGTTAAGAACACTTGCTACTTCTCCTGAGGACCTACATTCACTTTCCTGAGTCCACATGGCAGCTCAGAGCCATTAATAATTTTAGTTTCAGAGGATCTGACTGTTTCTGTCCTCCCTGGACAACTGCATGCATGTGCTGCACAGACATACATGAAGGCAAAGTACCCTCACACACACCCACACACCCACACATGCACAAATGCAAGAACTTGGAACAATAGTTTCTCTTACCTGTTCTCAAGATAGTCCTGGATGTGACCATTTGACATGATGACAAATCAGCAGGGTTTCTTACTGTATTTGTGAAGTACTGTAAGAATGAAAAAGCTAAAAGACATCTAGGTTCTTGGTGACTTGTCATGCAGTAGAGAAAGACAGTATGTGTTTGCTAGCATCTAGTCACTTTCTCACACATTGCTAACCACCTTACCAGAGATGATGAAGTCACTATAGACTACAACAAGAGGTAAATAAATTACTGAAAGTCACCATAGACTTTGGGACACCTGGGAGGGCATTTTGTTGACATGGTAGTGCATTGACATGATTAGTGCATTGTGTATGAGGATCATACATGTTCTTTTTAATTGAATCATTGGATATGAACAGGCTCTCAAGGAAGAAATTAGTTTAACATTAAAGCCAAGTGGTAGAGGCACACTTGTGTCGGTGAACTAGTGTGGTAGCTGAGGAACTTGCTTGCAGTGTCTTAAAAGATCTGAGTAGTTGTACCATAGTGTCTTGGGAAAGAGAGAACCAGCTGTTCCAAGCGGAGATTTTGTTTATAGCCTGTTTGGCTAGGAGGGATTGGCAAAGATAAATTGACTGTTATTTAGCCTGAACTTTGATGATCACAAGCTTGATGTAGGGAAGGATATTTAGGATAATTAGAATTAAAGGAGTAGTTTGAAGGTTAAAATAATACATATGTACTTATAGGCCTGTATAATTAGTAATTATACTACTTAAAATTCATTGTAAACATAGTCACATCATTTATAATATATACAATAAACTTCATTTCAGAAAACATTTACAGTGTAAAAGGCATATCTGATAATAGAGTTTAAATTGTCCAGTTCCTTTTGAGAAAGTGCATGTGTTAATTAGTATAGATTATTTCATTTTCCTGAATCTGATTTGTAATCCTCTAGACACACACGAACACCTGTGATTATTTTGTGAGCATTGTCTTTAGTTAGTCCTAAATGTGTGTGTGTTTAGATTTTTTTCTGCCTGTTCATATAGACTCAGCTGTACCTGTTTACTTTGTTATTTTTCCAAGTTTAATGGGCCAATATAAAAATTTATGGCAACTGTCACTTGTACCTTTAAGGAAAATGAAAACAAAGCTAAATCATATTAGAAAACTGTGTTGCTGCTGTTTATAGTTGACTATAACATACATACTATGCTAAACTGACCTGTGATAGCATGAACAAATTCGGTCAGCAAAAGTAATCTGAAGAGGTATAAACAGGATGCGTAAGTGTTTATTGTGTTTTCATTGTTGCTATAAGTTGACAGTATTAGAAATAAAGATCTGTGGTTTCAAAATAACCTTTCTTATTCTTCTACCATGGGCCAGAAAGAAAAATATGAAGAATATGGTATGCATATCTGGCACTCAGAAGGTAGTGCCAGGATCATCTTTCTGAGACTGAGGCCAACCTAGTCTTCATAGCTATCTTGAAATTGTTTTTCTATAAAATTGCATATTGTGTGTATTTTACTGATGCTTTGGACTTTATGACCTGTTCGTGTCTGCTTTGTTTCTTCATTTCCAAGGAATCACTTATTTTATGATTTGAGCTAGTATATATTATCTATTAATCTTTTTTCATTTTTCTTTAAATACAGAATTTTAGCAGAGTTTGTTTTCAGAGTTTGTTCTTCACATTGTGAAGTACACAGTTAAGACATCTTTTATTTTTTCTCACTTATATTTTTTTCTGATAATAAAAACATTTTTATTTTCTGAATTCTCATTCATTAAAGCATTTCCATTCGTTTCCTGTAAAAACAAAACCAGTAAGTATCCTTTTTGGCTTAATAGGAGATTAAAAAAAATAGAGTTTTAGTCATACAAAGAGTACTTTTACATAATTGAGACATATAGTATTTATTCTCAAATGCAGTAATTTAAAATAACAATTTTATGATATTTTATTTTTTTGTATATGCTCTTATTTATTTATTTTTTCTTATTTTACATATTAATCCCAGTTCCCTCTCCCTCCATTCTTCCCTCCTTTTCTCCCTTCTTCCCTCCCTCCTCCCCTCCCTCCCTCTCTTCCTTTCTCCCTCCCTCCAATGCCTCTAACCACCCTCTCATCCCATTCCCCCCCCCCCCTCCATTCCACTGGGAGGGTGGTATCTTCCAGGAGGGATCAACAAAATCTATCAAGTCATTTGGAGTAGGGACTAGGCCCTCCCTCCTGCCTCTTGGCCAAGGGAGTATCCCTCCATGGGGAATGTGCTCCCAAAGTCCTTTTGTGTACCAGGGATACATCCTGGTTTCACTGTCAGAGGTCCCTTAGACTGCCCAGGCCTTCTAACTGAGACCCATATTCAGGGGGTCTGAGTCGGTCTAAAGCTGGTTTCCCAGCTATCAGTCTGGGGTCCATTAGCTCCCCCTTGTTCAAGTCAGCTATCTCTGTGGTTTCTGGTCTTGTCCTCATTTTCTTATCACTTCTCCCTGTCTGCATCTAGATTCTAGTTCAGCTCAGTGTTTCGAATTTTAAGATACTTTAAAGAATGTTAGTGATAATCTACTTTTTAAAAGTATATTTGAGATCTTGGTATTTTTGGCATTTTATGATGAAGAATACCTTGAGTGTGACTGGTTGAAAAACTAGGGGTAACTTGGTTACATGTTCTCTATTACCCATGTTACATAGAGACACAAAGAGTAGAATGCTTTAATCTGTCATATATAGGATATCATGTCTGAAATTTTTCGTGTCTATTTAGAATTTTGGAATATGTTTTTCTTAGTGGTTGACAGTGAATATGGTGAGGGGCTTTATTCTTTCACAACAGTATGTACTAGAGACATCATTAGATTGTGTTATGTAATTCTTTTAAATGCTTCAGGAAACCTGTTTGTCCGTGGTGCTATGGAAACTATAAGAGAACTTCTCTCTGCTGTCTATCACCTAGCCCCTCTGTCACCTCCAGCTGTCTCAGGTAGGAATAAAGGCATGCTGTTTTGAAAAGTCCTATAGCTATCACTCAGTTTATAGCAAAACAATGAGAAAGCATCCACACCACTGTGTGTGAGATAATTAAGCACTTTTCAAACTTAGAGCAGTTGAAGAACAAATACCCAAGATGCAGTCTTTATCACATTGTTTTGGTACCCATATGTCACCCTCCATAATGTCTGGATTGGGTATCCTAAACTGGTAGCCATACATACTCTCTGCATTTCTGTGCTGCTTAAATTACTAGACATCATGCACATATCAGAATCTACTTAAAGGTAGAAAAATAGCAATCACTTTCTGAAATTCAGACAATGGTGTAATCTCACTTCAGCCAGTGGATGTTGACTACTTGGTGAGTAATTGGCTAACATGTTTCTGATAATTCCTCCACTCAATAATGGTTTGGTTACTACAGTTCCCATATGTGAACCTCTGCTTTCATTGCAAACAGTTCTTTACAGAGAACTTTCCTTTTGGCATTCAGAAACATGAAAGGGGCTGGGATGGGTGTGTGGTGGTTGGAGGATAGGCTTGGTGTCTGAGCACTTACAAGCTGTTCATTATTGGTCTCTGAGATGGTGTTAGCATTCAACTATTCTTACCTTTCCAAATTGTTGGATTTCAATTGCCAGTCCATTAAAATTGGTAAAGCACTATTTTGCCATTTTTAAAAACAAAACGTAAGCAATTAAATTTGGTGTTTTCAAGTAAAATATATGGTTTACCTTTTAGTTGGTGATCTAATGATCTCATAATTAAATGTATCTTAATGTTTTTAAATGTGGTTCACATTTTTCCCCATGGTGCTGGTTATTGAACCCAGTATGCTAGGCCAATGCTATACTCTGAGCAAATTCTCGGATCTGATATGCTTACTTGTACTATGGTGTGGATCAGACCTAGTGTCTCTCACGGGCTAAGCAAGTGGCCTATCTCTGAGGTACACTGCCAGTTCAATTTGTCTTTAAAAGCTATCTTTTCAAGTTTATTTCATAATCCTATGAACCTTTATATATTCCCAATGGAAGATGCATTGATAAAGTAGAATTGATAAAGTAGAATCTATCAAAGTTCTGGGTTCTTTAGCCTTTCTTACCAAGGAAAATCTTTACTTTCTATGGGAAAATAAATGTATACACTGTTAGGAGACAAGGCTAGAGAGAAATGAGAGCTATCTCCTCATCTCAGAGCTAAAGAGGAACCAAAACTATAGCCCACTCCCCATATATGTGTGGGGGTGGGGGCGAGGGAGGGAGAGAGAAGAGAGGGACTAACAGAGGGAGAGAAAGGAGAGATAAGTGTGTGATAGAGGGAGAGAGAGTTTATGAGAATATGTGCACATGTGTGTATGTGAGAGAGGTGAGAGAGAGACTGAGTGAGGGAGGAGAGAGAGAAAGGAAAGATAGAGTGCATGAGAGAGTGTGAGTGCATGTGTGTGTACTTGAGAGAAGGAGGAGAGGGGGCGGGGGGTGGGGGTGGAGACAGGAAGAAAGGGGAGGCGGAATCAGAAGCAGAACAATAAGACAGAGGCAAGAAGAGCTTTGTTTTTCTTCCCCAATGCTGTGTACTCTGATACTCTAGACTCCATTTCAAACTTGTTTTTGTGTAAATGTCCTCTATAGGTGGCATCAAAAGTGCCCCGGTGCATTTCTCAAAATTTTATCATGCATATAAGGTTACAATATGGTTTTAAGAATGGTGATTAATTTTGTGTCTAATCCCTCACAACATCGTTTGAAACATAACTATGCATTTATGTGTAGGAGTTAAAATTTAAGAGCTATAATTTTATCAAAGTATATTTAAAGTAACAGCTCTTGCTTTCAGATAGTTTCCTAAGAAATGTTGCAATTTTCTTGTATTTTTCAATCCATTAAAGTTGTTAATCAAATCAATCGGATACTCGTTTTACTTACTGATTTCCATAATTGAGAATATCTGACTGTAGACATCACATGTCTAATAATTATACAAGTTTATGTGAATTTGTGAAGAGGATCTTCACATTATACTGTTAAAAGTGGTTGCGATATATTTTTAGAAATAATATAAAGGAAATAAGCCAATGAATGTGCTGGTAGAACTTTCCCTTAGGAAAGTAGTGGAGGAAGCATCCTTCAGTCATCCCAAGGGAAGCAACAGAGAACAATTTCACATGTGTTTCTCTTTATACCATTTTTTCTTTTCCTCTGCTATTTAGTTAGACCTTTAGGTTTGGTAGCATTATTCTCCTCTGTTGTACGTGAAATGAATAAGGTTATTGGAGAAGGGGAAATGGAAGAAAGGAAGTTTGTGTATAGGCCAGCAATTATGATGTAACTCATTTACATAGTAGGCCATATTCTACAAGGTTTTTGTTTTGTTTTGTTTTTTTCTGTTTGTTTGGTGTGTGTGTGGGGGCACATGTGGTGGGGGGAATCACAGGTGTAGAGTAAGACTTTGTTTTGGTTGGTTTATGGTGTAGCCATTGTCTCCTTGATGTAAATGGGGAAGCATTGACGAGTGAAGAAATACAATTTAAGTAATGCAGTTCTTATGTCAATAATGGCTGTGAACTATGATATGACTGAAGTATTCTACCCACCATGTCAGTAACTTCCAAATTGTTTTCAAATTAAAGGCATTCTGCAGGAACTACATACATTGGGGGTTGTTAGAAGTCAGAGCACATTCGTGTTTGCTTCTTTCACTTGGGACCCTGAGTTACAACGCTTCCCAGCTAACACAGCTCTGTGCAGCTGGCTTTAAATTAAGAATCTCTCTCTGTCTCTCTCTCTCTCTGTCTCTCTCTCTCTCTCTCTCTCTCTCTCTCTCTCTCTCTCTTCTCTGTCTCTCTCTCTCTCTCTCTCTCTCTCTCCTCCCTCTCTCCTCTCTCTCTCTCTTCCCTCCCTTTCTCCTCTCTCTCTCTGTCTCTCTCTCTCTCTCTCTGTCTCTCTCTCTCTCTCTCCTCCCTCTCTCCTCTCTCTCTCTTCCCTCCCTTTCTCCTCTCTCTCTCTCTCTCCCCCCTCCATCTCTCCTTTCTCTCTCCTCTTTCTCTCTCCCCTCCCTCTTTCCTCTCTCTCCTCGTTCTCTCTCTCTCCCCCCCCCTCCCTCTCTCCTCTCTCTCTCTCTCTCTCTCTCTTTCCTCTCTCTACCCCCCCTCTCTGGTGTAAGTAATTTTATATATACTTCTTTCCTTACTGGCCATTGTGGATCTAGAAATAAGAATTCAACTTTTGATGTTTTTCCTTTCCTATTTTTTAATGAATATTTTCTGACTTTACACACTCCACTGGGAATAAAAATGATTGAAAAAAATTCAGGGCCCGTAGTAGTTTATTTTTGAGATGTTAGTTTAAAAATACAAATACCAAAAGTTTGTTAAACACATAAGACTCCCTTATTGAGTATATAATGTCTGAAGTAAAAGGTGACATTAGTAAGCAGTGTCATTCTTTATAGTATTTGAAGTGTTGCTTGGATTTCTTAACACCAACCCTGGCAGTTAAACATATTTGGGTTTTTCAAGGTAATTTTTATAAGCTATGGTCTGTTTAATAGAATAAAAATGCTGGGTTATGGTAATCTTTAGAAATAGTGGTAGAATTGCTAGAAATGAAAACTTCTTCACATCAAAGAATTATAGAGCCTTTTATATGCAAGTTTCAAGTTGATGTTTTATGATACATAAATATGCATTTAATTCTTGCTGCATTGTAATAAATAATCTATGAAGTTTCTTATCTGCAAACTTAGAACAAAGTCCTAAAATCAGTGGTTCTTCAAAACCATCATGAAATTTAGTGTGAGTTTGTTGTAAAATACACAAATTCAAGTTAAACGTAGCTATTTAGAATCAAATTTAATTCCACTTTTAGAGTCAGTTCATTCTACAAATTTAATATATGTGGAATTTTTGTTCTAAGAAGGCAGTGGTATCTGTTTTTCTGTAACTGGTTAATGAACATTTTTTAGTTCAGCATGCTAAGTCAAACACCCCCAGGTGATACTATTCAGTGATTTTTTCCCCCCAGTCTATTCTGGACATGGATCAGTTGGGAAGGTCCCCAAAACAACAGCAAAATGCTCCTAATCAGAGTGAGCAACACAGCCATGGCTTTTTAAAGTGGATGACTCAAATTTGCAATCCAAGTTATTTGCATTTCTCTTCTCTTTTTGAAAAATCAATACAGTGCCATAATGCTATAGAGAAAAAGAATTAACTTCCTTGAAAACCAGACCTATATAGAACAACCATAAATTATAGAAAGAACAATTTTATTTTGTCATAAAGAAGACCCTCCTTAAAAGGTCTCTAAGCTTTGGAGTCGGCAGACTTGTGTTTCAGATAGTCCCACTGTGTCTTCAAGACATTCATACTGTTCTTGTTACAATCATGCCGCCAATTGGAAAAATGATGCTGTATTTCTTTTGTGCTTAAAAATGGTACATGCAGTTTATGGAGATGTGTAAGTTGTTTTCTTAGGTATTGTCTTAGTGTTTTCTGTTGCTGTGAAGAGACACCTTGAATATGGCCACTCTTACAAGGAAAACATTTCATTGAGGTGGTGGCTTACAGTTTAGAAGTTCAGTCCTTTGTCATCGTGATGGAGAGCATGGCAGCATAAAAGCACACATGGAGCTGGCTGTGTCTTGACCAGAAGAAAGTGGGAAGTCAACTGACTGTCACACGGAGGGAAGCTTGAGAAAAAGAGATCTCAAAGCCCGCCCCCACAGTGGCACACTTTCTCTAACTAGGCCACACCTCCTAATAGTGCCACTTCCTTTTTTGGACATTTTCTTTCAAACCACCACAGATATATTAAGATTAAAAACTGTGAGTACATTTGAGGTAATGGTAGTAACATTCCTTTATTACGTTTAAGAAACTTCATGTTGGGGTTAGAGAGATGCTGCTCTCCCAGAGGGCCCAAGTTCAGCTCCAGCATCCATATGGCAGCTCTCAACAGTGTAACTCCCATTCCAGGGATCCAGCTCCCTCTCTTGGGCTCTTTCGCATCAGGAATGCATGTGGTGCACTTACATATAAGCAGACAAGCATTTGTATACATAAAATATTAAAATCTTCTTAAAATTCATATTATTGTATATGTTTTTAAAAAATAGTTGATAAAGAATACAGAAGGGATCAAAAATTAGTCAAGTATGAGGCAGAAGCAATATTTCCCACCCAACTATCTTAGACTGTCTTGCATTTCATATATTGGTCTTTGAAGATACTGTGTCAGACCCTGAAACAAGTACTCCATTAAACTCCTATGATTGCCATATTAACTCTCCAAATGAAATGGGTACCTAGATTTTAGATTCTTTGCTACTCACTTTTCATATTGAAAGCGGTTTGAATCCCCATGTTTCCCACGGCTCCAGGTAAATGAATTTGGTTGTCAAACTTGGAGTAAATAATATGAGACTACTTAATGGTCTTTGTAATAGAAACGCTGACTTATCCCACCTCAGAAGCACCAGTATTCATTATTATGGGTTGTTTTAGGACTATGGAGATGTTGAATATTGTTTTTTAAAATTCATTAAATTCAGTCACGAGACATCTGGGTAAAGCTTTAGATCAAGTTACAATCTTGTTGACCTAGTCATTTTTAAATTGAGAAGATTGGTCCTATAAAATGCTAGGTAAATTGTTAAATAGCATGTTAGGATGTTAAGTAATTTACTGAGTTAAGCACATGGCAAAGTAAAACTCAAACATAACATGTGTACTTCAAGCCTATAGTAAGTTAACTCAGTGGAGGTTTTGCCACCCAATTGCCAGGCTAAAGAAGGGTACCAGTGTGTGTGTCTTGAATTGATTGGCACAGGCGGTGATCTTTAGTATGGACTGCATATATTTGAATATTTCTAGAGGAAGATTCCCTTCTAATTTGTGTTTGTATGTGGAACTCTCTGCTTTTCTATGTGTGTTTGCTAAGCATGTTTCTGATCACATAATCCCCAGAGAAAGTAGAGCCCAGATACGAGAGCTTAACTGCAGCGAGGCAGAAAGCTATGATTTGTCTGTTGTTACTCCCACAACTGCATCTTAGTCTTTACCAGAAATTACCCATGTTAGTTTATTCACTGAAAATTTATTCAATGCCTACTATGTAGTGGGCTAGAAATAATAACATTGACCAAGAAACCATGGTCCCTACTTCAACAGCTATGTGTTACCATTATAGGTGTGACAGTTCTTGCAAAATACCACATGTTGCAGAATGTTTGCCCCCAAATTACCTGAATGCCACTCACCTTTTCCCACTATTGTGACAACCAAAGTTGCTGTAAGTATTTACCAAAATAAATAAATAAATAAACAAACAAATAAATAATAAAAACCTACTTAACATGGTATAGTGGCATGTATGATCAAATCTTGGTTCTTGTTTATTTCCTATCCAACTTTTTCTTAAGAGTTTATTTCATTAGAATCCTGGCTTACTGTAAAGCATCAGGAAAGTATAAAAGTTACAAAGGAGAACATGAGAAACCATGAGAATAAGCCTAGTGCTCAGAGATGAGTGCCTGTCTTCAAGGTCTCTGAGTGCATGTGTGTTCCCACTGCTGCTCCTGGATGCACGTCTGCAAAGTGAAATGTGTTCTTCATGACAATGGGTCACAAAGTTTGGCTTAATGAAAAGGATAGTAAATCACCTATCACATGAAATTTAGAATGCTGATCTAATTCGTGTGTTTTCTTTATTATCTATGCATTTAAATTGTCTTGTTTTTAGTCTTAGAACTGAACTAATTACTTTCAGCATTTTGAGTTGTCTGGAGTATTAAATTTCGTATGAATTTTGAGTTCAGGGGTATTTTAAAACAGGATTTCTTTTTACACAGTATCCTTTGTCTATTCTACAAAAATATATCATTTTTAAAAAATTTGACTGAAGCACAATTAATAAAAGACTCAGAGACAGATATTGCGGTTCAAGTTGCAAGCTTAAGTCCCGAAAAGCAAAGCAGCCTGCCACTAGCTTTCATCTCTAAATCAGGCTGAAAGGGCTGAACCACTCACTAGCTGTTCAGCAACCTCAGACTGCTTCCTCCCCTAAGTGTGGCCAGAGAATGAATGCATCTTACTGAATATTGAATACTGAAGTGCCTGCTCCTATCTTTTATAGCCCGTTAGTGCTGGGATTAAAGGTGTGTGATCTGGTACTCCTTTAGACTGATTCAGTCTCATGTATCCCTGGGTTGCCTTGAATTCACAGAGATCCGTCTACCTCTTAATCCTGAGTCCTAGAATTAAAGATGTATACCACCACCTCCTAACTTCTGGCTGCTGGAATTAAATGTGTGTGCCAGGCTTCTGTGACTTGCGGCTGAACTTGCTTTCGAATCCTCAGGCAAGCTTTAATAAATCATAAATAATGTAACACTACACTTGACACTTATTTAAATATTTTTCTATGACAATCAATTAAATTTTATATCCTTTGGCATTGTATGAATATATCAATTGAATGAAGCAATTATCTATACATATAGATAGTATACTATATAATTTTGATAATAGTTATTAATTGTATGCCAAGTTTATATACCTAATTATTTCTTTGATAAGAATTCTTAAGAATAGAATTACTTCATAAAAGGTAAGTACTTTGGGAATATTTTTTTCAATTGAAAAATAATTCTCTAGCAAACTTATGTCAGTTTTTAATACCAGTAATTATACTTTAATGCTGTGTTTCTTTGCTGGTTCTCTGATATTAGTTGTAGCCAATCTTTTTAATTAAAATTTGCACATCATTTGAAAAATAACATCATGGGCTTGTATTTCTTTGACAACTAATGGCAACTTTACAGGGTATACTATATTTGCTGTGACTTGAATGGGTCTCTCAAAGTTAGAAAGTGTTTTACATCATCTCAGAATGGAATAGTTAGGAGACTGTGTCGTAATAAAGTGAGTTTGGACCCTTGCTCTCTTGTTTATTACTTTATTGCCTTTGTGCTCTTGGGGATGACTTGGGAAGAGGGATAGAGCCTGTGGGGAACCTTTGTATTCATTCCTCTTCAGTTTGGACGGCTTGTTCATAGAACCATCCGAAGTAACTTTGTTAAATTACAGCAATTAGTCAGTTAATTTAGCGTATGTGTTTGAGTGTGTGCACACACAGGCTTGGACCATAATGCAGATGTACATGTGAAAGGACAACCTGAAGGAGTGGGAGTCGGTTCTCCCTTCGCCAGTGTGTGCCAGGGCCTGGCAGGCGATGTGGCATGCACTGATCTCTTTGAGCCAATCACAGGCCAGTGTGTGCCAGGGCCTGGCAGGCGATGTGGCATGCACTGATCTCTTTGAGCGATTCACAGGCCAGAAATATTTCTTTTTATAAACCACCCAGTTTGGAAGTTAGATATATACCAAATATACTAAGTATTTCTGTCATTGATTTTACTTTTGTGTTCATAAAACTAGTACCTTGTCTTTTGGGCAGATTTTTTTTTTCCACTTTCCTCTGTTAAATTTCAAGATCACTTCATTATCTAGATTTGGTTTGCACTTCTTTGTCACTAATTACCTGCAAGCTAGGATGCCATTAATGCTGCTCATTTGAAAAATACTTAAAACAGTTGTGCCTGGAGACGTGACTCTGCTCTAGAACATGTGCTTACTGTGCAGGAGTCCCTCAGTTTAATCTCAAGGACACATATATACAGGAACACAAATTTTACTGTGCTCTTTTGTGGTTTTGTTCTAATGACTTCTTTGCATGTATGTGTAAGTTTATAGTTTTTTCCCAGCGATTGTTCTCATAAACATGACTATTACGACTTATGAAGACCATGTGGGATGAAGATTAGATGTATTTGTGTTTGTTGACATTGTTATTATTATTTATTTTATTTGAGACAGCCTGTAGCTTAAGCTGGTGTGGAACACTCATTGTTGTTGTTCTGCCTTGGCTTCTCAAGTGCTAAGTTTCCAGGTACTTTCCACCACACCAGCAAATTCAGGGAATAATACTTACAGATGTGAAACCATTTTACAGATGTGGAAGGTGACACATTGCAGTAATGAAGATCTACTGCTCTGTGCCTTAGTTTCTCTTTGTGTTGCTTTTCAGGGACAGGAGTTCCTATGGCACTCTGAGCTTAGGTGTGCTCTTTTCAAGCTGAGCCTTTCCTAGGTGCAGTCTTGCCTTCAGGGTTTCTTTCTTATTGTCCTGGTGCTTAGCAGGATTTCTTTAATGATGCTAACATCTTTAAAGAGTTACAGGAGCTTTGTCATTAATATTTTTTTTCTCTATTTGTTGCTCTATTTGTACATTTGAATGAGGGTAGTGAGTAATAACCATGACACAGCCTCAGTGTTTTAGCTTGAATTTTTTTCTGTCAAACTAATTAGGTCATTACTTTTGAATTCAGTTTCCCTTGGGATCTTGGGACATTGTCAGACTGCAGCCATGATTCTTTGACAGAACATAACCCAATTGGCCTCTAGCCCAGATCCCAACAGTGTCCTTGTTCTCTGAAACCTTATGATCCAGGCCTTCACAGTCAGTACTTCTGTTTGCACTCTTGCCTTCAAAACTCCCACTAGAGTGGGCCATGTAAGCTCTGCTTATGGCCTTCTAGGGCTTTTCTCCCTCAGAGTTCCAAACTCTTCTACATTCCCCGTATAAACCATGTCTGGAGCCTAAGACCCACCTGGTCAAGTTTATTGGGGCAGCAGCCTTACTTGTAATAATTCCTGTCTTAGTTACTCCTCTGTTGCTATGATAAATACCCAGAAAAGAGTCATTTAAGGGAGGAGGGGGTTTATGTAAGCTTACAGTTCCAGAGGGATATGACCCATCATGGAATCAGGAGCAAAGGGGTGGTTAGTCACATTGCATCCACACCCAGGAAGCTGAGAGTGAACCAGAAGTGTGTCCTGTAAAAAAGTCCACTTCCAATGACCCACTTCAACCAGGGAGGCTCCACCTCCTGGCCACGCTTTCCTGAACAGCACTTTCAACTGGGGATCAAATGTTCAAACAAGAGTTCCGGGGGAGCATTTCACATTAAACTACAGCACTGTGATTATAGTGTTAGTAGATGCATGTAAAAATATGGTCATGAAAAAATAACAAATATGGGTAAAATTTAGTTGGAATATCTTCCATTTAAGCCATTTCCAGAGTTTTTTATATTTGATTCCATTCTGATCATATGAACATTTGCCTTAATGTTGCAGTAATTGGTTACATTTATGGTATTCAGAGCTCTTGCAAAGTCCTTTTCTTTTCCATTTGAGCTTTAACAAATATGCAAAGAATATTTCACAAACAGAACGTAGAATTAAAGCCACTCTGGGCCTAGATGTAATCTTTAGGAGGGCCTGGCAGCTTCAATGCTGTGTTTTAAGAGACTGGAATCTTGTAACAAATTTCATTAGCCTTCTAGAAAGACCAGGTGGAAAATTGATCAAATGGAAAGGGAAAGGCTTGAAAAATATCTAGAGAGCGAAGCCTAGCTCTCCTAGTGTCTTAGATTTGCCTGTGTCTCACCTGCAAGCAAGAAGCAGTCATTTGGTCGCTTGTGAGACAGAAGGCCTCCCAAGCGCTGCCCCAATAGTGGAACTATGGAATATAAAATGAGAACTATTCTGAGTCAGTCTTGGTAGAGTTTGCTGTTCATCAGGATGTAGTGAGATATACACCCGCCAGCACCTGTTGCACTGACCACACCCAAGTGGGCGTGGTCACATGTACGGGCGGGGACGGGGTGGGTGAATGGGTTGGGGAAAGCTAGGTCTGGGGTCCTGGACCCCAGCTCACTCTCTTTCTTCTTGGTCGAGTTGAGGAGAGCATCGGGTGGCAGGGTGGCAATCTGTGGAGCATGAACCCACGGAGGTCATCTGTTGAATGCATGTGTAAGTGAATTCTCCCCAAATAAACCTCACTTAACCTATATTAAGTCCAGTGAATCTTAATTCCCTTGCATTACCAGGAAAAATACCTCAGACCATTCTTGAACAGGTATTGAATTTTTGTCCTCCTTGAATAGTTTTGATCTTTATGTGGCTCATATAAGCACAACGTTAAAGAGAAATAATAGTGATGGGAAATTATTATCCAGCACTTTTGTTATTTAATTTCAACTTCACATGTTTGACTAAAGTTGTTTGAATCTGAAGAAAACCTGTTCTGCACTGAGTTTTTTCAGAGGAGTTTGTGAGGGATAGCTGGGATTGCTGCGCCTGGACAGGCTTCGGGTGTCTTCCGTCAGGGTTCTCCGTTGTCTTCGTGTAGGGCTGTCTGCTAGGTTGTTTGGGTCTGTTTTCTTTTCGTTGACTCCCTCACTCCACTCACAGATTTCTGTTTTTTTGTTTGTTTGTTTGTCTTGTTTTTTAAGTTCCTTTCTGTCACAGTTGAATTGGATTTGCCAAGTAAGGTAAGATAAAATAGTAAAATAGCGCTTTTTTTTTTTTTTTTTTTGTCTCTGAGCCTTTTCTACTTTTTTAAATTTTACATATATTTTATTTATGAGTGCTCTACATGTATACCTACATGCCAGAGGAGGCCATCTGGTCCTATTTTAGATGGTTGTGAGCCACCGTATTGTTGCTGGCCATTGAACTCAAGTCCTCTGGAAGAGCAACCAGTGTGCTCTCATTTGCTGAGTCATCTCTCCAGCCCCAGCCTTTTCTATTTCATAAAAAGGATTTTGGATGCTGTTAATCAGAAAAGACCTCATATATTTTAATAAGTAAAAAAGATGCAGTGTGGAAGGCTTTGTGTGTAGGCTTATTTCAGTGGTTTTTTTTCTTTTTTCTTCTTTTTTGTATTTGGTTTTTGTTTTTAATGCTGCAGTAAAATTTTTCCCATCATTTTTTCTATAGATAAGAATCAATGACCTAAATATTATAGCTAGATTCCCTAAAACTGAAAGGTAGCTTTAAAATACTGACATCCAGAAGTATGGAGAACAAAAGAAAACTGCAAAAATACGAATAAACTAATGAAAATCAAATTAGCTTTAGGATTCTGACAGAGCCGGGGTACGCATTGAACAAAAATGACTGCCCAAGAGGAAATGATGGAACCTTGGAGGACAGTGAGGTCTGTGGGACTTAATGAAATGCCCATCCCCCCTCTGCTCCACCCGCATGGAATAGCTAAAATCTGGCAACTGAGGGAGTTTGAATGAGGGGGATGGAGAGAGTGAGAATATGAATGAATATACTGCCTTTGGAACTCCGTTAAAAATAACCTACGTCCCAAGAGCATAGTTAGTATTTTGTCTGAACTTGCAGCTCCCCGGGAAACAGTTCTGAGAGCCTTTGGCTAGTTGGTTGACTTTGAGCTGTGCTTGGAGAAAGACAAAGCTCACTTTCCAGGGCATTACAGAGACAATAGCCAACTCTTGGCAAGATCTCTACTGCTTAAGGCTATAACTTCATTTGGTACAAACCAGAGCCTGGTTAGGAATTTTAAAGGAAATTCTGAAGAACTAGCCAATCATGGAATATTAGAAAGCTGTGACGTGTTTCTTGATATCTGAAAGTCTGCTTAACACATAAGGAGGGCTTTGATATTTGCCCAGGAAAGATCTGGAAACTTCACCTCTGACCGACCTTGAGGTTCTGTGTCACTAGAAAGTGAAAGCAAGGGCTCTTTTATAAACTCTTTAAAGCTGGAGTTGGCACTTCATAAAGATACCTTTGGCAAAGGATGGAACATACGTAACAGGCATTTGAGAAAATCATCTGAACAGTCATTGAACACTATTATATTTACTCGAGTGTGACCTGTAGTAAGCCCTGTTTACAAATTAAAACCAGGAATTTAAAAAGAAAAATTAGCAGAAAACTTGGTGGCCATTCATAGGTAATAGAAGCCATAAAACTGCTAAGTTAGTACAATTTGAAAAAAACTTCCAGATACTTTTGGAGGACAATGAAAAATTCATGCATCCGTGTATTAAAATATGGTATATAAAATGTTCAGTTTAAAACAAAACATTTAAACACCAAAGAAATAGGAAATATGTCAGGGTGTGTGACAAGTTGGTGAAAGAATTCCCCCTTTAGACAAGTAAAAAGTTTAATACACTGCTGGAGCAGCAGGCATAGAAGTAATCAAAGAGCTGTTTGCATGTGCTAATTAGATTCAGGACGAGCTCTATGTGGGTAGGGTGAGCCATTTTGCTGCAGTTTCTATCCATTCACTGCCCACCATGCAAATGAGGGTGGCTTTGTGGTATCCAGCTAATTTTGATTTGTCACACCTTTCTGCTTTGGTTGGATTGGAGTTTTCTGTAGCCTTGTTACAGGAAATCACATATACACAGGAAAAAAAATGAAACAACTAAAAACAAAACTGAAACAGAAAACTGTTCTCTGCCAGTCCATATTTACTTCAGTTTAATGATTTTGATTGCTCTAGACAGGGTCTCCTTATGAATCCTTAGTTGGTTTGGCTCTTACTAGGTAGACCAGGCTGGACAGGAATACAGAGATCTCCCTATTCCTGCCTCTGAAGTGCTGCAATTGTAGGCATGCTCTACTATTCCTAGCTTTGGCATCCAGATACTGTATTTAAAAGATTAATGAAGTTAGCTGTTATAAATGAGACCCTCAAAGAATTTAAAGGACTAAAAAGGATGAAAATGATGTTTTATCAAGAGAGAATACAATGATACAGATTTTAAAAATAGTCACACAGGTGTTCTGGAATTTAAAAGCAAATGTGTTCGTTATCAATGGGATTCAGCTACATGAGCTGGCAGGGGAAGCCACCAATCTGGAGATATGCCCACAGAGACCATCTAGTGTGAGGAGAAACTCACCCCCAAACAGAAAACAGGGAGAAGACACTGAGGAGACACCATCGCATGTGGAGGCGTAAACAGAGCTCCAGAAGGAGAAGAGAAAGGCAAGAATATTTAAAGGAATAATTACAGAAAATTTCCCAAGCAAGCTGAAATATATTAATTTACATATTCAAGAAGTTCAGCATAATCTGAATGGAGTAAACACCACGCTACTAATATCTAGATGTACATTTACTTTTATGAAAGTGAGTGGCAGGAAACCCTTGAAGGCAGCAGGGAAAAGTGACTTCCCACATAAGGGTCCTTAGGGTCTCCTGTAGGATTAAGAGTTGACTTACAGTAGTTAGGGTAGGAGACATTTTCAGCATCAAATGGAAATGACTGTCAACCAGGAGCTTTGTGTCTAGTCAAACTCTTTAAAATATAGAAGATATTTCCAAATAAGCAAAAACTAGGAGAAGATGTTACTAAGAGAACTCTCCAAGTAATTGTGAAGGGATATCCAATAGTTTAAATGAAAGATCACAAGATGTCGCATGAAGTAAAGGCCAGTTGTAAAGGTGACAATAGATATATGAAGATAGGTATAAAAATACATGACATGTAATTTTCCTTACAATTTTCTCCAAACTATACCTAAGTAATGCAAAAATCATAAAATTGTGTTCATAATAACTTGATAAATTTGTTTTAAACCAGAAAGGAATAATTTAGGAAATTTACTAATTGTAATCCTCAGGGAGTCCACTAAGAAAATATAGTAAAAGAAAACACAGGTATGTGAAAATATACTGTGAAGTATTTAACACAGCGTAGGAGGATTTGAAATTGAAAGAACTGTATACATATTCTCATAAATGAAAATAGTAATCCTACAGGACATTTAGATTTATGAACCTGATATATAATTTCCCTGTAACTTTTACAATTTTTATTTTAAATTATGCTTGATGTGTGTAAGATACAGGGTATGTACAGACGAGTGCAGGTCCCTGTGAATGCCAGAAGAGGGCGCTGGATTCCCTGGCTGTAGTTAACTGGTCACTGACATGTCCTGTGTAAGAGCAGTATGTGCCTTTATCTGCTGAGCCATATTCCCAGTGCCCTCCACCCTAATTAAGGTAAATTAGGAAACAAATTTGCAGGGAAATGGAATTATTTACAGTTTTGTCAAACCTGGAAAGTCTTATTTCTCAGCTTTTTCTGAAACAATGTTACATTTTTTTTTTTTTTTTTTTTTTTAGGAAAGATGAAACCATGTCCAGGAAACATGAATGTAGTTACTCTTTCAAAACTGTGAACATCTTCCCTTGAGTGAAGCTTCTCTGCTGGTATCAGGGCTGTAGGTTCTCCTTTCTCCCAGCAGGGATGTGTGGAGAAACTTTCAATCTTTGGCTTTGTTGCATCAGTACTCTCGCTAGTGGGAGCTGGGGAACACATGTGTCTTGCTTTGGACGGTCTCTTCTTCTGTCATCCTCAGCTTATGTTTATGGTGATGTTAATATGTGAATCTCATGTTAAATAATATGCTCAGGTAATTGTTGAAGAGAAATGCTTACTATGGAGAGTAACAGTTCATAGAGCAGTAGTTGGTGAGATATGACCCAAAATGCTTAGTGAATGCATCCTTTTGTATCCCAGAAACCCTGTGAAACAACTTGAGTTTCTTCACATCCTCAGCAGCAGAGCTTCTTTTCTGGTGTTTTGAGTGACCACCTTAGCTTTCTTCATAGCTGTGGTCCTGTTATGGAATCTGTGAGGTAGTCCATGAAGACATCACTAGGCAGAGAGCTGCTGCTTTGTCTATGCCTTTGGCTTCCTTAATGGTGCTTTGCATCCCCGGATCCCTTTTCTGTTTCTGTTTCCAAGCATTCTATGTGCCCCATCTGTGAGGCTTCATCAGTGTATAACTGATGAACCGCTTCAGTGCTCTCTGAACCTTGTAATCTCCATGCCATTTAACCCTCTGTGTCTTCCTGTGACTCTGTTTTCCTCATGTGTTTCTTGCTCTAAGTATGATTGTGTTCTCAAAAATTTGCTGGAGAATTTGTGGTAGCATCCAGTATTCTCTATGTTATGAACCTCTCTAAGCATTTAATAAGTCCAGCTAATAAGGCGGTTATTATGATGTTTACATTGAAGGTCATGATTGTAACCATGTAGTTGTCAAGAGTATTTTTAAGTCTCGCCATTTAAAAATTTTCAAACCTTTACTTTTACTGACCCTCTAGTATGATACAGTTTCTAGTTTTTTTTTTTTTTTTTTTTTTTTTAATACTAACTTAAGGGTTGTACTATAATGCTATCTGGTCTGCAGAGAGTGAAGAAAGGTACAGTGTATTTGGGGTCAGATCTGTAGTCGTGACTGTGCCGCTTGTTGGTTGATCTACCTTGAGATGCCTTTCTTATTCTTTCAGAGTGAAATCGGACCTATAAGCCAGAGAAAGTTAATACTTTTCATTTTGACTTTTATTTCAAAGAACTCATTAATGTTGTGTATTTGTGTTTGGGGAAAGCCTTTTATTTAATGGATGCTGAGAATTGAGTCTTTCATATGCTAAGATGTTCTACTGCAGAGCTCTCTGTTTCCTGTGGAACATCTTGTGTAATTGATGTTCTCCAGGAGTGTTCAAGAGAAAGGAGCTTTCAGATTGCAGCTGTCCTTCCATGGTTTGTACTTGACAAGGGATTGGCTCTGAGATTCCCTTTCCTAATTTGGACATTAAGTAGAACAATCAGATAAATGTTACAAAAATGAAACAGACATTCCCACTAGCATTTTAAGTGTAAATGAACTATTTTGATTGGGACCAGGGCCCTTTGCTTGTACTGTAGTTCCAGAAAGACATGCTTATAAGAAGTCTAGTTTTATGCTTTGTTTCTTGAATCTATACAGAGAAGGTAAGAATTAATAAAGCAAGATTCTCAGTGTTCAGGAGCAAATAATACTGTTCAGCCTGAACATACATGTGAGCATGTGGGACTGGAAGGGAGATGCCAGCTGGAAAAGAGACTAACTGTAGGCTTTGAATTTCCCTGCGGCAGGTCAGTGTGGTTAGAGAGGAAGTGGTGGGTGTGAGTTCACACAGCATACTGGGTAGAACCAACCACTGTTCCTCTTCCTATCTAGTCCAATGTATGTGTTTTATATATTTGTCATCAATCATTAGGTTCCTGGGTTTGAAATTAGTTTTTAATAATTCTCAGATCTTCCTGGTCAGTATTATGGAGGAATTAGAGAACTCAGCAGTTCCTGGGGAAAAGTCTTAAATCACCAAACAGGGGCTTGCTAGCAGCTAACAATTTAAACAGCCTTTCCTAACTGGAGTTCAGGCTTTTCCCAGTTTGCTTTGGTACTGGGGAGACAGTTGTGTGTGCAGATCCTGACTACTAAAGTGTAAGAAAGGTGTTTGCTTACTCCTGAGACCCATAAATTGGCCTGGACTTTGGCCTGGTGAATTGAGAGCACTGCTTTTTGCCAAGGGAGATTGTTGGATGGAGTATTCATAGTCCTGATTTCCTCTCTTCCTTTCTCTTTCTTTTCTTTTTTTTTTTAAATGTTTTGTTTTATTTTTTTGTTTGTTGTTGTATAAGGTATAGACTCCAAGCCCATATAAATTGGTATGCAAGCCTAAGTCGTGATTCTGTGTTTAAATTTTATGTTGCACTCTGGAGAAGTGTTCATAACAGTGTTAAAAATATTTAATGCCCGACATGTCAGATTGGCCAGGTAGCTCAGCAGGTCAGGGTGCTAGCTGCCAAACCCGACTCCCTAAATATGATACCTAGAACCTGTGTCATAGAAGGAGAGCGCAGACCCCTGCATGCTGTCGTCTAACCTCCCTTCACATGTACAGTGTTCTAGTTTCATCCTGTTTCTCTGATAAAGACCCCAGACCTAAAGCAATTTAGGGGAGTAAGTGATTCCTTTGGCTTACACTTCTAGAACACAGTCCATCAAGGAGGGAGGTCAGGGAGGCATCGAAGCTAGGAACTTGAAGCAGAAGCCATGGAGGAGTGCTGCTTGCTGGTTGGCTTTGGTTCTCTGGCTCATGTTTAGCTGTCCAGCTTATGCCGTTCAGGACCATCTGCCTGGGGATGCTCCCACCCACAGTGGGCTGCACCTCCTGTATGAGTGAAAATTGAGACAGTTCACTAGAGACATGGCCTACTAGTCACTTTGAGTCGATTCCTCAATCAAGGCTTTCTTAGATGACTTTGATGTGTCAAACTGACAATAAAAAATAACAAGGACATGGGCATACACACATACATGCACAACAAGTAGATCAATGTAAACTGCCACCATATAAAACCAAGGGAAATTATAATAGAATTATATTGAAATTATTATTACATTTTAAATGGTAACAGTGAGGTAATTACATACATGTATCTGTATGCTCTGTGTGTCTGTGTATCTGCCCACCAGGGTACTGTTATTTAGATTTTGTAAATGGGAACATTGAATTAAGAAATTTGACGACATGCCTCAGGTCATTTAAAGGTAATGAAGTGTGGATTTGAACTCTGGCCTGTTTATCATTGAAGACCAACCTTTTAAATACTATTTTACAATTTTACACATTAATATCTGCTGATTTAGTATTCCTGGCTTGCTTTCAAAACCTTCCCTCTCCCTGTCAATTCCAGAGATAACATTCAATAACTTGACAACAGTGACCTTTCTAAACAAATATAGACTGTTACAGAACCAGATGGCCCAAGATTATATTTTATTTTTCTGGCTCAAAATAAATTGCCTGTTCTCTGCTTGATAAAGTCCAAAAGAAAAAAAGATGCTTCTGTGTCCCAGGACCTCATCAGGCCTCATGGCCAGCCAGTGCCCTTTATCATGAGCCAGTCAGAAGCACAGAGCCCATGTCTTTATACCACAGTTTAGAGTCTAATGAAAGGGCAAGAAGCAGGCTTTACGACATGCATTTATTCTGGCCTTTAGTAATCATTATAGATTTAGTAGAAAGGTTTGAGGAATTGACAGATAATCCTGTGGTTTTGCAAAGTTGATATGAGCAAGGGTTATAATTTAATAAACTTGCATGTTATACATCTGTTTTTGGTGTCTTGAATTTTAGGTTTGGGAGGCTTTTTCTAATGATCAGCAATTTCATTCTTATTTATAAAATTATTTTTGTTTTTGCACATAATGTTTGAATGCATGACAGGGCATATTGTAGAAATCAGAGGATACTGTTGTGGGCTTTCTTGTTTCCTTTTGCCTTTACTTGGTTCCAGGGGCTTGACTTTAGCTCAGCAGGCTTGCAGGACAAGGGCCTGTACCTGCTCGACCATTTACAAGCACAAAAACTTTATTCTTGACCATTCAAAATGTAAATGGAAATTTTCTTGGCAGTGTTTCACAGTTGTACTTAGAAAATAATTTTACAGTGGCTTGATATGATGGTCTGTCACACAGAATCATAAATACAACACATCTACAAGCTCAGTCACTCTTAGCGAATTTCAGACTGGAAGAGATCAAGTTACATAGGATGGGCATAGAAATGATGAAAAGAGATGAAGAAACCATGCTCATCATCACCCAGAATGCATGATCAAAGGGCATGCTGGCCTTGGAATTAGGGGACCTGTGTTTAATACTTGGCTTTGCCATCGTTAGGACCATGGAACATGTAATGCACATTTTTAAGATCTTAGTTTCGTCATTTGAAAATAAGGCATGAATAGTAATTGCATTGTTACATTGCCAGGTTATTCTGAGGCACAGTTAAGGACATGTGATAAATTTAGAAGGATATTACCATTGTGTGCTGTTTATATAATAGTGTTTAATATGTGTTAAGTGTCCCAAATGTCTGTTGTTCTAGTGGTAAGTGAAACTAAAACATATGTCCAACGTTCATAAGCATTGCTTCAGAGGACCGTCACACCTATTCTTTTGGAATGCAAACAATTGGTACTTCAATACACAGAAAGTTGAATACATGTATCCACCAAAAAGAAAAATCTAATGGAGTTGAAACTAAAAATTAATTAGCTTTAGCTTTATATCCTCCTTTGAAACTCATTCTTTTGCCTGCATTATGTCCTTCCTCATCATCCTGCCTTACCCTCTCTTGGTTTCCTTTCTAAATGTTATGGTGTATTCATACTTAATCTGTTATAGACATGTATACATTATAGACTGAGATCTACAAACGAGGGAGAACATGCAAGTTTTCTTCTGAGTATGGATCACTTCCTTTATTATTACAATTTCCAGGTCCATCAGTATATTTTGCAATTTTTTTGTAGTTGATCAATATTTCTTTATACATACATACATACATACATACATACATACATACATACATATGTACAGTTTTATTATGTGTCTGTTGGTGGATGTGTAGGCTGATACAATTTTATTGCTATTGTGAGTTAAGCAGTAATTCATAAATCTCTATGTTAGGACATGGAGTTGAGTATATGTTTTGTGTTTTTATAAAGATTTGTTAACTTATATAAGTGTGTGTATATGTGTGTTTTTTGTGTATCTGTGTTTTGCCTGCTTGCCTGATATATATAAGTGTACTGCATGCATGCCTGGTTATTGTGGAGGCCAGAAGAGGGTGTTGGAGCCCCATGACCTGGAGTTACAGACATTTTTAAGGACCAGTGTTTGCACAGTATTTGCATTTGGTAATCTGAGTGAGTCCTCTCCAAGAGCAGAAAGTGCCCATGTATTTTAAAGTAATCACATTTTTTATTTGGTGTACACATGCATGTGTGTGTGTGTGAGCATATGTATGCACATCCACAAGGCGTGAGCTTGCTTGAAGTAGGGTACCTTTAGTCCTGGAAATTAAACTCAGATGGTCAAGCTTGGAAGCACCTACCTTTACACTGAGCCCTCTTGCTAGTTCTGCCTAGTGTTTTTCTTGGTAAAAGCTAAGCGAGGCATGGTGCAACATTGCTATGAGTATGTAGGAAGCTGAGGCAGGGTTGTGAGGCCAGGGCCAGTCTAGCCTACTTAGTAAGTTCCAGGTTAGCTTGGGCAACTAATGGGGATTGATCAAAACCAAACTAGAAAAGGATAATTAGCAAACTGATTTATCACCATCAATGAAATTTAAAGTCAAAATTTACTTAAATCATTCATGTAGCTCCTTATTCTTTACACATTTCTATTTAACTTCCCGACTTTGACTGTCTATTCTAATTTAGATTAGTTTTGACCCTACTTCTTGTTTGCTTCTAATTTTACAATTTTTCTCATTGTTTTTCATAATTGTTACTTTCAAACAGGGCAGACCTATACACACTATGTAAACAAATGACTTTAAAGGATTGTATTCCTCCTGCTACAAGCTTTGTCCTGAATTTTAGAGAGTTCTTGGTTAAAGCATTAAATTGAATTACAATTTTAGTCTCTACTTCTCAGATTAAAAACAAAACAAAAAACCTGTAGTATCTTCCCTGTGATAATGGAATAGTTATATTATAATCTTTAAAGTCCCAGAAGTCTCATAATGAAAGGTAAGTTTTATTAAATGATTAATTGCTAAAAAATCATCGCTGTTCTGCCTTCCCTTTAAATAGGTATTGCTGAAGCAGCGTCATGTTCAATAACCACTACCATGCATGGAAAATTGTGAAGACAGGCATACTCCCCAAAGTCATGATGTGCTGTGGTCATGACCTATACTTGCAGAGTATTTTTAGCTAACTGGTCTTTGAGCGAAGATGGAAAGAGTTAATGTGCATACTCTAGCACAAACCAGAAAGGTGTTTGGGATGCAGCTTAGTGATAGAGCATTGCTTTCCATGGACAAGATTGGTTTAACCCTAAGCAACACAGAGTGGGGTCAGGGGTGGACACCTTGACCAAAGATTTTAGTGTTTTATACCAATCTATAATCATTTAGGGTACCCACAAATTCCAAGAGACTAAAATTCTCAAAAGGTGGGGGAGAGGGGCAGGGGAGATATACCAGCCCCTTGTCTTCTGTCAGGTTCTCCTCTTAGGAATTATTAGGAAGCTCAAAGAGCTTCACAGTTCTACTCCCCCCAACTGCTGTCATGTTTGCCGCTTGTGTCATCATGGGCAAATGTCACCAGAGGCCTTTAGGAAAGCCTAAAGGAGGAGGCTTTCACCTTTACCTTCCAGTTCCTGTCTACACTGGAGCTGGGTTAATGTGATCCTTGATGCCAATGCTAGCATTTCCCATCGTGGGACCAGAAAAGCACTTTCCACGCGGTAACTCATCCGTACCCCTGAAGTAGACCACATTACCTGCACTTCTTTAACAAACGATTTCTCCTTGGGGTTAAAATTGAAGGATGGACATGGATAGACTGTACACACATAAGTTCTGTGTAGCTGAGAATGGTGATACAGCCCTTGCTGTTTGTCAGAGGGAAAATGTCATGATCATTGTCCCGGGGGTTTTGGGACTTGAACAGTATCTCTGGTTTGGAACGGTGTGTCTTGGCATCAGTAAAGGTCTTAACACCACCCTTACTGTCCACAGCTATGGTCTGCCCACTGGGACTCCAGCAGATATTAATTTTCTCTCCTTAAAAGTTCACAGTGTGTTTTGCAGTCCTCATATCCTGATGGGAATGTCTTTATCTCTGGATGAAGTGACAAAGGGGTCAGGGCTTCTTGGATGCCAACAAAACTGACTCACACTATCTCAGCATCTTCTGTAGCTGTTCTCTTTGACCAGTGGGTCTTTCTCCAGCAAGAAGACCCTGGTAGTCTTGTCAACAAATCTCTAGGCTGAGTGAAACCCACCCTAGTTCCAGGCCACATTCACTTTGGCACCGTGGGCCAGGAACTTGTCCCTGTCCCTGTCTGTGGCCTCAGAAACACTCCATTGTCCACAGTGAACTGCTTCGCCTTGAGCACCAGGGCCCATAAAGCTGGCTTTCCGGCCTATTGCCAAAGGCTGCAGGGTTGCCGTAGGCCTTATCAAACTATGTAGGTTGTAGAATTCTAAAATGTTAGTTATCGTCTCTAATTTTAAGGCTCGGATTGCTTTTTGGTGTTTTGTTTGTTTTCTGCTGTGCTTATGTGAATGGAGAATAACACTCATGAGAACTCTGAAGATGTTAGAGCTCTGGTAGTTGATGTCTGTGCTTGAATTCTCAGAAGTTAAGATGAAATTTTGATGCTCTCAGTTCCCAGTTTGTGCCAGTGGAAATTGACTCAGTGTTTGATGTGTTGTGGCCACTTGGCCCCATCTTTCCTTACCTACCCATGTCTAGTCCTTGACAGGATTGACATTCCATTTCATACATTCTTTGGGTCTAGGATTTATTTCATTTTTATGATCTACTGATGAATTCCTGACCTTTACCCCTCTTTTCTAACAAATTTGAGATAGGAGACTACAGTAGTGCTGTACTTCCCAGTGTGTCCTCTCTAGGGTCTTGAACGAAGAGGTGTAATTTTAAAACCATAATCTTATTGGATGTCAAATTTTGCTTACATTGTTGATTTTGTACATTTAATTATACCTTTGTTAATTCCCTGTAGTTAAGAGTTTCATGTGTTTTAAAATTATCTAGGAAGTAAAAGGATGTTTAATGTGGATTATAAGAAGAGTTCTTGTGAGGAAACAAAACAAAACAAAAAACCCAAAACAGTGTTTAATCACTGAACATTGTCTCCCATCTTGCTTACTGTAGGAGTGTTGGAATTGCAGATACAGGAAGCTACAACCACTTAGCTTTTTGCATAGTTTACACTGGGTAGCAAACTTGAGCAGTTGAGTCTTTACATACTGAGCCATTTTTTTTTCTGGTCCTAGTTCTGTAGTTTTTGTATTGACTCTCTCTTTGACTTATTAAAATATTATCTTCATTTGATTCCCTGGAAATCTAATTTGCTCTTGAAAAATAATCAAAACCAATTGGTTGTTTGATTAGATTCCAATGGGACTAGACTAGAGATGGAAGGTTGGTGGGTAGACTTCAGTGTGAGCACAGGAGTCCATAAGTCTGTGGATTTTCTGCAACAGTTCAACGTTGGAATCTATTTTCCTTTTTCTTTTCCCTAAATAAAGGAACAGAATTTCTCCCTTGCTGGTCAATAGTCTGGGCTTTCACTTGGATGCTTCTTTATATCAGTTTATATGGAGATACCTTGCCTCTGTCTAAGTTTTGCCCCAACTAATTATAGAATGAATATCTCAAAAATGGCAGGCAGTTTTTCTGATACATTAAATGAATTAGTTATAATACAAGTGTGTAGTTCTGATTTTCTACCGCGATTTTACTTTGTCCTTCAGAATATGTTTAATGTTTTATAATAAAATTATGTGTTTTTTTTTCAAAAAGAAAACAATCAGGCAAAAACATGAGAAATGTTTTCAGTTATCCAAGGCTAATATTGAATTAAATAGATCTAGGTTTTCATGGTTGACAGCTGCAGATAATTAGCTTTTTCTTCTTTAACAAAGAAAGCAAATGGGGCTGCAAGTAGCTCATTGCCTTCTCTGTCAGCGTAACAATAATGTATGTATTTAACTTCTGCAGTTCCTTAAGTCGATTCTGTGCTGAGCTGCCTACATTACACACAATAGGAGTGACAAGTCAAAGCTGCAGCACCTATTTGTGTGGCAAAAGGGTGCAGTGATTGACAGCAAACTTTCTCTCTAAGAAGTAGCAGTGCAGTGGAGCTCAGAAAGGCCCTGACACAAAATTCTTACAACTATAGATCAGATTCTAGAAGTGAATTTTGGGAAGGATTTGTCACTTGGTGCATTTGTCACTCTTCCCTTGGGTCAAGGTAAAGCACACAAATGGACAGCATCACCCGACTGCTGTGCATGAAGTATTTCAGGTATGTTAAAGTTGTAGCTTAAGATTGATTCAAACTCTAGGTCAAGTTAGAATTTTATTCTTAGTAGCGCAAAGTTTTCTTCATCTGCAACTGAGTTACTATTTGAAGGAAGCGAACAAAAATTATTCAATGAAGGATTTCAGGGCCATAAACTAAGCCATTCTCCAGTGAAAATATCCATGTTTTGATGGCTTAAATAGAATTTCTGGAAAGATAGCCACACATGGTTGGTGGTTCTTTTGGGTCAGAGTAGCTAAGTGATTGTCTTCAATACTGTCTATGTTTTTTACTTGCTGTGACTGATGCCTAGGTGATGCAGGTAAAAGGATTGCTGTTGAATAAATCTCTATGATGCAGCCAGGATGGTGGCCTTTGTAGCTTCTCATGGCAGTGCTTTTTATTTTTCTGGCCACTCTGTGTCTGTGGTAGGGAGGGAAACTGGCCTGTCTGAAAAGTAACCTTGATACTTGTTCTTTCCATTCCTGTTCTGTGTCAAGTTTTTGTTTGTTTGCTTTTTGTTTTTTAGAGACAGTGTTTCTCTGTGTAACAGCTCTTGCTATCCTCAAACTCACAGATCTATCTGCCTCTGACTCCCAAGTGCTGGGATTAAAGGCTTACATCATCACTCCCCTGTCAGTGCTGGTTTTCCTAACTCTTATTGTGGTTGTTTTTGGAAGACAGCTTTATCTATTGGATATCTTTACTTACATTTATTAAAAAGGCTACTCTCCTAACATTGTCTTCAAAGACATGACATCATAAATGGATATTTTTAGAACCTTTGGAAGAAGTCACA
Organism: Cricetiscus sungorus; assembly: GCA_030556225.1. Lineage (NCBI taxonomy): Eukaryota > Metazoa > Chordata > Mammalia > Rodentia > Cricetidae > Cricetiscus > Cricetiscus sungorus. Next base: position 125,642,109 of record JANBXA010000007.1, on the reverse strand, counting down.
ATTATAAGTTGACTTGTAAAGTATTTCTAATAGATAAAGCAGTTTCATATTCATAAAATTTAAATTTTCTCTGTTGAAAGTCTGTGTGAAATCCAGAGTTTAGCCTTTGACTTGTGAGTGACAAATACCTCTGATCCCTTGAAGGAAAGCTTTAATTCAACAAATTTTTAATATTTTTGATTTATATGAACCAATTAGTTTGTTTTCAGGAAGTAGGAATAAATTCCTGTTGGGTTTTATGAATGTGGATAACTCTGAGACATAGAGGGAAGTGTTTAGAAGAGGGAAGTGTTTCAGTCTAGATAGTTATATGAAACTAAAAATCCATAGATGGCAGCAAATTTTAGGTTGCTTCAATATTTTAAAATTATAGACTGCTATGCTATTTAATAACTTTTCCTTTATAGAAAAATTTGATTATCATAAATAGCTTTCCCAAGAAATTCAGTCTATCTATTGTTACCATGTACCTACTTAGCTCAGAATGTCTTTGCATTTTCATAAAATACATGACAGTCTTTTTCTATAAGACCTCTTATTTTTTTTCCTTTGAGCTACCATCCATTTCTTGAATATTATAGTAGAATGCAGGTTTCCCATTCTTCATGTTTGCTGACTTCTAATTCAGACCACATAACTTGTCTATATGCATTTCATAAAGCATTGCTTTTATTACATTAAACATTGAGATGAAAATACCCAATAACCTAATTTTTGTTTCAAAAAAATAAGAAAGGAAAAATAAAGTTGAGTGGTATGTGAACAGAGCAGGGAATGCTGGGCCAGGATTAGGAAAACGTAGAGTTTGTTCCTGGTTCTGCTTATGTAGCCTTTACAAGCATAACTCCTGCTGCTCCTGTTGCCCATTTGTAAAGAGTATTTGTTGCAAAAATTATTTGTTAGTGTGCAGAATTGCTATTAGTTTTTGTGCCAGAGACTAAAATGCCAAAGCTTGACGTTTAGGATATCTTTTAAAACAGCACCATGCCTTACTGCTCTTGGCATACAATAAAAGCTACTTAATGTGTCTTACATGTAAAACGTTTATTCTTTTTCATAGTCTTCCAATTCAAGCAAGCCATCTTCTTTTCACTGTAAACTTGTTCTCATGTTCTCTTCTCTGAAATCCTCTTGCTCTTTACTCTGCTTAGCATGTACTTGTGGTGGGTAGCTCTTTGTCACCTTGACATATATGAGTGCCACCTGGTGTGCTGGTTAGTTTTTTTGTCACCTTGACACAAGTGAAGGTCAACTGGGAAGAAGGAACCTTGATGGAGAAAATGATCCTATCTGTAGGCAAGTAAATTTTAACCATTAAAATCAACAGCTAAAATATTCTACTCAAAATTGCCCTGGTGTGTGTGTGTGTGTGTGTGTGTGTGTGTGTGTGATGCTTACTATGGGAAACCCAGCTCATTGAAGTCAGGGCTACTCCTGGACAGGTGTCTTGGGCTGTATAAGAAAGCAGGCTGAGCAATAAGCAGCATCCCTCCATGGTCTGCTTCAGTTCTGTCAAGGTCTTCCCTCAGTGTTAGACAGTGATGGGGAAGTGCGAGCCAAATAACTCAGTTCCTCCCCAAGTTGCTTTTGGTTATGTTTTATCGGGGTGACAGAAACCAAACTAATGTGGTGTTTATCTCTCTCAAACTCTGTTGTTCAAAAGATGTCGTCTTTCCTCCTTGTAATTTAGTTTTGCTCCCTTTCCTCTCACCCTGGCAGTAATATCTTGCTACTCATTTTTACTAAATATGATGTCTTTTATTATCAATGAAAGGCTTCTGTGCATACCTTTTCTTAGCAATGCAAGCTTCTGGCAAATAGGATAACACTTTCTCTTTTGTAGTTACTACTTAAGGATGTATTTATTGAGTATGTTGCATTTGTTGCAACATAGAATTTAAGAACGGTCAGAATCAGTGTATTAATCTACTGATGAAACATATATAGGGCTGAAGTATTCAGATGTTAAGGACTTTGAGAAAAGTCTTTGGAAAAGAATAGCCCAGGGTATTTTCTTTTTATTCATTGAGGTGATAATTTTATTGAATCGCCCTTCTAAAATGCACATACCTTGATTAGCAAGCAGGCTCTTATAGACTTACTCACATGGCTCATAGAAAAGAAATACAAACATAGTGTAAAAAGGTATTACAAATGGTGGAGGTAACAGAGAGACTATTTCACTGGTGCAGGTTTGAATTAGTTTGCCATTGTGTTTTTACTTACTCAAATTGCAATAGTTTCTTCAATAGGTGAGTTACTTGAGATGAGTTCTCATGTGTAGGTCAGACTGACTTTAAACTCACAATTCTTTTACCCCAGCCTCCCAAATGCTTGGTTTTAGAAATGTAATTCACTACAACCTTCTATCTTCATTTTAGTTGCTGATTTTATTGGTTATAATTATAGTGCATTTACCAATGTTGTATGTATAGTGAATTTTGACAAGTGTGTAAGTCATACCACATTGTCTTATATCAACCTAATCAACATTGTACCAGTCAACATATGTTCATATCAGCATAATTATATGTGTCTGCAGTTCCAGCTACTTAGGAGGGCTGAGTGGAAGGATTGATTATTTGGACAGAATAGTGAGTTTCTCTGTGGGGTGAGGAGAGGTGGAAAGAGATGTCATTTCCATTACTCTCCAAAAGATTGATCCTATGCCCCTGATTATAGCTTTGCCCATTTCACACAGCTGTAGGATATTTCTACTTGTCGTTTGTAGTTTAGGAATCCAACCAAGGGCCTCACACATGCTTAGTGTGAGCATCCTCCCCTGAGCCTAAGACTAGAAGTATACAGTATGTAGTTTTTATACTTGTCTTCTTTAACTCTTACCTTTACACAAGTCAGTGTAGTTCACTGCATGGCAATACCACAATTTGTTTATTCTTTATAATAGGCGATGGGAATTAGATTGTTTCCTGTTCATAATGTTATGAATAAAATTGTTGCATAAATTCAATATAAGTATTTATAGTGCCATGTATTTTTTTAATCTTACCCAGATCAGTTCCTATGTCTAAGTATTATGATAAGGGAACACTTAACACTATATGTAACTTCGAAAATGTTTCTCACAGTACCTGTACTATTTTCCATTGTCATGGATATATGTAGGTTGTAATGAGTGTACATTCTTGCCAAGGAAGCACAATGGTAATTTACTACCGTGTTAATTTGTATTTCCCTGAAATGACTGATATCTTAATGGAATTTAATTTTTTTGTTTGTGTTCATATTTCTACACATTTTGGATACGCATTTTGGATACAAAGTAGAATCATATTTTGAAACATTCTCCCAGTCTCATATCCAAGTCTATGGATATGTTTTTATTTTCTTAAGTTGTAATTTTAAGGGATAGGACTGTTTATGTTTTGTGAAATTCAATTTATTTTTCTTTTAGATTTTTATATTATGTCATTTTTTTTCCCTAAGAGTTCCTAATCTTGTTCTTAAAAGTATGTATTTTTCATATATGTTTTCTTATTTTATATATTGATCCCAGTTTCTTCTCCCTCCCATCCTCCCTGTATGCCCTCATAAACCCCCAATTTCATCCGCCATCCACTCCCCAGGAAGGGTGATGCCTTCCACGAGGGATCATCAAAATCTGTCAAGTCATTTGGAGTAGGCTAAGGGAGTATCCTTCCATGGGGAATGAGCTCCCAAAGTCCTTTCCTGCACCAGGGATACATCCTGGTTCCACTGTCAGAGGTCACTTAGACTGCCCAGGCTTCTAACTGAGACCCATGTTCAGGGGGTTTGGGTCGGTCCTATGCTGCTTTCCAAGCTATCAGACTGGGGTTCCTGAGCTCCCCCTTGTTCAGCTCAGCTGTTTCTGTGGTTTCTCCAGTCTGGTCTTGACCCCTTTCCTCCTCCCTCTCTACAAGTGGATTCCAGGAGTTTGGCTCAGTGTTTAGCTGTGGGTGTGTGCTTTTGCTTCCATCAGCTAATGGATGAAGGCTCTACGATGACATATAAAGCAGTTATCAATCTCATTATCAGGGGAGGACATTTAAGGATGCCTCTCCACTATTGCTTAGATTGTTAGTTGGGGTCATCTTCGTAGGTCTCTGGACATTTCCCTGGTGCCAGTTTTCTATTTAAACCTATCATGCCTCCCTCTATCATGGTGTCTCATTTCTTGTTCTCCTCTATTCTTCCTCTGACTCAATCTTCCTACTCCCTAGTGTTCTCCTCTTCCCTTTTCTCCCCCTCTCATGCTCCTGACTCCCTCTCCCCTCCCCTCTGTTCCCAATTTGCTCAGGAGATCTTGTCCTTTCCCCTTCTGTTGGGGACCATGTATGTCTCTCTTAGGGTCCTCCTTGTTCCCTAGCTTCTCTGGTGGTATGGAATGTAGGCTAGTGATCCTTTGCTCTATGTCTAAAATCCATATGAGTTAGTACATATTTGTTTTTTTGTAACTGGGTTACCTCACTCAGGATGGTTTCTTCTAGTTCCATCCATTTACCTGCAAATTTCAAGATTCCATCCCCACCCCCACTGAGTAATACACCATTGTGTAAATGTACCACATTTTCTTTTTCCATTCTTAAGTTGAGGGGCATTGAGGAGGCTTCCATGTTCTGGCTATTACAAGTAGTGCTGCTATGAACATAGTTGAACAGATGTCCTTGTTGTAAGAATGTGCATCATTTGGGTGATGCCTAAGAGTGAAATTGCTGGATCTTGTGGTATTAGAAGTATATATTTTTTTGAGTTAACTGTTACTTATGATATTAGGTAACATTATTGTATGTGACGTTATGATATGGGAGGGTATCCAGTTGTTCCGGGATCATTTGTTGAAAAGTTTATAATTTAACCATTTAATTTCATTGATATTGTCATTGAAAATTGATTGATTATAAATACATGCGAGTCTATTTCCCTCTATTTTTGTCACTGTCTCTATGTCAGTATCCTTTTTTCTTAATTTCTATGAACTTATACTCTTAATATTAGGTGGAGTCTAAATGCCTCCATTTTATGTTGCATTTTAAGATTGCTTTACTTAATCCTTTGAATTTTCATATATAAATTTGAATGTTAATCAGTCAAGTTTCTTGTGGTAATAGGGATTCACCCTGGGTCTCACATATGCCAGGCAATGCTCTACAACTGAGTTATACCCATAGCTCTTTTTTTATGCTTCATATTTAGATGGTTACTAAGTTGTCCACACTGGTCTTGAATTCGTTCTATAGCTCAAGCAGGCCTTCAAATGATAATCCTCCTGCCTCACCGTCATGATTGATTAGTATTATAGGTCTATGTCACCAAAACTAGTTTCATATAAAATTTAAAGTCTACTAGTATTTTATTAGGTATGTTTCATTTTTCACAGGATTTCATGTAATAATCCAGGAAAATGATGAATTTCTTGATTTACTTAAATGTTCTATAGCTTCTTTCACTGTTGTTTTAAAGCCTTTAGTACAGAGTTATTACATTTCAGTATAAGTTTATCTCTGACATGTTTGATATGCTGAATGGCATATAATACTGGCACATAGGATGTAATGAAATGTACTCATGTTTTGTTTTGTTTTTTTTTTTAAACTAGCTATACATTTTATTTTTCCTTTTTTTTAATTCAAAGTTGAAACAAACTTGTTTTACATGTCAGTTCCAGTTCCCTCTCTATATGTCAGCTTTTATGCTATGCTATTATCATTGCTGTAATTCTGTAATATAACTTGCAGTCTAGCATGATGATCCTTGCATCATTGTTCTATTTGTGCAGGATTTCTTTAGCTATCTATATTTTGTGAGTTTTATCTCTGAAGAATGTCATGTAGCCTTTCATTGAGATTACATTGAATCTGTAATTGCTTTGGATAGGATGGTCATTTTCACAGTATTAACTCTACCAATCCATGAGAAAACCGAATTTCTTTGTTCAGAGATTTAAACTTTTCATTGTAGAAATCTTTCACTTCATTGATCAAGCTAGTACCTAGATATTTATTTTCTTTGAGGCTGTTATGAATATGTGTATCCATAATGTTTTTCTCAGTGTGGTTATTAATGGACAGAAACCACTGATATTAGTAAGTGAATTATATATATTGCTACTTTGCTAAAACGTTGATCATTGCTTGGTATTTCTGTTGGAATTTTGGGGATCTCTTGTATATTATCATATCTACAAATAGGGGTAATTTTATTTTTCCCTATTTATATCATTTTAATTTTATTATCTTGTCATTGTTTTAGCTAGTATTTTAAGCACTATATTGAAAATAGTGGGGAGAGTGAACAGCCCTGTTTTGTCTTGAGTTTAATAGGATTGCTTCAACGTTTTCCTTTTCTCTTGCCATTTAAGATTATGTTGGCTCTGGGCTTGTTAGATACAGACTTTATTATACTGAGGTGTGTTCCCTCCAGTCCTACATTCCCTAGGGATGTTCTCACAAAGGCATGTTGGGTCTTGTCAGGCCTTTTCTGTTGTATCTGATGTAAAGATAATTTTTTTTGTTTCTTTCTTTTTTCTTATTTTAGATTTCTTTAAGCCTATTTACCTGATTTATTACTTTTACTGACTTACATGTGTTGACCCATCATCAAATTTCTGGGATAAAGTCATTTTTATCATGGTGGGTGACCTTTTTCATAAATACTTGTATTTGGCATACAAGTATTTTAATGAGGGTTTTTGCATTCATGTTCTTTACATATATTGGCTTGTAAATTATTTTTTGTGTGTTTACTTCTTTTGAGTATTAGAGTAACACTGAACACATGCTTTATAGGAGTTTGGAAGTGTTGCTTCTGTTTTTAGTTTTGATTGTTAATAATTTAGGCTATACTGCTTGTGGATCTTCTTTGAAAATCTTGTAGAATTTTCACCTGAGTCTGTTTAGGCCTGGTCAGTCTGCTTTCAGTCAGAGGGATTTTCATTACTATTTTGATTTTCTTACTTGTTTTGGGTCTGTATGTTTAGGTTGTTGATCTCTTTTGGTTTACCTTTGGTGATTTGCATTGATATAAAAAACTTGTCTAGTTTTTTTCTTTTTTTAAAATCTTCTAATTGAGTGTAATGCAGGCTTATAAAGATTCCCTTGTAATATACTGTTTGGAGGTGTGTGTGTGTGTGTGTGTGTGTGTGTGTGTGTGTGTGTGTGTGTGTGTGTCTGCTGTAATGCTTTCCTGTTTGTCACTGATTCCATTAATTTGGGACCTATCATTTTTGATCAGCCTATCCAAAGGCTTGTCAATGTTAATTGTCTTCTCAAGGAATCAGCTCTTAGTTTTCTGTTTCTCTTTCATTATTTTCTGCTAGGATTATTATTATTTCTTCCTATCTACCAAACATTTGCATTTGTTTTGTTCTTGTTCATACATTTAGGAGATGTATTCTCTTAGAGCTCAAAGTGCTTTGCTTCAGGGTTTACTGGCTCTTGAATTTTCCATTGAGAAATAAGCTGTTATTCTGATTGATTTTCATGCATGCATGACTTATGGTTTTTCACTTACAGTTTTCAGTTCTCTCCTTGTACTGTATATTTAGTGTTTTATCTTTAGTATGTTGTGGAGAGTTACTTTTCTAGTTTTATCTCTTTGGAGTGCATCTGATATGGTATGGGCATATCTTTACTTACTTTGGGAAAGTTTTCTTCTATGATCCTGATGAAAGCCTAATCTATGCCATTGACTTGTGATTCTTCTCTTTTTTTATATGCTTATAATTTGATAATTTGACATTTTTATAGTTTTCCATAATACCTGCATGTCCTTTCATATGCTTTATTTTTTCATATTGTCGCTTGTATAGTTCAATTCCTCTATTTTATTTTCAAATCCTGATATTCTATCTTCTGCTTAATCCAATCCATCTGTAAGGATTTCCTCTGCATTTTCGAACTGACTTATTGAAGTTTTCAATTCCATCTTCATCTCACTTTGTTTTCTGAGTTCCTATTACTTAGTTATTATTGGGTTGATTTCATGCTGAGTTGTCTTCATCCCTTCCATCAGCCGAATCTTTATGTTTTCTGGGACATTACAAAAGTGTTCACCAGTATTCTCTTCATGGAGTTGCTTTTATGTCTTTGAAACCCTGAATTCTTTAATGAAGTTTGTGATTTTTCTTTCAAATTCTTCGTCCTTAACTTCATCTAGGTGATTCTCATTGGAGAACATTTTTATAGGATCAGTGGATTTTGGGGTCACATTTTATCTTGACCTTTCATATTGTTTTGTGTTTTTTGCATTGAGACCTGGACCTTTTTTGTTTGTGTGTCTGATGTGAGATTCTAGGATGCCCTTGTTCAGTGGAAGTTTGTTAATGTTATTGCCCAAACTTGGTTTATCTTAGATACATTATGGAAATGATAGTTGGTCAGACCTTCAGAAACTCACTGTTAATTTTTAAGAAGTGATATGTGTCAAGTAGAAAGCATGATGATGGGGTAAGAGGTTGGATCTGCTTGGGCTGGTGTGTAAGCTATTCCAGGGAGTGTGAGGATCATGGGTAGGCAGGGATTTTGGGTTCTCACTAGGCCATGTCTGCAGTTAGGATATGTGACTAAGGCTAGGCCTGAGCATCAGAGATAACATGGGCAGGTGAATTTTCATAGACTCTACAGGCTGGGCTGATGCATAGGATGTGTTACTTGGGCCAAGCACAGAGATTGGGAAATGGGCAGGTGTAGTAGAATCCACAGGATGTACTATACTAGTTCAGTGTGCAAGATGTTCAATTTGGGCTAAATTTGTGGCTTGGGAAGATGCAGGCAGATTAGAGTCCAGGGAACTCATTGAAAACTAGTAATATGCTTGGTGAGGACCCATTGCCCAGATGAGCTAGGTTCAGGCAGACTTCAGACGACTAGTTCATACACAGAATGTGTGGCTCCATTTAAGCCTGGAAGTTGGGAAAAGGCAAAGTAGTAGTATGCACAGGTCTCACCAAACTGGGCAGGAAGCGCAAGATATGCTCCCATGGCATGTTTGGAGTTTGGGAAGGGGATGGTTGTTCATATTATGGTATGAGATTTTAAAAGATTTCCCCCTTGCCAGGCATGGTAACTTGTGCCTTTAAGGTCAGCACTTGGTATACAGAGGTAGGCAAATCTGGTTTACATAGTGAGTTCCAGGATAACCAGAGCTATGCAGAGAGAATCTGTCTCTAAAAACAAAAGCAAATAAACAACCTCCCCCTAGTTCTATTCACATTTTAACTTAACAGAAAACCAAAAACATTTATTGGCTGTGTTTCACCTTAGTTAATTGAGTGCTTGCATACTATGCATAAGGCCTAGGTTTGATCCCTAACATCAGATAGACCGATTATAATGGTGCATAACTACAACTGCAGTGCTTGGAAGGTAGAGATAGAAGGATCAGGAGTAAAGGATCACCCTCAGCTACATAGCAAGTTTGATGTCAAGTTGTTATACCTCTGAAGAATCAGACAACAACCAAAATTTACCTCATCATAAACAAAATCTTTACTTTTAAAACTAGTTTTAAATGAAAACATTATTGAGAAGACTTGTAGATATATTCCATTGTTTATAATCAGTTTGACTTGACCTCTTGGGATGCCTTCTACATGTTGATATTAAGACCATTACATCACACCCAAGTACATTTTGTGAAATTTTGGATAAAGCTAATAAATGCTAGCTATTGATGGAAATAATATTTGTTAATGTTTTTATAGAGAGTTTTAAGTTTGGATTAAATGAATAGAAATGATGGACTAGATTAGATAATAAACAAAGCATGCTGATGAGATGAAAATAATTTGTTGCTCTCAACATACCTAAATATTAGAATTCTAGCTTCCCCAAGAGCCTTGTAAAAATCTGTTTCTTACATTTTGTTTATGCCTTGCTGAGACTCTGATTCTTCCTTCAGGAGACACTTTGTACCCCATAAACCTTCTAGTACATTCTTGCTTTGATAAATATTGAATATCATTTGTTAGAATAGCAAACATCTAAAACTATGTGAAAATTTTAAATTATACAAAATGGGATTTCATAAGGTGCTTAAATAGATCCTTCATTTTCCTTTTTGTAAGAGTCATGGACTTGAATTTTCTCTCCTGTATAAATTTGCTAATGTTCTCTTTGAAGTGTATACCACCTACATAATGATATAACATGAATCAGTACCTGTAACTAAATCATTACATTCATTGTTGATACTTCGCATGGCTGCGCTTTATGAGGTATCTCACGGCATGAGTTGCATTTGTATTTCTTTACACTATGGAATGACTTAAAAGCGAGGGAACAAATTACTCTCATAATGGAAGCCATGGGGCTACTACCATAATGCATTTTTAAAATAAATAATAAAGAAGAAGAAATGAAAAAGAAATTGTAAATCTCAGCTGGATGTCATAACTAAAAAGTGTTGGATTTGATAAATTTTGATAACCTGTCATCTTATAACCTGTTGTCTTAAGGAAAATTCATCTGTAAGAGCATTAAGTTCATTGAAGTCAGACTGTGGTGGGATTTTGAAAGACATGCCTAACTCTTTGTTGTATATACAGTACATCCAGGTTCTTTGTTACAAAAGTGAATGATCACTTTATTTCTCACCATAGAACCAAACGTATATCCTTGGGAATGGTGAGTAGTTAGCTGAGCTTTGGAGTTTGTTTTGGAACTCATGAGTGTATTAGTATATCCTAAATAACCACATATTGACTGACAATATTGAAGGAAAAAAAATCTATTAAAACATGGCAATTTAAAACAGAGTAAGAGACCAAGTGGGATCTCATTTTGTCTTCTAGTATCCTGGTGTGATGGCAAAAATTTACCAGCTTTGTTACAAGGGATGTGACAAACTTGATGAAGGAAGAAACAGGCTAAGAAAACCAGAAAGTATCATGAATGTTGAAGACTATAAAACTGAATATTACTACATTAATTTTATGTATTAAGCAAAGTTTTCTTATAATGAGATGCAAATCAAATTAAACAGCTGATTCAATTATTTCACTAGAGACAAAAGCTGTTATGCCTCAGTAGATTACTGGGTGAAACTATCCTATTTGCTGTCAGTGTCACATAAAATAATATTCTTGTTCAGTCAATATATTGATGCTTGTCCAGTTTCTCTAAATCTGGTGGATTCATCAAATAAACATGTTAGAGCATTTTTGAACACCCCCAAGTAACTTTCAATGCTTACTTTTAGTTTCCTTAGCAATTAAACTTGAAATTGATAAACTGAAATCAGGATAAAATGCTTTATGGTATCATTTAGTCATTTCACTCTTGTATACCTTATACTGAGGCAGGATTTCATAGAAAATCTCAAACTCCTTACCTCCCTACCCAAAGGTAAGGCCTAGGAAGAATATTAGAGAATGGGGTAAATTCCTCAAGCTATACTTTTTTTTTTTTTTTTTTTAAAATTGAGGACTTTCTTGTTTCTGAAACTAGAGAATATTTCAAATTTCATGTGATAATTTCCTAACCCAGTTTTAGAATCAGCCATCTCTCCCAGGAGACCGGGTTCCTTTTACTGAAAACAAATACTGGAAGCCAAAAATCCAGTGCTAGATGTAATTGCAGCTCTCTAAGTCTAAATGTTGAGCCATTGTTACAGATAATCCTACATTAGGTCATTGTAATAATTAAATTCTTCTGAAATGTAAAAATTGTCTTACTTAATTAAATGAAATAATAGTAAGATTTTTAAATGAAAAAGTCTCAGAAATTTTGTTATGTCTTTCTTTTAATTTTTAAATGTCAATTTATTATATATATATCTTTTTTTTTTGTGTGTGTTCTTGAACAGAAAATCTGAGGCAAAAACCTTAAAGTATAGTAATTTGAAACATATTGAGAGTAACTCTAAGCTATTAAATAGGCTTTATACTCTATTAGGAAAATTAACAGGCATGATCTTGGGAAAATATGTGTCTGTGGGATAATATTAAATCACTAATCATTTTAAGTTTTATATTCAACAGAGGTTAGAGAATATTTTACTGAGGAAAGAGGAAAATAATTAAAAAGAGAGAAAGGATAACCTTTCAACATTTTAAAATCACCTGGATAGCATTCCTAACTAGTTTGTATCATTATCTGTATAGATTCTGCTTTCTGATGTTAGATTGGCGAGTTTATTAACCTGGATTGTTTTACACAGAGCAGATAACTGTTTATAGGCTTGCTAGAAACGTGTGTGTTTGTATTTGTAACCTTGTAACAAAAGCCTGTGAACATCATTTTTTGTTTGAGATACCTTGTAAGCATATTTTCTCTCTCACTCTTTGCATGCACTGCTTCATCAAACTGAACTTGTAAAGCTTCTAAGTGCAAGCAGTAAAATTATAGGACCCAGTGGATAAAATGAATGAGAAAAACAAAATCCTTTTGTCAGAATCGGGTATTTTAATTGTCTTGATTTATATTGCAAATTTCTGTTACTTTAACTAGTCTTTCATGCCAGATAAAAGTAGAAAAGTATTAAATAAACTGAGATATTGCCATTACCATTAAAAGAAATACCACCAGCGAGGAAAATAATCAGCCGGTAAAAAGTAGCAATAAATGAGGCAGGCTCTAGTGCTGAAAGGAACTGTGATGAGGATGAGTTCCTGAGAATGCATGAGGAGAGCTGCACAGACAACAGCTGGATGGTGCAGAGTATTCGTGTGGAGAGAAGAAAAGAGCTATAGATGTGTCGAGACTGGCCAAGGTTAGCAGGGGGGGATCTGACAATGTCATTTGTGATTGCACATAAGGCTTGAAGCCAGTGCACCTAACATCTAGAACAGTGGCTTTCAGCAAACTTGGATTTTGTACCAGGGTGTGTCAGCAGTGTGCAGTGTTGCCTTCTTTCGAGTGTATTAGGCCATTTAATTCTCATATCAACTCTTTGAGAAGTGGCTCTATTGCAGATGTACATCAAGGAGCGGGCCACAGAGGGGATGGAGAGCTCATCTGAACAAATCAGAACTAAAACCAGGGTACCATGATTAGTATCAGTGTAGTTTGGCAATCAGGACAGAGAAAATGAACTAGCTAAGCATAGGTGCAGATGCTTTGGGCCAGAGGCAACCATTATTATTGTTAGGAGTTTCTGTATCTAGTTGTTTAAAGGAAAAGTTTATTATAGTAGTTGTTAGGTTTAGGTAACTCAACTGTGTCTCCCGAGCTGATGGAGAAGCATGCCAGTGTGGCTATTTAGTCCTGTTAGCCATTTAACACTCATTAAACAGGGTTCTTTGTCCAGATCCTGTAAGTGATTTTTGTACACTCCTTAGACTCTGACAAACTGGTTGTCAGAATACTAGTCCATTTGAAAGGTGAAAAAATGAATAACTGAAATCACTAAATTTTAAGATAATTAAAAAAAACCAGCATGTTTACATTTGCAGAGTAAATCTCAAGAGCAAATTAATTATATGTCTGTAGTTCTTGAAGTTAAGTAGGTTAAGTGAGGGAAAAGCATGATTTAATCTAGCTTTATGGCTGGCCAAATCTCTAGGCTAGCCATTTTTTCCTTTTAATAACAATCCTTGTGGTTCCTTGTCTTCCCATTAGCTCATAGTTGAGAGCTCTGTTAAGTTGTCTGTGAGACAGAGTGTATTAAGCTGGCCTGATTAAAATTGTTCACAAGAGATCAAGCAGACAAGGGACTTTTAGCATAATTAAAAAAGGACTGCCAGCCTTTAAAGATAAGATTTCACTGATGTTTGAAATATATATCTACCTGTAGGAAAGTGTGTTTATGTAATTAGATTCTGGTTCGCTCAAGAAGCTTTCTTAATTCATGCATGGTATCTGTTTATGGAATATTATCTGCTTGTGCAGGACATGGGAAAGCTGCCTAGAGGAGTCAGATCCTGAAAGAATGAACTGTTTCCCTTGAAAGATTGCCATGAGATACATTAAAGAAATCATTTACCTTCTATGTTAACCTGTTTATTTATGAAAGGAAGCTCAGTAGTCACGTTCAAGATAGAAATGGAAGAATTAAAGCAAATTGCATGTCCTATATTCTGAGGAAACTGAGAAAAGTCCGTCAGCTTTGGGGAGGTAGTCTTTTTTGGTTAGTGGGTTTCTTAGCCCAAGTTTTTATTTTTGTCTTCTTACCAGTTTCCTAACTTTGCATTACTGAGCAAAGTAACTGAAATAACTGAATAACTGAAATTATTCAGTTATTCCCACTTTACTATCATGTTTCAGAAAAAGTGATTATATTTAACATGGCTTAAAGCTGTTCCTACCTTTGTCCCTTGGAAGACATGTCCCCTGCTGCTCACACAGTATGAGCATCTTACTCCAAAGGCATTCCTCCCTCCCTTTGTGTTTCAAAAGGCATTTTAGTTTTTATGCAGAATGGAGCCCTTGTAGCATAAAGCAAAATGTTATTGCTATAACGAGACAGCATTTCATAGTTTGATTATTAGAATGTGACCTCTTTTTGGTCTTCTTCCACACACAAGGTGTCGGATTCACAGTGAGGACATCCCGAGAACACTCCTTAGGAAGGCCTTTCCTACAGTGGGGATGCAGATCGCTTCTCAACATCCCTGGTGCTTCGAAATAATGATTCTTCCAGCTGAGACTAGATTATTTTTGTACTATTACCTTTTTTTGTATTACAAGTAGTTATACCTATTTTATGAATTATACTATAAAACAGTGTTCAAAAAAGAACCAAAGCTCTTTGTATGCCAGGTCTGCTCAAAGGAACAAGGTGATCACAGAATCCCTCAAAACAAAGTGCACTGTGAATTACTCCAGTTTTATTTGGGATGATTTAAGAAACTATTGATGCATGTTTTGGCCAGGTGTAAGGATATTTTAATTTAACATTATGAAGACCTGAAGAGGTAGGAGCCTAAAATTTCAAGTGATGTGAGTTTTTTTTCTCCTTCAGTTTATCCACCAGAGAAAAGTACTAAACAAGGTTGTATCTTGAAACAGTATGATCTGTGAATAGTTCTATTTGTAGGAGGAGGTCATGAAAAGGTTTCTCTCTGGTTTCTTCTTGACAAGCAATCAGAGGAGTTCACAGATATCCTGCTTTCTAACCATTTCAAAGACATGAAAAATTTTGCATCAAATTATATATTGCTTTTACTTTTGATGAAATAAACTGCTTTAACAGATTGTACAATCACATAGTCTAGGTAAAAATAGTTGCTTCAATTAAGGCATACTGAGATGAAAATCCCATGGAATTGACATGATATAGCTATGTTATGATTTTACTAACTAGTTTATCTTTTCTCTGTACTACATGTACCATCTTCACTTCTACTTTAATTTCTGGCATGGGTTGTAAAGAGTTACCAACACTAAAAGAACTGAACATGAATCAGTCGTAATTGTTTTAAAGTAACAAATCCAATAGTATTACATGAAATATTTCAGGGGAACCAGTCATCAGTTG
This sequence comes from Cricetiscus sungorus, assembly GCA_030556225.1. Taxonomy (NCBI): domain Eukaryota; kingdom Metazoa; phylum Chordata; class Mammalia; order Rodentia; family Cricetidae; genus Cricetiscus; species Cricetiscus sungorus. The sequence goes on along the minus strand of JANBXA010000007.1, from coordinate 125,626,713 downwards.
GCTTCCGTTTCTTCTATGAGCCAGGAAGCATTAGAATGGCATGAAATTGTTAGCCAGAAATACTGACTGAGCATTGTCAATGTGATGATGTTCATTACAGTCCTCAACCTGATGTTCACCTGTAAAATGGAGACATTAGTCATCTAGAAGTGTTATAAACTTCGTGTGTAAAATAGATTCTCTGTGCAAATCTCTAGGCCTACTATTCAATGTAATAATTGCCAGCCATCATTATTTTATTAAATTCTTATGTGCATTTTTCAGTGTACTTTGATAATGTTGTTGATGTAATGCTCTTTTGATGTCTCTTCAATGAATATTAATTAACTTATAGCTACAGAAGACACATCGAATCAGTATTTCATCTGCTTTGTTCAAAGCTATCATGGCATTTCTGGGGCTTCTGCTTTACTGGTTCAAAGTATTTTTACGTTTTTCAGATTTTTCTGAGTAAATAGTTTTTGAGGTGTGTTTTATATACTATAAACTGCACCTGTTTGACATGCAATTTGGATGCAGTATACATTTGCAAAATCATGACTTATATCAAAATAGTGACTATACTGTTGTGTTTAATTTTTTCCTGGGTCCCTTTGTAGCCTATTCCTTCTTCATGTCCTTGCCATCCTTGTTTTTGCTTGAAGCATTATTTGTTTAAATGATAAGTTATATTATATGACTATGTTGAAGTTGTTTTATCTATTATCTATTAATAGCAAATGAGTATAAAATGATCAGTCATCCAGTTACTAATTGTTTTGTTGAAAACCACTATGACCATTAATATGTTTTGTTTGCCTTTGAGTAAGTACCTAGAAGTGTTTTGGTAAATTGAATGGCAGGTCTATGTTTAAATTTATAAGAGCCTCCTAAACTGCTTTTTACATATATAATATGAACAAATAAGAATCTGGGAAAATGATAGGCTGATGATGCTTATTCGGGGAGAAATCACTTAGACCAGAAACAGATGACTGCCAGCGCCAGTAGGTTCCCATCCCAAGGATGCCTTCGGATGCTCTCTGCCTCTGACTAGGAAGCAAGAAAGGGAGCTGGGGTCCAGGACCCCAGACCTCGTCACCCCAGGTCACGTCCACACCTGTCTCCATGCCCCTATGGGCATGGTTGGTACAGCAGGTGTGGGCGGGGTGGATATTTCACTACATAAATGTACTAATTTTATATTTCAACCATCATCAGAAGAGAATTTCACTTCTACATCCTTTTAAATTTTAATTAAATTTAAATTTTTTCCCAAGACTTTCAAATTTCAGCACATGGGTAATGACTTCAACTTGTGGTATTATATGACATTCTTCCTTATAGTTCATAATTTTGGTCATGTGTTCTTATACATTTTTTTTTCCATCCCATCTGTGTATTTCCTCTGGGGGCTGTTCATATAGTTTACCAAGTTTTTATCAAATTTTGAGTTTTGAGTTTTGAGAGTTCTGTAATACATATAAATATAAGTACTTTCTTAGATATTTTGCTTTCTAGATTCTGGTTTGCTTATTTATTTATTTTTTTTTTAGGTTTTCTATTCCTATAAAGTACTATTCAGAGAATGTAGGTGATACAATCAGATTTACTGAATTTTATCTCTTATAGGTTGTACTATTGGTAGCATTTTGCAAAACTAAACATCAAGTGTACTTTCTTCTATTAAGAAGGATTTGTAGCTTTGCATTTTACACTTAAGTTTGTAACCCATTATTATAATAAACTTTTTACTTTGGAATAATTTTAGACTTGAAAAGTTGCTAAGGTAGTACAAAGAGTTCCTGCATACCCCTCACCTACTTCCTCCTATTATTAACACCTTACATAACCCTGATGAATTTATCAAAACTAAGCACTGGAATTGTACATTACAATTAATTTCAGTCTTTATTTGGATTTCACCAATGTTTCTTCTAAAGCTACTCTTCCCATTTTGGATTCTACTTTGTCTTTAGTTCAAATGTTTTCATCATCTGCTCTGTGTTTTTTATGGCTGTAGCAGTTTTCAGATGTATAGACTATGCATTGGGTAGAATGGCCTTTAAGAGGGGTGTGTGTGATATTTTCTTTATAATCCAATTAAATTTTGAGATATGCTCTTTTACTTGGTGTTATGGTGTATACTTGAGAGGTAGAAGCAATAGGATTTTGAGCCCAGTATGTGTGGTATAGTGAGACTGTACTCTGCTGACAAAGTGCCCTCCTCATCATATTGTATTTGGTGCTGGTTGTGTGAGTGCAGGTATACATACGTGTGTGTGGTGGTGATGGTGAGAGATTTGAGAGTTGCGAGGCAGGGAAGTCAATATGCCTTGTCACTCTTGTTTATCCTTGATTACCTAAGTATAAAGTTAACTTATTTTTACCCTTTCTATGTTATGTTCTTTGGAAGTAAGACATTAAGTATAGTCTAGCCTAGAAGTAAGAATGAAGAGGAAGTAATTATGGCCTATATATGGAAGTATGTACATAAATTATTTGAAATAATGTAAGAAAGTTTAATTCAACTGTGCAGTGGTGGTGCATGCCTTTAATCACAGAATTTGGGTGGCAGAGGCAGGAGGATTTCAGTTAGTTCAAGGCCAGTTTGGTCTACAAAGTGAATTCCAGCCAGGACTGTTACACAGAGAAACCCTGTCTTAAAAAATAAAAACAAACAAACAAACAAACAAACAAAAATTATCTTTCCATTTCACACCATAGGTCATATTCTATTCATGTTATATGGTAGTTTTTATTTTACTACTCAACTTGCCAGTGGGAGCCCTTTTTGATGGCTCCTGGGTTCCCTTGGGCAGCCTCTTTTATTTATTAATTTGAGGGTTTCTTGCATTCTGACAGTATATGATAACTTGCAGGGAACTCTGGCAGATAAGGCTGTGAATGGGCCAGTCCAGCAGGTCTCTTCCTGGGGCTGAGTGGGATGGAGTGTGGACAACCCAGATCCCCCTCCTAATGACCAGAGAGAACCACACTCAGTAGAGAGCCTTGTCAAAGCAGGAACTCATTTTATTGTAACAGGCATGCCCTTATGTAGTGTTGAGAAAGAGGATGGAGACCTCAGAATGCCGGAGGTGTAAGGGTCAATAATATTTCACCACATTAGTTAGCAGTAGTTGGGTAGAGGCAATTTTGCTGAGTGATAGGTCAAAGACAGGTCCACAAACTCTAGCCAGGCTTAGGAAATTATGCTAGGCCTTATGTCCAGGCCTTATTAGACCCAACAATAACTAAGGGTTTTTCTTTATTCTTTCTATCTTTTTTCCTTTTTTTTCCTTTTTTCTTTTTATCCTTTTATTCATTTCTTAAAGGATCCCTGGTTCCTGCTTCTTGAGCAAATTCTTTACAAACCAGGATCCACACACTGGGTGGTTAGCTGGTTTGCGACAGCTACTGGTGCCATATTTCTAGGTTCACTTGAAAAACCGAGTCAGAAAATACATGTAGCTCTTTTATACGAATATTTGTGGTTATTTCTGCAGCTATGCATTTGCGTTTTTGTTATTTAAATGTGAGTGCATACTTAAGTTTCTGATTCCAATTTGGTACAAGGGAATTTGTTTTATCATGCTAGATATCTGTGATGTCAATTTCCAATAATGATAGAAATGGTCCCTGTAATTCATTTGCTTGGACTTTGAACCTCTGCATCATATATATGTAGTATGAAATCCTTTTTTGAGGTTAATTTTTATATACCATGTAAGATATTATCAAAGTTAATTTTTGTTCACAATGTTTTTCTTTTAGAATTTCATGCATGTATATACTCAAATTTCAGTTTTAAAAGAAGTTTGGATATCCAGTTCTCTCATTATTTATTAAAAAGGCTATCTTTGCTTACACATTTTTGTGTGGATCAGTTTTGATATTCTTTATTGTATTTGTCTATATAACATGTTGTCTTGATTACGGCTGACTTATAAAAAGTCTTCAAATCACGTAGTGGTAATCTTATTTTCTTTTTTCCCTTGAAGTTGTTTTGCTAGTCTAAGTCTTCAGTATTTCCAAGTGGAATTTGAAATTAGCATCCCAATACCTATTCAAAAAAGCTTGCCAAAAGCCCATTTTGATGGCTCATGTCTGTAATCCCAGATGAGGTAAAAGAATCAGGAGTTGGAAATAAGGGAATTTAGGCCTGTCTGAGCTATTTCAGATCTTGTCTCAGAAAACAGAATGAAAAACCACACATGAATAAAAACCCTTACAGGGATGAGGAAATTTAAAAACTTCTTTTATTTTGGATATTATATGAAATTATATCATTTTCTTCTTTCCTTCACTCCCTTCAAACACTCCATAAAACCCTCCTCCATCTCTTTCAAAATGATGTTCGTTTTCCCCCCTTCATTGTTCATTCATATACTATACTTGCTCATTTTTATAGCCTCAGTTTCTCTTTGTTGTACCTTCTTTCACTCTTTTGCTTGTATGACTCTTCCATTCCACATATGAAAAAACTACCAGGGAATGAAGAATGTTTGTCTGCTATTCGTTCATCTCACTTAACATAATGATTTCTAGTTCCATTCATAATTTCAGTTCCTAAAGAACTAAAAGCCTTTTATGTATATATACCACATCATCTTTATCTGATAATTGGTTGATGGGAACCTAGATTGTTGCCATTATTTAGCTAATGTGAATAGGACTATAAGTTCTCTGTAAGCTCATTGGTTTTGAATCTTTTTAGTATATAATCAGAAGTAGAATAGCTGAATTATCTAGTAGCTACGTTTTTTTTTAGAGAGCCTTCATACTGAATTCCATGATGTCTGAACTTATTTGAATTTATACTAACAACAGGTAAGTGGTTTATTTATATTTACGAAGTTATTTCCTATGCCTGATGATGCTGTTTCTACCCTTGTCTTTTTCAACATCATCATAATACTGGCTTCAGAGAATGAACTATTTTGTGGGATAGCTTGAGGAGTGTAGACATAGATCTATAGATCTTTTTAAGAATAGGTAGAATGTAGAGTAAATTTCTGTATTCTTGGGGGTTTATTTGTTCATAAATAAATTTTATCTAAGGTTTCAAGAAATTATTTTACATTGTCAAACTTTCAGTCATAGAGTTTTTCTAATATAACTACATTGTATATAGATCCTGTAGTCAGGTCACCTTTCAGTCCCAAATTTCTCATCTGTTTGTTTTAGAGGTTTAAGAATTTTACTGATCTTTTAAAAGAATGAATTGCATGTTCATTTTTTTTCCTTCTTCCCTGTTTTTCTCATTTCTTAAACTCCATGATCCATTTTCATTGTGATTTATCTTAATTTGATTTGGTTTATTTCTTGTTTCTTAGGACACAGGCTGATGCCAATCAGACTTTCCTTCCTAGTATCGGTTTTAAGTACCACAAATTTTTCTGTAAATATTGTTTCAGTGACGTTTTTGTTTTGATATGACGTGTTTTCCTTTTTATTCATTTCAAAATACTTCTAACTCCACTTTGAATTTTTCTTTAACCTTTGGTAATTTAGAAATATGTTTTTAGTTTGAGTAGTTTGTGATTTCCCAAAAACCTTTTCATATTACATTATTTTAATGTAGATAATTGTTAATAGAAACTGCTCTATATTGTTTTAGACCTTTTTAAATTTGAGGCTTACTTTATGGTGACAATAGTGTAACATAACCTATTGTTTTGCTTCCTGTATTCATGTTTTGAAGCTCAGTGTTTAGGTACATAATGATTGAGGATTATTTGATCTTTTTGATAAAGTAATAAAGTTTTCATCATGAAATTATTCTCTTTATTGCTGATTATAGTTTTCACTATAATGGCTTTTCTCTGATATTCTTGTAGTGACTGTGGCTAGTATGCTGTGTCTTTTCATACTTTTGCTTTTAATCTTTGTGGGTTTATACTTATATACATTATTAAACAGTATGTCATGCCTTTCATTTCTAGGAATCTCTGACTTTTAATTTGAATATTTTGATCATTCATATTTATTATAGTCATAGTCATTTATTTAGGTATTCTGCTTTTGTCCTGTCTCATTTTTTTAACCATGTTGCTTTTTTTCCTCCCTTTTGTCTTTTTCTTTTTTTTCTTTTTTTTTTTTTTTTGGTTTTTTGAGACAGAGTTTCTCTGTGGCTTTGGAGGCTGTCCTGGAACTAGCTCTTATAGACCAGGCTGGTCTCAGTCTCACAGAGATCTGCCTGCCTCTCTGCCTCCTGAGTGCTGGGATTAAAGGCGTGCAACACCAATGCGCGGTCCTCCCTTTTGTCTTATTTTTGCATGTTTTTATTCTATTTTTCTTCATGGTCACTAGCCCTTTTAAATATCCTACTTGTACCCCTGGATTAGCTGCTATTTATCTAAAGGCACATATGACATTTTGCATCACATTGTCACTGTCTTAATGTTTGAGTAATGTTTTAAAATAGTTTTGGCTAGGATATTTCAGGAATTATTTTTACTATCCCTGATAATTTTTTATTGGTCATAATATTTAGATGTGAAAGATGTGAATATTAAAGTTGGTATGTACTGATCATTTTTTAGGAATTTCTTTTTATCTATTGCTTTGTGCTTGGAAGATTTGCTCTAGTAGTGTTACCACAGTGGAATTTTCTTGAAGTACCTGTATTTTCTAGAAGATTTAGAAATTATGGTATTCTTGCTCATTGCATATTCTAAAGCTAATTCTAAAACTTTCAAAGCTACACATTTCCTTCATCTGTGTCATGCAGGTTCTTTCTTTTTGCACAGTGGATCCAGACAGTTGCATGCAGACTGGTTAGGGCTGACTTCTGAGCTGGTGAATGATGACACTGGAGCCTCTAGTCTAGTCTCCATGAATATTAGGGAAGTGTGCCAACTGAAGCTGGCTTAGTTCTGCAAACAGGAACCTTTTGCAGAGGGACTCATGGTAATTAACCAACTCAGAGTTCAATATTTTCCTTTCATTAATTTGGCTAAATATCTACAACAAAACTGCTTTTGACATTTTCGTTTTCTGCTTTGAAAAGGATATTTTGAATTGCACTATGAAAGAAACTGCTAGTATTTCTTTTTTTCATTTCCATTATAACTTCCTAAAAAATGAGATCACTCAATTAGCAGGGTTTGTTTTTCAATTAAACAAACAATTAGGATTAATTGGCAGTAGGAGTGACCAGAATTGATTCACATTTTCAAGAGATAGGCTTGGAGGAGACTCTCTGAGAGTATATTGGCTCTGATCTATTTTGCTGTTTTCTTCCATTTATGTGTAAATAGTAGGATGACAGATAGTATTTTCATATTATTCTGTTTTCATGTTCACAACTACTTCACATCTACTTTACTACACACCATTTCCCGCTCTTCTCTAATGAATTTTGGGCTAATCACTTCATTTCAGTTGTTAATTTTTTTTTAGCTTAAAAAAATGTGCTTACTCCTAACCACTTAACAAGAAGTATCTTAAATATTCTTGGAAGGATTCATTGTTAGTAAATTTTTCACTACAGTAGTTGTAGAAGTCTTTGTTTCGTGATATGTTAGTCTTCATATAAATACTCTCATTTCATTCTTTTTAGTAATAATCTTTTATAATAATCATAATTTACCAAACATTTCATTACATAATACTTTCCATTTTGCAATTTTGAGACATTTTATGGTTTTAATTTTGCTAAATTTTTAGACATCTTATGGTTATACTTTTGCTTCTGTGTATGCTGAATATGTTTACTTAGAAAAAATTCTTATTTTAACTTTCTTTTGTTTTCGATTGTCAGAAAACATTTTCAATCTATCCCAAGATCCAAATGGAGAAGGTTCTGGGATAACTTAAATCCCACAGAAAAACACATTGATAGGAACTTAGGTAATGTTCTTATCATTAATGCTTCCTTCTTCTGCACTCTTTGTGCATTTAATACTCAGTGCTCTCAGGTACACTAGGCTATCACACTACTACTGCTCTTTGGTTGTTCAGGTAGAGTGATCAGTATAGATGGAGAGACCAAATTTTAGCTCCGGTTCCAAAAACCAGTGAAAATAGAATGTGGAGCATCTTGCATAGTATTGTAACTGGTTATAAAAACATGCAGTAGTCAAAGGGCAGTGTGTTACAAAGTATAAGCTTGACTGCTGTCCACTCAGTAAGAGATAGTGTAGGTAGTTGGGAATGTGGTTCAGCTGATAGAGTGTTTGCTTAGAATACAGGAAGCCCTGAATGTGAAATGCAGTACTAGCAAAAAACAAAACAACAACAACAACAAACAAAAACAAAACAACCAAAAAAACTAGTGGCCCAGTCCTGTGATTTTAGCAAGAGGTTGAAGAAGGCCATCCTGTGCCAGATCGGTAATTTTGTGGGGGGGGGTCACTGTGGTTAAACTAGGTATATAAATGTAAGTATGTTTATTTGATCAATAAATGTGTTTATGTCCAAATTTGATAGAAATGATGCTATTTGGCAGAGATTTAATGGTGGATAAGGGAAATATAATTCTCAACTTTGAGGTGTTTTCACACTAGTAGGTCAGTGAGATTTTATTTATATTATTTTATTTTTTATTTGTTCTTCTTACAAAATATCCCAACCACAGCTTCCCCTCCATTTATTCTTCCCAGTTCCTGGATAAGCTTCCCTCTCCCCTAACCCCCCCTCCCCCCACCCTCACCCCCGCCAAAAGAAGAGTAGGTCGCCTTTGACATCAACTTACCAGGGCACTAGATATGAGAAGATCAGACACATAACCTCAAATCAAGGCTGGACAAGGGAACCCAGTAGGAGGAAAGGGGTCCCAAGAGCAGGCAAAGGAGTCAGAGATATGTATCCTCCCGCCCCACTATCGGGAGTCCTCCAAAGCACTAAGCCAACAACCATAACATATGCAGAAAACCTAGCAAAGACCCATGCAGATTCCATGATTACCACTTCTATCTTTGTAATCCCTCATGACTTCTGCTTCGTTGATTCCATGGACCATGCTCTCTTGGGTGTTCTCTACCCATCTGCCTCCCACAATTCCTCTTCCCCCTCTTCCATGGGGTTTCCTGAGCTCCAAGGGGAGGGTCTCTTCATCTGCTCTCATCAGTTGAAGTCTCTCTGACCACTGGTTTAGGCACTGATCTATGAGTCTAGCATAACATCATTAGGAATCATTTCCCTGTTTTAATGTTGGGTTCTACTCTATGTCTCTGGGCTATCCAACCCCTAGTTCCTGCCATCCAGGAAGTATCTGGGCCATGGACTCTCTCTTCTGTCATAGTTCTCAAATTAGACCAGTCATTGGTTGGCCTCTCCCACCATTACCCCAGCACATTTTGGCAGCAGGACAGATTGTAGCGTGAAGGTTTTCTGGCTGGTTTGGAATCTCAGTCCTATCACTTGGAGCCTTGCCTGGTTATAGCAGATGGAAGGTTCAGACTCCATATCTCCCACTACTAGGAGTCCTCAATATGATCATGCTATCTTCATAGATCCCAGGGAGTTTAACTGCATTAGGTTAATACTTCCCTCCGTCTCCCACCATGCCCTCCAATTTCAGTCATCTCTCCCTGTACTCTCTCATCATCCCCGACATCTGATCCCTCTTATCCCAATCCCAACTATCCCCAGTCCAACTTCAGAATCTTTTCTATTTCCCTTCCTATGGAGATTCAATGCATCCTCCATAGAGCCCTCCTTGTTACCTAGCCTGTGGATGGTAGCATGATTATTTTTCACTTTACCGCTAATATCCATTTATAACTGAGTCCATACCATGTTTGTCTTGTCTTTCTGGGACTAGGTTTTCTCATTCAGGATGATCTTTTTGTCATTCCATCCATTTGCCTGCATATCATATTTCATGATTTTTTTAAACAACTGGTTAATATTCCATTGTGTATTTATCCATGCTTCAGTTGAGGGACATCTAGTTTGTTTCCAGTTTCTGGCTACTATGAATTATAGATACTATGAACATAGTTGAGTAAGTGTCCTTGTAGGATGGCACATTGTTTGAGTATTGGCCCACGTCTGGTAGTCTTAGTTAGGGTTTCTATTGTTATGATTAGACACCATGACCACAGCAACTCTTATAAAGGAAAACAATTGGAGCTAGCTTGGAATTTCAGAGGTTCAGTTCATTATCATCATGATGGGACATGGCAGGGTACAGGTGGAAATACTGGAAAAAGAGCTGAGAGTTCTCCATCCTTATCCCCAGGCAGAAGAAGCAACTGTATGTAACACTGGGTATAGCTTGAGGATAAGAGACCTCAAAGACAATCCCCACAGTGACACACTTCTTCCAACAAGGCCATACTACTCCAACAAAGCTACATTTTGTAATAGTTCCACTCTCTATGGGAGCTATTTTTTTTTTAAACCAGTATAGTGGAATACCTGGGTTCTTAAGGCAGATGGATTCCTAATTTTCCAACCAACATATTGATTTTCATAGTGGCTGTACAGGTTTGTACTCCTATCAGCAATGGAGGAGTGTTCACTTTGCTTCACATTCTTGCCCATATTAGCTGTCACTTGTGATAGGTGTAAGATGGAATCTCAAAGTAGTTTTGATTTGTATTTCGCTGAAGGCTAAAGGTGTTGAACATTTCTTTTAAGTGTTTCTCAGCTATTTATGATTCCTTTTTATTTTATACAGGATTCTTTTAATTACATTTCTCTCCTCCCCATATGATGTTGAATATTGTGCTTTCATGGTCTGTAAAGAATTGTCTTAAATTTTGATGGGTATTGCATTAAATCTGTATATTGATTTGGGTAAGATGGTCATTTTTACTGTGTTAATCCATGAGCATCAGAGATCTTTCCATCTTCTAATATCTTCTTCACTTTCTTTTTCAATTCCTTGAAGTTTTTGTCATACAGTTCTCTCACTTGCTTGGTTAGAGTTACATCCAAGATATTTTATATTGTTCATGGCTAGTGTGTAGGTTGTTGTTTCCCTGATTTCTCTCTAGCTCTGTTTGCCATTTGTATATTGGAAGGCTACTGGTTTATTTTATTTTATTTTATTTTGCTTTAGTTAATTTTGTATCCTATCACTTCACTGAAGGTGAAGTTACTTGTCAGTTTCCAAGAGCTAGTGTTTGTACTGTCTGTGTACACCAAATGTGATTTGAGTAATAGAAGAAAACTCATAATAAATGTTAAAGGCACTGTTATTTTCAGTTAGCTTAATAGTAAGATGGGCATTTAAATGATAAGCCCATACAGGATAACATCATATAGTTATAAGAAGCAGCTTAGCACTGTATTCAAAGCTTTCCCTTTGTTTATTTATGGGTTCAATTACAGAAATGTTTATTTAGCACTTTATTATGTGTTAGAAAGTTTTAGTCATTGTGCTTATTCAATAAATGACAGAAGCCCTCTTCACATGGACTCTATCAAATTTCTGGTACCTCAAACATCCTGTTCTGAGGTTCAACTTTAAAAAAAAAGATTTTGTTAAATTGTGTGTATGCATATATGTCTTTATGGGGGTTATGCACATGAGAGCTGCTGTTGCCTGCAGAGGCTAGAAAAAGATGTCAGATATCCTGAAGCTCAAGGGATAGGTGCTTGTGAGCTACTTTATGTGGGCTCTGGGAACTGAAGATAGGTCCTCTGCAAGAGTAGCATTTCTTCTTCATTGCTGAGCCATTTTTTCAGCTGTTTGAATCTTAGTCATTTCAGTCTTAGAACCTACCTGGTCTTACTGGGTCAGTGCTCCATTAGGAACACATGCAATTAAGATGAATTTTGTAGATTGGGCAGCAGCATTCTAGAGCTGAAGTGATTAATGGGGGGGCATGAAACTTAGCAGTTAGCTTATTATTTTAGACAAATGTTTGAAGATTTATTCTTATGGGCACAAGTGCCTGCATGTATATATGTGCACCATGTTCATGCCTGTGCCCTTGGAAGCCAGAGAGGGCATCTGATACCCTGGATCTAGACTTCGAGATCATGGGTTCATTTGGGAAGTGAACCCATGTCTTCAGCAAAAGCAGCAAATGCTTCTATCTGCTGAGACATCTTTCTAACCCTCTTTGAAATAGTATTTAAAATTTATTTTGCAAAAAGAAATTTGTAGGCTGGGAATGTGGCTCCATAGAAACATAAATGTCTAGCAATCATGTGGCTTGGGTTTGATCTGTGGTGATACCTTGCTTGTACAAATAATGCCTGTCAGATGGTTAATGATCACAGTCAATGTCTTTCTGAAGGAAAAAAAAAATAAGGAATATGAGTAGAAATGAATACTTTAAATTGATATGGATTTATTGATACAAAGTTAAGGTCAATTTTGTTATATGTATATTTCTACTCTTGTTTATGTATTGTGTTTATACAGTTCTTTAAAATTTTAATATATAATAAAATATAGATTATAGATAGTAACCTACAGTAGTCAAAACTTATGTTAGTTAGGTTTTCTAGAAATAAAGAGATATCTTTCCAATGAATAGGTTTTTTTCAAACCTTTCAAAGACCTACAGAATGTAGCATTTAAAATGGTTTTTCATGACAAAGAGACACACCTGCTCCTGACAACACCAACTGCTGTAGAGAAGAAGATGGGCACTGAAGAAATTAGTTATGGGGTCGCCTCCAAGTTGGCAAGACCAGCCTTTTGGGCAAGAATCTGCTCTTGCCTAGACTGTTTGATTGTATGCTGTATAATCTGGACATGTAGGACACACAGGGAACTTATTGTTGAACTTGCTAAAACAAGATGGGACAGTTGTTCAGGGTTCCTGCTTCATGGAAGAGTCTGTCAGACATTCTGCAGGACACAGAGAAAAAAATACTGACAAACTGACAATATAGGTGGGACAGTTTCAAATTTCCTGCTTGGCTAAGAAGTCTGCCAGACACTCTAGGCCTATAGGCTGAAGATGGATGCCCCAAAGTTACCAAAGAACTTTCAGTGACTGCCCAGGCAGCGAGATATCTTGGGCAATTCTAGACTTTATATATTATCCTTCTGAGGTCTTTGATGGAGTTGGAGACATATAGGTATGGCTATGGTTTTCCTAGTTATGGTAAAAGATAAGTTACATATAAAACTTTAGACTCACAGAGATAGGACATAGATACAATATTTTTTTTAAAATTTTGCCAAATGTTAATGGACTAAATATTGTTAGCTATAGTTCTTGCTTCATAACTATTTTGTTATATGTAATTTTAGTACATTAAAGTTAAAACCTTCCTTTTTATTTAGATAGAAAGGAGGAGATGGTGGGGATGTCCTTCTCTATGCTGTTAATGTGTTTCTCTTACTGGCTGATGAATACACGGATTGGCCAGTAGGCAGGGAGGAAGTATAGGCAGGCCTACCAGTTGAGGAGAATTCTGGGGAGAGGACGCAGTGAGAGAAGCCAGTTGAGAGATGGCACATAGCCTCCGGGAAGGTAGGATGCCTGGGCATCCTCCAGTAACATAAGGCCATGTAGAAATATATAGATTAGTAGTTATGGGTTAATAATTAAGAGAGAAGTAGCCAATAAGAAGCTTAAGCCATCAGCCAAACAATTTATAGTTAATATAAGCCTCTGTGTGTTTAATGGGGACTGAAGGGCAGTGGGACCAGGCGGGAATGAAACTTTCATCTCCATTGATCCCTAGCACCTAAAAATATGTTACACTTAAAAACAGAAAAACAATATATATCTATTAGTGTGAATATATTTAAATTGTGAGATATGTGTGTGTATATATATATATATATATATATATATATATATGTGTGTGTGTGTGTGTGTGTATATATATTCACACACATTGTTTAATGACCAATGTATAGTAAATATATTATTTCCTCATCTAAGTGTTACTCATACTCATTTTTTACAACTTACATGGCTGCTTTCACAGCAGATATGAATTGTTTGCCTCAGAGATATTTGTGCCCACAAAGTCTAAAGTATTTATTGTTTGAGCTTTTACTGCATTGTCATGCTGCCCCATTTAGAACATAAGCAGATGCTGTGGCATGCATGATGGAAACTGACTTGATCTTATTGATTATGAGCAGCTTTAAGGTCTAGTCAGTGACTGAACTTCTGAAAAATAGAGCTTTAACACATTTTACCTTTCAATTTATAATCCAAGGGAAATACTTGGAAGGCTGACATAATACATTTAATGATTTGTAAATGGAGTTCTTCATTGGTTTAAATAACAAAAACCCGGAGTCATATATAGAAGAAAATGCTAAGAGATCAGAGAGAAGAAGGAGCAAGCCAAAGCCATCTTTACCTCATTGGCCTCCCAGAAGAAAAGAGAGCGACTTTCTATTTCTTCTTGCTTATATCTTCTCTCTGCCCAGCCATCTCACTTCCTGTCTCTCTGTACAAACCTCCAGACTTCTGTGGTCAGCTAGTGGCAAAGCTTCATTCTCTGATCTTCAGACAAGCTTTATTTGTCCAAGAAACATATCATAACAAACACTGAAAAGAATGAGTCAAAATTTATGGTGATATAGATATGGTAATAGAGATCAGGCTTATGAAATTTAAGAATATTATGGCTATCATAATGAAATAAAAATGGAAATAGTATATATGTATCCTGCTTATTTTTAAAGAAAAAAATTTATAGACAGGGTCTCACTATGTTTCCGAGTCTGCTGGCATCCAACTCATGTAGTGAAATAATGTTTCCATCCCACCCTACCAATTAACTGGCACTGCAATTCTCTGCTGCCATATTGAGATTATTTTATTTTTAAAATTTGTTTGGTTCTTCTCAGGCTAATTTGTCTTTTAACAGTATTTGTCTTGTGTAAATTTCAGTGCCTTGTCTATTTACTTATGTGTGTACCTAGGAGACTAAATTAGGCAAAGTCATTTGCCAGTGAGAGAATACACCAGCAATGGAGCAGGAGTGAGGACCTGGAATTCGCGATTCATCTGACTACATTGTACTCAAGAGAGGGGATGGATTTATAGAAGGTTCATGGTTAGAGGCATGCAATCCTTGCAGCATTTCAAGCTCATATTAAATCACTTTCCTTTTATGTGGTTCAAAACATATTGTTAAAAAAATTATTGATCATTTACAACACTGAGAATTTTTCTTATTAAGAAGCTGTGGTGATTTGAATCTAAGAAATCTCTCTTTGAGCAACTTTGAATGATAAATAATTAAGAGAATCTGCAGTTCTAAAAATCTGATTCAGCTAAGGTTGAGAACTTTGTGGGTTCTCAGAGTGATCATATCTTCTCTATGCGTGTGGCTGTGGTTGGAAGCTGTCACCTAGACAGGAACTTGTGGCTTTATAGACTGCTTCAACAGATTGAGACCTCAGAATAACAAGTTCATTGAAAGCATGTGGAGATGCCTGGTTGACCCAGAGTACTGTTTGCCCAATAGTTTCCAAATTTTGGCTTACATGAGTACTTTGTAAGTGAATGATTGAAGTTTCTTTGAAATGTGTGTGTATGTGTAGCACTGGAAATCAATTGTTTCCTTGGAGAGTACCTAGAAGAAAAAATGCCTACCTCTTCTGGTGGGAAATACCTGGGGTCTTTTGCTCTGGAATCAGCCAATATAGTGAAAGAGTGAAGTCCCTAGCAACCCTGAGAATACTTACCAGCTATATCTACCCTTACAGACTAAAAGCATATAATTAATGTCATATGTTAAATACCTAATTTCAGTTAGTCTTCACACTTTAAGATAATTCAAGGGGTGTTATAGACTCTTAGCAACCATGGTCCCTAGGCCCTATGTCCTAGACCTTGAGTATGTCTAAGCATTTCTTTGCATTAGTATATCTATGACCTGTCAGTTGAGAAATCTATGCTCACCAAATTTGTGAGATTATCAATTTTATGAAAATATTTTTTAAAATATAGAGGTGCTTGTGGTTATACTTATTTCTCATTTAAATCTCTCATAATTCCCTGGAGAGAGAGAGATGTTTCTATAAATCTTAAATAAAAATATAAAGACATTTATACTTAACAAGAAAGCAAATCAATGCTAAAGTTGGCAAGAGAGGAGAATTTTGACAAGCTGATGTATTCTGAATTGTCTATTTTCACTTGACTTGAATGAAAAGAGGAAGGAAGGATGTGAAGCCAGATTGGCAGCAGGCTGTGATGATATTTTACTTGTGTCCTTACAGGTTATGGAAAGTTCAGTCAGCAGTGATGTACTGAAAGTTCTGTTGAAGAGTTCTATTCACATTAGAAACTACACAAGTTACAATAAAATTTTTTATCGTCATGATTATAACATTTAAAGTTCCAAGGTTTTTATTTTTATTATTTTTTAAACATCAGATCTCAATGAATAGCAAGGCTGGCCCTGGGACCAGAAATCCTTTCTTCTCTTTTCTGAATGTTGGGATAAGGCTTGCAACACCAAGTCTATCTAACTTTATGCAGTTTTTTTTTTTAAAAAAAGCATTTTATGTGTATTTAACCCAGATTAAGAATATCCAAACTGAGCACCAGGAGAGACGAGAACTATGAATTGAAATGAGTGAAAAGAACAGTTTAAAGCAATGTAGAGAATAATTTCTGTTACTGGTATTGGAATCCCCTTGCCACAGAAAATTACAAATTGTCCTAATTTTGAGGTAGCTTCTTCAAGAGCTGAACAGGAAGTTGTGGAGGCATATATTTGTAAGAAAAAACTCACATTTACTCTGGCTTTCTGTTTAACATCAACGTTCTGACTATTTAGAATGACTGAGAATCTTAGCAGGAACTGAGAAGGTGTCTTCTAGTCGAGACAGCAGAGGTCAGATGTTAGAACTTTTAAGAGGGCTGAAGAGGTGTGGAGCAAAAGCCTGGAAGAAAAGAGTTGCACAAAATAAGATTCTGAATTCTCACAGTGTTTGCTTGAATTGTCTGAGTGATGCACATGTACCATTGAGTGATCTTACTGGAAAATCTGGAGGGCTCTGAGGATGGCTACGTCTGTGTTAACAGTTCCTAACGGGCTTTGCAGCTCTGTACCAAGCGCCATTTGTAATATTCTAGCCATCCAGTTGAGACCTATATTTTCCATAATTGTAAAGCAAGGGCCCCCGTCTTTGTCCGTTTTTGCTACTATAAGTTTATCCAAGGCTAAACTTCATAAGGAACTGAATTTATTTTCATAATTTGTGTATCCTGAAAAGTCTGAGATGTAGGCCCCATCTGATTCAATTGTCTGGTTAAGTCTATTCTTACCCATGAGATGTTGCCTTGAATATTACTCCTTCTGGAGGAGAAGGATTCTATATCTTCACATGGCTGAAGATGGAAGGGTACTTTCTTGTTTATGAAACCACTCCCATGACATCCATAATCAGAATAATGAAGTCCTCATGTGTTGGTTGCCTAGTAATTCTATTGTGTTACCGTTTACAATTTCAGGTCTTGAAATTTGCAGGTCACCCTTTCAAACCCCAGCAGCACCCTGGTGTACAGCTCATTTTTTCTTTAAGAAAACTAAAACCAAACTCAATAACATTTGGAGGAGAAATAGATTTTAACCTGCCTAACTTTAAGTTTGATAAGTATACTGGCACTTTCTCAAACTTATCCCAGAAACATACAAATCAGTTCTAATTGTTTAGCTGATGATTTCACAGGTTGAGAACAAAAATTGTTCCTTTCTAAAGGTGCATAGATAGGATTTAGGCTATCTACATTTTATTGTTACTATGTTCAATGTATAATTAACAAAATAGTCTAGAAAAAGTAAATATTATTGAACGTTCAGACCGCCTAGATCTTGATCTTAGTGAACAAAAATTCATGTGCAAACACCTATGCAAAGACTTAAAAACTAGAACAAGCGTACAATATAGTAATCATGATATTATATTAATAAACAAACATGTAGAAAATCACAGATGTAAAAGTGAAATAATTAAAATAAGTGAAAATTATCTCACTGGAATGAGCAATGATCAAAATGTATTTGTTGTACCACATCCAATAAGATAACAAGGATATGCTAATTTCATACATATCCTGCAGAACCTAGGGATAAGGGGTTGTAGGAAATGAGCAGTGACTGACTCAGGGTTTTGCAGATGTATAATAATTAAGTTTAGCCAGAGAAGAAAATGAGGGGAATATAAAATTCTTAGGTTGAAAATGTACCTTTTTAAGTATAAACATGTCAAACTTAGCAAGATCCAAGTATAAATTGATTAAATATAATGTATCATATTAAACTGCCAAAATAGCCAATAGCCATTAAAATGATAATGAAGAAAAAATGGTTTGAGACAGGGCCTCACTATGTGGTCTTGGCTTGCCTGAAACTCTTTCTGTAGAGCAATGTACTGAGATTAAGATTTGTGCCACCTTGCCCAGCTTGAAAGAAATAGTAAGGGACTTTAAATTATAATACCATTTACAAAGGAGCCACCTACTTTCTCTAGCTTATGTTTTTAAAAGTACTGATCCATTTAAAAGTCTGCATGTGTGAGTTCATTTAAGAATAATTTTATATTTCAGATTATAAGAAGCATGCAGGTCCTTTAGATAAATCATACAGATATAAAATGGAAGTTGCTTTGGATCTCATGGATCTTGACTGTTTGATCTTATCATGTTTTTTTCTTTTTGTTTTTGATTGGCAAGAGTATCATTTAAAAATAATGTTATTATAAGATCATATTACTAGTTTCTACAACCATATTATCAATTATAATTTATTATTGTTGTTAAGGCAAGGTCTTGCTGTGCAGCCTAGGAGAATTAAATTTTTTGGTGATTCTCTTGCTTCTTATCATCCAGATGTTGGGATAACAGGTGTGGACCACTTTTGTGACTAAGGCTATCACTTCATAGAATAAGCCTTAAAGGCCGATCATCACATGTAATTTTTATGTTAAGTTGATCCTAAAATCTCTTTTATGGTAAAAGGTCATGGTAAATTCAGCCTAAATGCAATATATAAATGTATGTGTATATATATGTATATATTTGAAGCTATACCAATTATAGAAGAAAAATGAATTACAGACTATAAAAATTGCTTCTAGCTTTTGTTTCTACATTATGAAACCTGAATATATAATTTCTATCTCAATTGATAAGAATTCAGTTATGTATTAGAATTTCAGAATTGTTGATGTTTATCACTCTTTCCAGTATTTGAGTCATTGTTGTGCTAAAGATTTTAGGGATACACTTATGTGTTT
Source organism: Cricetiscus sungorus (assembly GCA_030556225.1). NCBI lineage: Eukaryota > Metazoa > Chordata > Mammalia > Rodentia > Cricetidae > Cricetiscus > Cricetiscus sungorus. The sequence goes on along the minus strand of JANBXA010000007.1, from coordinate 125,607,599 downwards.
TTAATTTTTTTCTCAATTAAATGATATCTTACAAAATGAAATTGAAGTGATTTTGCACCTAAAGTTCACCAAAAGACAGCCTCCTGTTTCTTTTTTATTCAGAGATTTTTATCAGAGGAATGTAGACTGGAATCTGCAATGGTTCTCAAAATCCCAAAGTGGTAAGTGAGACCAGTTAAGTCTTTTCTTACCAATATTTAGTTGTAATTTTTCTCTATATATTTTAATGAAATATTTAAAATGACAAGTGACATCAATTCCAGTGCTTATACATCTAATAACTTTAGAGTCTGGCTGTTAGAAATTATATGTTTGTGTTCCTAATGGTTTTGATTATTTAGTTCCCAGAATTAGGTTCAAGAATAAAAGGAAGTAGGTGGGCAGGAGGCTATCTACCCTCATGACATTGTCCACATTGCCCCATCTTTTCTGAGGTTAACAAACCACATCTCAAAGTTGATGTATGGCCCTAGTTGATGTTGTTAGATTGACAATGAAGGTGGTATTTCCTATTTTTACCCCACTAATTCAAGAACTGGAACCCACATTTATTTTGTAATCTGTCATTCAAGTGAAATATTTTAAAGACTTGCATACAAAACATTAAAATATTTAAAAGAGTGGGTCAAAATCTGAGACTAATACAGCTATAAAACACTGAAGATGAGACCTATGAAAGTTAATAATGTGACATTGAAATGAAATAAGAGAACTGGAGTAACACATTTATTGTATTACATAATTGATTTCATTGAATTTGGGGCTGATAGTGACACAATCATTGATAGGCATCAAAAATATTTACTCTTACTTGTTTGAAAAATCCTCATTAAAAATCCATGGTTGTGGATCTAGATCACTGATAGAGGACTTGCTTAGTATGTCCTGGGTTACCACACAACACATGCATATATTCTCATATGAACAAACACATGAAAAACAAAAGATGCTATAAACTCCAAAATCAGTTTTCAAGCTGACACTTTTGGTTTATAGTAAATTTTTCTATGTATGAAGTTGAAGTTGTTGTTGCAAGTAATAAAAATATTAATTACAAGAATTATGTATGTTTTCTGAGGCAAGAGTCTTGGGAAGTAGCCCTTGGTGGGTTAGTATTTATGATTTAGATCATATATATACATATGTATATATATATATATATACAAATATACATATATATATATATATATATTTGTATGAAACTTAATTAAAAAATCAAAGATAGTGTGCGTCTGGGAATAGTCCAGCAATTCAGACTTTGTTTTAACATGCTCATATTATACTTATTCTGGTCCTGGTATATTTTTGACAACATTAAGATAAATTACTTCCATATTTTCTTGTGATAAGAGAGAGGGTATTTGAGTGCAACTAATGGCTTAATATATATTCTGATTAAATTAGTGTAGATATTTTTTAACTTCAGACCTATTGTGTCTTGATTGTGTGATTCTAGGAAACAAATGTGAAATTAATTGCTTTGTAGCCCTTTAAACCTCAATGTAAAGTATTGTCTGTGATAAAAAGTAAAAAGAACATATTAAGGCAGATGATTTGTATATGTTACATGTTGCATCATCTTTACCATCCCTCTGTAACTTTTAGTCTCTGCTGGAAGTCCCTATTTCATATCGTTTCACCTCTAGTTATGTAACTTTCCCTACTTAACCTATCCAATGATGGGATAGCCCAGATGTCCAACTTGTTCTTCAATGGAAGCATAGAGCTTGCTGGACTTCTCATTATCAACACGTTACGTTTATCATTAGGTAATAATGAAAGTGCATCAGACAATAAAGGAGTTGACAGGTACTGTCCTGCACATCTGTAAATTCCAGGAATTTGAAATAGAAGCAGGAGGATCAGGAGTTCAGGTCTAGCTCTGGTTTCATAATTGGTTTGAAACCAGTTTAGGCTAGAGACCCTGCTTCAAAAATATTAACAACAGCAAAACAAAGGAAAAGCAAAATGAAGAAACATAATCATTATATTTATATTAAATTATATTTCATTTTCCAGTAAGGTGGAATCTTATGATTAGTTAGTTTATACCAAACAAGATCTTTGCCTTAGATATGTTTTATGAAAGCCATATGTTTCAATTAGTATTTGTGAAGTATTCATATATAGGAAGCATGAAGCTGTGAAGTTCGTGGTTTCAGATTAAATGTTTTATTTAATTTTTTTCACAGGAACATCATATAATGTAAGGGAATTTTAGAGGACATCTACCCCATCATCCTAACATTCTCTAGCAAGCATCGCTTGATGAATTGATCATGATAGTTTAGAGACTCTTAGGAAGCTCATTGCTCTCTGTCTGAGAGACAGTAAATGTTCAAGACACGTGTTCAGTATTTGGTGTATGCTTTGGTTAGAATAGTTTTTGTCTTTGGTATATTTACACGGAACAACTATGCATTTATAACTTCTACCCAGTAGAAGCTTATTTCTTCCCTCAGAAAGTAGCTTTTAGATACAGGGTCAGTTACATGTGTCTATTTTATCCTCTAGTCACCAGTCCAAACAGCAAATGATTCTCACGTATGATTGAATCACCAGATACACTCTCAGTTCACTTGTCCATCTTAGTTTGCACACAAGCTTAAAAGGTTCGTAGATGTAGCTGCTGTAGCCTTGATATGATATGAGAGATACAGTAAGTGCTGTCTATATACTGTCCTTTGTTGCAAATATGACACTTCTGTATTTTGTTTTATAAAGTCATTGTGTGTGTGTGTGTGTGTTACAGAATATAGAAAAGATGCCTTTTAAAACTACTCTTTCAGATTTTAAAAGTTTATGTTTTTTTAGTGACTATCACAACCAATATGCTGATTTTCTTTCTTTTTTTTATACTTTTAAGATGGTATATAAAGGAATGGTTTATACTATGGCATGTTCATATAAACTTTGTTCTTCTTTGTCTCTGGCATTCCCCATCTATCTTTCTAGCCACCCTGCCCCAACAGTTTTTCTTTCTGCTTTCTTGTCACACATAGTCTATTACTTTTCAATGTAATTTTTTATTTTTGAAGATTTCAATCATGAGTACCATATATAAATCATTGCCAACCCTCTGTTCAATGCACGACTCCCCTCTTCTTCGATTATTATTGCCACACATGTATTTATAGATGTATATGTGCATATGGACAGTCATTTTAGTTCATTTAGTGTTGCTCATATATACATGTGTTTAAGGTCAACCCAGTTGGGATTGGATGATGTATAAGGGGTCTCATTCTTGTAGAAACTGATTTTCCCTCTCTCAGCATCAATTAGTTGCTTCTAGCTATTCATCTACCGGGGGTGGGGAGAGCTTGTGAACCTGCCCTTATCCATGACACATGTCAAGTTGTGTTTTGTTATTAGGTCTTGTTTATGCAGCCATATTGCTATGGTCTCCTTCCTTTCTAGTTTAATTTCTCAATTGCCTATATTCATACATACAAATTAAAATCTAGGTTCTTTTTTAATTTTTAAAATGGTTTTGTTTATTTTAAGATATGTATATATATATATATATCTTAATGTATATATATAATATTTATTATATATACAGTGGTCTGCCTGCATGTATGCCTGAATGCCAAAAGAGGATATCAGATCTCTTTATAGATGGTTGTGAGCCACCACGTGTTGTCTGGAAATTGAACTCAGGACCTCTTTAAGAGCAGTCAATGCTCTTAACTTCTGAGCCATCTCTCCAGTCCCCAGGTTCTTTAAGTAATAGTAAAATGAGGTATTTTGTTTGTGAATCTACATTTTTTAAACTGAGCAGAAGGATTTCCATTTGTATATATTTTTCCAATAGATGTTATCATTTCACTTTTCTTTATGCTACATAGTATTCCATTGTGTATTAGCCCTATATTTTCATTGTTCATTCTTCTGTTGCTAGACATCTATGCTGTTCCTATTTCTTAGTTACTGTGAGTACTGCAGCAATAACCATGAATATGCAAAACTCTGGTAGGAATTATCATCTTTTTGGTGTATACCCACATATAGAATATTTTTACAAACTTATAGTTACTTTGTAATTCTAAATAGTGTCAGTGCCTTCTATTCCCAATTATTGATACCCATTATATTTATGTAAATTACTTTTTTGCTTTCTAGTATTTCAAATAAGTTGAACATATTGTGTCTGGCTATACCTTGGAGATAACATGGGTTTAGTTCCGATTACCTCATATATCATATATTAAAAATAACCAGGAATGGAAAAAACAAAACAAAACAAGAACCAGGAATGAATTGTGAAGTAGTAAAGGAAGGAGTGGGGCAGGTAACACAAGGATGTTGTTTGGAAGGGCGCAGTGGGCTATAAAAACAATTGTGGACTTCGCTAAAAATCCCTCCTCTTTCTACACAGCCCTCTGTCTGTGTGAAATATAAGAATGGCTGTTGAAGCACTCAGAAATCAGCCCCCACCTGTTGGGAAATGTAGATGTAAAATTTTTCCTCACTTGTCAGTGTGACCTCAGCTAAGTCCTAATCTTTATCATTTCTTCTAATTGCAAAATAGAATTAAGAGTAAAAATATATCCACTGTTACTAATAAAATATGGATTTGAATACAACATAAATATAGTTAGAAAATTTATGCAAAATTACTATGTGAATGGCAAATGTCTAGCTAAATTTCTTGTGATAATGGTATTAACCTCAGTCAGCTTTCAAAGCTGCCTTGGTTTTCTTATCTTGTTCTGTTGGCTTAAATGTTCACCTACTGATTTCTCAGTAGGCTCTGTGACACGTGGGACATCCTATCCTTATTTAACCAGTGTTTCCACATTTCTCTGGCCTTCTCTTTCAAGTGCTAAATGTTGTTTGATGTAGTTCAAGGGAATTGTGTACGGCAGCATGTGTTGAGCTCATTACCCCTTGTTCTCCTCATCACGTGCATTTGCTTTCTCTGATAGTTTGTCTGCCTGCCATCATGTTTCACTGTGACAGACTTCCTCATCTCTTATAAAGGGTTATGGGTGAAATTTCAGTTATGAAATGTGCAGCTAATAAGACCCCCTATTGAGTAAGTCAATAGCTTTTTAAATATTTTATTCACAAATTCCTTTATACACATATTGATGAAGCTTACTTAGCTCTTACTTAGCTTAGCATCAGACATATTTGTAAGCCGATAAGGCAATGTTGTTAGTTCTTATGATCACTGTAGGAGGTGGGAATTACTGATTCTCAACCTGGAAGTTGAGAAAACTAAGGCTGTGATTGTTGAATATCTTCCTCATTCTCATGTCTACTAGTAGTGATAATCCAGGGTATGACTCCCGACAATGGATGGAGAATTCAGCACTCCTGTTATGCTGTTTGTATGAATTCAGGCAATTGATGATGCAGTTTTCTCATATTAATTAAATAAAGGCTAACATGTATATCTGTATCTGCTCTTATTAGATGGAAATAAGAACTATATGCATTCAGGTATTAATATATCGCTCCAATAGCAGAAGTGGCTATTTAAAATAATATTTACTGGCTTAAATGCTATTAAGCAAATTATATTCCTTCTAGAACTGAATTCTATATTTTTGTAAATACTTTGGCCTTACCTTTTAGAAATAGTTGTAGAACTTTTACAAGTTTCATATTTTATCAATCATAAACCCATTTTTTATTTAAAATTCACTCTTGAGTTTCCTGCTAAACTAAGTTTATTGAGTCATTTATTTGTATATTCTTGACACATGTTTATGAAAAGGGTTCTGCCTTTTTCAAATCAAAGATTCTAGAAGTTACTGACTCCCAAGTCTGTGCTCTTGTTTTTCTTTTAATTCTTCCAACTTTGACCATTCCTTTCCACCTTGAGAGAGTTTTCATCTGTGTCAGACCAGGTCATTAATGTTGATAAGATTACTATGAATGAACTTGATAATCCAAATATGTTCAAGAGTGGGGGAGATACATGTTACAAGTAAGTTACAATAAGGCTAGTGGGAGACACATTCAGGAAATGTCACCTGCTTTAAGTGCAGATGCATTCAGGAATGTCACTGCTTTAAATGGCATACACATTCAGGAACACCACTGCTTTTACTATCTTCAGGAAGAAAATTTGCGGATTAGCATCAACATATGATACTGTGGGAAGAAAGGGCACCCTGGCTCTCACTGAAAAGCAGTTCATGTTATGGAACTGGAGTTTGGGTAAATGAAAAGAACCTTGGACAATGGATCTAAAAGTCTTCACAATTTAGAAGTGAATGTTATTCAAAATATTATTTCAGGGACACTGTCTGCATAGAGCACAGAAAGGAAAGGGGACAGTGTTCAGTAGTGGAGAAGACAAAAGAGATAGCTGAGGAGGGCTTTTCAGATCCTGGGAGCGTTTTTTTGGATTAAGTGAGTTACTGTTTATTAAGTGGAGTTGATATAAGTTTTACGTTTATCCTAAACAGATTAGAAACTTACAATGCCTAGTGGTAGCTAATGCAACTTTCTCTTTTTGTAAGATAGCAAATATATCATTGGGCCTTTCAAGTTGGCATAACTAATGAGAAATACACACCTGTAGTGTTTGTAACAATTTCTCACTGATTTTGTAAACACATGATTTTACTCTTAAGAGTGCCTTTTCTCATTCATATGCAACAAACGTTTTTTCCAATAAACTTTGAAATACAAAAGCAAGAAAATATATAAACATGAATATGCTGTGAACATAGTTTTATTTCTTTCCAGGGATGCTTGGGAATGGAGACTTTGGAGAATTCTATTCTCAGCATAGAGTAGCGCACTTTGTACAAAACTGTACTAAGAATTAATGTGTTAATTTTTGTGACAGCCACATAGTAGTTGCTCAATAAATGGTAGGGTTTTTATGGTTGTTTTTGCTTGTTTTAGATGTAGATTTTAAGACTGGGATGCATTAGCCCAGTCTGGCCTAGAACCCTGTATGTAGCTGAGCAGTGCAGCTGAGTGTGACTTTGAACTTCATATCCTCTTTCCTCCAGCCCCAAGGCCTAGAACCTAGACTGGCTCTGTTTTGGTTTTTTTTTTTTTTTTTTTTTTTTTTTGGGTGTGATTGGGAAGGTAAAGGTAAAAGACAGAACTAATTGATGGCAAGAATTCTCAGGGGCACCTTTATCATTTTCAGGTCGTTGAGGTGGAGGGAGTGATTGTTATTTTTCTTTGCTTGATTTGTTATCCTCCCATGTCAAGATAGCATGAAAAAACAAAGCAAAACAAACCAAACCGTGTGGGGCTTTTCACCTGCAGCCCTACTCTCCTCACTCTTCCTTGCCAAGTGCACTGCTCCTCTAGGACCTTTGCATCCCTTCTGATTGGTCTCACTCTGCATGTGTCAAAGCAGTGAAATGCTGGCTTAGAGTCTTGTTCAACAAGCATCTGCTCTTTATCTTCAAAGCTACAAGAAAGGGAAATGGGCTAACTTCTAAAAAGAAATTATGTCAGGCTCTGCAGTAATTTTAGATATGTTTCTCTATGGAGAATCCAATTTGTTTCTTTTTTTGTAAGTTAAATCAAAACAAAGCATAGTCTAATTACTGAGGGTAGGGTATTAAAGTGTTTACTTTTGAGCTAAACAAATTATTAGCTATAATAAATATGATCCAAAATTTAAGCTTATACTTATAAAGTAAGTTTATTGAATATTCTTGAAGGAGAACCTGAGCCACATCAATTATAATTGCTGAGTTTTAATACAATTTTCTGATATGACTTTAGATGAATTGGGTATACAGTTAAAGAATTTTGCTTGATATGTATAATATTGTGCTTTAATAAGTATTTTCATAATGTTTTCTAGGAAAGAAACAACATTTTGACAGTTTAGATGCAAAGAAAAAGGGCTATAACTGAAAAAAATTGATGTTTCATTAAATATATACATTTTACAGAAGTATCTGTGTATTTCCTAAGTGAAGTTGTTTTTGTTGTTGTTCCTTCTCTTTTGTTGTTTTGGTTTGTATGCTTTGCTTTCTTAATGTTAAACTGGGAAAATTTTTGTGCATTTCAAGTGAGATTTAACATTAGAATCTTATTTTGAAATTACATTCTTTATTTACATTGGTCTTTATTCCACTTATGTTAATAAGAAATATATTTTCAACATTTATATTACTGATTGATACCCAATTTGGAAGAAAAAAATGAATTCATCTGTAGAATTTTCAGCACCAATGGTGAAAATTTTAGAGATTTACATTTTTTCCTAGACATTCAGATGACCATAAAATTCCTTCTTTATACAAATATACTTTTGTGAAGAGGCTGGTGAAATTAAAGTGTCTACTGCCTCTTGGTTTTTGTTTTATTTTTTGACCAGGTTGTGTGGTTTCTGCAGATACCATTGTGTCTACTGAAGGCAGAGCTCTACAGGCTTCCCGAGCTGGCTGGATTTGGAACAGCAGCTTTAGAAATGCCAGTCTCCCCCAATCTATTTTTCATTAACTGTTTATTAAAAATATTTACTTTCTAAATACGTTGGGATACTCTCAGGAAGAAAAACAGTCAAGTGAATAAGTTATTTTTTTCTTAATAATTTGTTAGAAGCTTTTCTTCTTTTACCTTTCTACTGTTAATTACTGTCTATGGACTTGAAAACAAAAATAGAATCATCCTGGGGTCATGTTAAGAGAGAATTCTGCAACTCAAAACATTACCGGTAATGTGATACAGTAGAAGTTTCATTGTGGAGATCCAAATAAATCCTGGTATAGACTGTGACTCAGTGTCATTGCCCGAAGTACATGTGTAGCCTTGCACTCTGAGCCTGTGTTTCTCTGAACATAGTCAAGTCCAGTAATGCAAGACTAAGTTTGACCTTTAGTGGTTCTGCTATAGTACAGTTCTACTTTAGTGTTAACTATAAAAGCCAAAAGTATATAACACCATGGATTTGATTTCATGATTTTCAGACACCAGATATTTTGTTCATGTGGCATGTGTGTATATGTGACATTATAGCTTGCTTGTTTAAAATTAATAATTCTCTTTTATCCCAGGATGTCCTTAAACTTATGTAGTTGAGGATTTGCTTGCACTCCTGATCTCCTTTCTTCTCTTCCCAAGTAGGGAGGGTCATTATACATGTTGCTATTATGTTGGGCTTTTCCTGCACCGTCAATATCTATAGTGTTCAGGTAATGACTGAGGTCCTATAGTTAATGTGAAAATTAGTTGTCAGGATGTGTCAAAAAAGCTTGAAGAATAAAATAAATGGTATAATTAAGCTGCATTAGTGACAATTTATTTACACAGCAGTTTGGAGGTGCTATCTTGTCACTACTAGTTGTTTATATGGAGTCCTTTTATTTGGCATGGGCAGCAGAGAGAGTGACAGCAAAGGAAAAAGAGGAGGGGTGACTAGTGATTTTCACAATTAAGAAAACTCTTGTTCTTTAAGTTTATGAGAACTTATTATTTAATGTTACATAAATTTTGTAACGAAATGGAAGTGTTTTTTCATAACTATTAGTTTTGTTTAGGAAACATTTTTGTAAATCTAGATATAAGAAGACTAAGGCCATGCAACTATGGCATAACCATTATATCTTGCATGTGATCTTAGATATATAGATATTAGATTGCTATTGAGATATAATGAGACAATAATTAGTAATATCTTCATCATAAATGGTACATGTACATCAAGATTTTTGTAAGGTGTTTCCTTCAATGTTACTTTAAAATCTGTCAATACATCTGTGTATATTCAATCTGACAGCTCTTAAGCTAATAAAATCCAATAGGACATAGCCGAATGATTAAAGAATTTAGGTAGTACAGGTTGTTTTAAATTCACCCTCATACAATAGAAATTGTAAATCTTCTAAAACTGAAAATGTAAACATAATAAAAACATAGAAGCAATTTTAAAATAAGGATGGTTAGTGCATGCTGAGGAGAGCCCGTAAATTGCCACACAAAACCGATTATCCTTGCAAGCATTCCATGCAGTTGACAATGAAAAGTGCACCTTGTAAAAGCTGTTACACAAGCCATTTCATCTAAAAGGTTTCCTTCTCACACCCTGAAATTACACTTATTTGCCTCAAGTGAAAATTCAGAATCTGTTCCTTGTTTATTTTGATTGCAGTTACTGATGTGTTGAATTTTGCTTCCTGGTGAACTAGAAATTAGTCTTTTGGGTTTCTTTATTGCAATAAAAACACAATCTGTACTGTAGGTTACATCAGAAATGGTGAAACTAGATTACTCAGTACCTGGGATCACACAAAATAGCAAAAGAGGGCTCAAAAGCTCTCAGTAAACAGCACATGCAAACATTTTGTTGGCATTACCACACACATTTGTGTAGTTTGCCTTACTTTTTTTAATGCCCTGAAAGGGTGCCTGATTGATTTATGTGAAAAAGAGGCTTGGAACGTTTGAGGTGAGCCTCTGATCGTGGGAGTCTATTCTCCATGTGATATGAGTGTTTCTTTCACTGTGCAGTAAGTGCTTGGAGCCCCTGGCTGTAGTCCTTGTTCTTTGTAACAGCCTTCTTCTCGTCGTTTCTAAGACATGCTCTGTTAAAGCTTCTTTTTTTTTTTTTTTTTTTTTTTTAAACTGGGAACTGAAGTCCCAAGTTTTAATGCCAACTCTAATGCTAACCTACGGAACCATTTTTGATACTGGTCTCAGACTCTGAATTGGGAGCCTGTGTACTTCTTAGCTTTAAGTGTTTCTATGGGGAGAGGTCAGTTATCTGATAATTGATTATCCTCCTAACTCAAAGAACATTTATTGAGAGATTCATTTACCAATGATTGTTCCTCCTGAACTAAAATTACTGAAACATAAATTCACTCACTATCCATTTTGTTTAATGTACCAACTAGCATTATGCATCAATTTGCCTAATGACAAATTATTACCTTCTTGAAATGTGTTTATATTAGATCTGTTTAAAATTTATCACAAATCACTCTGTATAGTGTTATGGGAATTAATATTTGCAAAAGGCTGGAATTTTTAGTGACAAGTATTAAGCTTCAATTTGATTTTAATATTTCTTTACATAGCCATTTCACCTCAGAATCTTTATAATAGCATTATGTATCAGTTCTACTTGGTGATATGCTAAATTTATCATGTGTATTTAGTAACTTAATTTAGTAACTAATGCTTTTTAGCCACTCAAAACAGAAGTTATGTCCAGCTGAACTATGTAAGAAATGTATGAATTGAGGGCCATAAAGAATTAAGTTGATAAAAAGATGTATATAAAGGAATAAACCATTCACACTGTCACTTATAAACTCATAAGTATTCAAGAAGTTTATATATAATTTGATCTAAAATAGTATTCTCATACCCAGAAGTTACTCTACCAAAGAATAAAGTAATCCTCAGATACAGTTTGGATAGACAAAGAGCAAGGTTGCAAACCATTTCATGATAAAACTTGGACTTGTCAATATAAGACCTTAAATATCTCTTCAACACTCATTAAAGCTGGTAATTTAGTACAGATAACTGTCAATATTATGCATGATTTAAACAAGATTTTAACGGACTGGTAAATTTGTCATTTGACAAAATGAGTTCACATTTGGCATTGTTAACCTAGCCTTCTCGTTTCATCATCACCTAGGCCTGGCCTTTGGGGGAGGCTGGTTCTAGCACAGTATCAGGCCGTAATGTAGATTATCCCTGTCTTTGCAATAAGAGGCTTTTTATTCTGTTTAGTCTTGTTTGTCTTTTTAATGTCAGGCATAACCTGTGACTAGAATTTGAACCATGTTGAAGTTCTATGTCTGTGTGTGTATTTGTGTGTGGTTCGATGTCTGGGCCATAGTTACCATGGACTGTTTGCTAAACCAAAGAAATTAAAAAGTACAAAAGAGTTACTTTTTACACTCCACGTATCTTACCACTGCAGTGAATACGTTGTACGTGAGCATTTGAGCAGCTGAATGGATATAGCAAGTTGTGTAACAAGTTCTTGGCATATGACAAGAAAAGTTGGCCTTGTGCTCAAGCAGGATCAGATTGTATTAGAGGATCTCACTGTGCCATTGCAATGTAGCTAGACATTCTAAACACTTATTATTTAATTTGTTATTTATTGGTGTATATCCTTAAGGTTTCTCAGTTATTACCTTTAATTGCAATGCTGTTAGATTGTAGACGTAAGTATATTTCTCTGGCACTTGCCGGGAGGTAGTTTGTTACTGAATAAAATGGGAGTCCCTTGCTGGAGACTACTAACTGAGATTCTCCTTTCTTTTGGCACCTAAGAGACTGCAAGTCAGTTTCCTTGATTTAGAAGACCTGAAGTGGAGCACTTGAGCTCTATGCAGAGATTTTAGAAATAAATATATTCCCCAATCCCTGATTCAGATTCCAAGCTTATTTGTATTATTGCCCCAGAAAAAGATTATAGTAGGCATACAATTAAGCACTCTGTGTGTGTGTGTGTGTGTGTGTGTGTGTGTGTGTGTGTGTGTGTGTGTGTGTGTGTTTGCACGTGCATAGTACTGGGGATCAAGACAATGGCCCTGTCCTGCTAGACAACTTCCTTACTGCTGAGCTCCTTTCTCCAGCCCCCAATTTAGTCATCTCTATTACCCTCAGTTGAGCTAAATAAAAAAGAATAGATAACTCCTGTGTCAGCACTGGGAGCTGCTGAAATAGGAGTGAAGACTATTTACGAGGATGATATATCATGGAAGGTTACTAACTGGTTTAAAAAGTCACAGCATATGCAATTACTATGATGCAGGACTGCATAACAGTTGGTCTGTCATACATCTACCATATCATATGTTGAGTTTAGTGCTATATATGGTTGGGTGATAAAAAGAAAAGCAAAATAAGGCCTCTTTCGGACTTGAGGGATCATATATATCGTACTATACTCTCTTTACTTTCCTAGTTTTACAACTTTGGTGCTGATAGGATTATTTATGTACTTATGTGGTTTTTTTTCCATATATAGAAAAAGTACAATAGTAATTGTCTATTTCTCACAGGATTTCCTCAATGATGAAAATAATATACTTAAATTGTTTTTCTAGCTGCCACTTATGTATTTTAAGATTACTTGTACTTAAATTCTTTAGATAAAAATCTTACCTGATTAGTAACTGGAGTCTACCTGGAATACCCTTTTTCTGTAGAAAGTTTCAGTACTTACTAAGAAAACTTTGGAGAACATCAGTTGAGTATTGCTAAGCTCAAACAAATTTCAAGTGATTGATTAGTGCTGAAGTCAAACAATCACATTTAAGCTAATTCCTTATTCTAGCATTTTATCTATGGAAATAAAAGATCTGTAAGTGTCTGTCTAACAAAGTAAGTATAACAGGGCCCCCTTTTCTAAGGTAACACGGATAGAGCACTGGTTCCGATACTGCAACTCCATTTCTAAAGCAGTAAATGATATGTTAGAAGGTTCAGAGAAGTAGCAAAAGATTTGATTTTCCCATTTCAATTTAGTTAATCCTTGTTTCTTTATTTTAAAAATTAGATACAAACTCTTTTGGTGCTTATAAGGAAGTTATAATCATTTATATAAATGAATAATAATTTAACAATTGAAATTGAAGTCACATTCAAAATAAAAATATATTCCTAATGAATGCCACTGTTGCAGATGTCTGGAGCAGACAATTATACTTTTAATAATTTTAAGTATTAAGTATTAAATACTTCTCAGAAGGCATGGAACTGTTTTAATAGGATCTAAAAATCATGATTTTCAGAGATTCATATTTGTGTTCAACAAATTGAACATCCTGTGTGTATTAGGCATTGTGGTGTATTTGTGGGTGAAGAGGTAATTACAGTCGATGTGCTCATGCAATTTGTTCTTTTTATGTCAAGTGGAATAATGTACACTATGGTAGAATATGCTTACTGCTACACCGAGAATAATGACATTGTGCTACAGCAACACCTGGGCAGACAACAGGCCTGCACTTGTGAAGGGGAAGGGGAAGGAGTGGCAGTTGTTTGGGAAACACTAAGGAAGTACAGCTTATTTTACCCTAGCTGTTGAAGTGAGGAGGCAGACAACATTTGAGGCAGAATAAACTGTAGTGGCACTGAGGGAACCCATCTAGCTAGATTCTATAAACTTGTCATGTGTGGACTTAAGCTACATTCTAAAGAGCCTCTGAGAGTCTTGAGAGGAAGTTTGTAGTTTTTCCTGAGAATAGAATTCCAAGGATCTGTGTGGTAGGATGGAGATCTAAGAATAGATTTTGAGGGCAAATTAGAGGAAATCATTGTTGTAGGTAATTGATTAAACTGAGGGGAATAGTAGAAAAGTAGTCTGTATCTTATTTATTAAGGTTCTTTGAGAAATAAAGATACCAAAGTAACTAGATGTCAAGGTAGTTAACTTATCTGAAGGAATCAGTGTTCGTGAACTCATTGAGAAAATACTATAACTTCCATATCCTCTAAGAGGAGTTATTGGCAGGAATTTAATTAATTAGCATGATGAAAATTTAAGCTTCACTTTGATGAATACAAACTTTAAAATGTAGACTTGTAATGATGATATGCTGTTAGAAACAATTCAAGGGGTGGTTGAAAATCTGAAACAACAATTCAGTAAAAGAATTATTGACTATGCTTATTTATTGGGGAATTAATTGCATACAGTTAAATGAATACATATAAATGGCTGAATACTTTAAAACAGAGTATTTGGAATGTAGCACTTTTATTCCAAACACAAGGTTTTTGTGCTTGCCTGCCTCTGTGTGTGTGTGTGTGTGTGTGTGTGTGTGTGTGTGTGTGTATGTGTGAAGAGGGTTTTTGGGGGGTCTACCCACTCATACTCACTTTTTTTTTTGCTATAAATGTCAGTGATGAGAATTCAGTTCTTGAAGATACTGTACATTAAAATGGGATATATTGTTCCCATTATTAGCAGTGTTATTATACAGTATTCTTTTCCTTTTTTAGATGGTGTTGATTTCTTCGAACCTGTCATTAGAATAGTTAGGAACTGCGAACGAGTCTTTTCTTTATAAAGAGAAAAATGGGGAAAATTCTCGTGTGGGCAAGAACATTTAAGAGGAAAATTGTCATTGGGGTGTGAAAAAAAGCAAGAATTCCTGCTCTTGCCTTATAAACCCTATATAAGGCAACTGCAGTCTTCCTGTTTGGGGAAATCACTACAGGCTTAATTTTCCAGTGGTTCTTTTAGCTCTGTGCCTTTTAAGACAATGTTTGCATTTCCTTTGTTGCTGTCCTAATATAGGGATGCCCTATTTGGCAAGCATATTCTTGGTTATCAACCCAAAACATGAGATAGGATGAATCCTTATTGTGTGTGGCAATAAGCCACAAACAGTATATAGAGGTTTGTTTTTTTTTTTGTTTTTTTTTTTGTTTTTTTTTTGAAGAAAGCACATCAGAAAACCAGTGCCAGTTCTGAAATGAGATGCTTGAGGACTGGAGACTTTTGCCTTGCATATATGAAGTCCCCAGCATTACAAAAGCAAACAAGAGCCGTTTTCTTGGTGAAATTAGTACTTTGTGTGCATCTTCCAGTATTGCAATCCAGACCTTCTTAGAGACACCTTTGCTCTCATCGGTTGTTATCATTAGGATCAGAAATGAATTGTATGGTTTTTGTTTGTTTTGATTTTTTTTGACTCAGGTTTCTCAGTGTAGTTTGGAGCCTGTCCTAGAACTAGCTCTTGTAGACCAGGCTGACCTCTGCCTCCCTAGTGCTGGTATAAAAGGCATTGCCACCACTACCTGGCTCTGCATGTTTTAATTCTTGATTGGAAATTAAGTCTGGACAGGATAATAAAAGGGGTAGTTTCATATTTGATTTCCTCCCTTGAGCACAAAATGACAATAATTATGCAACTACCAAGAGCGAATCTAGAGATTCTCTTCAGAGAATAAGTTTGAGACGCAGTCCCAGGCTGATATGGAGTATGCTCCATAGCCCAAACTGGCCTGCAATTTGAGTCTCTTGCCTTAGTCAGGCCCTCAGATTGCAGGCATTCTCCACCACTCCTGGCACCTGGCAATAGTTTAAAAAAATTGCCTTGTCCATTAAAATCACCAAGAGTGCTTCTTAAGAAGTGTTTGTGAGATTTGAGTTACTTAGCCGTGAAAAGAGAAGGCAGAACTCTTGGCCAGAAACTGAACTGATTAGATTAGAATCACTAAATTAAACACATTTTCCTTATGTGAAAAACTGTGTTGGGTTTCAGAATTTATGAAAGACTGTTTTGCATTGTTCCATGTTGAGATGGGTTCATTGTTCATTCTGAGATGAGTTCATTGTTCCACAGTGAGGTAGGTTCATCATCCATGCTGAGGTAGGATTCTAGGGTCTTTGTTTCTTCTTGTTTGTTTACATGTGTTTTCTACAGCCTAGGTGACATAGAACTCACTCTGTAGCCAAGGATGACCTTGAACACCTGATTGATTTCCTTGTCTCAGCTTCTCAAAATTTGGGTTTATACATGTGCTACCATGCCCTGCACAGGCCGTGTTGGTTTTGACCAGCAGTTCTAGGTCTAGGTGAGACTACTCAAAGTTTGTATTTGTGGGTCTCTTGGAAGTTCCAGTGATCACACTGTTCCCTCCCATAATTATTTATAGTATATGTCTCAAAAAGTTTTCCTTAGGCCTGTGATTGTATATCTGAAAAAATTTGCACTATGGGGTTATCTACTAATAGAGAAACTGAGTTTTATGCTTATGATGCTGTACCTGTGTTGTCTTTTATATATCTTTGTCATAACCTATTACTGGGATTTTAGAATATTTTTTTTGAGTTGAGCTACTGAGTTTCTTTCTTCCTATTGCTGATTAATCAAGTGAGAGGGATCAACAGTTACGCAGATAGTACCTAAGATGCCCCAAAACAAATATGCAGACTAGTATTTTTTAAACTTTGTTTTAGAGATTATATATTTTTCATGCATTTATTTGGATCATATTTCCTGTCCCCAATGCTAACTTTTCCATGATCTGCTGTCCTCTCCTCTTAACTTCATGTCCTTTTTTCTTTCTTGCTTGCGTTTTAATAATTAACCACTCAGTGTATTTGTGCATCCCATATACTTGTGAGTATGGGGCCCTCTACTGGAGCATTGTCTACCTATTGGGAGCCACACATGCACATAAAGCTAATATTCCTTTCCTCAGCAGCCTTCAACTGTCAATAGCTCCTTAACTACACAGGAGTAAAAATAACCCCCACCCCCATACTGAAATTGACTGGCTTGGTCTTATAGGTCCTCTTCAGGGGTCCATACCACCATGAATTCATGACTAAAACATCCTGTCATGTTGAAAAGACTGTTTTGCTCTACTTATCCCTGACCTGTGGATCTCCCCTTTCTACCATGGTCCTTCATCCTTTGGGGAAATACTGTGATGGTCATAGTTATAACTGAGTATTCCAAAGACACTTACTGTTTGCACTTTGACCAGTTGTCAGTTTTTGTGTTAACTGTCATCCATTGCACAAAGAAGCATCTCTGGTGAGGTCTGAGAGCTGCACTAATTTAAGGATATGAAGATAGGAATTTTTAAAAGGCAGTTTGATACTATGTCCATTTAACAGATTTTAGGAGATCACCACTTTTGGCCACAAACATGTGGCCCAGATTTACAGTACCGGACATGCATTTATTTTATTTTACCTTTTTTTTTTTTTTTTTTTTTTTTTTTTAGAGAGGTCCTTCCTTATTTCAATCAGAAAATGTTGGTCAACCCCATAACATTCCTGCCACTTTTGCCCTCTTGGGCATATCTTTCCACACTGTTCATTATTGTAACTCATGGGGTGCACAGCTAGGTAGAGTGCTAATGTTTTCTCTCATAGTACCTTCTAGTACTTTGAAATCTGGCTAACAGGGAAGAAACTTTCAGTTCAGTAACACCTTGGTTTTGCCAAATCCTGTGAACACAAATGTTCAGTGTCTTCATTAATAGTCATACTTTCAAATTGGGGGGGAGCAACCTAGAGCAATGGCAACAGCCTGTATTGTTTTAGGGTTTCTGAGACAGCTCTGATCTGCTTTCCTAAGTAAGCAATCATAGCCTTGGAGATATAAAACGTTATGTTCATTGTACCCATGAAGCATGGTGCATATTCAGTTATTGAGATATGTTTATATGTTTTTAATCTGTAAGTCTTTTAGGGCCCCATATTTTGACTGGCCATGATTATCAAACTAAGACAGTGTTGGACTTGAATCCTATTTACCAATAGTTCTGTGTTACTAATAATTCTTAAGTAATTAAAACTATTTAATCATTTTATACTTAATTTCCTTGTATCGTAACTGGGAATATATATCTCATGAACAAAATTAGAATTAAATATGCACAAGTCACCTATGAAATAAATGATCGATATAGTAACTTGTCCTAGATTCTGCAAAATACTGATAATATATTTATGGTGAAACAATCAGTGTTTGTTTTTTTTTTTGAACTTCAAGAGTGAGTTATTAATTCGATAGATTCAGGTTATTTGGATTATTGGGCTGATCAATAGGGAAAATATATTACATTGTCTCAAATTTTTATAGGAATCTCTGCATATTATGCAATTTTGTTTTCAGAGACAAGAATTCAGTTGGCATCCTTAGTGAGTTTGTTTGTTTGGCTTTCTGACTACCACCACTCCCGTGCCTCCACCACTGTTAGTTGGACACTGTTTTTGTTTTTGTTATTTGGACTCTGTCACCTAGATAGGACTGATCTGACTATTAATTCGTGAACACAAGAAATAGAAAAAGCTGGAATAGCACCTATGCCTTATGACGGTGCCTCCTGATAACCAGAAGCAAAACAATTTTCACATCATTTCAACACTTTGCCTTCAGTGTTAATGAATGGTTTTATTTTACTTCTTAAGTAATTAGTCCTTTAAGATAAAAACAGTCGACAGTATTTTTTTATTTTATTCGTGAAGAAGAAACAATCTTTTATAATCTGAGTCATAGGAAGAATTAAGTAAATAAAGCCTTTGTTGAAAAAAGTGAAAAAAGTTACACAGGCTACATGTGTTTGTTACATGTGTGCTGACCAATCCTCTCCAGCATTAGTCATTGTCATTATCACAAAAAGATGACTACAGAATAGTCTACACTATTATCATTCCTACATCTTTTCTAAGGATAAATTTGCCATAAAAGGTTTAGTGTTAACATTCCTAAGAATCACACCATCAAACTTAAATAAAGGAGGGCTCTCATATAGAAAGTCATCAATTTTCTTCTTATATCCTTCAATTACATTATCTGTTGATGTGATAAGATTGCATTTTGCAGTCTGTTAATTTTCCCTAGATATGATATACATTTCTGTTTGTTTTTCATTTTTGTTTTTGGAGAAGGTTTGGGCTACGGCTGCAGTAAAAAGTTCCTCTATTTACTTTCATTACGGGTAGAGAAATGAAAAACCAAGTCTTCTGCTTTGTCTGTGTAGGTAAAATAATCAGCTTGGTACTTTTTGTTATGGTTTAAAAATTATTATGTGATTATTTCATGCATATTAAATGTATATACATAGACTAGTTCAACTATTCCTATTTTGTATTATGCCATTTTGAAAATTAATATCCTTATGTGTTAAAAATTGAAATAATCTTTTAGTTATCAGCCTCAGAGTAATCAAAATATAGACATTCACACCCATTTCCTATTCAGAAATACAATTAACAATATTTTTCTCTAAAAGCAACGCTCACTTTAATTCTCTAATTTTATTTATTAAATTTTTAATTTTTATTCAAGATTACCTTCCACCTCCCACCCGTCTGTGTGTGTCTGTGTGTGTGTGTGTGTGTGTGTGTGTGTGTGTGTGTGTGTGTGTGTAGGCCAGAAAAATGTGTTGACAGATCCCTTGGAGCTGGAGTTAAAGGGAGTTGTGAACTGATTAATGTGGGTGCTGAGACCCAAAATATGGACCTCTGAAAGAGAACTAAATATTCTTATCCTCTGAGCATCTCTCCACACCCATTATAGCCATAATTTTAGATAATGGAGGTTTAACTGAATTGGAGTATTAGTAACAAGTTATATGTTTCAGAACCTTTATAATGGTTTTAGTTCTTTATTCATGTAAAAAGATTGCTAATGTCAAACTACTTGTTCACTAGTTTAAAAATTGTAAGTGCAAATTATGAAATAACATTACTATGATCTTATATTGAATCGGACTTCTAAAATTCTTATAATTTATATTGAGTATAGACAGATTTACATATAATTTATTTTTTGCCATATAGTAACTATCATAATAATTTTGGTTAATTCAGTTTAGGCAGAGAGTGCAATTAGCATCTTGGTCTTTCTATGATAAGGTACAAGGAAGAAGCAATTTGAAAATGTTTTTCTTTATCACATTCTTCACTCAGAAAGCTACAAGTCAGTTTAATGGAGTGAGAGTGAGATATCTCAGGCTTTGCTTTGTGGGAGAGAAAGTATTTCAGGATGGAAGATCCCAGGAAGCATCAGGTGGATCCAGCCACTTATAACCTTATAAAGTTCTGTTTGATAAGTGATTGACTAGGTCAGATTATTAAACCAATTAATCTGGCATGTACATTGTATGTGATGAAAAGAATCCAACTGTGAATTTGAGTGTTTTAAATAATTTTCAGGAAGTCCCCCAAAGGACATTTGGATGCTTTGAAACTTGCAATAAGGCATGTTTGTTCCAAACACACTTGATTTGCCTAGGTTTGCCCATCAGGTTGAAGAAATGCTAATTTGTTGCATTCAGCAGCTGGGTTTTGCAATATTCTTCTTCTCCTCCTAGAGACTAATTAGCCTTCTTTCAAAAATGTGGCCTATTTAGCCTTAGATTCTCATGACTCATCCAGAGCTGGCTGTACAAAGCAGAACCCTTAGCAGGCGGGTGTGTCCAACTGCTTAATTAGCCAGAATAAAAAGGTCCTTTGTCAAACAAGCATCTGTTGCTCATGACACACCTGACAGCCACATTAAGCAAGGATGACTAGGCGGAAATTGTGCACGTCTCTCCTGTAAGAAAATACAACTCATTTACATGTGGGCCACATCAAAAACAAACTGCAGGGGGTTATTTAGCTTATCAAAATAGATTAATGTGACTACACTTGTGATTGATAAACAAATATCACTTAACAGGCACCAAAGGGACAAAACTAACCAAATTACCCCCAGACATAAACAAAGCCGCAGAAACTTCTGCTGGTGAATGAGAATACGTCCCCAGTTGTTCAGCTCACTAAGGTAGCCAGCTCTGGACATTCCTGGGATGAAACTTCACTTTGCACAAATGTTGGTGAATCTGCTGGAATAGTTTTAGTATGTTAGTAGGTTAAAATAATGTATTTAATGAACTTTGGTCAGAGGATTATACTCTCTCAATATGCTTTATTTTGTTGTTTTTCTGAATTAAGATTGGATCTTCAGAGTTAGTGAATGTAACGTGGTTCTGGAACAATACTGCTTATTTGGGAATTATTATTGCTTCAATAGTGGAAATACAAACAGTGGTGAAATGGATCAGTGTCCATGATTGCTGGAAATGCACATTAAGAAAACATGCATTTGAACCCCAATTCACTGACTTCCAGTGTCCAGCTAGCTTTTTGTTTGGCAATTACACTGTCAGAGTCTGCCTCACAGCACACCCAGTGGTTTTAAGTGCGGATTTTCAAGCCAGACAGCTGTAGAATCAATTCAGTTTCTTCTTCTTTCTGGCTGCAGGCTTTTTAACAATTTTTAAAATCCATCCATGTCGCAGTTTCCACACTCGTTAAGTAAAGATAACATCTGCTACATGGGGTTCCTTTGAGAATTAAACTAGCAATTTATTCAGTGCAGTTTGACTGGTTTCTAGCATCAGGAAAGACTTAGTAAATGATAGATTGAATTGTAGTATAGCCTTTCAAGCCAGTTTATGGAAGTCATGAGGTTGCCAGTGAGAGTCTCTTCTTCAGGGCTAGTGGAGGAAGATTCATTAGAGAAGAATGAAGCTGCATCTGTCAGATGGTCTGCAGAGAATGCCCAACGTTTAAGAGCACTGGCTGTTCTTGTAAAGGATGTTCCCAGCACCTCTATCGTGGCCCACAACGATATCTGTGGACATCCTTGAGAACAAGGTGCACATTTGGAGCAATATAGACATAGTGCAAAACACTCATACACATGAATCTAATAATTTTTTATGTTATTCAAATGAACAGAAAAAACATTAACAGAAAGTACCCTGGGGTTTGATTGATACTTGGTGCACTAGGTAGGGGTCTTTATGCCAGTTTAGATGTAGCGTAGACAGAGTTGGAGGCCGAATACAAAGTTCTCTCCTACTCCCTAGCTTTAAATTTAAAAGTGGTCATTTCTCCATGCTTGTTTATATGACTCTTGTTAAATTCTTGACATATTTTGCTTCCTTTATTGTTTCCTTTTTCTAAATTTTTGCTACTGCATGTTATTCTCATTATACTTGCCTGGGCACTGAATATTACTAAACCTAGACCTTCCAATGTGTCCTGCGATGTTGAGAGCATGAACTCTATTTTGACATCAAACCCTTCTTTTTCTGTTTCCTATCTGTGTGGTCATGTGTAAGTGATGAGGGATTTGACATCTCCAAGTCTCAAACTACTCACCTATAAAATGGAGTACATCATAGTTTTAATTGTTAATGCAAAATATTGGCATGAGTGAGTCTTGGCAAAGCTTCGGGTCCACTCTGTAGTAAACAGGAGGGAGTATTAGTGCAAGAGACTTCCCTGTGGGAACACAGGCTCTATTGATGGGACACAGAAAAGGAGAAGCACTACACGGCTGCAGGCGACTTCTGTATCTCTTCTCCAAACAAAGGTCTACAGGTCACCCTGGAGCTTGTGAGACTGAAAACCCTCACAGCAGATGCTCTCCAGTATGTGGTCCATCCCTTGTGCCTTCCACAGAAGCAAGCCTTACATACACATTTAGCTCCTTTGTTAGAACACAAAATGTAATCAATACTCTGTATATACTTAATAAATCAAAGGACCTGAAAGGTTTTTGCTTTCAATTTTGAATTGCTGTTTTTCTCCCTATTTGTCATGAAAGAAAAAAAATAAAAGGAAGAGCTGGGGTTCCTAATTTAGGTATTCTTCTTTTTTAAGGAAAGATAATTTTGAAGGGGATGGCCAGTGCTGGATGTAACCTAGGGATAATTAAACACTCTTTCACTGAGCTATAACCCAGCTTTGGCTCCCAAAATGTGGAACATTGGTGCCTTCCATCGTCCTAATCAAACAAGAGTTTTGTATAGTGAATGATGCCATTCTCATTTAGTCTTAGACATCTCCATGGTTATAATGCTAGTCCAAATGCACATGTATTTAACACAACTGTTATATTTAAAAGAGCCACAATTTGTAATATTTCAAAAAGAATCTGGATTTTTTTTTTCAGCTTCTTTTGACAATCACAACAGTTTTCTCCAGGTTGGCCTCCCACATTTCCAGAAAATGCTAGAGCTGAATGTTAGCCATCTATCTATGTAAATGATGCTTTAGCAGCAGCCTTTACCTTTCACTCCCTCTTCCTCCTTCAGTATAACTAATATGCCTCAATTGAAAGTGAAAGTCAGATTGTTTATGGATTAATCTATTCATGAATAAATGTATTTATGAAAAACAGAAGAGCCCTTTACTTCCCTTGAACAACCATGGCAGCTGTTAGTGCTAGACTTTTGTATCTAATGAGATTTGTGTAGCTTTAAGACTTTGACCAAGAAAACAATGTGAAAAAGCACAGATTACCTACAGAAATGCCACTATAAAACTCTGGAGAAAATCACTCAGGTCAAAATGAAAAGCACAGCTTTACACTCCTCACATAGACTAGGTTTCTTAACCTCTCTGGGCTATAGAGTTTGCATTTATAAAATAAAAATGGATTTGTTGTTTTCAAGGTCCATTCTCTAAACCTGAATGAGATGATGGCTGTAGAAAAAGAATTAGATTGGTCACACTGTGACAAAGATACTGAATGGAATTAATTTTCTCCTCCAAAGAACTGAATACTTGAAAACTTAATTTTCTTAAGGAACATAAAACCTCACTGTGTTTTTCACGAGCTTAAGCTACAATGTATTACTTTTTATAGGCTACCAATTAAATAGTGTCCCCTACCTTTATCCACGTACCAGAAAAGTCACATTTATTTTCTTATTGAATTTGTAAGTAGCACAAGAAGATATCAAACTGTGGAAGCCTAAGAAAAGTAGAAAGCGCGACCCTATGGCTGAATTTGTGTGTGTGTGTGTGTGTGTGTGTGTGTGTGTGTGTGCGTATGTATTGTTTAAATAATGTTTTAATTTAGAAATAATTTATTTTAAGGAAAAAAGAATTAGTTTCTATAAGGGATTACAAAAAAATAGAAATGATTTATTCTGTATTCTGCTTCTTTTATGTCATCCTAATAGCCTCAAGAAGTGTCTAGAAAGTATGGTTATTATATGGTCATCCATTTCAGATTGTGTTCTGAGATTTTTGGATCGTGAATATTTTAGATCATAATTCACTAAAGAATTGAGATACTTTGTAACGGTTGGGACCAAAGGACAAGAGCTTTCTGTGAAGTGCTACCTCTTTACTCTCAGGTCCAGAGATACTAAGAAGGATTTTTATAAAAGTAAATATTATTGATTTTATTAATAGTTATTATTTTTTATTTAGTTAAAACTGATCAAAATGGTTAAAAGCATGTGTTTGTTATTGTGACAGTGTGTTGGAGTTAGTGGCTATATGTTTGGACGCCTCTGTTTTCCATATTATGAACAACTGCAATGAAGCTTATGATGCAAGGCCAACACTGTAAACTGTTTTCTTATATTCCAGAGACCATCATGCAGACTTCAGAGACGGGTGCAGACACAGGTTCGACAGTGACTCTGCAGACATCTGTGGCTAGCCAAGCAGCAGTGCCTACACAGGTGGTACAGCAAGTGCCAGTCCAGCAGCAGGTGAGGTCCTGTTGCTTCCAGAGAGGGCTTTCTCATTATATTGTCTAATAGAGCTCACTTCAGAGACGATTGGGAATTTACCTTCTTGCTTCCTGGAGGATGGAGATAGGCATAGTTCCGTTCTAGGTTAACTCAGCAAATGTTGTTTGCGTTTTCCAGGGCGTGCCAGGTCCTTTCCTGGCTGGGCCATCAAGCTAATGAGACACTCATGCAGATCATGTTCCTCTGCTCAGAGCTTCTCCTAGCTCTTAAAGGGAGGTGACTTTGCTGACCTGTCCACCTTGTTTTCTCCTTTCTTCCCACTGCTTACTATAACTTCCAAACTCTTTCATATTGTAATGATATTTTTTTCCATATTTTTACACAGTTTAAGAGTTGTACTTAGTAATGGAAAGCATAATATACTTTATAGGCAAGGATTTTTGCCTTTGTAGTGTTTTAGAAATTGCCTTGGCACTAGTTGGCTGTTAAATACTATTTAATGAAAATAAAATTATCTTAAAGGTCTGGGGATCTGACTCATCACATTTAAAGAATTGCAGAAGAATTAATCACCAGATGCTTAGTACAGGTCTTATTCATGCTCCAGGAATTTGGCTTGTTTTGGAAAGATACTGACAAAGTAATGCTGTTCATGCCAATTAACAGTTCTGCATGTGGATTGTGAGCACGCTGGCATGTCATTTTTACCAAATAATGACAAGAAATTGCATATATCAGTATAGAAGTTATGTTTATCTTTCTTTGTAATTTATTCCTCCCCCCTCCTTTGTTTCACTACTATTAAAAAGGAGCTTCTGCAAGTAGTGCACAATAAGTCATTGGGGTTACTGACACCACTATCAACTCCACACTGTAACATTATTCAGAGAAGTGGTCATTGGGG
Organism: Cricetiscus sungorus; assembly: GCA_030556225.1. Classification (NCBI taxonomy): domain Eukaryota; kingdom Metazoa; phylum Chordata; class Mammalia; order Rodentia; family Cricetidae; genus Cricetiscus; species Cricetiscus sungorus. Next base: position 125,581,768 of record JANBXA010000007.1, on the reverse strand, counting down.
TTACTGACACCACTATCAACTCCACACTTTAACACTATTCAGAGCAGCTAGCTTGCTCCATAGAATAAGTAAAGACCCATTGAGACAATGTTCTGCATTTCTAACTTTAAAAAGTTAACACCAATTTGTCGGTAATATGGACTTGCTGAGCAGGTAAGCTTTCTGGTTGAGTTTTGATCCTACTCATGGAAAAAAATGCCACTTCGAATGAATATAGAATGTGCCTGAGGCTCCTAGTTCCAGAAGGTGCCCAGTGCCCTCTTGAGATGATGGCAGGTCTGTAATTTGTATCTGACCCTCTGCATTTTTCCTTGCTTTCTTCCAGTCTTCTTTCCTTTTTTTTTTTTTTTTTTTTTTTTTGCTTTCAGAGACATTTTTTTCTTTTATTAAACTTGTGTATTGTCCAGGTCCAGTGCTATAGTTTATAAAGAATGTAATGAATAGAGCCAAATAATTCAGTGAGTTTGTTACTGAAATAAATGAGTAGAACCTGGTCTCCCTCTTCTTGCATGTACCAACTCTCAAAAGGAGGACTTTTTTTTTTTTAATTCATTAATTTTATCTCACTTGACATGATCTTTTTTAGTTCCATTCATTTTTCTGCAAAGTCCAACTTTTTTCTTTATATCTATACAGTATTCCATAGTGTATATGTGCCCTTTTCACTATCCATTTGTGAGATAAAGGACATTTGGGTTGTTTCCATTTCCTAATCATTGTCATTAGAGGATCAATGAACATGGGTAACCAAATATCTCTAGAGTAGACTGTTGAGCCCATTGGGTGTATGCCAGGGAGCAGTAGAGGTGGGTCATATGGTGGTTTTATTTTTAGCTTTTTGAGAGTTCTCCACACTGATTTCCACAGTGACTATACCAGTGTGCAATCTTATTAACAGAGAATAAAAACGCACTGAATGAGCTCCCCTATTCCCCGTATCCCCTCCAACACAGTTGCCTATTATTTTCTTGGTATTTGCTACTCTGATTTGGGTAAGATGAACTCTCAAAGTTGTTTTGATTTGTATTTCCGTAATTGCTAGAGATGGTGAGCAGTTTTTGAAATATTTTTTACCTATTTTTTTTTTCTATTTAGAATACTCTGTTCAGGACCCAGATCCAATTTTTGAATGGACCATTTTTAAAACTCATGTTTTAGTTCTTCATGTATTCATGAGATTAATCCTCTGAGAGAACCAGCTGGCAAATATTCTCTCCCATTCTATGTGCTCCCTCTTTACCCAGTATTGTTTTTTTTGCTGCACAGAAGCTTTTTAGCTTTAGGAAGTCTCTCTTGTCAATTGTTGCCTTTAATTATTGTACAAATGCAGTCCTGTCTAGAAAGTGCTTCCCTGCATCTGTACTGTCTAGGGTACTGGTTATGTTTTCTTCTAATAGTTTCTCTGTTTCCAGTTTCACGTTTATGTCTCTGATTCATTTGGAGTTAGTTTTTGTACAAGGCGATTGATGTGGCTCTACTTTTGTTCCTTGGCATGTGGATATCCAGTTTTCCTAGCACCATTTGTGGGAGATGTTTTCTTTTTTCCATCCTGTGTTTTTTGCATAGTTGTCAAATATGAAGTGGCTGAAGTTATGTATACTAATGTTTGGGTTTTAGATTTTGTTCCATTGGTCTACATTTTTCTTTCTTTCTTTTTTTTTTTTTTTTTTTTTTTGCCAGACTATGTTGTTGTTTATCACTAGTGCACTGCAATATATCTTAAGATCTGGATAGGGCCGACCCTGGACGTGGCACCTCGGGTGGATCTGGGAAGTTAGGGAGTGTAACATGAAAAATAGCCTCTAGCTCATACTCTACCTCAGAATGAAGGGGTGATTCCTGACTCCACGAATTCTCAGAGTGCTATGCTCCCTCCACAAATCCTGAGACCAGAGACAAGTGCTCTCTCCCTGTCTGGAAACTATATATCCACATGAAACCCTCTGATTTTTACTTTTATACCTCCCTAGTGCTGGGTTTAAAGGCATGTGATCCAAAGTGCTGAGATCACCTTTGTGTAAGCTGTTTCTCTTTAGGACTGGATTAGTTTCATGTAGCTCATCCTGGCCTTGAACTAACAGAGATCCATCTGCCTGTCTTCTGAGTCCTGGGATTAAAGGTGTGTACCACCACTGCCTAGCTATGTGTCTAGCTAGTATGACTGCTGGGATTAAAGGTGTGTATCACTACTGCCTGACCTCTATGGCTTGTGGCTAGTTTTATTAAATCATAAATAATATATCACCATAATGGAGGACATATGGGTGGGGAGCATCAGGGAGATTCACCAGGCCAGATCCTGGGGAAGTATGTCAGAGTGGCTGGATGTGGCATAGAAGACCTATAAGATGTGGTAGATGGGAGAGGTCTGAACTCCACTCTGGAGTAGGATGGAGGAGATCTGATTGGTGGAGAGGTTTAATTTAATGATGCTTGGTTTATTGCTTCCCCATATTTTGTTTCTGTCTATAGCATTCATGTTAAATATTTGTTCAGTTTTAGATAACCTTTGGATATTTTCCATCCTTAAAATACGTAGAGCCAGGTGTAATCCCACCTCAAGGAAGTGATGTGGAAAGATTATTTTTTTTTTTTTTTTTTGAGGCTAGTCTGGGTTCTAGACTATCATAGGCTTTCTTATCAGGTTCTGCCTCAAAAAAAAATTTATACATAAGCTGCAACCAAGTAAAAATAGGATTATTTTACTGAAGTGAATGCATTAGTGGTTCTGGTTGCCTTCAAACTGATATCATCTGACTGACATGCTTAGGAATCTAACCATATTCACCAGTTTTGTTTTTCCTTGTTAGCTATCTATATGTCTACCAAAGAATCATTCAGCCTCCCACATAGGGATTAAAGGAATGCTTGGCTGAATGTTGGGATTTGAGTAAGAGAAGACAACTTGGTTTAACTGCACTTAATCTTTATCTTTCTTTTCTATCCCTCAAGCCCTGATTGGTATCGTAGGTGATTAGTCTTCCTCAGTATAGGTATTGAACCAACCAACCATCCAACCAACCAACCAATCAACCAAGCAAACAAAAACCTTTAAACATTTCACCAAAGATAAGGAACATCTTTGATCTTACTACATTGAGTCTCTTGTATGCCTGAACCATTGTTTAGAAACCCCTGAGCTCTTCTGTGTGGCTCCTCTGGCAAGCATAGTTTTCTGTTCCTCAAGTGCTTTCCTCTAGGGTGTTCAAGGTAGGTGATACCTTCCTTTTGCTTGTGCCAAGCAGAGAAGGTGAGAATTCTCATTTTCTTTTTGACAACACTGTTTTTTTTCACATAGTTGGCTAGTGTTAGATTTGCTTGGAGACACTTGTTATATCTTTCTACTGGTTCTATTGGAAAGGAATTTTTTCTCCTTTGTTATTTTTTCTTTTCCTCTCTTTTTCTTCCCTGTTTTCCTTCTCTCCTGGCCTACTAGAATAGTTTTTGGGTTGAAGTTTCCTAAGGTTGTTCTTGTAGGATACCATGTTCTCTATCCATAACTGATAACTACTAATGTAGTAATTTCCTATTGATCTAACATGTCTGTAATGTATGAAAATTTAACGCTTCCTGAGTTTGAAAACTGTATTAGAATACTGTTGAATGCTTTTATCTTTTATTTGTGACCCAGGTGGGTATTGATGAATACTGAAATTAGTGTATTCATGTTAAAGATAGTTAATTCTCTTGATTTACCATTTTAGTATAACTTGATTAGAATGAAAAGTTTTATAATGTCCATCTTGTCTTTAAAAAATATTGATTGGAACAGTAGGTATTTGGACAATTATGGCTAGATGTGGACTCATTGTCCTTAAATTATTTCTGTGCTATTTGTCATTCTACTTCAGAAGATTTGTTTAAGAGTTTTTTTTTTTTTTCATAGCTTGTTCTTCATAGCAGACATTTTATGTCTGCCTCTAGGAGATCTTCTAACCCTCCTAGGCCTAACAGAATTAAACTTCTAGAAGAGGGAATGTGTCTTTCTATTAGTTCTTAGCCAGATAAGGTTGTTTTAATGGTAGAACAGTGACAAAAGACAGAATTTCAGTCCTTATTCTACTCCTAGATCCTAGATAGCCACAGATACTGCTGACAATGATGATGATCTTAAAACATTGGGACTAAGGGTCACAAAGTTTCTCCCTCCTTCAAATTTCCCAAATACCTTCACAGCTATAGTCCTCTAACTCTGTCTTACATTTTGTTTGGAGAAAGGCATATATATGCCTTTTTTTCTCTCCAAATCAGCAAGCATGTCATCTTATTATTGTACCTTCTAGGGGGGGTTCTAAGAGTGAGAAGCTTAAGGTGAGTTCATGACAAACATATATACATACATATGCATATATACAGGCTAGGCTGGATCACCTGTTCTAATATGCCTGTTAATGAGGTATGCACTGATTAAAAAAAAGATAAGAGTGAGTCAACACACTAGGAAAATGAACAAATAATGCGATCAAGTGTGATCCTATACTCATATTTAGTGTATTGAAATTAGCTTTAGGTTTAAGTAAAGAAATAATTAGGGCATGATAATCATGCTAGAAGTACTGTACTCTATTCTATGTAGTCTGAAGAAGTCCCTATTGCTTTAGGGGGCAAATCTGGTTTCTATAATGGGATCAGCTCTAAGGGGTAGCCACACCATCATAGATGGCTGACCTGGTTTGTGTGGGCATCAGGCTTTGTTGTTTCTTAAATACAGGGTGACAGCAGGTTTAGGACAAAGTCAAAGCCCTGGACCTACAGCCTTGAAGAGCTATATGATAGGTGAGGTAACATGTAATTCTTGAGTATTAAACATGTTTATGTAGAATTAAGAGTCAAGCAGGGATCTTATTCAAGGTGACAGACAGAGAGACAGGAAATTAGGGCAGACATGCCAGACTTTCATCCTGCCTTTTGTTATCTTGTGGGCTCAAGTGAAGAATCGATGCCTTTTAATTAAAAATAGTTTCTAAGCACCTGTCATATTAGAGCTTATCAAGGACATTTCCCCAGAGGGAATGGATCTTTAAGCCAAGATTTACTAAGATTTTAGGTGGACTAGAATAAAAGGTTCATGCTGTTATTTATTTTGATTTTAAAAAAGAAATTATAGGTAAGATGTTTGTAAGACAGGGTGCAATTAATAGGATTAGGAAAAGGAGAACAAAATGAGTTCAGAGAGGCAGTATGTCATTCCATATTGTACAGTCAATGATCTACCAGCTAGAGACAATCAAGTGTTCCTTGCATTTCTGAAGATCTGTCTGGAGTTGTCAAATCTTGTCCTTTACTGTATGCAGTTGGTTGACATAGAAGCAACTTTCCTCCCTGAGGAAGAGGCAGGGGCCACCCATCTCCACTGTTAGTAGATTTAATCCTTGCCGAGTTTGTAGCACTGCATTGCTCAGAAAGTCTGTTTGGCTCTGGAGGGTGAGGATGGTCTGGGATGGAGGTTCTGGATGAGCTGAGGGGAAAACCAATAGTATAGTTAGGGAAGTAATTAGTCTTGCTGTTTCATTGGCTCTGCCAGTGCATATACCTAGCTCTGTGAGGAAGGGTTAGACCTGAACCATCATTTGTCATGTTGTGCCACTATAAACTCTGCAGTGGGAACCAGCGAGGGTTCTCCTCTAGGTACCACCCCTAAGTTTTTGAAAAGGAACACCAGGGCACAAGTCCCAGACCACCCATTGGGTAAACTGAGGTAAACATGTATGCCACAAGAGATCGAGTCCTCATGAACATTTGCACATAGTAGCTGGGTGGTGGTGTTCAGGGCCAAGGAATTATTGCAGTCTGAGGAATCCAGTGTGCCCATAAAGTGTGTCCCTAGGGAGTTAAAGCAGTCTGCAAGACCAGAAAGAAAAGTGTGGGAGAGATAAGGGGTGGTAGTGAAATTTAACTCAGAGCAGTTAATGAGCAGCAGGCTCTAATCCAATGGGTGAGGCGTGAATGGTGGTCATGAGATTGACACGGGAGGGGCATTCTCCAAAGCAGACAGGCAGAGTGTTATTCAGTAACTAATATGTACAAGTTAAGGTCTGAAACAAGAGATGGAGTAGCCATGAGGACAGAGAGCTGGGATAAATGTCTCCAAGAGGGGATTCAGTAGGGAGGTAAGAGGTTTTAACGGGTGCTGGATCACATCTACTATTTTTCCTACACCTACATGTTATTAGTGATGGGGAAAGCCTGTAGCCATCCTGATAATGTCTTGACCAGGACCAAAAGCTATTTGAAATGTCTAATGATGGGCATGTGGGTGAAGTCCAGACGCCACTCTGATCCAGGGAGGGAGCCTCTTTCTTGATAAATGAGGAAAGCAAGAGTTTGAAACCCAGAAATGTGATTAGAAGTTTGACAAATTTCACAAGAAGCAGTGATAGTCTTTAGATAAGATAGACCTTCAAGGATGGGCTCTAAATAGGTTTTCATGAAATGAGACTAAGCCTCACTATTCAGTGAAAGAGCTGGTGCGGATAGGATAGAAGTTGTCAAGTGTCTTGGGAATGGTACAGATGTGGGCTGTAGGGTGAGGATACCTGTGCTTGTGAGAGTGGTCCAGGTCTCCCAGAGCCACAGCTCTAGCTCCCTTGGCAGCTCAGTTATTTTTCTTGGAGATGATGGAATCATCTGCTTGATGTTGCTCAATGGTGAGCAATTCCTACAGCTGTGGGAAGAGGAGAAGCCTTTAGGTTGGCCACAGTTTGGTCTGAGTTGGTTATTGAGCCTCCTTTTGTTGTTAGTAGGTCATGCTCCCTCCAGATCGCTGTGTGTGACAGTAGAATATGGAAGCACAGGTTTGGGGATTGTCTTGTTGTTGGTTGAAAGTCATGGTAAGAGCCATTAATTTGGGCCATTGGTGTGTCATTCGGGCTGGGAGTGCCTGTGCCTCAAACACCTTAGTGTCAGAAACAATAACTTATCTGCCTTTTGAACTCCCTCCTTTAGGAAGGAACTGTCACCTGTGAACCAAGTGTGTAGGTAGTCTGAGGTAGGGCTCCCTCATGTATGTGTGTGGGATGAGGTAGTAGTTCTTCTAGGGGCTCAATGCAAGAGTGAAATGGGGAGTATCCTAGGAGTGGTCAGGGGAGGAAATTTGAAATGTGGAGAGGTGGGCATGGGTGAAAGGTGAGTGTGGTGTCCTATCAGTGTAGCATCCTTGATGGGACAGGTGATGATAAGAGAAGGATGGTATGATTTGCTTATGAGTTCTACTGCAGTGAGAACACTAAGACTAGGTACCCATCCTTGGGAAATACCACAAAATCACACTGGTCAACAAAACAAGAAATTTATTGGGGACAAGGACCAGAATGGCAGCTGCCTCTGAATGGGAAGAGAGACAGCAGAGGCTGGATAAAGGGAAAAGCTTTTATAGGGTTTTTGGAGCATGTTCACCAAGTTTAGTGGGAAAGAGTCATGAGATAGGGAATGTTGTTTGGCTGTAAATGCGGAGTCATGGGGGTGAGGATTTCTAAGTCTCGGAGCTCCAGATCACACCAGGAATAGTGTGCTCCTCCCTTGGCACAGGTGCTTGAAGTCAAGTCAGGGGCAGGGTGTTCTTCTCTTGGCCCATTTTCCTACAACAGAACATCTAACAAGTGCTCTTTACTTCTGCTGAATACATCATGCTCTTATTTCTAAACTTGAAACATCTGTGATAGTCGATGATGTTAACCCTCTTTCACCAGCCAAACTGGGGCTCAAGAAACTGAAATTACTTGCTTTGGATAATAGTTGCATGGTCACGACAATTTGTTCTGCCTTTGGGAAGTGTGCTATGAAGCCATCATTACAAAGTGAGTCTGTGGGGTCCAGTACAGTTCTTTTAAGATTTGGACATCTGTATTAGCCTCTTAGCGAACAGCACCAGTGAAGTCTTCACAAGTAGTGAGTGCATTGGTATGGAGTGAAGAGATACACTAAATGATTAAAACATTGGGATGGTGGGGAGAGTGGAGGGGAATGACTGGCTCCATCTGGTAGGTTCGTCTTTCTCTGCATAACAGCTCCTAGTGGGGCTGTGTATGGATTTAGGTCACATAGTTTGGAAAGCATCTTTTTTCCTGAATCTTTTCTTTCTTTCTTTTTTTTTTTTTTTGGTAGTTAGATGAATTGTTCTGCAAATTATATATATACATATATATATATATCAAAACAAAATTATCATAGGTTACTTTGTTAGAACATTAGCATACTTTTTTATCCATGAAAAATGATTGTTTTGTCATTCCTTTTATCCAACAATAATTTTAGAAATTTGTATACCTTTTCATTTTGTTCAAGATGTGTGGTTAGGGAAGACCTTCTTGTCATGACTATCTACCTCAGTGCTGAATCCTGAGTTTCATGGTTAATACATCTCATCTCAGCCATGGACTTTTTTAAACAAAGAGTTAAATTCAAGTCATCTGGCTTCAGAACTGGAGTTCTGAAGCTATGCTCAAAAGATAAAGTAATCAGATGAATAACAAGATAAGTTGTTAATCAGGATAAACCCAATGACACAGAAGGACTAAACATGGCAGCCCCGTGGCAAAGAGAATGATATATGTTTTTGTCATGGATTAATTCTAGCTCTATCGATCTCCATCCATTATTGAACAACCCCTTCAGCTAAACTAATAAAGTAAATGAGAACACCTAGAATATAAAAGATTAATTGATCAAGATAAGTTCAAATAAAACAATAAAAAAATAGGAACCTTGAATTTTCTATACCCAACCTAAACACAATCCTAGGAATAAACATCAGTATATCCAGAACATTTAAAAATAAAATACACAGATAATGTTAACCCAAGGTAACTAGAGGAAGGATAACTAAGATATTTTATTTAATGTATTGGCAGTGCAAAGACTCCTAGAACATTCGTATTCTGACTCCTATCAGTCATTGCCAGATAGATATGCATAGATATGCATAACATCCTGACTTTGTGGCCTGTAATGCAGGCAGTGAATTGGAGTGCTAGGGAGCCCAGTAGGTGCTGACTTAAGAGACTGGACTGGTAAATGTGGTATAGGTGACTGTGTAAAACAACACACACATTTACTATATACTTTTATGAACAGAGTGACTGCATTTAGTTACCTCTACTGTGGTTGAACAACCTCAGTAATGCCACTTGACAATTATCTTTGATAGTAATGTGTGAAGTGTTGAAACTGCAAAGAGAATATTTTGATGCATAAATACAGTTTTTTTGATTTGCTAATCAAGTTTATCTTAGACCCCTTCATAAAGGTAGATAGTATTGGCAGTCTCTGCTCTCATGCTGACATCTCCTACCCAGCCTCTATCCTCTACTAACTCATAACTTCAGGTTTCTCCAGCAAAACTATTTCCCATCACTTGTTAATTTATGCTACTGCTTCTTGGATGCTCTCCAGTTTATCTTTCTTAAGTTGATGGTCTATTTTCTTTAACTACTTTCTCAAGATTATACATTTATTAAAGAGATGGGTTACATTATTTAAATTTCTGTCCATAAGTAAAACTTTGTACTTGGTTAATAATTTATCATTACTTCACTGAATTGAAATTTAAATGATTTGAGAAACTATAAATTACTGAACTTATTCTACAAGTCATAGCATATCCGTATCAATTACTTAAGTTATAATGTATCTTAGAGCTGTGTAAATCCTAAGTACTTTGCTCTAATATAAATAATTAAAATTAAACAGTACAAATTGAACATGCTGTTAATGAAATTGAATTATTTTATAAGTCTCTAAATTCATTTGCTTTATGTTATTAACTTCATTGGTAGTGGGAGGGGCACTTTCACTATTATAAAAAACAGAATTGTCTGACTTTAAAAAATCAATGTAGGAAAGCTGTTACAAAGTATTATTTTCCTGATAGCAACTAATAATATCACATTTCAGGCACACACATATACACTTGGAAAGAAACTGAGTGACTACTTCTGATAATATTTTCTCTTAAGTAGAGTAAAATAATTCAATAATTTTTGTCTAGTTAGAAAAGGATTTATTCTATATTCAAAATAGTCTTTATATTTAGTCATCATCTCTTGAGTGTTTATTTTACATTATTAATTAATTAATGGCATTTTTTTGAAATTTAAATCATTATTTTACTTTTCCTAGGGGAAATATGCTATTTCTTACATGCCTACATATACAGACATATATATTAGACATACATATAAAAACACTCAGAAAACATTGCATCTCTGCTTGCAATTGATTCAATAAGCATATTTTATCAGCGTATGCTAAACTGAAAAAAAAATAAAACAACAAGTTTCATTATGATATTTCATTCATGTATCATCCTAGGGCGTCTGTTGCTGTGAAAGACACCCTGGCCGTGGCAACTCTTATAAGGAAATCGTTTCATTGGGATGGCTTGCTTACAGTTTCAGTGGTTCAGTCCATTACCAGCAAGGCATTGTACAGGCAGATGAGTTGCAGTAGCAGTAGCTGAGAGTCCTACATCTTGCATGAAACAGGAAGCCTAAGACACTGGGTGGTACCCTGAGTACAGGAAACTTCAAATCCCTCCTCCACAGTGACACACCTCCTCATTATGACACTCCCTATTGATTAAGGGGACCAACATCAGATCACCACCAGCATATAATAATTTCATCATGTTTAACTCACCTCATTTCCCCCATCAATCCTTTGCTAATCTGGCTGTTTCCTTCTTATTTTCACATGTTTCCAGGAGATTTCTTCTCAGGCACACATGTTTACAAACAGGCACTTTCCGCTGGGCTATCTCATCAGGTCACAATATAGACCCCCAACCATAGTTATTTAGTTGCAACTTTGTAACTGTCATTTTGCTACAGTTACAAATTTTAAAGTAAATATCTCATATGTGATTCCCAAAGGGGTCTTGACCCACAGGTTGAGAAACACTATTTTAGCTTGTACCTTTCTCTTCTATGTCCTTGACTTGTAAGTTTGGCATTTTAAACATGAGTTCAAGCCATGATTGTCTTTCTTCTAATAATAAAGTCGATTTTTAACTGACTTACTCAGCTTTTGTTTCCTAGTTTTCTATATGATTTATCCAGCAACTAATTCCTTGTGTTCTTTTCTGTCCTGACTTGTCTTCTGTGTTTCATCCCAACATTTGTCTCTTCCTTATTTCATTCATGTGTTTGGGTCTCATTTAATTCATCAGTCATTCTTTTGAGTCCTTTGCTATCATTAGAGACAGAAGGATCCCTAAGTTGAAGGCATTGTCCTTTAGACAATGAGATCTGAGCCAAAAAGGTCTAAATGGCAAGACTACCCAGGAAACCAAACCTCTTCAAAACAAAACAAAACAAACAAATGAACAAACCCAAAACCCAAAAACCACCACCAACAACAAATATACCTTTAAATTTTAAGCTCCAGATGATTTGACCAAAGCTTATGATCAGGGTAATATAAATGTGAAAGAAAAAGAAATGAAAAAATATATTTAAGAGTGTTAAAAATCATACACAAATATATAAACTGATCAGGTTATAGAAAAACAAAAACTACAACACTAAGAACATTAGCAAGGGGAAAAAACAAAATTAAATAAAAATAAAAGGTAACAGCATACACGATTACTGTCTTGAGGACACCAGTGATTGGCAGCTGTTAAAGGTCCATAGGCCACTGTCTTACTCCTTTCTTGGGGAACTTTGCCATTAACTGCCTGTGTCCATGAGCTATTTGGCCTCATCATCTTTAGTCTCTGTACTGCCCAGCAAGCAGTGTGTATTGCTGGCTGTAATTAGTCTCTGAGGTCCTGCTCATCAGCAAGGCGTGCAGAGGAAGACAAGCTGTCCAAGGACTGCTCCTAGTGCCTTCTGCTTTTGCAAAAGTAGTCTAGAGGCAGGGGAGCACAAGGGAGATGCTGCAGTCCAGATGGTGGGAACATCTGGCTTTCTACAGGGGTGCTGATGATTTGAACTCAGGTCCGAATGATTTTGGAAGCAGACAAATATTTACTGTGGAGTCATGCCCCCATCTCTGAAATACTGCCTTGAGTGCTAGTTAGGTAAGGGCCGAACTGATTCAGTTCCATAATGTAGTCAGAAAAGCATACTGTAATTTTTATCATTATTTACTTGTTGGCTTTAGCAATGTTTTTGAAACTTTAGTAATTTGATATTGACACCAGAACTCCATGTGCTCACTGGTCAACTGCTCAGGAATCTTTCTGGAATAAGTACTTCAACAGCAATGAGAGTGGAAGAGAGGAGATTTTACCAATCAACCAAAGCTAGTAAAACTCATGAAAGGCCTCAGTGCCGGTCCAGTTTCTATTCTCATCTTATGATCCAAAATCAAAAGATGGGACAAACATGCAAGTGAGGTTTTACAGAAGCATAAGTGGCCATCAGCGAGCTGTTAAGGACAATGGCCCATTGTTTCAGCTATTGCACCAGTCATTCTGTTTCTGGTATCCAGTGAAGTCATGCCTGGCACATAGGCAATACAAACAGTTCTTGAAGTAAAGCACTAATCGAATCAATAAATTGGCATCTAATACTTGGTCTCTACTTACTTACTCTCCTTCATAATTTACTATATAGGTCACTTAAAACATCTAATCATTTGTAGTGTCTTAACAGGTTTCTTAAATGAAATGTGTATAAAAGTAATTGGTCAGTAGTCCAGCCTGAAATTAGTCATCAACAATTTGTGACTTCTCTTTGATCATTGGTTCTTTCCTTCAGAACAAAAAGGCTTGCTTATGTTAGTGTAAAAGTTACTTCAGACAGGTACCCTGCTCATGGTTTTACAGAGATACATCTTTATATAATGATTGCTTGGAAGCAGTCCTAGTAGAGTTTGAATTTCTATTATCTATTTTTTTAGATGAGTAGAGCTATTGAAAGGCTATAAAGACAAATAACAGTTCTTTATTGCTATGATCTAAATGTTTCTCTGTGTTTAAAAGCAAGTCTCCCACAATCCCCGGATCATGAAGTGAGACTTTCTGAGTATTCAGGAATAATTAGTCCACAAAGGAGAACCCTTGTGGAGATCACCAGTGTCCTTTAAAAGCTCATCAAGGCATAACATGCTTAGTCTTCCCATCATGTGGGGACACGGCATGAAGTTATGATCTATGAACCAGAAATTGAGTTCATATCACTTACTGATTTTGCATTATCTTGGACTTCCCAATCTTTAGAACTGTTAAAAAGTAAATTTCAGTTGTTTTAAGACATCAAGTTTATATTTACTTTAGCCCAAATGGACTAAGACCAGAATATCATGAGAACTAAATTTTTTCTTCTTTCACCACTATTGTATTTTCTTTATCTTTTTGCTTTGATATGCCATCTGCTTGAATTATTTCTTTTTCAGGAAAATTTTAAAGTGTTTGTTGTGTCTGCTTTCTCTCTTTTCCCAAATCTGAACTTAGGATTTAGCTATCTACCAGTTCTTGTGGTTGGGAGTAACAAAGAAGTAGATGTTATTCCTTCATTCATGGAGCTTACTCGCATACACAAATCTTTTCTTTCCTTCATTTTAGATCTAACTTTTTCTTTGAAAGAAATCTGCTTATATTGAGATGAAAGTGAATGACAAGATATGGAGTTGGCTCTCCATGCAGTCCTCATCTATAAAACAGTATTTTTGAATGGGGAAAACACTAGCAGAGGAATTCTCTATTGTGAGCTTCCAGCCACTTTGGCAGGCAAGTGGGAAATAGATGGTTGGTGGCTAGGATTTCCTAGTGAACATTGTTTAACTTAAAAATACTCTTGACATACCTAGTGGTTCCGTGACAACTTGGCAAATCACACCTTTTGCTTATTAAATTGATATTGTGGCCAAAATCAGCTTAGGGGAAGAAAAGCTTCATTTGATTTGCATTTCCATATCAAAGTCCATTATTGAAGGAAGTCAGGACAGCAATTCAAGAACTTGAAGAAATCATGGAAGAACACTGCTTGCTGGATTGTGCTTTCTGGCACAATCTTTGGCTCATGAACAGCTAAGTTTCTTCTATATGCCAGGCCCACCTGCCTACACAGGGGATGATACTGCCATCCCTCCTACATCAATTAACAGTCAAAACAGTCCCTTACAGTCATGCCCACAGATCAGTCTGGTAAAGACAAGTGCTCAATTGAGTCTTCTTCATGTGATGTAGGCTGCATTGAGTTGGCAGTTAGTGCTAATGATGACAAGTATGAAAAAGTGAAGAAAGTCAGATAAGGAATAGAGATCCAACTTCATCTAATCAATCAGTATAGGAAGTAAATGTGTTTTATTTTTTTGTCAGCTTGGTGTCTTAACAATCCCAAGAAATATTTAATCATTGTATGTTGTTTTTTCAACCTTAATTTAATTCATTCTAATTTTATTTTCTGTATTTTTAAAAATTCTATCATTTTCTTGTAAATGAAGTAATCATTTTTCATTTTCAATAAATTTTCTTTATGTATTGCTTTTAAAAATAATTGCATGTAAGTGCTAAGTATAGCACAATTACTAAAAGGATTTAAACTATATAGGTACATAGACAAAACATAAAGCTTATTTTAAGTCTTGCTATTCTACCATTGTTAGTTTCCTTTCAAAATACATTTTAATACATAATTCAGCTATATATCAGAATATAATTTAGTGTTTCTTAAAGTGAGAAAAAATTTAGAAATTTAATTATTTATGGTATAAATTATTTTTTTCCTTCAAGATAGACAGTCAATAATCAGGAAGTTAATGTTAATGAGCTTGAGATGCTGGTTAATTCCTATTTTACCAAAATAATGAATTTTCCTATAAAAGTTATAATTATTAAAATATGCTTCTTTGTCATATGTCCCACCCCCTTGTAAAATTGAGTTTGACCTTGAAGGCTTGATTATAATATTAATTACGTTAAGTTTTTAGTCAGGCTTTTAGTTAATGAACCTGAGATATTTATCTTGTCTTATGTATTTAGTACATGGTGTCTGAATATCTATGTCAGTTTGCTCTGAAACTGTAATATTCAGATGCTTTGAGAAGAAACTATCTTTCCATTTTAGCAAAGCCTTAAAATTCAACCGGAACTTCAGGGATTAGGTCTGCATATCTTAGCCTAATCTGCACACAATCAGAGAACACAAGTGAAGGGGAATATGTCCTGTCCTGTCCTGTGTTCCCTGATCCCTCTTCCAGGAGTGTTCCAAAGAGCCAGGGACACGGCTAATTCTGGCAATAATCAATCGTTCTGGATCTTGTCTGGATGAGTTATCTCTTCCTGTGCTGGCTAATCTTTTGTTCTGGATCTTGTCTGGATGAGTTATCTCTTCCTGTGCTGGCTAATCTTTTGCCAACTCAACCACCAACTAGAGTCACCAGGGAAGAACCTGCATCCAGAAAAAGTCTTCCAAATTTCCTGTAGGCAAATGTGCACAGCATTATCTTCTTTATGATTTTTTTCCAGTTGATGTTGTGCAAACTCAACTGAGGGGGTGTGGAAGGAGACAGAGTGCCACCTCTGGACAGATAACCCTGCATTGTATAAGAAAGCAGGCAAACTGGGAAACAAGCTATTGAGTAGCTTTCCACCCTGGTCTCTGCTTTGGTTCTTGCCTCCAGGTTCCTGCTGTAAGCTCCTGCTCTGACTTCTGTCAGTGATAGAATAATACCTGAGATTTGGCTGTTGAAACAAGCCTTTGGTCATGATGTTTTATCACAAGAATAGATACCCTATCTAAAACACTTGCTTTGTAAGAAATTGCAGTAAATTCTATAGCTCATTGCAACATCTTTTTCTCTGTTAATCTAGGTTTTAGGTAAATCTGGCTGGGCTGGACTGGTTTCTCTGTTACATATCCCTCATGATGAATTTCCAATGTCCCAATGGGCGTTGTTGTTTCCTCAGAACTCCTGGAGAATAAATCAGTCCAAAATAATTTAGGTTGCTGTCAAATTTCTGGCATTCTTTTCAATTATATGGCTGTTTCTTTGCTGTCAATCTTCTGGGCTTTGCTTTGTACTTGATTCTGGAGCCCCCACATTCCCTTCCTCTCATTCCAGCATCAGAGTAGAAATTAAATCTTATGGTGCACAGACTCTGATGTGTTCTTCAGCTACCAGGTAGACTAGTACTCATCTTTTTAAGGTCTCCTGGTAACAGATCAACCTGCTGTTTCATTTGCATCAAATTCACAGGTTACAAGAATTAGGGTTTGATATTTTTGGGAAAAGAATTTTGACAACTCTGCCTTTGTAATAGCTCATTCATTACTGTGACCTAGCATGAAATACCCAACTCACATATGAATGTTACATTAAGGCATTATAAATTCTAATACTAAAAAGAGAGCTTTGTTGCAGAGGATATATAGTAAGAATACTTTAATCCTGGATGGAAAGATTCAGTATTGCAATATTTATTTCTGTCCCAAATTAGTGTATAGTTTCAATATTATCAAACTGAAACTCTTTGCAGTGTTTCCTTGAAAGAAGAACCTATTGATTCTAAAGTTCCTGTACACACACACACACACACACACACACACACACACACACGACCAAAATGGAATAGTGGTGAAGAAAAATTTGTTCTACCAAATTGCTAGTAATAAAAATAAAAATTGTATTTAAAGTCATTCCTTGATATACAACAATCTGAGTTCAGTGTCCAAAATCCACAAACCCATGTCAAAATAAATGAATGTGGGTGGTTCTTGCTTGTAATCTGGCACCTGGGAAGTGAATCCCTGGAGCTTACTGGCTAGATAGTCTAACCCACTAGGAAAGTTCCAGACAGGTGGGAGAGTCAGGAAGGGGTGGGTAATGAAAATAATAATTGAGGAATGACACCCAGTATTGTGCTCTGACTTCTATACAGATACGAACATATACCCATGCAAACCTGAGTCATACTAAACACACACACAGGAATAATATCAGATAATTTTAAGGAAAAAAAGTATTAAGTACTTGCTTATAAAAACCTGGAGTTTTAACTTTGTTTTGATAGCACTAAAGGACTATAGAATTAATTCGTGTTAAAAAGAATAAAGTGTATATCCTGATTTTGGAAAAGGGAGATTGGCTTACATAGAATATAAAACACCAATAGGCATCTAAGGGCTAGTTTGATATGTTTGATAAAATATATATATTTTACCTAGTAACCATTGACATGCTGGCCAGAATAGTATACCCTTATCATTTCATTATTAAGAAAGCTGATTCAGGAGGATTCTTAAGTTCAAGGCTAGGCTCAACATTCTAAATAGCAAAATATGTTAGCAAACTACATGAACAAACCTAGAATGACATTGAGTATTTAAAAGAAAACCTTTGCTGACAAAAACCTTAAAAATCAATAACAGATAAGAAATCAGTGCCCTGGATTATTGGACAAAGGATATGAATAGCTATTCACAAAGCAAAAAAGCAAATGGACAATAAGCATATTGTAAGCATATAACCAGACACACTATTTTGCAAACCCTAGGCTGGCCTTCTTCCCATGGTCTTCCTTTTTTGTTCCTTAGCCCTGGAATTTCAGTTGTTACTCCAAACACAATGTAAGATAAATATGTTTTTACTTTACAATAAGTGGGCTTTGTTTTGTTTTGCAGTGTTGGGGTGGAATTCATCATCTCATACATGCTAGGCAAGTGCTCTTTCACTGAGCTGTATCAACAATCCCTTACCTCTTTATAGCACTTTGTATAATACAAAAGTATTCCAAATACTCCCAGAAAGTGAAATATTTAAATAATCTTTGTCTACATTGTAGACTACTCTAAAGTCAGTTAATAGTAGCTTTAGGTGGATGTATATACAGTCACACATCTACACACACACACACACACACACACACACACACACACACACACACACACTAGCTATAATGTGTTATTGAGTAAAGAAAACCAATTAATAGAAGCACATGATATCTTAGTTATTTAGATTTTCCCTGCATTTGGAAAAACACTGGAGGAAGCCTAGGATGCTGACACTTAAGCTTAATACTAGATGTTCTTAACTCAAGAACCCTACCATACAAGAACCTTCTCTGTTTCTCTGCACATAGAAATAATTCCAGGAGATCCTGGATCGAGTGTGGGATTTTTATATAGGCATTCTCATCAGGAAATACATCAAAGTGTGTTACTTAGTATAGATTTTAGTAGTGATGTACTCTATTGGGCCTTGAGAGAAATGCTATTTAAGAACTTATAACAATGATATAATGTTAATCATTGTAGAAAGCAATTACTATATTCATATTTAACAACAAAAAATAAGTTTATTTATGTAATATCCATTGGATTTTGTGATTGAGAATTGTATAAACTAACTTCCCTGAGTTTCATCTCTGCTCTCTGAACTTTGTTCCTTGCCTTTGAATACTTTACCTCTTTCCAGTGCCTTTTGTGTTCTGATGTTAATCCTTTTGAGGGTATGATGGATGGGAAGCAAATAGGAATGTCTTCTGGAGTTAATGCTCTACTATTTTCTTTCCCAGTTTCTTGTGTGGTCAGAAGGAGACTGAGTCTATCAGTTGTGTACCACCTTATGACTATATTTAAAGTCAAGCAGAACTTCTTCAGGTCACCCACCGCAAGTCATCACATGGAACTTGTGTTTCATTTTTCTGTGGTCCTGCTACAGACATGGCTTATGTGATAATTTACTGTGTTGAATTGAAGAAGACTCACTGAAAGTCTACTTCCAGAAACTATATCTAGAAAACTGAGATTTCCTTCAAAACAGGAACTACAAAGTGTTGTAAGTAGACAGGCCAGCCAACCCCAGGCCCACAGAGTGAGTTTATAATGTAAGCAAACAAATTCAGGTTTCTTTTAGAGTGCATTCTCTCCTTTAAATAAGACTCATTTCCCGCTATCTAATCTTCCATCTTCTTTGTGAAGAAGCCACCACACAGAGAAGACTGCGACTCTATTTTTCCTTAACATTGACTGTCCTAGGGTGGAGTCTATAGATGTTAAGATTGTAGAGACGTTTCTTTTCCTCAAAAAGTGCAATAGGAGAAAATTTCAGTAACTTCACCACTAAAGTGTCCTGTGACTTTACCATGCCTTGTTCACTGTCATTCTGTGCTCATGAGTCAGTGCTCTTTACCTGCAGTTAGTCTGGTGGTTACAAAGATGGTAGGAGTCTTCTTGGTAAGACATTAAAAAGCTTGTGATGGAAATTTATATTACTTTAAATCAAAGCAGAGAGAGAGAGAGGGAGAGGGAGAGAGAGAGAGAGAGAGGGAGGGAGAGAGAGAGAGAGAGAGGGAGGGAGAGAGAGAGAGAGAGAGAGAGAGAGAGAGAGAGAGAGAGAGAGAGAGAGAGAGAGAGAGAGAGAGAGGAGAGAGAGATTTTTGTGGTTTATATTTTCCTAATTCCCAGCTTGTTAGCTAAACCAGTCCCTTTGTGCTCCCCCCACCCCCGCATCTTGATCTATCTTTCTCACACTATCTTCTTGACTTTTACACTTTTACCTCAGTTACTTCATATCCCTCCAGTTTGCTAGTTTTGAAATGTGGTGCTACATTATTTATGATTTATTAAAGCTTGACTGAGGATTTTGAAAAACAAAGTCAGCCTCATGCTATAGAGATCAGGCAGTGGAGACACACACCTTTAATCCCAGCAGCAGAAGCTTCACGAGGTGGTGGTATACACCTTTAATTCTAGGACTCAGGAATAAGAGGTAGACTCTGGGAATCCAAGGCCACCCAGATCTGCACAAGAGTGGATCAGTCTAAAAGAGAATTATAGGTCACACTTTTAATACCAACATTAGGAAAGTATGTAAGACAGAAGCAAGGTCTTAGAGAGGCATTTGTTTTCTAGCCACACTGAGGAGAGGCAGCAGTTTGAGACTTGGTGAAGAGCTCATGCATGGATCAGCCCTTTCAGCTTGAGCTGAAGGTGAGAGCTAGTGGCCAGCTGCTTTGCTTTTCTGAAATTCAGCTTGAAGTGTGAAGCTCAATGTCAGTCCTTGGGTTTTTTATTAATTCAGGTTACAAGAATTTTTGCTTAGTCCTTCTCTGTCATCATAGATGACTTTTGGAGCTGATGCTGCTGCAATGGTAGTTTTCTTCCTCTGATATTAGACCTGCTATTACAGGATCTTTCCCTCCCATTTTCTGTATGGTCAGTCACACAGCAGCCTTTCACCCAAATGCTCTTATATCTACCTTTTTTTTATGGATACAGCTCTCTCATGTCTCCTGTAGGCCTGTCATAGTGATGTTGACACATCTTTATGTGGTTCTTAGAATGAACACTTAGAGCACTTGGCACCAACTAAGTGTATAAGGAATACTCTTATGAGCAAGTAATTATCTTAACATAAGGGGGATTTTTTTTTCAAAGATACTAGAAAGCTTCTTAGCTGACTAATGAACTTAACAATTATACATGGTTTCATTTACTATTGAGAAGAATTTCTGCTTTGAAGTCTGATTCATGTTCTTCTTGAAACACATCCAAAATAACATATTGTGTAAATTTGTCCCCAAAATATACTAATTGATTCTGTTGAACTAGCACATGTTTCTATGGAGTGTAATTTGCTTTGATACTCACTTCTATTGAAAATAAGGCAAATCATGAAACATGTACATTAAATAAGCTCAGAGTGCCACACTTTGAATGGTGGTATGAGTGTTCCTGTTTATTTAAATACATATTTACTTGAGACAGTTAAGTTTCTTTACCACCTAGTCACTATGGATATATGCATTACTTTATAAATTTACACCATGGCAGTATCTTTTTGGTTAATGGATGGAATAACTGGTGTAGAATGTTGTTATAATGAGACACCATTAATGCCAAATTTCTAAGCTTTTAAAAGCTGGTCCAAGGGCATTTTGAATTTCCTATCTTAGAGCCACTTTTATTCAATGAATAGTTAATTATAAAAACTGTTGATTAACTATGTTAAATCCACCTATCTCCAATTTATATTTTAACTCTTTACCCAAATTAAAAAATGGTGAAAAATATTTATAATTTTTGGGAAGCTTTTTTGGGAATTTATTTTGTGAAGAAAATGAAAAGATGAAATCCATTTTATGTAGACTTTATTTCATCATTTCCTTTTCTAAGGACATGAGTGGGGCACATAGCAACAGATGGTGCAGGTTAGAGATTTCAAAGACGTGGGAAATAAAGCATTGGAGATGGGGATGAACTATCTATAGGAAGGTAGTTTCCCATTTCAAGCCTTACTTGAATCTTCCTGCATTAAACTAATGAAAATTAAAATAGGAAATCATTCTGATGCATAACCTCTTAACACAGATCCAAACAATACTTAATGTTTAATAAAATACCAGATAATATTTGAGCAATTTTGAATTATGGTTATTTTACAATGTGAAAATAGCATACAATATGAAAATTTCACCTCTTAATTTTAGTGCTGCGTTGAACAGTATTTAAAAAGTGTTCCTATCCCGAGAATTTAGAGAGGGCTCATCAGTGTGGAGACATTGAAGTTCTTCCAGTGAACCTAAGTCCTAGCACCTAACATCTAACAGTTCACAACTGTGCATGCCTTCAGCTGCCGTGTCCTCTGTCAACACTCACATACAGATGGCATACACTCTAACAGATATGTCTACACAAATATAAATAAAATATGCCTCTTATAAAGTGGTCTCCTTTGTTTTCTTTTGAATAAGTGTTTCTTAGTAATTTCAGTAGTCTCCATTCAACATTGATGCTCAAATTTAGAAGTTCATATGAATTTTATAAATATTGATTGGCAATTAATTTGCTAGGTACATTGAATTATTTAACTTATTTAACTAACCCTGTCTTTTTTTAATTGACATTTATTATTCATATGTATATATGTATTTCAGTATATAAAAAACAACCTATTTAATACATATAATATTACTTTTATTTGTTTATGTTTTCAGGGCTAAAGAACTCATCATTTCAATACCAAATGGGCAGCCTTGAAAAAAAGCACATATATACAATTAACATTATATTGACTAAGATTGTTGATTTTAATTAAAAATAAATGTAGCTCAAGTTTAAAAATTAAAGTAGAAGTCTATAAGTTTATAAAGTTTATAAGTAAAACATAAAACTCTGTGTACTTTACTCTAAAAAGGAAATTGTAGAATTATTTGGGTAAATGCTATAGTTGATCTAAACACACATGTTTCTTAACTTGAAAGTAGCATGAACCTAAGAGATTTCATTGATAGCCATCTATTGATCAGTATTCTGCAGAAATCTGAGGTAGATCAAATGTTCTTTCTATGTCTACTACTTTCCATGGATCTAGTGTGGTATAACTTTTTCCGTGTCTCCCACTTTCCATGGATCTAGTGTGGCATAAACTGTTCTATGTCTACTATTCAACACGTGCTTCATATTTGTGTTTCAGGTACAGCAGGTACAGACGGTTCAGCAGGTCCAACATGTCTACCCAGCTCAGGTGCAGTATGTGGAAGGAAGCGATACTGTCTACACCAATGGAGCAATGTAAGTCAGATGCTCCAACATAGGGAAATACTGTCCCTTCTAACATAGCCCTTTGGTCCTGGGATTGTTTGCAGTTGCATGTGCTTTAACTGTTTTCCCTAAATTGAGAAGAACTTGTATTTATTTGTGATGTCCATGTTTTAATAATTCCTCAACATATGTTATTTTTAAATGTTAAGCTGAATATGCATGAGGTTTGTGTTCATCTGTAAATTTGTGTTGGGGATTTTGTCCGCCTCCTCACAGTTAAATGTATACAAGAGTGTTGACCTTCCATGAATCCTATTTTCCTACCTAAGTCTGCCTGCCCCAACTGTCTTGTCTCCTTTGCATGAACAGTAGTAGCAATTTGTAAATTTATTGACTTTTGCAGCCACTTTGGATTTCAAGTCAGAGTATTATTATAAATGAAGACACTAAAAATTAATCCAAGTTGTCAGCAGTGATTCCAGTGTGTGTTTTTGTTAGCACACACAGTTTCTGAATGTCCCCGCGTGAATTCAGTTTCTCTCAGTGCCTTGCATCTGGCCCTGTAGTGTCTGTGTTCCTGGCATCCCCGGAGTGTGTGTCCTGCAGTATGTTTGCTCCTCATATCTCTCCAGGGTGGGTAATCCTCACATCCCTGCAGAATGGATGCTCCTTGCATTTCTGCAGTGTAGCTGCTCCCAAGATAATTCTGCTGTCTTGCTTCTTTCCATCGTTGCTCCCACTGATCCCAGGGATGTCATCCTGTGAGCTTTCAGAAGGCCTGGATTTTACCCACCGCAGTAACTGTAAAAAGACAAGCATGCATGACAGAGGCCAGTTGAAGTCATGGATTATGCCATTTTGTCTAAAAGCTTAGCTTTTGTTTAATTATGTATTAGTATTGTAAGAGTAATCCATGCAAAATATTCTGAACTTTCTATTATTTCTTTACATTAGAGTTGGATACTCTCTAATCAAATTCAGTTCTCAGGGGATTCCAGCATATATTTAATGTTCCTGGTCTGGGGTCTAATATGATAGACAGTGGGAAATGGAAAGGAAGCTCCTCTTTCATCTCTTTTTCTTTTTTCTGTTAGAATACAAAGTCAGGGTTTCTTTATGCCATTTCAAATCTAGTTTGTTTTTGTTGGTACACTTCCCTTACTCCTTTCCCCATACATGTGATAACCTCCCCACCTGTTATACCTTATACCTTTCCATATGTGGTAGTCCTCTGGCTGTTTTCATATCACATGTGCTTCTCTGCTTCTGTTCTTATCCCCTTTCTAGTTAGATGATCTGTATATTCTCTCACACTCATGATTATTATCTCTCTCTTTCTCTTTTTCTTTCTTTCTCTCTCTCTCTCTCTCTCTCTCTCTCTCTCTCTCTCTCTCTCTCACACACACACACACACACACACGCACACACACACACACACAGGGGCGGGGCTGAAGAGAAGGCTTACAAGTTGAGAGCATCAGCTTCTCATCCAGAGACTTGCGTTTGACTCCCAGCAACCATGTGGTAGTTCATAATCTTCTGTAATTTACATTCCAGGTAATGGCCTTTTCTGGCCTCTGTTATCACTAGGTATGCACAAGATACATGCAGCCAAAACATTCACATGCAGAAAATTTTTTTTATTAAAAATAAATCCTGAAGCTTGGATCTATGTAGGACAGAGAACATGCATCATTTTTCTTTCCAAGTATAGGTAACCTTATTTGATATGTTTCCAGATCCATCTATTTTTCTGTAGGGCTTGTGATTTACTATTCTTTATGACTGAATGAAATACCATTGTGTATATTTACATTTAAATGAAATATATACAGTAATCCTATTTTCTTGCTATTGCTCAACAAAAGAATCGGTAAGATTGGTAAGTGTGTATCACTAGGCTAGTATACAAAGTTCTGTCTTGTAGTGTGTACTATGCAGTGGAATAGCTGTATCACATGCTATTTTTAGACTATCTAGAACATTCACTACTGATTTCTATAATATCTATTTCTGGTTTCCCTGGCACTAGCAGTGAATTAAGGTTCCTCTTCTCTCATACCCTTGACCACATTTGATATACTTGGCTTTCTCGGTGATAACTATACTGACTGATAGGTGAGGGAATCTCACGATGGCTTTGATTTACATTTCTCTGGTGGTTGATAGTATTGAAAAACATGAAAAGGTATTTGTTGTTCATTTTTGTTTCTTCTTGGAAATGCCTGTCCAGTTTATTGGGTTATGTATTGTTTTGTAGCATGCATGTGTTCACATGTATGTGTATGTGTTTAACTTTTGCAGTTCTTCATATATTCTAGCTATAAATCCCCTAAATATACGTGGCAGAATTTTCTACCAATCTGTAGGCTGTCTGTTCACCCTGCTTACAGTTTCTTGGATTCCCCAACCATTTAAACTTCATATAGTTGTTTTTATGAAATCTTAGATTGTTTCCTTTGTTACTACAGTCCTATTCTGATCCCCTTTATCAATTCTTAGGGTCATGCCAAATGCTACTAGAGCCTTGTTCCAAAATATTTTGCCTATAGCTATAATTTAAAATATTTGCCCTCAGTAGTTTCAAGGTTTAGGAAATGATCTGCTATTTTTCATTGAATTAATTCTCTATACCTTTTGACTTCCTCCCAATGCCTTCTAATTCATGAATTATTAGGTCTCTTTAATGTAGTAAGAATTTTCATGTGTTTTGAGAATCCTTTTAATATTTAAAAATATCTGTCTTATCTCTCTATCCGCAAAGAAAGCTGGTATTCTCATTTTTAATCTTATTGATCAAATTGATGGCTCTTATACTTTATATGTTTTTATCTGAATTTAGTCACGATCATATTTTTAAATTCATCCATCATGCTTTGCATATCAATAGTTTGTTCCTTTCTCCTGAAGGGAAATATTTATTTCACTGTTTTAATTTGAAAGTTTGTGTCACATGAATGACATTATTCACACTAGACTAAGAACCAATGATACAATAATTAATAGTACAAGGAAGATAGAAGCTTCAAGGTTGAAATGCAGGTTTTGTTTCACTTGACCTTTGAGAGCGAGTTACATAACCTCTGTGAGCTCTTACTTGACTTTTCTTGCAAACTAGGAATCATAACATTTCCTATTTCATTAATTTGAAAATAGATAATATATATATATATATACATATATATATATATACTTAAAAATATCTGTCTTAATATATTATTATACTGAGTTTTCCTTTTCTTTGAAATTCATTCTTATGCTTAGTCCATTCATGAAGCATTCTTTTATAATATTCCAAGTTGATTGATTGGCTTGCATTTCCATTGTTTCTGTTTGGTTCCTCCTCAGTGTCTCAATTTCTTTGTTAAATATGTTTTTTTTTCCTCCATATTTTTAAATTTCTACTCCAAGTTCTGAAACATTTCATTCTGTGGTTAATTTCTTTTTTAAGTCCTAATGGTTTACCATATTTTGATCATCTGCTTAATTAACTGATTTTTGTTTTTTTTAAGAATCAAATTCTTTCTCTGAAATTTTATGGAGATGAGAGGTTGCAGGTGTGTCATGGAGATTTTTCTTGTTCTTTGTATGTATTTCTTTGTTGTATTCCTTGTGCATCTGTGAGGATGGATGTGTATTCCAATCTTACTGTTCACCTTTTCCTAATGTTTTGTTTTGTTTTCTATGAGTCCTTCAGAAAGGTGGAAGTGTGATTTTCACTGAGAACTATGATCCCCACCTTATTTGGTTGTGGGCAGAAATGTATGTGGGTTGGAATGTGAGAGACAGACTGTCACAGGTGTGGAAATACAGAAATTTTTGTAGTTATAGAAAAGGAAGGGACAGTCTTTAAAGTCTTTTATTTTTTTTTCTTTCTTTCTTTTTTTTTGTAATGTAGAAGTTAAAGCACACAGCTCAATAATTAAAATAAATAAAAAATTTTAAATAAAAAATTAAAATTATAGAAGACATTGAACAACCACGAATCAGGAAATAAATAACAATCTAAAATTAGCAGCTATTAGTTATATGTATTTGGTTATTTTGTTTCCTCCTAATGATGATATAGCTTCTCTCTTCCCCCGGGTTATTATTATTTTGTTTTGATTTGGAATGGGTTTGGAGACTGGCTTTCTCTGTTTACAACCCTGTCTGTCCTGGAACCTACTCTGTAGACCAGGCTGGCTTCAAACTCCAGAGTTCTGCCTGCCTCTGCCTCTCTAGTGCTACGATTAAAGGTGTGTGCCACCAACACTTGCCTGTGACTTGTCCTTTGTGTCAGTTTCTACATGATGGGAAGGACAGAGTCTTTGGGCAATTCAGTATGCCCCTGCAGATGAGAAGAATTTTGTGAGCTTAGATTGCTTGCTTTAAGGATCCTTAGGCTGGAAGGATTTGTTACCAGGGCATGTGTTACATCTGCTTACCTGATGATGTACAGATTAAAATACACAGGATGAGGATATAATGTGGGTTATATGTTTTATTCTGGGAGAGGTCACTTACATGAGAAACTAATGAGCTGCAAGTTCCTGCTCCAAGAATCCATACCCAGGCTGCTTTCTGTTACCAGACAATAATCAAGAGAGAGCCAGCCTGTCCTGGGCCCCAGACCAAATACCAAGTGTGCATGGTCGTGTCACAGGTTTGGCTCGGTGGATCTCTCACTACAATTCCCCTTTTAGTCTAAAGAAAAAGATTTAGACTTGATACAAAACTATATACAAAGACAGTAAATATCAAGTATGCTCTAGGAAAATAGAAAAATAAGAACATATACAGTTAAACCCTATTGCAGTGAAGCGATGAGAAAAATGGCAAGAGCTAGTACCCAGTCCTAGGGTAAAGGCGTAACAGTGATTACTATGAAGTTGTTCTAAGATGGAAGTTTAATGTTTAAGAGCACCCTCATTCCCTTAAAATAAACAGATTTTCCCCATGGTGTTCTTCCCATCGCTTCCTGTGTCTGTACTTCTCACCTGCTCCAGACATAGCAACTTTGATTTCTTCCCACAGGTACCATTAGATCTCTAAGAGTTATATGCATTTTTCCTACTGAAATGGCATTCTGGAACATTATTCTTTCTTTCCAGCCCCTTCCCTATCTCAGCAGGTTTAGAGTGAGCCTCCAAATAGAACCATGTTTCACTCTCACTTTTCTTCCATGAACTTTGCTTCTCCGTCTCTGTAACTGGCTTAACTTCTAACATAAAGGGCACCTTCATTTTACCTCTGGTATTGCATGATGAATGTTCTATAATGTTTCTGGTACTAAGAAGAAATCTCCCTGAATAAGTATTTGCCAGTTGGTTGTTTTATTTGCATTTATTTAGATCATTGGCACTTATAAATAGTCAATAAGTTTCTGTTATTTTAATTATTCAACCCTCTCCATAATTAATAAAGTAGATAATTTCTCCTGTTTGTTATATAGGTTTGTGGCCTTCTGTAGCTTAATTTTAGAATTTTTATTATAAATGTAACTACTGTTGGCATATATACCAAATGAAAAACAGGTCCCTCTTACTTGAACATTGTTCCCAAAGAGAAAATAAATACCTTTGTAGATGCTGATAGTGGCTACTTAGTTGTTAGCTGCCATTGCTCCTGACAGCTAATGGTAGCAAGCTATAGAAGCTGAGAGTGGGATTCATGCCAGTCAGGTCTGTATGGTAGAAGACAGGTGGTGAAGGAAAAGGGCCCTTGATAGATGTTAAGAGAGTCTGCCATGGTGGTTCCTCATTTGTCCTGGTTTAAGGCAATGGAGACAGATCAGCTTTACCACTTAGCAGGAGGTGACCTTGAGCTTGAAATGGAGGTAGCTTCTCAGTAGTGCCTTTATGATTCAACTGAGAAATTGTTATAGTCATTTATTATTGCTATTAAGTGTTATGCTTTTTTTACATTTTTTCTGTCCTAAATTCTTCACGTTGTCCTCTGCATTTTAACTGAACTTTCACATGTGTGTATGTAAATTAAAAAAAAAAAAGAAAGAAAGAAAAAAGACAACTTGTAGGAGTAGAATTTTCCTTCTATCCTGTTGACTATCAGAATTGAACTCTGGTTATGAAGTATGATGACATAAGCCTGCACCTTGTTGGTCATTTCGCCCTGTCTTGTATATATATATATAGTAAGTATGAGTTGAATGAATTTTATGTACCTGTAAAAACAGCCTTAGAAAAGTAGTAGCTCTGAAGTTGATTCTCTAAAGTTGTGGGAATTTCTTAAGTGCAAACATGACTCCACAGCTGTCCAGTGCCAAAACATATTTTCTGTGCCCACCAGCTCAGTTGATGAGATCATAGCTAATGAAGTCTAGGTCATGGGTTCACTTGCTACAAAGTCCAATTAGCTTAGATCTGGACTATGTGGGCCTAGATTGCATCCCCACTTCCAAGTATCACGTTGCAGTGAATACTCTTGGTCAAGATAGAGGAGATGTGCTTTTAAAACCCCTCGTTACTGGCAAATATACATTTTGAATAGGAATTCGAAAGTGTTGCTGTGAATTATATTCAGGATTATAGTGAGTAGATGACTGTGAATATTGTTTCTCAGGCATCAAAATAATTACTTTTTCAGCATAAGCTATTTGAATCTTTTTTATAATTTTGTATTGCTGCCATTCGACTGCCTACAGTCTGTGATCAAATGTCCATCTTAGTATACTTGTATTCTCTCTTTTTAGTCAGAAGACTCCCATATGTATTAGGAAAATATGAGCTCTATCCTTCTGTTGTATCACACTGAATTAATAGGCAGCTAGTATTTGATTCCTGACTTAGACCTCAGAGTCCCACTTCTGTGTGATAATAAACACATTTTGCTAATGATATTCCTAGGGGAGAGGGACTCTGATCATTGTCATAAACTTTCAAGCATCCACTGTATGACCCTACAACCTGCACACTCTCAGTTCATCTGGTTTTCTACCAGCATCCTCATGCCATGGAGACATAATGCACAGGGTCCCCTCAAGAGGTGATGACAGCACTCACAGATGTGTGTAATCACTTATGAGAATCTGTAATCATCATAATTTGCTGAAACTAAAGTGTTTACCTGGTTCTTGCTGTGAATATTGACAATTACTGCTAGCATAGCAGGCTTAACAGTGTGGGTTAGTAAGTAGGCCTGTATTCAATTGAACAATTGAGAATACTTTACAGTGCTGGGTGTTGGCACAGAATCGCTTTTTGCTCAAGGGAAAAGGTAACTCCATTCTTCTCTTGCGTATTTTATTCTTGTTCTTTAGGAACATAAGTTGCATAATTTGTTATTTCCTTGGAATGGTTCTCCCCAAGAACCAATAGTTCTCCTAAATTTCCACAAAATTTAAGTCCTAGTTATCTCTATTTGTACAAATTCTTAAAACTTACATTCTCTAGTCATCTGTGTTATCATGGTTAAACTCGCTGAGGTATCTCACATACTACAAAGAGAGGCCATTGCATTTACAATGTCTTGGTTTGTATGAAATCAGGTTTTTAAAAAATAAAATTATTTTTCTTTTTCATACATCTTCTTTTGATTTTTACCTCCCAACTCATTCCTTTGACAAAATTCAGTCATCTTTTTTATACAGGATTTTCTATGTAAGCCATTAAGTGAAACATGTCCTTTGTTTATAGGTGATCATTTGTTAAGAGACAAAGGTATCGGTTGTGTTCGTGTCTGTGCAGTACATGGACTGACGCCTTCTCAGCTCTTCTTGATTGAGAGTACATTCGTCATTAACTCATGTCAAATTCTCCAAACCATGTTCCACAAAATATGAGTCCCTTAATAGCATACTGTGGTCACCTAGATGAAAACTTTGTACCATTTGTTAAGAGGATCCCAGTTCCTAATAGAGTTTTCAAGGTTTTTGCAAGGTTTTTTTTTTGTTTGTTTTGTTGGTTTTTTTTTTTTTTTTTTTTTTTTTGGTCCTGTATTTAAGAAGAAAGAAAGTCAGTATCTAGGAAAGAAACTCAGTATTTTTTAAAACTTTCACACACTATACATTTGGAGATGACACTTTTGACATTTGTAATTTATTCTAAACCCATAAGCATGTGAACAGAATGGGACTCAATTTTCTAAGAGTCACCTCTTGAAAACCGTGCAGTTAGTACATTTTCGGAAGGCCTCCACTTACCTCTCCCATATACTTCAAATGATTAATAAGGAACCACTTCAGAGTATTCTTTTTCTTGTCAAGTGACACAGCTAAGTTTCAGAATTTGCAGGTGAAATTATGCTTTCTTATTATATCTCTAAAACCCTCTTTCCTTAGAAGAAATGCTTACATGGAATCGCTGTAACTAAGGGGCAGGCATGCTTTCTCCATTTGTTCTTCCACTGATGCTTTCGTAGCCTGAGACATGTAGGAGCTGCTGTGGAAACCCACTTCCCATTTAGCACTTACCAAGCACGATTGGTTCCACAGGAAACCTTGGAGAGAGAATTGAAGGTGTGTGAAAAGAGCTTGGATGTCTCTTTATAATTAAAAAAGGCTTCTAGTGTTAGCAACATAAAAAATTCCCATCTCTTCAATGATGAAAAACATTCAAATGTAGCTTCCTAGAATGCTAAAACTGGTAAGATTGACATAATTTTTCCCTGCCCCTTTTACAGACAAATAAACTGAAACTCAGCTAGGAAGAAAATTTGAAAAATTAAGTAACTTGTTTTCCACAGGCATATTTTCATACCAGCCTAATGGTTATATAGATTTTATATATTTGCAGTGCATGTGTATTACTGACATTTCTTAAGAATTACACGAAGAAAGCACATCTGAAAGATGGAATGACTCAAGTCCTTTGATATGTTTTTCTTAAGCTCTAGAACAATGTCCACATTCATAGGACTGCTGGAATTAACACGTGTTGTGTTGGTATTCTCAGCCCTTCTTCAGCACTGAAGGTCCATTCTGAGTAAGATGAGTACCATGTTAGTAATAAGCTGAAGTAATGCAAACCTAAACCACAACAGAAAATTTCAAACCTCCTTCACTATTTTTTTTTAGGATAATTCCTTCTTAGTGTATAGAATCTTAAGTTTTTCCCATGTGACATAACTTAGGACATGGGATGAGTTCGATGAACTCCAAAAAAAAAAGAACAGAATCATATCTTGCATATATAGTATTTACTACCTTGTATGTATTTATACCACTCATTTGACTGTATTTAATGCCAACCTAATGTTGTATTATTTTATTCATTGTTAAATGGAGCTACTATATATTCAGTGGACACAAATTGGCATAAACACCTTTATCTTTTAGTCAGAATGTGGAATTAACATGGCTAATTTTATTTTATTAAGACCCCGACAGCGGGCCCCGGACCTCTGTTCTCTCTGGTCTCTACATGCTGACTCCTCCTTACTCCTTCCTCTTTCCTCCTCGTCTCCTAGCCCCGCCTATCTTGCTTTCCTATTGGCCAACAGTACTTTATTTATTAACCAATACAAGAAACATATTTACAGAATGACATCTCCCATCAGATTATAAATTCATCAGATAAAACTCTTACCTGTATTTTAAGTGGTAAGTGGTATTTTTCAGTTTTTTTAGTGTCCTGTAATTGTTTATATCATTGTCCTAAACTGAAATTTGTACTTGGATCTTTTGTAGTTATTTGTGGAGAGTATGGAGAGTAAATTTTTTTTTTTGGTTATGGAATACTTTCTGAAAACTATTATCTCTTTTTTGTGCTGTTTTTATTGAAACAGTATTTTCATCCAGGATATTATGATCATACTTTTCCCCTCCCCCAACTCCTCCCAGATTTCCCCCACCTCCCACCAACCCAATGCCACACCTTTTCTCTCTTGTCTCTCTCTTTAAACAAAAACTAAGAAACACATAAAAGTATAAAATAAGATACCAAAATATACAGCAAATGATTAAGAAGACAAAAAGTGCACAAAGAAAGCAATATGAGACAAAATATTTAAAGAAATACCACTGAATTCTTTTTGTGTTGGTCATCTAATCATGGACATGGGGCTACCCCAAAGTGTTGTTAATATGCCCAGAGGGACTCCATTGGAGAGGACTAAATTTTCCTTTGCAAGCAGATACTGATGGTAGATAGTTTTTTGGTTAGGGGTGCAAGCCTATGTTACTCACCCTTCTCGTTGCTGGAACCCCATCTAGCTTGAACTTGTAAAGGCCTTGTCAGTGCTGCCAAGGTCTCTGTGAGTTTATGTGCATCAGTCCTGTTTTCTCTGGAAGACACTATCCCTTGAAGTCATCCATTTGCTCTGGAGATTAGAGAAGGGGGTTGTGGGATAACCATGAATGTAAAGAGTGGAGATGAAATGTCAGGGAAAGTAAAGTACCAGGCTACTTGATACCCAAATGCCAGGCTTGGTTACATGTGGGGCTGAAGTTAGAGAGCAGCAAGCCCTGCAGATGTTTACCCTTTGAAATTTTAAAGATATAAGCAATTGAAATGTTTGTGAATGTGCATGTTTTATTTTTCTGTAGTCCTGTAACTTCTTGTGAACTTTACACATTAAAAAAAATTAAAGGCATTCTGTAATGTATGATGGCATCAACTGAAAGTGAAAAATAAGATAAACTGAATCAGAACAGACAAAGAAGAAAAGGGCAACATGGAGTGGTCAGCAGTGTCATTCTGCAAATAGGTCAAAAAGAGACAAGGGCTCGAAGAAGCCTTTTAGCCTGGTATTTACATTTGGTCACAAGTGACCTTATTAAAAGCCACTTCACTGAAAGGCTAAAGGCAGAAGCTTGACCAGACTTTTGGAGAGGTGGAAAGTGAGTGTGTGAGGAGCTACCACAGTCATCAACGAAGGGAAGACCTACTACACAGACATGAGTCGTGTTTTAGCTCAAGACCTTTTTGGTCTTAAGGAAGGAATCCACAGAAGCATCTTCAGATATGAAGGATAATCACTAGTTATCCATGGATAGGAAGTGGTCTCTGGTCATGACAGATGTCAGCTTTCCTTACAGTAGCGCATACATGAGCATTTAAATATAAGGAAAGAATTTGTGAACAGATTTCTTGCAGCAAACTGACCTGTTGATGAGTTGGAAATGAGCGCCTATAGAGAGTAAATACACTACATTACAGGAACAAGTTAAAGACACTGTCATTTGGAGAGAAAATCAATCCCTTTATTGGTGGGAATAATATTTCATAGAAAAATACAAAATTTAACTGGTTTCAAAGGCTGGACATTAATAATGTGTTTTTAAAAATTATTTGTATTAAACAATAGTGATTTAAACAAGCTAGTAAATCTCTCCTTTGTTTTTTTTCCTTCTAAAGCCGAACAACAACTTATCCTTATACAGAAACACAGATGTACAGCCAAAACACTGGAGGAAATTACTTTGATACTCAAGGAAGTTCAGCACAGGTGACAACCGTGGTGTCCTCCCACAGTATGGTGGGTACTGGTGGTATTCAGATGGGCGTCACAGGAGGACAGCTCATCAGCAGCTCTGGAGGAACCTATCTGATTGGCAATTCAATGGAGAATTCTGGTCACTCAGTGACACACACAACCCGGGCCTCTCCAGCGACAGTAAGTGTCCATTATTTCCATTAGCTCCTGTGGCTTGTATTGTACTGTTTTCTTCTATGGAGGGGAACAAATCATATAGACTCGAGTAGGGGAAATTGTGTTAAGCAGTTTTCATATCCTGTCTGTCACTTTAGAGTATGGAACAGGTAGCATTATAAAGAACATTACTGACATGCATTTCCTATTTCAGTAGGTAGAAATCTTTACCCGTAATAGAAAGCTAGATTTAGAGAAATGATTTTTCCTAATGTAAACACTGACACTGTTGTATTTTGGGGCTCATGCCTAAAATCTTAGCACACAGAGATTGAGGCAGAAGGGTTGTTGTAAATTCAAGGCCAGCCTGAATTCTATACCATCTGTACTATATTTTATTTAATACATTTAAAAACTGGATTTCTTTTGCAATAGAAAGAGCCACATGTATTTGTTTTATTGTATTTATATTACTAGTATTTAAATTTTTAAAATAGTTATGTGGACCTCATGCCTGTCATCCTAGCTCATGAGAGGCAGGGGCAGAATGATTGTGAGTTTGAGGCCAGACTGGGCTACGTTGTGTGACCCTGCCAGAAGTTGTGTTGTCATGTGCTACAGTGCATTTGTCAGAGTCACATTGCCCTTACCAAAGGAAGACCCCGGGAAGCAGTGGTAACAGGTGATTTATATGTGAGACACTTGTGTTGATTCTGTGAGCAAATGGTAGAGTTAAGACACATCTTCATATAGCACTTTTCAAGCACTTACATTTAAATATGCATTTTGACAGAGAAGGATGACATGTCAGTATGAGAGTATTAATTTGTAGAAATGGTTTCAGAAATATAGGAAGTTATATGCCATTTGATATATCAAACTGTAAAGTCAACTATGTATAAAAGGGAAAATCTAAGATAAAATGGCAATGGAATTGACTTCTTACTTGATTGATTTGGAATGGAGCTGGTGGGACCAGGGTTGTTCCGCAGTAGCTTCGGGATGGTGCTTAGTATGTTGAAGCTCCTGAGTTCTACCCTACCCCTAACCCTGCTATGATATGGGGAGCTTAGTGCTGGGGATTTGAATTAAGTGCATGCACACATTTCTCATTATTTTACCATGTCCTTTGTTCTTGAAATGGAATGAGGGAATGGTGAATGGGGAGAAAACAATAGCAGTGTGAGGCTTATATTTTTCAGTTTTTGGATTTTCTTCAGGATGTTCTATGCACTTTGCATTACTCTTGTGTGCTTGTGATTTGTCCGTGTTTTCGTTGTTACTACTGACCTTTCCCTAATCAAATTTTAAACCCTCTATTTTTATGTAATTCAGCATTTTTCTAACTTCAGAACAGCTGATCTGAGTGGAAATATTTTCTGAGTGGAATTTTTTTTTTGTATTTTTGTACATATTTTTGAAATTTTTTTATATGTATTGGCTGTTGATTTTACTAATCTTACATTTCTAAATTTTTTAGCCATACAAATGTTTAAACAGATTACAAAATAAAGAAAATTACTACTAATCAGCCATATCCTCTCTACCCATGTTATTCTATCAACGAAACAAAATGTTATTCTAAATAATCCTTTGATTTCCTTCTAGCTTTAAAATCTTGACAATTACAAAAGAATTATGAAATATCATAGACAAAACAGTAAGTTTATATCACAAAAGGAATACGGTACTGGTGGTTTAGAACATGCCTACTACGATATATGTCAAATGCCATTTCCAGTTATAGGGAAAGTGTCTGCTGTTTTTAAGGCGTTGTGTGCTCTCTCATTTTTGCTTCACCCACTCTCTCATGCTGACATGCCTTCCTTCTGACCTTATCCTTTCTGACTTCTCTCGTGGCCATTCCCATTTGCGTTCATGACAATTCTACCTACCTATCGCCAGAGTTTATTTAATTTGCAAGCTGTTTGTAAATTAACTAAACATTATATCTCAAATTGTTAAAATGTATAGTTATAGAAATTAAAAGAATTAATTTTATAGATTTTTTTTTAACCAGTGGATACCATTATTATCCTATAATATGTGTGCAAGATAACATTACTCCTGGAGCTTCCACTGTACACCTCTGGACTAATTTATTATATCAGTTTATCAAGTAAACCCATAAATAACCAAGGCATAGCAAGTAAGAATAGTTGCACTACTTTTAAAATACTAATTATTATAGGTGTAGATATAAATTTGTACTTAAATATCGACTTCTCGGGAGTGATAAGCCTGTTGTGTTTTAGGACGGGGTTTTCTTTTTACACTAGTACTTCCTTTTTAACCAAAAACATAATAGTTAACTAAGAAGAGAAATTTTGTGTATTTGGGGGCGCACTGAAAATATATGATCGTTTTATGTAAACCTATCTATATACATCTGCCAGTGTTTACTATGTTTTATTACCAAGCTGTATATTTGACTTACATCTCACCTCAATAATACTGAACATATTAGCTCAAATCACAGAGTTATTTCTCTTATCACTTTATAGTTTCACTTTATTATAGCAAATTTAAGTGTTATTTACCCCTGGAACTTTTTTCTACTCTTCTCCTCTTACCAAATTCTGAAAACCAATACATTTGTTCATTGTTTTGCTGATTAGAAATCAGCATGCTTATAGTAGGTGCTTCTTGCTGTCATATTTCTTTTTCAGTCACCATAGAACCTCAGGCATATCTGTGAACACAGTGTCTGGCAGCATGTGTTTCCACACTAGGCCATTGCTGTATGCCACTTACGTTCAGTTTCTCTGACTGATCTTGTTCCTCTAATGTGTAACATAGTTAATGTAACTGATTATAATAATAGCTGATATCTCAGCCCAAAATGCCTAAGTGCAGAAAATAGGCACCTCTCCTTACCCACTACTCTCCTCAGTGGATTCAAACAACCTCAAAGAAAATACTTGGGGGAAAAATTGTGGTACGTGTACATACTTTTTGCTTACCATTCTCCCCCCAAATGATGTAGTACGTTAACTATTTTCATAGCATATTTATGTTGTGTTAGATTTTGTAAATAATCCAGAGTTGATGTAAACAATCTGGCATGCAAGATAACTCAGTGGGTAAAGGTACATCACATCAAACCTGGTGACCTGCATTCAATCTTCAGGACACACACACACACACACACACACACACACACACACACACACACACACACACACACACACACACACACACACACACACACACACACACACCTCGTTTTTTTAAAAATGGAAAGTACATAAAAGTGTTCTGATAACTTGTAAAGTTGTATAAAACTAATACCATATCTTAAATAAGGAACATATGGACGTATGATGACCATTCATGGAAAACAAGGGACAACCATAGTCAACTAGAGAAGTCAGTGCAGGATCATCATCGGTTCACCTCATTTGATAGTAAATGAGTTAAGATACTTGGAAGACAACTGGACACCATAACTCACTGCCTGGCTAGCAGTTTCCTACCTTGGTCCTCAGAATAGTTTCATAGATGATGCTCTTATACAATCCACTTGTGTCTGTACAGAAATATTCTCACTTAAAATTATTAGGAACAACACCATGTCCTTGGGAAAGCTTAATGTGCAAATAACTTCTTATGGCATGCTGTTGAAGAAGATTGATGATTTTAGGTAAAAATCACAGTGGAGAAAAATCAAAGATCATCTTCTGGAATTCTTTGCTGCCTAGCCTAAAACTTGCTTATTGGAATCATCTTTGCCCTATTACAGTCAATCTGGATTATTAGGAGAATTTTTATTTCAAGTATAATTTACCTTTACAACTTTAAATGAAAGGAAAAGCTTTATTAGGATGATTTAATATTTCATATTTGGCTTGTTAGAATGGTAATGGATTTTTTATTATGGCTATCTTATGGTATAAACTATTCCTATTTGATGGCAATATTACTGTTCCTTTTACTTATTATATCATGTAGTCATTAAAAACCCATATGTTTATAAGTTATATAAGCATTTATCTATATGTACATACATTATAAAAATGTTATAAATAAAAGTTATTTTCTGCTGAAAGTAAGAATTTTCAGAAATATTAACAATTTTGTTGGCTCACCATTAGATATGAGTTCAGCTAAGTTGTAATGTGAGTGTTTTAGATTTAATTCACTTGAAATGAGGCATCCATTGTTACTATTTCATAAAGTATGAGAGTTGGTTATTGTCATTAGTCTGGACTCGTCACTGTCCTTCACTCTGACTGTGGCACTATCTTCCCTTCATTTTATTTGAAATTCTTTTTTTTTTATTTTTGGTAGCATCTTCATTTATAGAATTCTAGAACATTGAAAACTAAATAATTTTCATTTGCAGAGTAAAAACTTGTGAATGCAATGATGTTTTTGTTCTCATAATAGCATATTATATCATATATTTTTCTTGATAGTAAATGGCAATATGATTTAGGAAACTTTCCTTTTTCCTCTATTAAGTAATTGTATTCATTTATTGGTTTTGTTCTTTATAAGTAAATGGTATTACAGTAGGCATTTTAAGACTGTAATATAAAATTAGTTTTGAATCTATACATAATAATAATTCTATATATATAAAACCTTTTGGTAAAATTAGATTATGCCAAATAGTATAAAGAAACTATGTCTAAAGTAATATATATATACATATATATATATCTTCTAATTTATATAAAAAATAATATACCTTAACTATTTGGAGGAAACTTCAGTAGCTGTCTACACTGTATGAATAAAACTTAGATTAATTTATATAATGTAGAGAAATCTTATTTATTTTAGAATTGTAGGTGTTCTTATTTCTTTTTCTTGTGATTTAAATGTTCATGAATCCAGTGTAAAATATGCTCTTTCTAAAAGAATACGTTTTTTTAGCCGCCCAGAAAACTGTTGTAGCATTGGCCATTTGTTTTACTTCAATTTTTTTGTTAATTTTTATATGAATTATCCATTCTTAATTTAAAAGGTCAAATGGCCTCTCGCCCCAACCTCTCTATTGTCTTTCAGAAGCAGCCAGTGCTACCAAGTCTTTCACTTCATTCTAGAAATATCCCAATAAATATA
The DNA here is from genome assembly GCA_030556225.1 of Cricetiscus sungorus. Taxonomy (NCBI): domain Eukaryota; kingdom Metazoa; phylum Chordata; class Mammalia; order Rodentia; family Cricetidae; genus Cricetiscus; species Cricetiscus sungorus. Next base: position 125,542,739 of record JANBXA010000007.1, on the reverse strand, counting down.
CAAGCAGAATAGCTTTAACTATTCTGCTTGTATATTTTTTTCACACAAATAATAACAAAAATATTTTTTCTCTTTTTGCCTCTAACAATGACTTAGTGGACTTTTTCATACCAGTAGATAGATGGCTTTCTTACATTTATGAGAGTGGAATCTTTGTGTTTATGTTCAGCTTTCACAACTTGGCGTGCAACTGACTTTGCTGTGTACATAGCTATAGTTGTGTTTATCATCCACAGGAAATTTCATAGGCTAGAATGGTTGTAATATAGTCACAAATTGTTAAAAATAATTTTACACAGTCCTTTTTCAAACTTTTACGTGGTACTTTAGTGAGTTTTCCATTTGACTTATAAGAAAGAAAGAAAGGAAGGAAGGAAGGAAGAAAGGAAGGAAGGAAGACCATTTTTCTCTTATTATGCTTACTGTAGAGCAAAGGTGGACTTAGGCTATCAATCCTCTGGCTCCCAAGCCCTGAATTCTAGGGTTATGTACATGTGCCACCACACATAGATAATATAATTTCATTAATATACTTTCAAAACTACAGGAAACATGCTATAGGAAAGAAATGACAATAAAATATAAAAAAGAAATGCAAATTTAAATAAACAGAATTCTAATTGATATGTTATCTGATAAATTACAGAGAATCAGATGAAACCATTTAAGAGATTCAGTGAGGTAGCTTCAAATTCTGGAATCAACAGCTCTAGATGTTTGTGCTACAAATATAGTGAGAGCTAAGTTATAATTTACAGTTAAAAACTGATTGTCTCTGAGGTATTCAAATTGAAGTTAAATCTTGGTCCAAGTTACAGATAGTCTTCCTTGATTAGATGTTGTTAGTTTTGAGAATGAAATGAGGTCTAAACTTAATTAAAAACTTAAAAAACTATTTGTATACAGAATTTTGCATTAACAATAAATGTTATATATTTATGGTCATGTACTTGAGTTTGAATTGTGTGCATTCTGAAACTGTACTGTCACATACATGATAAACTATGCTCTACCAATGAGAAATCCTACCAGCCTCTCTCCACAAAACACTGAATTATTTTTAGTTGCTCTCTTCAACAGTGATTTTAATGACCTGATGCTGTGTTTCTAAAGAATTTTTCAGTGGAACTAGCTCCATCACTGAAGCCTGTCCTTTAAGGCTAGAGTTGAAATCCATAACTAATAATCTCAGACTACATTTTTGAAAGTATATTTGGTTACTTTTATCCTCTTATTACATCATTTTAAAATTAGAATATTAACTTTTTAAAATTTTATTTAATTTTTGAGTCACCAAAATTATGGTTATCTTCTAGTAATTTTGCTAATGTAAGTTCAAAGTTGCCTTAGAAAAGCACAGAAGCAAATGATAACTTAGACCTCAACGTCTCTTTAGGTAGAGCACTTGCCTGTTTATGCTGCTTCAGTAACCAGTGACACTGACTCTGGCAAAGAGGAAAAACACCTTTGAATGCATTTTAGTGTAGTGTTCCTCAAATGTGAGTATGTACTCTAGGGAGCATCACTGGACCCCATTCCCAGAGCTCTGGCTTAGTGACTGTTGGCAAGGGGCCCAGAATTTGCAATCCTAACAAATTATAGTAATCACTGCTGTTGCGGTAATTATATAGACTACATGCAATAGTGAAGATGTTCTTAGTATTCAGAATAAACTGGAAAAGGCTAGGTCCATTTGCAAATATAAGCTTGATCTTATACCCGATCACTTAATGCTGACCCAGCAGAATCCCAAAGGGTTCTCTAGTGGACATATCATAAACGTATTATATCACCCTCACTGATGGTGAAGCTGTAAATTCACAGAGTAGTCATACTCAACAAAGATAGTGTTTGGTTCCAGTCCACCATCTAAATTTAAACACCAATTTTTATCAGAACATATCTGATTTATATACATTTCCAATCCAAATGTTTTCTTCTTTTTTTCCTAAGTACTTTCAGAAGAACTTCAAGTAATAATAATAAAATAATATCACACTTCAGGTTTAACATATGTCTTGGGTTTTCTATTGTTGTGAAGAAACACCATGACATGATAATTCTTACAAAGGAAACCATTTAATTGGGGCTGGCTTATAGTTCAAAGGTTTAGTGCATTATCATCCTAGTGGGTAACTACAATGATTCCCTAGACATGTTTCTAGGGAAGGAGCGAGAGTTCTACATCTTGATCTGCAGGGAGCAGAGGTGAACAGACACACTCGGCATGGCTTGAGCATATATGAGACCTCAAAGCCTGCCTCTACAGTGACACACTTCCTCCATCATGGCCACACCTACTTAGTCAGCTCCTAATAGTGTCACTCTCTAGATGGGCCAGACATCCAAACACATGAGTCTATGGGGGGCACACCTATCAAACTACCGCAACATGTGTTCATAAATTTTATATGTTTTCTAAAGTCATAACGCTATCAATGAATTAAAATTGGAAAGATTTCATATATTACAGTGTTTGTAAGCCCTGCGATTTGTTTGGTCTAAATGCTAAGCTGTAATGGCCAGCATGATATCCACATTCTTGACTATTTTCTGAACCAAGATGTAAAGTAGAACTGGCTAAATGTGTTCTGGACATTTTCAGGTTCTCTTTCTTTCTTTCTTCCTTTCTTCCTTTCTTTCTTTCTTTCTTTCTTTCTTTCTTTCTTTCTTTCTTTCTTCCTTTCTTTCTTCCTTTCTTTCTTTCTTTTCTTTAATGAGTTAAATCAGCAGCCTATTTTGAATGTCTCTCAGTTAAGCTTCTATTTTCATATTGCATCAACATTATATATTTTTTGTCATTTTCCCTATAGTTACAGTTTTAAAAGCAATACTATAGCCAGCACCTTAGTTTCCTGGGTCAACAGTAGGTAGTCCTTTGTGCATTTCCAAGGCCTCTTGGGGCTGTGGCGGGGGGGAGGTACTCAGCCTAGATCTTTAGAAAATACTGGATTATTTGACCTGACCTGATGATGATTTAACAACTTCATGCAAGTTTCAGATTCCACAAGTCATGCCCTTACACTGATATCCAGGACAAGTGCACCTCAGATGCACTTATACATGACTCTCTTTGTGCCAGTGTGGGTACACATATGACTAGAATCTAAGCACCTTGAAGGGATGCCTATATCATGTGCAGTGAGCCATGCTTGTTTTCTATTTACTTTCTTTAAACACATAGCCACACTGTTGGGCCTCCTCTACTCTCCTTACAGCTTTTCTTAGCAGACATTCCCTGGTGCTGGCACCTCCAGTATGCCGATTGTCCATTGCAACTTAATCTCTGCTCCTCCATGTTTATCATATTTACCTAGTGCTTTCTTGGGAACCTCTCTAAAGGGAGTCTGGCTCTACCATATATCTCGTAATCAACAGATACCTGGAACAGTGGTACAAGACTTGATGACTCTCTCAATCTTACATCTTCTATGCCAGAAAAACCACTACTGTGTGGAAGATGCTGCTGTGTTCTGCTCCTAACTTTGGATGGAATCTAGCTTCCTTGAATCACAATTGTATCTGCCTGTGTTCCCTAGACAGTTGCTCTCTATGGGTAGGGAGCCCCTTTGGTGGCATTCTGAGTTTAGTCTTGCTCTTATCAAATACATTTGCATTTTCACAAGTTCTAACCTTTGATTGGTGGGGTCTTATCCTCAGGTCATCTCTGCTACTGCCCCAATGCTCAGTGCCTACTTTCTTTAACATTATAACCTCTTTTTTAGCACATGCCTTGGCTGCAATTTTAAATTAGTGTGAGTTCTTCCTTAGCAAACCGCACATTTAAAAATATATTTCTGCCCCTCTTGTTGCTTTTTGTAAGAATTTTTTTTCTACTTTTGATTATGTGTATGTAGTAGGTGTTCTTTGTGTGGGTGTGTATACACTTGATCTAAGGTTCCCACAGAGGCCAGAGAAGTCAGATTTTCCTGAAGCTAGCCTTACTTCATGGTTTTGAGCTGCCTGCTGTGGGCTCTGGGAACTGAACTCAGATCTTCTGCAAGAGCAAGCTACTTAAGCCATGTCTTCAACCCCTGTGGCTCTTTCTCCCTGTCAGGTTAGGTAAGTATGGTAAATAATTACCATACTTCAAACTGAATTCTATCCAGCCTTAAATTTTTTTTACATGAAATATGTTAGCCACTAATTTTAAATTTAGCTCTGCTGAAGTTTTTTGTACTAAAGCAGAATAAAGTCAGATTTTTTTTTTTCAGTATATAACCTGAGTGGCCTCTACTCTAGTTCCCAATTCAGTCCTTTCTTCCCTCTGAAATCTCATGACCCGGGGCTCCCCTATTCCCGTTTTACTTAATTTTACTTTATGTGCACTGCTGTTTTGCTTGCATTTATGTCTGTGTGATGGTGTTAGATTCCCTGAAACTGGAGTTATAGACAGTTGTGAGCTACAATGTGGGAAGAACAGCCAGTGATGTTACCACTGTGCCATCTCTCCAGCCCATCTTTCTATCAATATAGGAATGCCCAAGCATTCCTATCTGCCGGCTCCCATCAGATAGTACAGTCAGCTTTACTTACAGCATTTGAGAGCTTGAAAGGCAGCTCAAGGAAGGAGGGCTTTACTTCGACTCACAGTCTGTCATAACAGGGCATTTATAGAGGGAGCAACTTGAGTTAGCTGATCGCCTTGCATCCATATTCAGCAAGCAAAGGGCGATGAACACCCACACTGGACCCACTCTCTCATTTCTATTCAGTCCATCACCTCAACCCATGAGATGCTCTTCATGGTTGCAGAGTGTCTTTCAACCTCCATTATCTCATCTAGGTGATCCCTCAAAGGCAAGCCCAGAGACTAGTCTGATCTAGATAATTCCCTATAGGCATGCCCAGAGGCTTGTCTTCTAGTTAGTTTTTAGATCCCGTCAAGCTTACAAGCAACATAAGTTCACAAATATAAAGAAAATTAGTTTGAATTTAGAGGGATATCTCTTATATTCCAATCAAACTCAATGCCCATTCAATCTCAAGACAATCCTTCAGTTCCAGAGAGCTCCAGTTTTCTTATATACAAGTATACCTGTTCCATGGAAATATGCCTATCTAATATGAAAATATGTCTACCTTATTCTATGAGGTGGTGTGAAAATCAAATGAGAAAAAAAGGCTCAAATGCCAGGACTTATAAATAATATAACCATAAATAAGGTGATATAAATGTTCAGTTGTTCATGAACATGTTATTCCATACATAGATGCACATGAATGTGTATGTAAACATGTTAGAAGGACCCTCATTTTTGTCCTGTGTGAATTATATAAAATAGTTACCATCTCTTCAGTTTTGTTCTCAAATGGACGCTTACCCTCTTGGCATTACGAATGCTCCAAAATAAGCACTGTGTTCTATCCTCTCAGTTACTTATACTGGAAGCATTAGAGTAGTTTTCCAGGACATTTTTAGTTATTTATTTGATTATTTTGTGTATGAGTTCTTTGCTTGCATATAATCTATGCATCATGTGTGTGCGTGACACCTATTTATGTTAGAGGGCATCGGATCCCTGGGAAATAGAGTTATGAATGATCATGAGCTGTCTGGTGTGGGTTCTGGGAACTGAACTCAAATCTTCTGCAAGAGCAGGTTGTGTGCTGGGCTAGCTCTCAGCCCCCTTTTACTGACGATTTATAGGAGGAACTGAAGACTTTTCATATTCTCTAGAATATGGTTGTGAGTCTTATTTTCCTCAGGGGTCATCAACTACTGCCCTACGAGGACAGAGAGCAGAAGCAGTGAGCAGGGTTTGGACTGCCTTGAGGATGAGGAAAAAACTTCCAAGAGTCAGTTTCAGAGAAATGGGTCATTTTATCATTCCAGGGGTAAGGTGTATATGGTTCTTAGGGTTATGTCTGACTGGTCATGACAAAGTACCTAATTATTATATGGAGGGAGGAGTGAGACGTGTACCCTGAGTCATATAGTGTTAGCAGGAAGCTCTGTGCAGGGTCATCCTCCACATAGGGTCAGGAATCCAAGCATAGAGACACTCTCCAAACAAGGTTAGAAGAAAAGAGGAAGCCCCACTGAGAAAGGGGCCCCTCCATTTCACACTGAGCTCACAGAGCTATCTGGACATGGTGGTACAAAACCTTAATAGCAGGGTTCTCCAACAATAGTAACAGAGAACCTCATTGTAGCACCCCATTCTGTCTATCCATTCAATCTGTGTATCCTCCAATCTTCTCAGGGGGTTCTGATCTCCTCTAACCTTTGCAACCACTGAGTAGAGAAAAACACATTGGTATGGAAGGAGCTCAGCAAAATAAGAAGCCATGCCATTAGAGGCATTCTTCTTTGTTAAAAGACAGTGAAAGCGGTGATTATCACGAGAATAGTTTGAGTGAAACATTACTTCCATTTCATTGACACTATGCACTATTTTAGAAAATACATTATCCATCTCTCCTTTGAGCATGAACAAAGAGTAAAATGCAATTTTTTCTTAACATCTAAGCATCATAGGCCCCCCCATGTCTCCACTCTGGCCTTCTTTCACTCAGGACCTAGGACGGACTTTTCTGAAGTCCCGTTTGGGATAGTGATTTGTTATTGCTATTGGAAGTAACATAATGTGGCTCTGCAAGCTGGGAGGCTGCTCCCTTATTCGGGACACCAGGAATATTGTTGATGATGAAAATGTTTTCAGTCTGAGTTTTGAGCTGCATGTTTGTTTTGCTCTTCCTCTGTTCCTCCCTCCCTCCTTCCCTCCCTCCCTCCCTCCCTTCTTCCCCCCCGCCCTCTCTCTCATTAGATAGCACTATGTCCACTCCTAGTTCTTCCTTGACATATTGTTGAATTTTAGTAGGAGAAATGCTGAATTTATTATTATTTTTCCAGAGAGGGAAAGTACTTTATCTCCCTTACTTCTTCTGATTGTCAAATTCCAGTTCCTGAGAAATCACATAATATTCACTTACTGGTCTAGTTTACTACAACATTTTGTACATTTGATGTATTTTTTAATGCATTTTCCACCTTACAGAGTTCATGCATTGCTTTTTTATTGAACTAAAAGTATTCTGTATAAGTATACTTATTTCTACATGGTCATTTCTACTACATTTGTGACTGTATAAGCCAAATTTGTGTTGCTATGACAAACATTTGAAAGGAGAAGAGACAGAAAATGGAAAATTGATTATAACCCACAGTTTGAGCCTGTGGTCACCTGGGCCCCTGATGTCAGGAGCTTATGGCTGAGTAAATTACCTCATGATGGCCAGGAAGCAGAAAGAATAGGCAATCCAAACCACTTAGCACCTTCAGGAATTAACATTCAGTTTCCGTCTTCCTTTGCAATCTACCCCTTTACATTTTCAGCCCTTTTCAAAATAGTTCCAGTAGCTAACAACCAAGAATTCAACACATAAGCTTCTGGTTACAGTTCATATTCAAATTATTACATTCTGCACTGTTTCTCAAAAGCTCACGACTACCTCATAATGTGAAATGCATTTACTCTATCCACAAAAGTCTCCAACGCTAATCGTTCTAAGATGCTCAAAACTCCAAGTTAAAGTCTCCAAGGCTGGGAGCCACCTCTAAAGTTAAAACATGGGCTGCTGCATGCATGCAGCTGCACAAACGAGAGCACAGAAGATAGGTGTAGGACCAAAACAAATCTAAAACCCAGCATGGCAAGCGTCAAGTCCTGTAGCTCCCGTGCCCATCATCTTCAGCATTTGTATGGTGATGTAAGCTCCAAAGCACCTGCGTAGCCTTGACTCTACAGCCTTGCTGTTTGCCCGCATTGCTCTTGGCTTGGTTGGTTGGTTGGTTGGTTTTTTAAGTTAACAGACTGGAAACTTCCTTCCACAGACACACTCTCAGGCTTCTCCATTTCATCATCTTCATCCTCATTGCTTCATAAAGTTTGGATTATGACCCTACTACACATTTGTCTGGCTTCCCATGCTCCATTGAAATTTGCATAGAATTCTCCATGACCTTGGGACTCTTGTGTTCTGGTATGCCTGTAAAACTAGCATCATTTGGGAACCCAGGATACCAGCCTGGGTTTCTTGAACTCTGGCTGCAGTAGCTTCAGAATGCCCAGAGGGGTGAAAAAACTCCAGCTTCCTTCCAGGAAGTCCTGTGCAGCAAGGGGCACTGGCATTGTCTCTTCAAGTTGTCTCTTCAAGCCTTTCAAATGAACTGAAACTTCCCTACTCATGAACCTTCAATGGGTGGAATCTGGCCAGTCCCTTCCATGCCCTCAAGTATCCTGTTTTCCAGATGCAAAATACACAACTTGTTTTCAATTTTGTTTTTGTCACTATTATTGGTGGCGGTGACGTGCGTGCATGTGCGTGCGTGCGTGCGTGCGTGTGTGTGTGTGTGTGTGTGTGTGTGTGTGTGTGTGTGTGTGTAGCATGTATGTTTTCTGCCAGCACGCCACCCTGCTACCACACCAGCCCCCAATAACACTAGAGACACTGGATTTGATACAATGCTGTTGGCCAGTTACTATTATTGTTTATGGCCTGCTCTGTCTTAACCCATTTCTACTTATCTAAGTATTTCCACGTGGTCATCTTTTTAGAGAGCTGCGGGCCTGCATCTTGCTTCCTCTAGGCTCTACATGCTGACTCCTCCATACTACTTCCTCTTTCCTCCTTGTCTCTTAGCCCTGCCTATCTTGCTTTCCCATTGGCCCAACAGTGCTTTATTAATTAACCAGTATGAGAAACATATTTACAGAATAACATCTCCCATCATGTGTGTGTGTGTGTGTGTGTGTGTGTGTGTGTGTGTGTGTGTGTGCATGTGTATCACAAGATACATTCATTTTCCTTTCCCTAATATGAACACACCCAGATCTGTTTTGCTGCCTAACTTACTTCAGCTGTTGCTTCCTAGAACTTTTCTCATTTTTTTTTTCCACAAGGGAATACATCTCTTTTTATATGTATTTTAAGTTCAGGGAAATTTTAACTAATGAAAAAAATGTGTCTTAAATGCAGTTTTTACAGCTTTGGTCATATTCTGGGAAGTTGTACTCTGAAGGACCAACATGGCCCAACATCCCCTAGACAGTTAGTGTATCTGCCCTGGTGGATATAGTTGGAGTACAATTCCTCTTGCCATGCTGCCACCTTTCCCAGAATTCCTTGTTAAATGGATTGAGGGGAACATATATAACTCAGTAGAAGGGCTGGAAGCATATGAGAGAGGGGGTATAGGGAGACTGGCAGGGAGGGGCTCATTTCCTGACAGCCTGGCTTGGTAGGGCATCAGCTGGGAAGCAGGCAGCACCATTGCAGTCACATTAGTAATACAAATACAAACCTAAAGAAACCAATTAGTGGCAGATATGACTGAAACTACTGCTTCACAAACCCTTGAAAGGATTTGTTCCTGAGTGTTAGGATTCTAGTGTTTTTTATCTTTCATTTAAACCTATAAAAAATCAGAATTTTGATTATTAAAATACAGTCTCATCTCAAAACTTTTACCCTCAGACTTTAAAGAAATTGTAGGCATTTTAGCAAAATACAATTTTGAGCAAATTCTTTTTAAAAGTGATTTATTATCACGTGAATGTTTCCAGGTGTCTTATACTCTCTTTCCCTTTGAAAAGAAGGACACTTATTGATCCCTATGAGATACAATACTAAGTTTCCTTAGTTTAGTATTTTGGCAAAAAAGAAAATGTATATTTACTCCTTACATTTATATTGTCTATTCTAAAATGTGATATACAATATCACCTTTTTTATTTATTTTCAAGTTTAATATTAATTCTGTTAGCATCTCAACCAGTGAAGAGAATGATTTAAAAGCCACTGTGCCTGGTTTTATGACCTCAAAAACAGCTAATTCTAAAATAAGTTATTGCACAAAAACACAAAAAATAAGTTGGTTTTTTTTTTTTTTTTTTTTTTTTTTTTGAGACAGGATTTCTCTGTGTAGCTTTGTAGACCGGGCTATTCTTGAATTTTCAGAGATCTGCCTGCCTTTGCCTCCCAAGTGCTGGGATTAAAGGTGTGTGCCACCACCGTCCAGCTTTAAATGTACATGTTTATGAATTGATAACTGCTTACACTGAATTGTTGGTGCATTCTTAATGTTAAAAATAATGGAATTTGTTTTCCAAATTGCATAATGATATTTTAATGAGCTGGTATTACTATAACTTAGTTCCTAAATGCATGCTGTTTAGTCTCGGGCTCAATAGAGCCAGAGTTTCCTGAACTGAAGGACAGTTGTCTTACATGTTAGGTCATCAAGAGTGCCTCAGGTTTGTCCCCGGAAGCTGTTGCTTAAGAAGACTTTTGTGATTGTCCATGGTGTGCTGGGATTACAGTTAATGTAAACAATTTTGTTCTTGCCCATTTTTTGTTGGCTCTGAGTTATTTTCTCTTCTACTCTTTTTTTTTCTGCTGTTAATTCTAATATTTCTGCTCCATTATCATGTCCTAAAATATAATGTAGACACCATAGTCACCTCTGAATGCTTGCCTGCCTGACCTTTCCCTTCCAAATTTTAATGCAAGAGTAAAAGAGGGATGTGTAGATTTATTGGTTTTTAGGCATAATGAAGGTTTTTTGTAACTTGCATTAAAATACTAATGCTATTAAACTCAGATTCTGATGTATGATTTTTATTTTGTGTCAGAATAGAACAAATGTTAAATATGCTTTAGGAGTGAGGCTATATAGAGAGGAGCCAATATCCCACATTTTGAACTATGCAAGTAAAGAATATTTTCTTATAATTAGAAAAATCTACTAGGGTTCCTGATCCTTGGATCTCCATACTGATTATAATTACAAAGTGTTCAGAAAGGTTTACTGTTGTAATTGAGCTTATTATTTATGTGCATATTATATTTCATTCTCTAGGGATTGAAAAGCTGGGGTAAACACATTTAGTGATAGCTGTTCATTAGCCATCATTGAAGAATGAATTAGACTTTAAGAATCGATCAAAAATTCTCTGGTCAGCCTTTTATTACTATCTTGTCTTGAGCCCTTTTTTTTAATGACATCTATTATCAGATTGAAATGGCGATTGAGACGCTGCAAAAGTCTGACGGTCTGTCCACTCACAGAAGCTCTCTTCTCAACAGCCATGTAAGTTGCCTCTTCATGTACACTAATCTCTTGCTTGTTTTGCATGTGTTGCTTGCCTCTAAGTGCTTGTTTTATTTATTTACTTATTTATTTTGCTTCTTAACCTTCCTTTCTCAAGCTTCTTCCAACTCTAAACATTTATTGTCCAATTTACACAGTGGGATATCTCAAAACAGAACCACAATGCACTGCTTTACTGGGTGTTTGAACTTTTTGTATTCAATTAACAGCAAGCCACCATGTATTTCTAAGGTGTAATGAATAGTGCTTTTGAACATTTAAAGGGCAAAATTTTGTAATACACATCTTTGTGTCTGAGACTCAGAAGCGACCATGTCCACTGTCTGGCTGGTGGGGTCCCTAAGTGGATAAGTGGTCACTAATGCCAAAAGTAGTGGTACACTATTTGCAATGTACTTACTGGTAAGACTGTAAGATAGGTGGGCCCAAAGTGAAGCTGTAAGGAAGCCCCAAGCTGCTAATCCCCGAGGCAAGCAGACAGCTTCTTGGAGCTTTTACTGTTACCAGGCACATCACTAGAACACTGGTAAGTCATGGGAAATAAACGTTTTCATCATCTGTTCAAATTTGAGAAAATCAGTGAAAATGTTTGTTACAGTTATTCTGAGAAGGTGGTTTCTGAATGTATGGGGGATGTCCGTGGATCAGTGATGACTTAAGTCTGTTGTAGATATGTGACATTTGAGCAAGAATTTTAAATTTACTTCCAAACTGATTTTTTTTTAATTTAGGGTTAATTTGTTGTGATTTGTTTATTATTCTTAATATTTCTATGACTAAAAGATTTAAAATTAAGATCACTGAAATATAATAACATTAATTTTAAAAAAAGCTATAGTATTTTTGACAATCATATAGTCTATAGAAAATGTTTCACTGTGATGTTTTTAAAAACTATTTGAACTTTGAACTGTTTAAGATTTGTATCTGGAATACCAGTTCTTTTTGATGTTGTAATGTTCGTTTTTGGAGGAGGTGTTTTGACTCATTCCTTTTTCAAGAGAGGTTTCTTGGCAAACACAAACATGTTAGCCAATTTGCAGAAGGCCTATAATTATAGATAGAAACTTTAAAATAGGGATATATATTTTGTCACCTCTTTTTAAAAACAATTTGAAAACAATTTTCCACTCTTTGTTCTTAAGTATATCCTGCTTATTGGAATGAGTCTGTGGCTGTGTTAAAGGCTAGTTTACCATATGCCATTGAAATGCATTTCCCAGTTTGTATATTGAAAATAGCAAGTGAGAATGCTTATCACTTTCAACCAGACATGTGCAGGCATATAAATATTTTTTTTAAAATGAATAGAAATTTGTAGTTGCTCTTTTGAAATGTTAATATTTCTAACTTGACTCTGAAAGTCAATTCTTATTTCACTTTTGAGATACGAAAAATACCATAACATGCTATTTAAATTTAACTTAAATCACCAACTTTATTTATATTTTCATGAACAGTAGTATAGGTATAAGAACTTTTTGAAATATTTCTATTCATCTTGAAATATTTGGGGATATCTAAAAATCATTTTCTTCAATTAGGACTTGTGTACTACAATTCATTGTCAATGACTATGTGAATGAAGCCTCACACACAACATAAATATGTAGCTTTCCCTCATTTTGTGTTTTCATTGCATAGTGTAGCAAATCATCCACACGGCAAACCCCACTATCTGCATTTCAGAATGCAGGAAGAGTGGCTGCAGCTGTTGCACGTGTGCTTATAGTCTTTGTTTCCTTCTTTCACTCATTGTTGTTACATCTCTGAACTACTCAGGCTTGCTCAGAACTTCATGGATAGTTAGTCTTTAGAAAGAGGAACGATTCTGTGCAAACAAAAGTTTCTCCCCTGCCCACCAGTTCCTGGATAACCACTCTGAGGCTTAATATGAATTGTAATTGTTTGGCCAATGGCTCTGGCATATTACAGGCTAGACGTCACAGTTAAATCAACCCCTTTCTATTATTGCATATTGTATCACATAGCCATGGCTTACCCCTCCTGCAGCTACATGGCATCTCCCTGACTCCGTCATCCCTCTCTGTGTGTCTCTGCTTGGATTCCCACATAGCTATATTATGCCTGGATATTGGCCAAATCAGCTTGTTTATTAGCAAGTGGTAATAAAACATATTCATAGCATGCAGAGGGGCATCCCACGTCAATTCTGGAGATGGCTTATGAACAGAAACAGCAGGATCAGTGTTAACTGATGCCCATGTGGTTAGCTTCTTGAATGCAGGAAACATTTACATTGTCTTTCCCTTAGGAAATTCACTATCTGACTTTCATTGGATTTTCCCCAACAATTAGAACAAACAAACAAATGTATAGTAATGTATAATAAAGTAAAATATAGAAATAAAAATAATAAAGAATTAATGAAATGCTACTTAATACATGCCTTCTGGCTAGTAATGTCTTAAGGAGTTTCAAATTCACACTTTGTTGGTGATTTTCTGTCACATACAAAGTTGACAGTGGGACAATATTTTAAAACACATTGCTCATATTTTAAGTGCTGATAAACTATGTGGCATTACCCATCACATAAGTATAATATAGAATACTCTGACGTAGTTGAGTAGTTCACCTTTCTGATGATTAATTAGTTTTCTGAATTATAAGTTTGTACAAATATCAGTCTCATTAGAAAGAAATTGGGGAACATTTTCTATATTCAAACTTCCAAAACCAGGTGTTAATAGTAAATTCGAGCATAAAAGTCTATTTTACTTCGTGATGTGGTACAGAAATGATTTCCTGTTTATCCATATGATTTAATTATTAACAGTAATTCAGAAAGATTATTACATGCAAATTAAGTAAATGATCTGTATCCAGGAGAATCCATCTTGACTTTTTCCCCTGCTTTCCACGCATTTGATGATGAAGCAGTATTTCATTTTGTTTGCATTCTCTGAGTAGAATCTTTTTTTTTTTTTTTTTTTTTTTAAGAGTTACTTGTTTTTACTGTTGACCTGAATGCTTGCATGTGAACCATATGTGTTCCCGGTGCCCAGAGAGGCAAGAGGAGGGCAGTGGATCCCCGGAACTGAAGATTGTTGTGAGCTGCCATGTGGGTGCTGGCAACTGAACCCAATTCCGCTGGAAGAGCAGCACGACTCTTAACCACCGTGTATTCCCAGCCCCTTTCAGTGTATTTTATAGAGTATTTTATGCTGCTAATCCACATCCATTATTTTCAATGTGCTTCTATCATCCACATTGAAGTGCAAGTGAAGTTTCTGTGTTTGGTACACAATACTGTGTTCCTGCTACGGCTGAGAAAGTTATGCTTACTGCACAGGGTGCTTTCAGGCTGTTCATAGTAACCTGGTGGTGTTATGTCAGCCTTAGCACCACAGACATCCAAGAAATATTTATTGACTAGTAAAAACTCTAAAACAATAAGGACTTTTATGGTTTGTCTTCTACAATAGCCACAATGCCTAGAACAGTGCTGGTACGTTGCAGTAGATGCACACTAAATATCAGAAAGGGACAGGACCTATCTTTAACCTTCTGGGGTTCCTTTCCCAGTCATGTACTTTGTATTTGGAACTAATATGGATACTGTATTGATTTTTCTTTTTGTCTCCAAATAGTCAGTCAGTGTGTATGTATTTGTAGAGGAGTCTGTCTTATGGCATTCCAACTGAATGAAGAAAATGTGGGTCACTCCATAATTTCCTACATATGTCTTTAAGATTAAGGGTAACTCTTTTTCTTCCAGTCTAATTCTTGAAAAAAGCTATATCTCTAAGTGATATGATTCATCTTTTTTATACTTTAGACTATGCTCTGATTTTAGCTTTATAAAGTTCTTTTTAAATAACAATTCTATGAGTATATTTTATTTTTAATTTATATGTATGTGAAATTGCTGTTAATAATTTTATAGATCTGCCTAAGTTCAAAGATTATCTAGTACTTTTAGCTTATCTTGTATTCTCAGCTGTAATTAATACACATTTTCATTTAATATTTGTGTTATATCCAACTTTCAATACATTAGATCATAAATGTCAATGCGAATTATTGTTAATTGTTACTATTGTTACTAGCTTTTGGATAGTACACTTAAGCATGTTTTTCTTCGTAATTCCATTTATAGTGTATGGAAAGCTCTAGGCATTTATATTTCAGAATTTTTACAGTGTAGCAGATGATTAATTCATAATTCTTCCAGCTTATGCTACTGAAATGTATTTATCTTAAAATAAAATCTTGGTTTTTAGTCATTCACCCATTGCTGACTTGGCCCTATTGTAAACAAAAATTACTATTGACCTGTCAAATGTATAACATAGGTGCACTTTACTTAAAGTGCTTCATGATTGATAATAATTCATCTGTAAAATGCCAGATATTACATTTAGATGTTAATTGGACAGCCCATTATTTATTTATATTTGTCAGTTATTGTTTACCATTAGGAAAAATATGAGCTATTTATCCTCTGTTATCTGTTCTGATTAAAACACATTAAATGCAAAAGTTGAAAGATGCAGTGCTTTCTACCCTTAGATGAGTGTATAGTATATGTTGGTTCATTATGAGTATAATTAGGTTTTAAAGATAAAGGTCAAAAGTTGCTATGATATTTCACAAGCTTTAAAATTTGTCAGTATAGTCACTTTATAAGACAGTTATTAAAAGAATAAAGTAAGAGAAACAGCTGTTTTATAATTCACTAAGAGTTAAGAGCATTGAATTCTAATGTCCAACTACATTCTGTGAACAGCAAGAAACGATGTACCTTTATAAGTGTTACTCGGTTCCTTTGGGTAGGGAGCATGTGGGACATTGCATATTATTTTACATTATAATACATCACTGTAACAGTTGAGTTTTTCCAATAATAAAAAAACAATGCTACCTAGTCCTATGCTTTAGACTTTTAATATCTAATTTATAGTTTCCTCATGTGTTAAAGTGAGAAAATTAAATACTAACATGTAGAATATAGATTGAATACTCTATTTGTATCCCCAAGTCTTTTCTGGCATATTCTAAATGATGCATTGCTTCTATAGGAAGTTTCTTGGATAATAACCATGGGTGGTGTGGGTTGCTAGCAGGCCTCCCAGTGGGACCCCATGGCAGCAGGCCAGTCCTCTTTGTCTTCAGGGCTTTTACTCTTGGTGACCCTCAGCTCTCCTCCTACATGCTCTCTATGCTTCTGCAAGGACTAAACTGCTTCCTTTTGATGAGATGGAGGTAGAAATAAATCTAGCTTTGCTATTGTCAAGTCCTAGTCACCAAGACAGCTGTCCTCTAAAACTGATAAACCAAACAAAGCTGGATGCTATGCAGTGTGCATGTGTGTTTGCAGTGGTCAAATTCACATTTTCAAAACCTATCGTAAAAGTAAAACATTTGGGGGGAAATGTACAATATAGGAAGAAATTAAGATTTCAAAACAGGCCAAAGTTTTTACTTGTATGTAAAAGGATTTAATAGCTATTGTGAAAAATCTTCCAATTTCACCAACTGTGATGAAAGTATCATTTAAGATTCTACATACTTTATGCTACTTTTTGCTATAATAAAACTAGACATTCTGCCATACCATAAAGATTTACTTTTAATATATATGTATATGCATACATACATATATAATATACATTTACTGAGTTTGACCTGATTAACTCTCACACACAATCATTGTTGAAAACAATTTATGTTGACTTTTGATCCTTATGCTAGTTTCCACTTTTATTAAATATAGTTTATCAAATATTAAGATTAGCTTTTTCAAAGTCTTTCTTAAATTTTTTTTATCTAAAATAACCTCATGTACCTAGTTATTTTTTACTTCTAAGTAGTTAAATGTTATAATGATGCTTGTGTACAACTATGGTAGTATTAAAATTTTCATTTATATTGATTTATTTATCTACTTTTATTTGTATACTGTGATTATAATGTTCATATTTTAAAATTGACTGCTCCATTTCTGGGGGGAAATGCACCTTCAAGTTTTCTATATAAATCTGTCACCTGCTCATTAACAAAGAAGAGAACATTGAATAGTTTCATTCCTTTCTTAATCATGTTACTATGCCTTTTATTCTCTCTCTCTCTCTCTCTCTCTCTCTCTCTCTCTCTCTCACACACACACACACACACACACACGCACACACACACACAAACACACACATACACAAACACCACACATGTACACCCGCACACACATTTATATACATACAAACATAAACACATGCAAAATACACATATAACACCCACCGCACACACACACCTTTGCTACTTTTAACTTATAAGTGTTCTATGACATGTGTTTGTGGATATGAGAAACTTATTACATGATTTGCAACTGATGAAAATATTTTTCTCTTATACAAAATCTAGGCATTTTTGGTTTGTTTCTTTTTGTATTTTCTTGTTAACTCTTGGTGTCAAGGGTCTGTTTCGTATTTTTAACATGTTAAAAATACCCACAGAAGGCAGGTGTGTCTTGCTCTAACTAGCACATGTATGAAAGACTGTAGCTCACTTTTATGCAATATGGCTGACAATGGCTACTTGAATTCCATTAGAAGTGCTTTCAGTCCTGATCATTTTATTGAGCACATGGATGAAATACGAGTCAGGTTTGTATTTTGTCTTTATCACTTGTGTTTTATATTTTTAAATTCTTGAAATTTAAAAAAGGAAAAACCTCTAAAGCATGCCAGTCCACTGTTCCAATTAGAGCACTGATATGACCTCAGTGACTTAATGCATGTATGAGCTTATCTTGGATGTTTTATATTAAACAGATGTTTGTAGAGAACATATTCTGTGCATTATTTTCAATACACAACATTCATTTTAGTGTCTCTAGAAACCTTTTTTACTGATATGAAGGTTAAAAATAAATGCTATGGAAAAAATTTATGACCTCTAATACTTTTCTGTTAGTATTAAAAGGAGAAATAATTTGTGTAATCTTGTTAGTGTTATAGTGTTGAATTATTTATGACATAATATTAATATGTATTTTTAGTTTGTGTGTTTCTTAGGGAATTAGAAGTCTTAAGTGGGACATAATTTTATTTTTACAAGAATCTTATATGCTTTATGGTGTATTTTCAAAGGCATTAATTATTGAAAGTTTGATGATATATTTAGTTATTTAATTATTATCTATTAGTTATTTAATTTCAAACATTACTTAATGTTTGAAATTAAAATGCTCTGGAAAATTCAGTTGTTATAGTTTAAAAATAACCAAAATATTATGATAAATTTTTACAAAAACCTAAAAGTTCTGGATCTCAGTTTCATCAAAAGTCTTAAGTGAGATACATAAACTTGATAGATAAAATAATTCTTTGATTTACTTGGCTGTCAAGATCATCATCGCTTTTAGCCTTTGAGTATACCCAGAGGACAGGTAGAATCGCATTCATCTTTAAATTATTTTACTTCCATAATTCACACTTAATTACAATATTGGGTTCAGTGTTTGCTCTTTACTATTCCATTTATACATGCTGTGGAGATGGTTAAGACATATCATATCAAATATTTGCTGCTTTGATGGCCTGTTGGTCTAGAGTAATTATGTGACGAGAATTAGAAACCACACTCAGTCACTGAGACAGTTTAAAATTCCTACAAAAGTCACTTACAATTATTTTACTTGTTTTGTAAGTAAGTAAATGGCAACAATTTTTCTTGCATATTCCAAATTTAAACATTTTTCAAAAAAAAAGTGGAATATAAAACTTTAAAATATGAACTATAGAATGAGGAAACATTATTTACTGCTTAGCCTAGTAGCGTGCCTTCTAAAATTTTAAGGAAAAAAGATAACTCAACTTTGAGATAGAAAATTGAGATGGTTGTAAATATTATTGCCTTTCATTATATAGAAGTTGTTTGTAACTTCTAGAGAGTGTACTTATTTGGAGGGAATTATGACTCAATTTAGCCTATTTGCAACATTTGTCCCAGTAGATAATAATGTTATTATTTAGTGGTAATTTGAGATAAGTAAATTATAATTCTGTAAAAATGAATCTCTATATAAATTCTCATATAAGGAAATCTACTATTTACTTATTGTAATAAACTCATCTGAAAGAAACATTAGGTACTGTGTTACCACACTTAGAATATATTAGGTGCTATGTTGCCAGGCTTAGTAGAATGTTTTGTTTTATAACAATTATAAATGATATGTTTATATTATTAATTTTGACCAGTGAATGCTATTATTTAAATTCTTGAAAGAAGAATGTGTCTCCAAGATAATAGTCAATATAGGGAAAATTATTATCTCTACCTGTGCTTGACAATTTGAAGATAAGATATTGTCTAAACTGATAACTGCTGACATTTCCCAGAGCTTAGAAAGTTAGATTTGCCAGCTTCTGGATAATCCCAGTTTATCCTGAGTTAATAAAGTACTTCCAAGTAGTTGTATGTACTGTATCTTGCTGACGTTTTGTCAAATTACATGAATTCTCTGCTTATTCTCTTATCTTAACAGCTCCAGTGGCTGTTGGACAATTACGAGACAGCAGAAGGAGTAAGCCTTCCAAGAAGCACCCTGTACAATCACTATCTGCGACACTGCCAGGAACACAAACTGGACCCAGTCAACGCTGCCTCTTTTGGGAAACTAATACGGTCCATTTTTATGGGGCTGCGAACTAGGAGACTAGGAACTAGGTTAGTACTGACAATTGACATAATTAGTTCATCTTTCTTTATCAAATTATGGCAGAAATATACTGTATTACAGCAAACATAAAGGAGATAAATGTGGAATGAAGTCACTTTATATATAAGTCCACAGGAAAAGGAGCATTATTATTCAGTGAATATCATCAAACTGATTTTCAGACTGCAAAGAAACTAGAAGGCCAACCTGTTCATGCAAGATTTGCATATGATACTTTTAACAATTGTTATATACCACTGTCACTGTTTTTTGAAAATAAGCATGGATAACTGAGAAACTAAGCACTTTCTTATTGTTTTAAAATGCATTCAATTATTTTTAAGAAAACTATTAGACTAGAAGTTAAGATGGAGGTTTCTACTTTATTCTGTATTTCTGGGGCGAATTAAAAGTATTTGGCAAATGTGCAAAATGTGCACATTTGAATTTCTTGCTCATAGTCCTATTTTACTTCTTACTTTCCTTTTAGTCCTTTCTCTTGTTCTTGACTGAAAAAATAGTCATATGTTGTAGTGAAACTGCATCACATTTCCATCTTAGATACCAGTGATGTGAGGAAGGGACTTTCGGTCTCCTGGGTTTCTTTCCTTCAGAAACAGTGAGTGCTTTTCTCAACAAATATAATGAAAAGAAAACTTAGAACCTTGGAGCTTCATTTTTATTCTCTAATATTTTAAGTGGGTAGGGAGAAACATACAAATCCATTGGCTTTCTAAGTCTTATTGGAATCCTTGAGATTCTGCACAGTACATTAGTCGATAGAGCTGTAGTTATGTCACCGCTTCAATGACTTACAATACAAAGGATTTGTTTTTTGTTTTGGTTTGTTTTTTAACCCTCTGTAAGGGAAGCAATACCCTAGTAATTAACATCATTATGCATTTGTGCTGAAAGAAGAAGTGAATGTTTCCAGAGAGAAGACTAATCTGCCTCTACCCATGTCCAGACACATGGCTAGGATCCCGACAGCAAAACCCAGTTTAACACAGGAAACACCAACACACTCTAGTCTTCTTTCTGTTACTGTGATAAACAGTGTGACCAAAAGTACTTCCAAACCTGGAGATCAGGACCATGGAAAAATGCTTCTTACTGGCTAACTCACAAGCTCTTGCTTAGCTCAAGATACCTTTGCGTTGTACCACGGCACACTGGACGGGACCCTCCTGTATCAGTTAATAATCCAGACATGCCCTACAGGCCGATCTGATCTAGGCAATTTCTCAATGAGGGGTTTCTTCTCAGGTGACCAAGGTAGAAAATAAAATCTAAGAAGGAAATCATTTTTGTAGTACAATTTTTATAGAGTGTAATGCCTTTATATATAAAGAATCAAAGAAATGAAAAATTGTGATTGTTGATGCTAACTCTCCAGAAGGGGATAGTCCTTGAGAAGCATGATTAGGCAAAATGGTGTGACCTAAAATTATAAATAGGCCCTTTATTCAGGTTCCATACTGTATCCTCAGACAAAAAGCTACACCTTTCCTCAGATGCAGGAAGGACCCTCTGGCATGAGGGTCCTAAGACCTACTTACAAAGGAACATCAGCTACGTTTTATCACCCACATCATTGGGTAAGAAGTGAGAGAATTTTTTCTACTCCATAGCCTGTTTCTGCTGATTTCTCTAATGTTGCATACCATATTTTGGGATAGTATGCCCAGAACTTTATTACTGTGTTAGTTTTAGGGGAATTTGTATGTGTTTGAAGTGTGAATTTTTCCTTTTGCTTGCTTTGAAGCAAATGTGCAACTTTCAAATTGCCAGAGGTTCAGTTCTTTCATAAATATATTCTTTTGGTACTTCAAAAGGTAGTACATTTTAAATTGCAGAATGTGATTGTCTAATCACGCTGAAGAAACTAGCTTTCATTCCTTTGGAAAAAAAGAACTTTTGTTTCTCTCTTATTTTATCCCCCTCCAAAACCAGGAAAATCATTATTTGGAGACCTAAGCTAGTATTTCCTAGCTGATGGCTCAGTAGTTACACATATGGTGCCAATATTTTGAAACTCTAGGCTTTAGTCAACATTCTAATAGCTGTATTGTTGCACTGCTTTTGTTACTGAAAGGGATTTCAATGGGTCCTATTTTGAGGCTCTATTCAAACCTCGAAAACATCTTTAAAATAGAAAGGGACAGAATTGGGATTGTTTGGGTTTGTGAATGAGTAGAATCCATATTCTATAAGTACATTCTGCAATATTGCAGTTTTGGCTTTCAATTCCCTCCCTCCATGGATTCTGTCTCCTAATCCTTTTAACATTGTATGTGGTGTTTGCAGTTGAGTTGGAAAGGAAAGCCTGAAGGAACAAGGAAGGAATAAGTGCTACAGGTTGAATTTAAACAAATGGAATGTTAGGAAGCCTGGAGAATGCTAATAGAGAAAGCTGATGGTTTTAGCTGTGAACTTGCAGACTGACATCGACTTTTCACTCTATGCCAAGGAATGGAAGGAAAATCAGTATAGATCAGGAGGCAGATTAAATCATATGGTTTTTTATTTGCTCACTTGTTTTTAAGTTAACAGTCTGTGGAAGCGTTATCTGTCAGCAAGATTGTCTAGTTAAATTATTCAAACCAGACCAGAACTCCTTTTGGCACTCACATAAACAAAAAGAAAATAAAACCATTGCATTTCTACCAAAGGCAATGAAAGGGGCTGATTTTGATAGACCCTATGTCCAATCACATCAAACCGAGGGTGAGCCTGGGTCGACTTCTCTTCCCAGGCCGTTCCAGGTGGGATAAAAAGGCCTTCCTCTCACTCTAACCGAATGCTAAGTTGTAAGAAACTGAGTCTCAGAGTGTGCATTTAACCATGGCTGATGCCTCCTGATCTCCACCCTTCCCTTCACTCCCTACAACCTCCAGTTTGTATAGAACACAGCAGCAGGTTTTGCTGTAGGTTTTTGGTCTAATCTCAGTGGGTTTTGTAGACAAGATCTAATCTCTCGAGTAGAAGATCTTTCTCTGCAGGCATTAAGTTTTTACTTCTGTCATTTTCTTGAAATTGTAGGCAGTTGATGGCTTTAATGTCTCTTCAAATGTATGTTTCATCTAAAGTGTGTTTGTTAGTCTTGGAAGTAAAATTATTTTCATTAAAAATATTTAATCCACACAGAGCTCACATTTTTCTTTGTAAATGAAAAAAAAAATTGGAAGAGCACTCACTGACATATTGCTATATATAGACTTGTGAAAAAGTAGTCTCTCAGCAAGAATTTACATATTTAAAATGTTACTTTTGCAAGAATTTGCAAGTTCCATTCAGGATAAAAATTGTCATTTCTAATATCAAGCATTATATTTTTCATAAATACTAAGAAGTTTCAAAATTTTTATTCCAGCGGACCTTCACCATTTATGGTATATCTTATTAGTAAACAGTAGATATGAATCAATAAAATCAACAGTAAACAGTATTTAAAAAGAAATATGTTAAGTACTTCTTCCTTTTTAGGTTTCAAAACATTAAATAATAGACCATTGTAGCATCTACCAATGATTTTGTAGCATCATTTCTAAAATAAAATACACAAAGAATTAATCTAAGACTACAGAAAAATGATTTTCTTTCTCCATGTGTTTATGGCAAGTTGCTATCTTGTGTACAGGGATTTGTGCTATGGTTGAATTGTGTTTGGCCCAAATTCTTTTCCAGCCATTACCCCTTCTAACTTGAATTTGCAATATATATTAACAAGTAAAGTAATGTTGAGTGCAACAAATGGGCTTTCTGATGAATAGTGAACATTTGAAGGAAATATTTGCTTTTGACGTGATTGTTTTCAGATATTATTTTTATTTTATGGAATGTTACTATAGAAATATAACAGGCATCCAGAAAAGATAAATCATAACTGTGAAATGTTAGTATAATGTGCTAAGCAAATTTTTCTGTGTGACGTTAATGGTTAGCATTAGTTTTACTGACTTTTCATGTTTCTATATTTATTGTCCATTCATGAAGAGGAAACTCCAAGTATCATTACTATGGGATTCGTGTGAAGCCAGATTCTCCTCTTAATCGTCTACAAGAAGATATGCAGTATATGGCTATGAGACAACAACCCATGCAGCAAAAGCAAAGGTAGATCTGAGTTATTGTTATGTCAAAGCTACATGCATCTTAACTCCATAGGTCTCATTTCTGAACAAACAGAACAAACAAATGCACAGGACTGCTGTTACTCTTGGTTACTTTTACTGTGAATAGGGTCCAAATAGCATTTAGAATTTCAGCGATTCTTTTTTTCAGTTTTTAAAAAATAACTTATCCTCCAACTCTTTGGGCTCCTTTAGAATTAGATGTGATGTCCCAAACTACTGCTCACACAGGGAAACAACACTTTACAAAGAGTAAGGAGTCCACCCAGGCAACTGGCACCTTTGGAGAAACTTAATTTTAGTGTTCATGAGACATGCTATTGCTACATCTTTCAAATCATTTTTCAAATTTTATTTATTTCACATTGCAAGGGTGTGTGTGTGTGTGTGTGTGTGTGTGTGTGTGTGTGTGTGTGTGTGCATGTATGTGTGTGTGTGCATGTATGTGTGTGTGCATGTATGTATGTATGTGCGTGCCTCTGTGTGTGTGTGTATGTGTGTGCATGCCTGTGTGTGTGTGTGTGTGTGTGTGTGTGTGTGTGTGTGTGTGTGTGTGTGTGTGTTTGCATGCCTGTGTTTGATGTATTTGTGAGGTGGGTGCGAGGACATCAGAGAATAATTTTCTGGATTCTCTTCTTCCTCCAATGGTCACATCCCGTAAGGTCATCAGGCATGCACAGCATGCAGCTTTACCTTTTGAGCTATCTTGCCCAACTCAACTAATTATTTTTGGACCAAGTCTGAATTTTTGTAGGATCTTTGGGACTCCTTACATTTGTTTGGAATCTAATCTTTGTGAACATAGAATTGTAAACATTAGGGCTTTAATAGACCGTTCATTTGCGGATGTATGTATGTATGTATGTATGTATGGATGGATGGATGGATGGATGGATGGATGGATGGGTGTGTGCATGCATGGATACATGGATGCATGGATGCATGCATGGGTAAATGCAGGGTAAATGGATGATGGTAGAATTATACTTCTTGGAATTTAAAAAAACAACTATGTCTTGTTTGTGCTCATAATCCTTGAAAACCAAAGCATTAGCAACCATGTTTTCAGATATCTCACAAAGATTAAATGGAATATATATACAATTACACCATTGTTAAGCCAGGAGCCTTCTGGTCCCTTACAACTCTGTCAAAATTTACAGTAAATAAAAACTTTAAGAACTCTCTCTTTCCCAGTATATCTTATGCATGCTCTATAGTTACTATTCCTTTTAACTGAAGCAGTAGAAATAACTAGGAAAAACGTTTGATTTCACTAGGTTCTTCATTAATCTAGTAGTTATTTATTTAGCCAAAAATCTAATTCATGAGTTCTAAATTATAGAAAGACAATGTCACATACTAGATTTTTTTCTGGTCAGCAAATGTTGATTGAAGTTCTACTGTGTGCTCGCTCTAAATTCAAGGATAAAATAGTCTACCTTTGAAAAGACAAAGTACATGAGGGATAATGGGGGTAAAGTAATGCATATATTGTGCAAAAATTCTATTTTAATTAAAGAATTATAGAATACAGAGTAATTGAACAAATTCAGGGAGTGTGAGGACTAGGAAACTTCACAGATAAAGTGCTATTTGAGTAGTGACTAAAAGTGAAGACCAGGCTACAGAAACCCACAGAAACAACTGACCTGAACAAGGAGGACCTAATGGGCCCCTCAGACTGATAGCTGGGAAACAGCATTGGACCAATTCAGAGCCCCTGAACATGGGTCTCAGCTAGAAGGCCTGGGCAGTCTAAGGGACCTCTGACAGTGGAACCAGGATGTATCCCTGGTGCATGAAAGGAATTTGGAAGCACATTCCCCATGGAGGGTACTCCCTTAGCCTAGAGGCAGGAGGGAGGGCCTAGTCCCTACTCCAAAAGACCTGACAGATTTTAATGATCCCTCCTGGAAACCATCACCCTCCCTGTGGAGTGGATGGGGAATGGGACAGGAGGTAGGGAAGTCAGAGGGCATGGGAGAGAGAGGGAACTGGGATTGATATGATATGTAAAAATGAGAAAAAATTAAATATACATATTTTTTAAAAAGTGAGAAAAACACAGACTAGCTAGGCAGAAGGGAAGTATTCTTATAAGCACACAAGGGGAAGGGTGATGTTGTCAGCAGTGGCCCGTGATTTAGTTAAGTTGTTATTGCAGAAGGAGAATTGAAAAGATGCTAAGTTGCCTAGTAAGAGATATAATTTATAGAGTCGTTTGAGTCACATATTACGTGATTTAGTTTCACATAAATGCAGTAAGTTTGTTTGTGTGTGTGTGGAAAATAGCTTTAAAGCTATTTAAGCTTTAGGGCCAAACAATGAAATTTTGGTTTTTTCTAGAGAGATGACTTTTTGATTTGGGGCAAGACATATTATTGAGAGGAGACTGCAGGTAAGGACTCTTAAGTGGTTTCAGCACAGTCATAATTTCCAGTGTGCTCTAGCCTGGAGATATAGTTCAAGGGGTACCATCGTATGTGGATATTTAACCCACAGTTTGTGTTTAATTGCTAGTTATTTTCTTATCTGTAGATAGGAAAATTAATTTAAAAGGACTGAAAAATAGCAAAATAAAACATAGATTAGTACCATATGTGGTAACAAAGTAGTTTATATATTATAATAAAATATTATGATCTTATTTTTAAACTATTTTCCACTTACTAAAGACATAATTTATAGAATTTACTTTATGATTTGTTCTCTACCCTGAAGATTATCTACAATAAAGAGTGAAATAATGATAAAATCAGTAAATAACATTCAAACATAAACACTAACAAAAGCTTGATAAATTGTACCTAAATTAAGCCATTTTCTTCCTGTGATTTACATGAGGAAACCCAGTCAGCTCATAAAAAAACAAACTTCCTAAAGACATTCTATGTGAAAAACTTAAGTTAGGTAGGCAAAAACTGTTTCTGTTTTTCCTTTTCTTTATTTTTTTCTTAATTATCTTCTATTAAATAGAATTCAGAACTGTAAAGGTTAAGGACCCATGAAAACCTTTGGTATTTATCTCCAAGTGTTAATAATTGCTGTAAGAAAAAGATAAAATGTGAACATGTTTATGAGATGTAAAATCCTTATTATACGAATAAAATCTGCCAATACTGGTGTTTTGTGGAGTCTTCTCTCTTATGAATGAAAAGAATTAGATTACCAGAGCAGTACTGAATTTTTTTTCTCTAATAGCACTTTTTTTTAGAAACTGTGTCTCACTATAGAGTCTCTTCTGGCCTGGAATTTACCATGCAGCCTAAGCTGGCTTCAAACTCAGAGAGATCTTCTTGCCTCTGCATCCTAAGTGCTGGGGATTCGAGGCCTGTGCCTCCATGCCTAGCTAGGCTCTTGCTCTTCAAATGGCATCCTGATAATTGATGGCAGTATTCTTGTCATTAAGTACACAGGCTTTGTATTGAGATACTCAAGAGGCTTCAGCTTGCTGAAGGAGCATATCTCCTGCACACAGAGTATTTGATAAAAATTTCATCATTTTTCTGATAATTTTTAATGTGTGAATATTCTAAGACTTGAATGATTTTAATGAGATTAAAATTTATGTAAGAAAATGTACTCGGGTTAAACTACAAATGGTGTGTCAAAGGTTTAACATATTTTATAACAGGTAACAGTATTTAATATTTCAGCATATTTAGATTAAACCCATGATTCATTGACTACATCTGTAGTTCCATTATCTTCCATGGTTTAAACAATATGTTTCACATATTTTTGGTAAGTAAAAGTCAAGTATATGTGTTGATTATTTTGATAATTTAAGTTTGGGTACTTGATTTTATATATCTAATTTGAAAAAATGGATAGGCCATGGAGACTGTTTCTCTCTATGTATAAATCAGAAACCCTTCAAAGGTACTTTATGGAGCATAGTCATGCATCATGTGATAAATGAAAAGAGTTCTGGGGAGAAGCAGATATGACAGATATATTTTCCCATATTGGACAGATGAATACATCTTCAAACCATTTATCTAAAGTAAAGGAGTAGATTAGACTCTGCTGATTCACAAGCAATTGTGGGGTGTAACTGCTGAAGTAAAAGAATTATAAGTAGTCAGAGTCTTCCATTGCCTTTAGGCTTTTTCAGTACCATGGTCTGTGGACATACAGTAAAGAAAAAATGAATTGAGGCCCTCTCTCAGCAGCCCTTTCTGCTATCACTCCAATAATCAGAGTTAGGGGAGCAAAATACCATAAGTGCCTTGTAGTGAGATTTTCACTTTGTCCGCACCTGTGGTACAGACCAAGCCTATTGGGGGTGGGGACAGGGGCAGACGTTACCTGGGGGAACTAGGTCTGAGGAAGGGGCTCCGGGAGCTCTGTTTCTTGCAGCACGGGGACAGGAGAACATCTGGAGGCATATGAAAATAGTTTCAACTATGGGTAATCAAAAGAAGAATGAGTAATGTATAAAATACCATCCGTTGAAAATAAACTTTACATTTAAATAAGGTAATCTCCAGTTTCTAAGGAAATTTACTCATGTATTAATTGCTTACCCAAATTTAGACAACACATGTGTTATCAAGCAGCAAAAGAACGAGAGTGGTAATTTTCAGGCCTATAAACTATGTGAAAACGTTGGTTGCTCTGTATCTTTAGCATTTAAAAAAATATGTAAGAAGTCTTGGTATGTGTATTTTATCTCTTCTTCCATATCTTTGTGTTAGAACTGGTGGAGAGGAGCCATGTGCTTTTGACAGTGTGCCTGGCCATGTTCTATCCCAGTAGCCACTCTCAAAATGTTAAAATGCATTTATAATTTCTCAACAATTTCATGCAGTTGTTAGTTGTTTACAAAATAAGTGCATAACATGTAAAAGAGCATAGAATGACAGAAGGTAGGGAGAAAGGATCACTCAGTTGCTAAGAAAATGATGTCTATATAGGATAAATCAGTCATCATAAAGCAACCTGGAAAAGAGCTGTCCCTTTTTGTCTTCATTCTTATCTTTCCTCAAAGATACAAGTAACTCAAACAAACAAACAAACAAACAAACCCATGCATTTACAAGAAAAATTTGATAGCTAAGTGTGGTGGTTCATGCCCCCCCCTTTCTTCTTCTTCCCAACTTCTCTTTCCTCTCCCTTTCACATGGGAGACTAAGGCAAAAGCTCAAACACAACCCCGGCTACATAGTGAGACAGAGCAAAATCACAGCATAGTTTGTTTTAACTAAGTGGGAAACTTATCACCTGCCCATTAGAATGGTCTCTTGCTAGGAGATGAGTCTGATTCTTTGTGATCCTGGGGGAAGATGAGAGAGGTCTGGTAGAAAAGACAGCAAGACTCCTTTTACTTCAGATGTCAGGGAGGACATCCAAAAAGGTTTGTCATTGGACTTTTGCTAATGTCAGGAGCATAGGACGGGGTAAAACAGAAACTCTAACATGGAGGACAAAGTGGTCACTGGTTCTCGTGACACCGCTATTGATGTGTGGCTTCATTACCCCGAACCTCAGTTTCTTCATTTTAAAATGGAAACTAAGTAAGTTCAAGATTATTTCATAGTTCAAGTGGAAAAAAATAAAATATTTTATAGCTGGAAACATTTAAGTGTTATTCTTTTTCATAATATCATGCTGTTATAAGCATTACAGAAAAAGCTTTAATAGTATTTTGCAATTTTGGAGGAGTGGGCACCTTTAAAATTATATATAATGTCTGTGGCTTCTTTATACTTTAAGGATATTAGTTTCCCACTTTGACCAATGTTAATAGCTCCTCTTGCTTTTTCTGAAGAACAAATTCTCTGAGATTATTACAAAGCTATGTCTGGATTAGTGGGGTCATTCCTCTGAGGCAGGTAAGAAGGGCAGAAATCTCTAGTGAGAAGCTACCCTGTTAACTGTGCATTTCACTCTGGAGCATCAATAAAGAACCCCAACACTGATTGTTGAAATCATTATCACTTCTATGCCAGTGTACTAGTCCATAATGTCATGATCCATGTTCTGCTAAAGTCAAGAGAGCCATAAAAAACCCACTCCCCAAGAATTATTGAATTCAAGGGTTGTACACAGAATAGTCATAGTTACCTCCTAGTACTGCTCCAAGTGTTTCTTGAATTAAAATGTGCTCCAATCCCATTTTTTATGAAAATCTTATCTGGCAATTATATTGCAATTTACTTCCAAGAAACTAGACCCATTAATTTTGCTTTATACAAGAATCTCCCTAATTCATTTTTCCCTCAACAGAGCCTCGGGTGCTTTTAGGTTTTGTTGACATCGGGTGGAACAGGGCTGTCATTCTCTAAGTAAAGAAGAGGTGGGAGGTATATTTTTAAGGTCTGAGTAACAGAAAGGGCTAGCTGTAAATGAAAGAAGTGCCACATGCACTCACATGTATGTACTCATGCACACTCATGCACACACACACACACACACACACACACACATTGATACTATATGTTTATACAAGTAGCTAACTGTGTAAGTTCCTTATGCTAAAAGGGCTCAGTGAAAAATTCAAAACATTAGGCTTGCCTCTTTCACCATTACATCCTCAGCACCACACTCATTAAAAAAATGAACGATCTACCACATTCATTCTCGTGAAACAACTACTACATAGGAAATAAATTTCTTGCATTATTGAAAATGTAATACTAATGGATAGCCAAATATTCTAAGTTACCAAGAAGAATAGAAATGAAATCCTGTCATTAGTTAGCAGGATTGGTGTTATGTCATTTAAATATTTAGTGTGACTTCTAAGACTTAGTTACTCTTCTGAAAGAAGAGATTTCTTCACAGTCACCATTCCTTCTGATTCGTTCATGTTTATGCCACCTGGCTCATTTCCAAAACCTATATAAAAACCCTAGGGCAATTTTTCCAAAGAGAATTACAAGAAAGACCAGTAGGACATTCTAACCTCTTGCTATTACTGCCAGCTGAGCAATTTTTTTATTTGTTCATGCAAATTACTTTCAGGAATTATAAACAAAAATGATAACTGTCTATATAGTTCTTATATTGTCTTTTGCATGAGCATTTTTCAGCAGCTTTGAAAGGACTTTTTCAAATGTTCCATTTGGTGTGTTGAAAACTCTTCCAGTATTGACTATGCAGCACTCTCTGCCTTCCCCTGGGCTGCTTCAGTGTCTGTACTTGGGAGATTATTGACATAATATTACTTCTACAGCAGAGCACAGCTGTCCAAGCCCTAAATAACAGCTACGGCTAACCTCATGGGGGCAGATTCCTAACAATTTTCCAAGTTTTCTGGTTTAGTGACAGGTTTCAAGCATATACTCAGCTATTAAGACATCAGAGCGTCTTTCATTTCTTAATCATTACCAGTGTTAGCTCTGATTGCCTATGGAGTTGCAAGCTGTTAAAATGATCATTTTCTCCTTACTAATTTTGAAACCAGGAGCTGTTGCCTCCTTTAATAAAATGTCGGCCTCTCCTATGAACATGCATAACTCAACTGCCCTGAGTCTATGATGAAACCTAGAAGTAATTTGCAAAGTAAATAGAATTACATGAAGATATAGTTCTAAATAATGAAGAGCTCATTAATTCAACAGGATTCAATATACAGGTTTGTTAGTGGTATGTTTTCAATCAGCTCCCTACCCTTTACAATGCAGTATTTTTTATGGTTACTTAACAAAAAGAAGAGAGGCAAAAGATCCAAAATTCAACTTTTAATAATAAAAGGATAGTTGAAATTTCACCAGAATTAAGATAATGTAGAATTATTTACATTAGATCAATAAAATATTCAAAAACTTTAAAACCTTATATTTATCTTTCACCTGGCTAAAACAGAGCTTGCACAGGGCAATATCTCATGTAGTACCCAATTAATGCTTGATAAATTGATCAAATATGTGTTATGATCAATTTATAGTGTGATCTTGGCCATTCTTTTAAAATCAGTGTATATTATAGGAAAAATGAAAATGTATGGATTTGGGGGGGCAATGTGTACTGTCTGCAGTTGGATATTTTTCTTCAAGATGGGACTAACTAATGGTGTCTGTTTTGAGATGAGAGTTCCCTGTGGACTAAGTCTGTGCAAGCTACTTTAGGAAATCTCTTAAGAGTAAAACCAGCTCCAAGCCCCATTCTCAAAAACTGTTGAGTAGATGTTGAGGAAGAATAGAAACTTCCTAGATATTGGTGATAAAAGCTTCATAATGGCCAATACATTTTATCCTAATCTATCTCTTTTAGGAAGACTCAACTATCACAAGTATTTGTCTAGCCTCTGTTGAATGTGACCCAGGCATCTTAGGTAATTGATGGTATTTCCATTAGAATCAAGAGAATGAACATGTGGTCTTCCTGAATCCATAATTTCTGACTTTGATGATTTCTTCTAAGCACTGACCCAATGCTAGGCAGTGATACACTGAATATGAAACTATTGCTTTAAACACAACTAGGAGAGCACAAGTTAGTATTACAGAGAAGCTCCTTCATACATCTATGCTCACACTACCACTCTTGGCCATGAGCCATCTTCCATCCATTACTGGTATCATTCTTCATGCCACAAACTACTCCTCGAATTTTTCCTCAGACCTTGCAGCCTGAGCCATAACGTTTCTGGCTTCTCCAGTTTATATTACTATGAAAGAGAAATAAATGCAGGGCATCTTTGTCTGTTTTTCAACCCATTGTTTATTCTGCTATTGTTACTGTTATTTATGGTAATAATGAGACCACTCATTTCCCAGTTCTAACTGTATTTTCTGGTTTTCCTCTTTTTTTTTCTTCTAAGTATTGACTCAAACTATTTTTACTATGTATATGTATATAAAGCCCCTTTCCTCCTGTCAGCTGTTTTCAAACATTTTATATCTCCTACATAATATTGTATATTTTTAATTAATGTTTCCCACTCGGCATTATTAGTACACAGTCAAGTGTTAGTTGTAATTCATTGTGATTTGACTGCATATTTTAGGATGTAATACCCCTTTTAGAGACCTCTACTGCTTATGATACTACCCAACTCTGTTTTCCTAAGGAAGCAAATAATTTTGCTTTTAGGTGGGGGTTTTCTAACACTTTGTGAAGGTAGACTGTGATGAAGCATGCATCCTTGCAAAAGGTATATGAGTAGTAGTTCTTATTTCCTTTCAGATTAAATTTCACTTGTCCTTCATATTCATGTTCATAGGACCGAATGCTACCTAGAACAAAAGGAGATGGAGAATAGTTAGACAAAATCACAGTCATTGCATAATCCAATATTAAAACTTAATAACTTTGAATCTACAGGAAATATTGGCAGATTAAATCATTCAATTTTAACTAATTCATCTAAGATAATGTACTTAACCATGAGGAAACAAATACACTATTTAATTTTTCATATGAATTTTTGTTTCTAAAAAGGTTCAGCTGAAAGCAAATTAAACCCTGAATAAATCAATGAGGAAACAAACAAAACTTCCCTAATCAAAGAAGCAAGAACTCATTCAAGTCTTCTAGCATAAAAGGGTTAGCCCAGTACAGCCCCATATAGGTACACAACACACCTGCCAGGGAAAGTTTCTAAACTTCTCTAATGTGATCTGCAGGGAGGAAAAGCATCGTGAGTGACACTCTTGGGGCAGAAAGTTTTGCCATTATAAGAAAGACCAGGTTTGAGTTCCTTTCCATCATTAGAAAACAACAACCATTATTTCGTGCTTGAGGAGGCTATCAGTAAAACTATAACAAGGGTGGTGTTTACTGTGTCCTGCTTCATCCTCTGTCCTCTGAATTTCTCTTTCAGTGATTGAATTGCAGCATTGCTTATATGGTCTTCACTAGATCCAACCATTTACTATCTTTTGACAGAATCGAGACATATTTAAGTGTGTCTTTTTCATGTCTTAGGGAGAATAATGACCACATATCAGGGTGGTGAAAATGTTGGTTTTTGTTTTTGAAAGTACAGTTAGAAATGGGGGAGGGGGTTGAAAGACAAACACTATAGTGTGAGTGAAGATATTCCTAGAAAGTTAATTTCATCATCTTTAGTTTTTGCATTAAAAAAAAAAACTAAACTGAATAAAAGTATGTTTTCAACAAAAGAAAAATATGCTTGCTGCTCAGTAGTTTGTACTTGCTTGTCTGGGGAGATTTGCCAAGGTTTTGGTGGTGGTGCTGTGCTGAGGTCTGTGGTGGTGTGGTAGTGCTGGTGTTGCAGTTCTTCTGGTGCTGCTGGTGGTAAGGATTGGGTGGTGGTATAGCGATGGTTATGCTTGTTGTGATGGTGATGGTGGTAGTGGTGTGCTGGTCGTCTGGTACTTGCAGGGATGTTGGTGATGTGACTGGTGTGGTGGTAGTGGTGGTGCTGATGTTTGTGGTAATGATGATGGTAGTGTTTCTGTTGGTGGCAAGGATGATGTGGTGGTGTGGGGGATGGTTGTGCTGAGGGTAAGGTGATAATGTTTGTGATGTTTGGCCTCCAAGAACTCTGTTTTTTTTTTTTTTTTTTACCTCCATAGCACATTTCCTTTATTTTAGTAGCAAAGACTGTACATAAAGTTTAGAACTAGGGCCTAAAAGCATAATGTTCTCTGACTTTGATTGCATTTTGTGTGTATACTTTTTTTTCTGTTCTTGGGAGGAACCCACGGCCTTGTATTTGACAATCAAGTGCCTTAACACTTAGTTAAATCCCACCAAATCCTTTTATCTCTAATTAGAAAAACTAGGTTTGTAGATGAGTTCATATTTTGTTGCAAACTGAAGCTTCTGGCACTTGTATTTGTGACTGTTGATAAGAATCAAAGGAGAAGAATGTGCTGAGATGCATAGGAGGCTTTAAGATACATGAAGAGCAGTATGATAAGATTTGTAAATTGATCGTATTTTAAGTATACTAACTGAAAGTCCTTCATTTCTTTGCAAACTCTTTGATCTTGGTTCAAAGTGAAGTTTCAGCATATTTACAATTTTTACCGTAAACCAATGGCCACTACAAGTTACTTTCACAGTATGTGCTATGACCGTAGGCATGAGCATCTTTGCCTCTATTGTCCAAAGAAATGCCTCATGATTCTTTCATTCTTGCGTCAACTTGTAGATTTTCACAAAGAATTTGTTTCTGATTGCTCTTCCCCTTTTTCTTTTCACAACTGAAAAAATGTCTGGCCGTGACTTCATGAAAGTATCAAGAAGAACCATCCAACAACTATCTTGAGACATTGACAGAACTAGATTAAAATCAAATGCCTTAAAAGTTTGGGTAGTACATTAAAGCAAGGAATAATTTGGTTTGTTTGTTTTTTCCCCGTCTAATATTTTTAGGTACAAGCC